>CM017905.1:2132897-2810397 GCA_008369825.1 Triplophysa tibetana
AAATTGACTTTAGATTAATTAAGTGTCAATTAATGGGGTAATTGTTTCATAAAGTGGCCGGCCCTAGAGGAAGAGGTGTGAGAGAGACGGCCTGCCACTGTCAGACTCACTTTAGAGGCTCGACTACAGTGAGCGAGAGAAAGAGATGTCAAAACACCTGCAGGTCAGATTCTTATATATTCTCTTAATAAAAGCTACACTCCCTTCTGTTTATACACAGTTCACTAATGAAAGAGAGTGACTATAACGTTTTGTCATACAGGTGCTTTCTTTGACAATCCAGTTTGTGTCTTGTTGAATATTCTGCAGCAGTTGATGGCAGTGGGTCAGTCATATACAGAATGACTCTAAATACATTTAGTGCAACAGACAGATAGAAAGCCAGTGAAGGACAGATATAAAGAGAAGAGGAAAGAGAGAGCAGACTGATGAAATGGTGATTGGCTCTTGTCTTTAATAGCTGCCCTGAAGGTTTCCGGCGTACTAGAGCCCATCCGTATTCTCTCTTTCTCTCTCTGTGATCTTCAGGGTGGGGTTGTAAGTGATATAGTTTACCTTTCACCAGAGTAAAGAATTCTATTTGCAGTGCTCTCTTTATCTCAGTATTGCTAATCTCTGTATCTCTTAACTGCTCGTGAAAGCATTGCATCATGGGTGCCCAATTGCAATGTCACATGAGCATACAATAATTGATGTTGGACAGACAGACGGACAGACAGACAGACAGACAGACAGATAGATAGATAGACATCTAGATGGGTGGATAAGAACTGACAGACAGACAAACACATATAACAAACAAAGATAGACAGACGGTCACATATCAGAATAGAAAGATAGTCAGACAGAGACATATAAAAACAGAAAGGTAGACACACAGACAGACAGACACATACATATAAAAATAGACAGACAGATATTAGTACAGAAAGATAGCCAGACAAATTGACACATTTCAAAACAGAAAGATAGTGAGACAGACAGATATAAAACCAGAATGATAGACAGACAGACACATTTAAAAACAGAAAGATGGAGAGACAGACAGACAGACAGACCGATATGCAGACAGACATACATACAGTCAGATAGACAGACATAAAGTCAGACAGACAGACAGACAGACAGACACATATAAAAACAGAAAGATAGACAGACAGACAGACCGATAGGCAGACAGACATACATACAGTCAGACAGACAGAAAAAATATAAAAAGCGAAAGATAGACATATGGACAGACAGACAGTCAGACAGACAGACCGATAGGCAGACAGACAGACAGACATACATACAGTCAGACAGACAGACACATAAGAACTGAAAGATTGACAGACAGACACATAAAAACAGAAAGATTGACAGACAGACACATAAAAACAGAAAGATAGACGGATAGACAGATAGATAGGTAGATAGATAGACAGAGATATACATTTAAAGACAGATAATCAGAGAGATAGATATGTAGACAGACATGTCCTGTACACAGATACCTAGATAGATAGAGAAACACAAAGCTAGACAGACAGACAGAATCATACATACATACAGTACATATAAAGACAGATAGACATGTACTGTAGACAAATAGCAAGACAGACAGCCAGACAGAAAAATATATAGATAGATGGCAGACAGACAGGAAAATATACAGATAGATGGCAGACAGACAGAAAGGCAGGTAGATGGCAGACAGACAGAACGGCAGGTAGATGGCAGTATATAAACGACCCATTAAACTGCTACTTTATAAAACATGAGAGATTTGTGTTCTTCTTCCTGCAAACTACAATCCACATAAAGTGACTTTTTGAGCTCATATCTTTTTCTCAATGTTTATGAGGAGAGTGTTGTGAATGTAAGAAACGATTGTCCAGCAGGCAGAGGTTCAGTTGAAGTGCTCAGATTGTTTATGGATTCTCGGGCGAGAGAGCTTATGAAGCACATAATGCTTTAAAGACTAATCTATTGTAATTAAAGCTGAAATCAAGCGGCCTGTAATGAGTTTAGGGCAGAAACATTGGCCCTTGACATTTGTGCTAATTGATATCGGGCCTTTAGTTGTAAGCACTTCGACTAGGCCACCATCTCCCTTTATACATTTAATTATAATGCTGTTTGTTTCTGCGTCTTGCAGTACATTCAGAGATGAGATAGATTGTTCTATAGTGACCGCTGCGGTCCTGTCGCTCTGACGGAAGACCTCGGGAACCAGATTAGTGTATTTTTATCTCTGTAGTTTTCATGTGCTCCATTATTTCTGTCAATTAAAACAAGTATTATTCTGCTCCAGATTTGACTGTTGAAATGAATTCTGATGCTGTAAATTATTAATTCTGCTTATGAGTTCAGTTAAATTATGTGGGTTTGTGGTCGGTGTGTGTTTGATCACTTTTTTACGAGTGCATTTTTGTGTGAATGTGTACTATGTGTCAGTGTATATGTGCATGTGTCTGTTTGTTTGTCTATTTGTGTTTGTGTGTGTATATGGACGTGTTACTGCATTTGCATGTCTGTGTATATGTGTGCGTCTGTCTTAATGTCACTGTGTATCTGTGTTTGTTTATTTTTGTTATTGTGTCTGTGTGTGTCTGGTTGTATTTTTGGTCTCTTTGTGGGTGTGTGTCTGTGTATGGACGCTTCCAGTGTGACAACATAAAGAAATGTTACTGCGCATGCGTGCGTTCGTGGACTGCCCTTAACTTTCAGGACATATTCACAAACAATATGCCCGTAGATTATTTCTGATAATAAGCAAAAGAGACCGAGGAGAACAGTTGTCTTGAGGTATCTAGTCCCCCCTCGAATTCGGTCCGACTGGTACAAAAATTCACATTTTTGTGAATGTTCGGTAAGTGCTAGGGCTAGCTTTTTTTCGCAAGCGCTAGCTAACCACTTAGTTCTATGCTATGCTACTTGATACGTAAGCTAACTAAAACAGTAAGAGATTCTAGACATGTATCGTGATGTTATTTTGTAAGAATTACAATCAGGCACTAAATAGTCCTCAAATAGACGTTCTTTCAGCAAAAAGAATCACTTGTGGTCCTTATGTTGACGGAATTCGAGAGGGGACTCGAGACCTCATGACATTGTTACTTGGCTAAACTCGTCTCTCCAATATTTTGAATGTAGACTGCAATACCAAACTCAACCGCTAGATGTCAATGTACTGCACGGTTTCTTTAAATGCGACCAAACAACAGCACCCGTTCAACAACTTGATTACTTAATAAAATGAACATACAACAAAAAATTTGAGCATAAATAAAATAAAATAGTTATCGTATTATACACTAGCTAAACACAGACTGGAAGTTAACTGCAGTCCCAGCGTCTGCGTCCGACGAAATGGTCAATATGAGCTTCTTTGTGTGTCCATTTGTGTCAATGTTACAAACTGTAGTCTCTTTGTTTCATTGTGTTTGTTTGTGATATTTTGACTTTGTGTCACTGCATTTGTATGTGTGTTGATGTATGTGTTGCTTTCAGTCTGTTGACACACACACAGACTCTGTCACACTTGTGCACTTCCTGTTTCCTCCCTCTTCTCTCATTTCGCATGAAGTTGATTTGCTCTGTAACGCAGCAGATGGTTCAGACACACACTGCTGCTTTAGACTGAAGTGATGGGAGCATGTGGCCCCTGCCTGCCTGTGTGAGCGTGTGTGTGATATTTTTCGGGTCGGCATGCCTCTGCACAACCCCTCCCTGAATTCATAACTTCTGTCCTGTTTTATCTCTAAATACTCTCTCTCGCTCTTCCTCTCTCACTCTCTCTCCTCGCACCTGTCTCGCTCAATCTGTTCTCGTGCGGCGGTCCTGTCCAAAGCACCATTACGTTAACTAGCTGTGGCCACTCTCGCTGTGATCTTTCACCTTTAACGTTCGGCATTGATCCCGCCCTCAGTGGGTATAATGTCAGGCGTCCGCTGTTATCTCCCCCCGCGCTCCAAACAGCCAGATAGAGGCAGAAAGTGACGAGTGTGCAGAATTGTTCCGGCCGATATTAAAAGAATGTCGATACCTAAGCAGTTTTCTTACCTGTGGAGAGAAAGAGACAGAACGGAGGAGGAGTCGTCTGGCGTCCTCTTTACCCATAATGCATCAGTGTGGCAGAGTGCACCGCTGCCGTTTCGACCCGTTCGGATAAACAGACGCTTGTTCTTTGCAACATCTTTCCAGAGACAAGCATGGTTTCAATCGCATGCTCTGAGATCCAAATCAAATAAATCCGAGCGTAAACAGGACTAGAGAAAGTAAAACGTTATGAGATGCAACATGGGTCATTTTCATCACGTTGTAAATAAGCGAGTCTCAGTGAATGATCTGTCGCCGCTTGAAGTCTGTAAACAGCTGTATTCTGCTCTGTGATTTGTGTGGCTTTTACAAATCGTCCTCACTGGGTGTCGTGCTTTCTCATACAGTCACGTTTACTGCTGAACACCTCGGCTTGTTTGTTTCAGGTTATGGTTAAGATCTACACCTAATGTTAAACATGCCGGAATGCTCCGAGTCTCCTCGCCTCACACATATTACTGTGAGCGAGTTTTCTTTGTGAAATGCCAAGTATGACCACGTTAACCATCTTAAGCGAGATGTGACGTAAACTGTGAGAGCTTATAGAAACAAATTCGGTGTCGCTCTTGTTTCGAATGAGGTGGAAAGCACAGAGAGTTTTGACATCACAGAGAACATCCGATTGACGCCTGAAGTAACCAATCTGAATCAGCGCTGTATTTGATCAACCGGTGTGACTTTCTTTCATCTGCAGAACACAAAAGAAGATATTTAGAAGAATGTCGGTAGTCGAACAACACGGAACCTCATTGACTCATTGACTGAACGTAAAGCCACTGAGACATTTCTCAAAATATCTTCTTTTGTGTTCCACAGAAGAACGTGTCATGAACAGGTTTTGAATGACATGAAGGTAACTAAATGATGACAGAATTGTTTTTTTGAGTTGATGCTAACAAAGTTATTGTCGTAGAAACAAATGTCAGACCCGGAGTAGTTTCCCAGAATGCAACAGTTTGAATCAGCTTCTACACTTTTCTTTGACACAAGGCTTGTTTTATCACACGTTATCTGACTGTTGTACATGCATCTACCGGCGCACTATGGGCTTGTGTCTTTAGAGGCGTCTCTAGTCGCTGCTTATTCGCTGGGTCAGGGGGAGAATAAATTGCGGAAGAGGAAAATGAATTACGGATGATGGCATGCCAGCGGTGAGGAATTGGACTGTCACGACAAACGCTCACACGGGTCCGATAATGAAAGAAGATGAACTGGCACTTTAACACTGATTTTGGGCTGAAGCGGTGAGCGAGAGAGGGAGTCTTCGGATTATAGAGAGAGAGACTGCGTATTTTGGGGAAACTCTTCAGACATAATTGTTCTTTCAGTTTTGTGATATATTTGCATACGTTTCCGAATGAACCTTCATAAAACATTTGGGTTGACACGGAGGGGCTGTTGAGGTCTGATGTTTTCGGGTATCTGTCATGCGTTGATTCAGTGCGATGTGATTCCTCCCTAGAAGAGTCACACAATGTAGAGAATTAAAAAACATTTCAGCTAGATCTTGAGATGTAAGATGCGAGTTTCACAGCTTGGGGCAGGAACACAGAATGATCCATCTCCACCACCTACAGAGCACAAAATCAAACTCCTTAAGTTAGGAAAAGCTTTAGTAGTAACACGCTTTCAATTTCAGCTGGGTAGCTTTACTGAGCCTCAAATTCTGGTGGTCTAAGAGACAGGATAGAGAGTTATGATGTGTGATATTGTAAAGCTTTTGAAGGATTTTAAACTGGATTCTGGATGAGACGGGCAGAACGCTGAGCGTTTAGTCTGAGTTTCATCTCTTACTACATGATTGTATAATGTTCATCATTTCAATAGACAGATAATGCATAAAAGCAACAGATACAACTAGTCAATTAGTTAACATTTATATAGAAAGAATTGGTTACACTTTATTTTACAGTTCCTGTGTTACAGTGTGACTCTACATTTAGGAACTGAGTAATAAAATTTTATTTATTAAATTTAACTTATGTACTGACTATAGGGTTAGGACTAGGTGTTGGGTCAGTTACATGAAAGTATGCATCATTTGTAGTAAATACTACAGTAACTAGGGCACTGTAAAATAAAGTGTTACCAATTTTTTTTTACAACAAATGTCTTTTAAACGTATTCTAAAATCCGGTATCTTAGTAAATATGACAAAAATCCAATTAACTTAATCAAATATTTAATTATTATTTAAGTCATTTTATTGAGTGGGACATAAAAAAATGACAGAATATGACAGTTAATTTGTCTAAAATTTACACAATTATTGAAGTACATTGAATGAAAAGAAAAAACTATTTATAACAAATTAAATGTTTAATTTACCCTCAATATGTATGGGTTGATTCTGAAAGTATAGTATTATTTGAGTTATCCAGATATACTTAATTTTTTTAAAGACATTAGCTCCCTTTAGTCGTTAGAATCAAATTCAAAGCTCTGCTCTTGGCCTGAAAGAACACCACTGGTTCGGCACCCCCACATCTTCACTTACTAATACAGACTTATGTCCCCACCAGATCCCGGCTATTGCAATCCCTAAAAGGGGAAAAAATCCCTCTCACGTACCTTCTCTGGATCCACATTTGTGGAATGATCTGCAGATCCTGTATCCATCTTTAAGAATCAGCTGAAATCACATCTCTTCCGTCAGCACTTGACCGTAGTTCTGACTTCTATCTCTTTTCTACTCTTTCTATCCTTAAAAAAAATATATTCTTGTATTCTGTGTTAGGCTATATGAGACCAGTTTTACTGCATGAATGCTTTTTCTTGTCCTGAAGTTGTTCCAATTGCTTCCGTTGTTCACCTCATTTGTAAGTCACTTTGGATAAAAGTGTCTGCTAAATGACTAAATGTAAATGTTGGTACACATCTGATGTCTCGATGAGCTGGCATTATTGACACTGAGAAGAATTTGAGAAAAAGTTAAACATTAGGTAAAAGTTTATAGATAGTCTATACACTTACAAATTAACTGTGATTTTACGTGAAACAGCAAATTCTAAATCTGCGAAATCAATGAACTATACTGTTTAAATTTAGTAATATTTATATTAGAATTCCCCCAAAATATTAAGTTTATATAAAAAATAGAATTAGTTAATTGCATTTTTTTTTATTTTAATAAATGTAAAAATGTGAGGGAAATCAACTGTTGGAAAAAATCTGTTAAATGATTTTAGTGTAGTCGTTAAAATAAAAAAGAATACGTATATGGTACTGAATGTCCTACACACAAACAACCTCTCTCTCTCTCTCTCTCTCTCTCTCTCTCTCTCATTCATTCTTTTCTTCTTTGTTTTTTTATAGGCTGAACACTTTCCCAGGTGGCCGCTGTCAGAGCCTGTGCCCCGTAACACACACAGACAGGGTCACCTTCTGCCATCAGCATTTAATGTATCCGCAAACACACAAAACCCATCCGTACAAAAGTCCCAATAACACCTTTATTACGAAGACAAGTGTTCATATGCTTTGTTCTTCCTAAAAATAATACTACACAAATATCTGTTTGTCATTCATTCGCATCAGCCTAACACAGAGATTAAGCGTGAACATGTTTGGTTCATTTGTAAGTAATATAAACAAACACTTGGAAATAAGAATGAATAATGAAACCTACATTTAAGATTGTTCAGTATTTTAATGTTATTTTATGAAAGCTTAACATACTATAGAGCTATCATCTGCAGGCATTGTGAAATATTCCACCATATACAGTACAACTACCCTACTGAATTTAGATATAAATATTAAACCTGAATAAAACCTATTCTTTTCTTCAACTCATTCTCACACCCAGTGGGATCTTGACTTTCTCATCCACACACGTTCAGCATCTCTAGCTGCGAATGAGCATCACGCTGGATCTCAATAAATAGTGTTCTTACCTCCTAATTGCATTAGCCGCTAGCTTATTGAAGTCTCTTGCTATAAGTCAGAGCGGTGGTCCGGTTGGGGGGTCTGGAAGGTGTTTCGTTATTAAACCTGTGACTGTTTTAGTCTCGTTCAGAGATTCACTGCTTTTGCTTTCCGAGGTGGATCTGCGACTCAATTCTTGAGTGTTTTTTAAGGTCTTCTCAAGTAAATGTTTTGGTGGCGATATGGTGCTCTGCAGAATTTAAATGCTGTGAAATGTGTTTTATATATGTTAACACATGTTTTTAATCTAGTAAAATCTTTGAAATACAGTAATTGTCGCTATTATGATTGTCATTATATTATTATTTTCTATTTACTTTTATTTATTTGGCAGACAGTTTTACCTAAAGTGAATGCACCGACGTGCATGTTATCAAAATGTAAGTACCCTATGAATCAAACACATCTACCAATTGAGCTACAGGGTCACAATTTGTCTCTATTTGCTTTAATACTCATTTTACGGATAATGGGAGTATTTTCAGAGCACAGACTATATTTTTACACTTTCTGCTCTGTGCATTTGCAGAAGTTACTGTCTCTCTTCCATATCATTAGCTTGGGAGGATTACGTAAGCCGCAGCTGTCAATCATGTGGAAATGGAGCGCGCCCCGTCAACGTCGCCAATGCTCTTCCACATTCTCTGAGGCTGAACATTTTGACATTCGCCTGCAAACTTTCATTTAAAATGTGCTGTCGCTCCTAATGTGAGCATTTCCCAGTCTCTCCGAGATTCTGTGTGCGTGTGTGTGTGTTTGTTCTCCCACAGGCCAAAAACAGTCTTGGGTTTCTAAACCCTTTGTCATTGTGTGCGTAATGTTCTCACGGATTCTGGCTTTGATAATCTGGTTCCAGGGGTGTTGACGTGGTCCTGGACTAAATTGTAGATTCGGTTTGTTTGAAACATTCGACGCCGTTTGATAAAATGAGATAAATCATGATCATTTCAACATGAACTTAACGTTGACAGTCTCTGGAAAGCTGACTGTCAGTCACTCACCGAATCCAACCGACTGTAGTCTGACGCGGTGAGAAAATCTAGATCAAGACTTGATTTTCTTCGTCGGAATTGATGAATGGTGAAGATGGTTTTTACATTACATGACAGGCGGATGTCTGCAGTGTTTTAGAAATGATGCAAAACACGCTTCAAACATGCCAACGAAAGTCACGTTTTCATTGTGTGTTTCCGTACATCACGTCGGACGCGGCAGGCGTCCACAAACTTGATGTTCTGTTACAGCATCACGGCTGCCATTCTTTAAAGGTGACTCTCTAAAACATCGTACTGTGCTTAAAATATGGGTCACACTTGATGAAATCGAAGTTTTTGCCGGTTGCATGAGTGACAAGTGCTGAATTCTTCAAACACACTCAGTTCTGAAGTCGGATGCTCCAGAAGTCTCCATCTGCTGCTTCGTTGCTTTGGACGAGTATTGCGACCGCACGAGACACGATGAAAACGAGACGAGAGAAAGGGCAAATAGACTCTGGAAGAAAGAGAAAAAGGGCTGCACGTGTGTGTCGTAGTGTCTGCCGACCGCAAAAGGCAATTCCAATTTGTAGTGCAGTGTTGCTCTGGTGTGTGTGTGAGTTAATGAGGCGAGTGTTTGAGCTCTCACTCACACTGTCAGCGCCGGCCGATCGCTCTCTGATTACTATAATGAAACGGTCAGGGCATTATTAACCAGACGCCACGCACACACAGAAGAGAAGAATCACGCCCCAATATTGTCACCGCGCCGTTTAGCCATTTGTCTTTTTGTTGGTTCTTTTAGGGAGAGAGAGACCAGAGAGAGAGAGAGACCTTTTCAAGTGGCTATCACAGATAAAATGTCTCGGGGAGCGAGCTCTTCACGCGGTACAGCTTTTGTTGGAGGATGCGATTAAGTGGTGATATTTCACCGCATGGCTTCAGTTATGGACTGATATGTCAAGTATAAACACTGCACTGTAGGACGGCATGTAAAGGTGATATCCTGCACTTTGTAAATTGCATGAAACCCTTTACCCTGAATGTGATGTGCTTTAAGATATTAAGTGAATATAAACGGAAGTTAAGCAGATGTTGAAAGATTGCTCCGTTGAACAACAGCGCCACAGCAGAACACAAACAAAACACACAAAGCGTAGAAAGACAATTCAAGTCATCTAAGATATAAACCTGAAATAGCTCAGGATAGAGAAAAGAGAAACAAATGAGAGTATAATTGTTGAAATAATTGTAAACAGTGTGTGATTATTAATATAGATTGTGGAGGTAAAACCATTGGGTCAGTTCAATGAGAAATGTTTGAGTTAATATTGAAATCTTTATGATATTGACTTTTGATTGCAGATTTGACAAATCTGAGCTCAGTTTGATACTTTTCTTCTGAAACTTCAATGATTTGTGAGATTTCTGACTCCTTTTCTCAGGAGAAATATCGGAGGCACTGATAAGATTTAAACAAACATTTCTATTTGCTCTCCGTTTAATGTCATTGATGTCTGCTGTAAAAAAAACACAAACTGTAATTTTACGTTATTTTAATGAGGTTCTTTACGTAAACACGGTCAAAAAACGTCAAAATGACATAAAAAGAATGCAAATTTACAATACAAACAGGAACAACATGAAAATGTACTGAAAAAATACGCATAATTCTGGCATCCTACCTGCCGGGATTGTTATTAAGAGTCTACTTTTGAAATACGGTAAAATAAAATAAAAATACAGTAAAGAACTACAAACTAGCCGGAATAATTCTGGCACCCCAAACTGCCAGGAAATTGTTCATTTTTTATGGGACTTTTTAACTGTATAATATATTCAACTTTTGTGCATAAATGTCAGTCATGTGAAATGTCGATGACATTCGGTGTGAATATCAGTTGGGGGTGATACCGTATATCTTCGGGACTTTTTCCTCTTGAGGTTACCAGAAGACATTGAAGACGACATTATGAATAGGAAACTTGAAGTTTTTTGCCAACCACAAAAAGAGTTAAATGTGATAAACCAGCGTCAAATATCAGATTCACCTTTAATCTAAATTGCAAACAGGCCGCAGGTTGATCTGTGCCGTGCAGACACAATATAACCGCTGAGCAGTTTGCATTAATGAACAGGTGTAATTAAATTGATAAGAGACTCTTAAGCACCTCAAAGGTAATAAACTGCGATCAATCCTGACTGACGAGATAGCTCACGGCTCGATAGCTTTACTGCTGTGACTTCAGTTTTGCTTGCTTGTTGACCACTGGCGCAAACTCTCGTATGATGTCATGAACTTACCGTCCTTCCAGACATGGCCGGTGTTGGACAGCGGTATTTTCAGAAGCTGATTTTTTTAACAACAACACTCTCGGTTTGTTCTTGGAAAGGCTTCTCTTTGATAATTAGTTGGAAACCTTCCGGTCCAGAAGTCTGGAGTTTGGATGATGGCCAGAGGTGTCTAAATTTAGTGCGTGTGAGATAACTGTTCCCAGATCTGCTTTCTAAACTTGGACTGATGATTCCCAGGAGCTGAAATCACAGATGTTTGCTTGCGATCACCTACATTTCCTATACGTCGGTAGTTCTCATCCGGTTCTGCTTCAGGAACCCGATTTTAACGAACGTTAGGCGCAGAATCGGAAAGGTTGACTTTGGTAAATGTTTTTTTAAACATTTGGCAAAAAATGTTCTCTTAGAAATAAAGTTAACTAACTTTCACTATTTTAATAAGGCACCCAATGAAGGTGTTACGTGATGGCATAAAAATATACTTCTGGCTGTATGGTTCCTCAAAGAACCTTTAAACTCTAAAGAACCTTTTTGGTTCTTTAGACTAAGATTTTAAATGATCAGGTTATTTAGTAAACTAAAATTGTTGCTGCTATGGCATCCCTTCCTAAAAAAAAAAACTGAGATGTTGTCTCATGTATTGATCTTCTAGATCCGTCTGCTGATATTAAAATGAAACTACTCAGATATGTCGATTCATTTTAACTTATTTCTAATTTCTCGTAAAATGTTATTTCTCAGGTGTCACAGAGCGAATCATCTTTTCCTCCTTAGATCACTCAATGAATTGACAAAAGTAGACGAGACGTTCAGACGGTGCCCGGACCCTCTGGCTGCTATTTGTCCAACACCCTGAAAATATGAATCATAAGACACACAGAATTGGAAACACTTCCGGAGTTCCTAAGATGTCATCTGCTCTTCAACAGTCCGTCTGGAAACAAAGCATGTGATTGACCGCTTTCCATGTCAGTCAGCGGACCTCTTAGGTAGCCCTCGGCCAATAAAATATACCACGGATTCCATACCTTCTGCTATATATCTACATGAAACTACTGGTAATGTAACCATCGATGCACACATCCAGGCACAGTCAATCCAAAAAATAACAATCTCTTCATATCGACCAGCTGATTTCAGACCTCCATCACGTTCCCGATCATTCAAAGACTCTCCTGCATTTATGGACCACCATCACTGATGTAGTCGCCGAAAGAATCAATGGCTGTAGTTGTTCCCCGGCATTGATGTGCTTTAAAGCTTTGCCATTTATTTACACGCAGGCGATTGTGTTTAGAGGTTTTCTATCATAATTACACCACACGTGTTGCAAAAAGAGACCATTACGCTGGAGTTTTAAACACGTTGTGTGAAATCACCTCTTATGGAGTACAATTTCTGCCATACAATTGTTCTGCTAATGCGTGTGTGCATCCTTTCAGTAGGCTTGGAGGTAAGATTACGCTTGTAAAACAGGAGAGTTGAGTTGTTTTCTTGAAGGAGTCTAAAATCTTTGTCTGCTCGTGCCAGCTGTTGTAAAAGTCTCTGGTTTTATAGGATGCAACAATTGTGCTGTAATGCCACTAGTTTTGCGACTTTAAGTGTGTGTATGTGTCAGGGATCAGGTGTGTGTGTGTTTATCAAGGATCAGGTGTGAGGTTATTGAAAGTGAATATATAATCACTCAGCTCACGCTTCTGTTCCTCCTCTCATGTCAAGAGCTTCTTCGGGCCAGACTCGAGGAGCACGAGTCATATTTTTCATCCAGTTTGTGAAAATGCATGTTTTGGATGCACCAAGACGTTTTCAATATTGATAGATTTCTCCTCTGGTTATATAAACTCAGTCCCATCCAGCACATCCACGGACCGCCAATAGCTCCCACCTGATTGATTGGCTTTCGTTGTTTTTTATCAACCATGAAACAATGTTGTGTTTATAAAGTATACTGGGTTGAAATAATGCACACTTCTGAGCAAGGATCAAATCACTGCGTTTGTCAGGTTAGCAAGAAATCGTTATACAATGTTTTGTTTATTTGCAGAGTTGCAATTCATGTTATTCATGAGAAGAACTAAATGTTTTACTTTTTTGGGCTACACTACAAGTCGAAAGTTCATTGAATGGATCAGTTAGTGATTCTCTAACATATATATATATATAATATCCACCTGTGTTCAGAAATTATTCTTTTTATTATGATTTAGAAATAGTGTCGACCTTGGGATAAAAGAAGATGTAGTTTTACATTAAATAACGTCAACACTGTTACTCGTTTCTTACTCTTCCACAGCTCGCTATGTGCTTGATGTATCACCGTAAGAAGTCTTTAATGGGAAACGGGCCTGTTTGCAAGGTTAAGTTACATTAAATACATATGTTGTGACAGTGTCAGAAAAAAATACCATGGTGTTAATTGTCATATTATTGGTGTTTACATTTTACAGAAGGTACATAAAAGAAATAAAAAATATATTTAAAAAAAAACTTCTGTTATCAAGTTTTTATTGTGTTAGTTAGCTGTTTTTTTTTAAAGTTATTGTGTCTTAAATCAAAACAAACCAACTGCAGTTTTTGGAGCCAAACTCTTCATTTCAACCTAAATTCTAAATATATAAATTAAATTGTTTATAAGAAACATTATCGCAACAGTAATTTTAGTAATGGATAGGATGTTTTCCATTATAACATCATTAATCCTCCTTTGTGGTCCATCATAAAGCTTTTTGCTCCTTTCCTTTATTGTTCGAAAGTGATTTTTTTACTTTAATAATGTGTTTTGTAGAGTAATTGTTTCACTTTCACGTATTTCCATTTATTCTGACACAACACAACATGAGTATAAATCTGGTTCATTGCCAATAAGTATTCTGTCCTAATGTAACGCTTTCTTACTGCTAAATATTTGTAAAGCTCAACCCCGCGACCACAGACCTCCAGTAGAGTCTCAGAGTCCCTGGAGACGGCCCGTTCCTGACCTCTGTGCCTGGAGCGTGTTTATCACACGTGCATTAGCATCACCGCTGCATACAAAGAAGGCCGAACCTTTCCGAGGCATAAGAATGAGGGAGGCGAGACGAGAATACAGAGTTTTGACACGGTAATGTATGCGTCTCACCTAATAGACGTTCCATCTCAATTAAGCTCAGATTTAAGAGTAGCCGAGCGCTCTGAAATCAGCGGGAACTTCATCAATCTTAGCAGTTCTTTCTCAGCAACAAAACGGGGTAAAGCACATTTCTGCGTGTAATTAATGTAGCGCTCCTTTACTGCTGTTCAGCATCTTTTCAGCAGTCCCGCTAGCAGCAGAAGTCACGATGGCGTACTCGAGCGAGATTAAATGATAAGCAGAACAGCAGAGATCTGCAGAGTCGGTAATGAATGGGTGCGTTTGCCGTTTATGATGGATGAACGTTGAATGGTGTTTGTCACCGACACGAGCGCCGCTTGACTCTCAGACTCTTGGCTTGCACTACACAACTCTTCCAACGGATAGCATCGACAAAGCAAATGGTGCAGTTGGAGTCGAATGACACACAATCTCTCCTGCGACATGTTGTTGAAATTGTTCAGGTTAATTGATTTTAATAAAACACAAGTGAATTGATGTATAGTCTGCATGACCCAGACGGGACTCAACAACCCGTTTTGTATGGGTTCTTCTGAACAAAGCCGATCGGTGTATTTGGTTTTACTACAAATAAAACCTAGTACGTTACTTAAGATAAAGCATAAGTTAACCGTGGGTTTGTTACAGCAACCATAATTTCACCATGGTATCTGGCAACACAATCTCACAGGAATCCGTGACATTTTCACGAACTGTAATCTATTAATTTGTGTTTACTTCCTTTGATATCAGGTTAGTATAAACATATAAAGTAAATTCACACGCAGTTATTGACACGAAAAAAATGTCCATGATAACACATCATTAGATTCCAAATCTCATGTCTATGCCACGAACTGCCGTGAGACTGCATGGGTTGTATCTGTAGTAAAATCATGTTTATACAAATGGTAATCAACTTTTACTAAAAAAACAAGGTTCATTTTAATCAGAGCTTCATCAATATTAATTAACTTATAGGACCCTGCCTGTGAAAACCCAGCTAAAGTCATTTTTGTGAAATACTGTTGTCTAGATCATGGTAAAGACATACTGTAAAAATATTGATATATTTAATATTGACAGGGTAGAGCATGTCAAAGATTGAAATCAAGATTGAAATCATCCTCTTTATCTCAGAATTTGATTTTCCGACTTTTTTTCATCAAACATATTTCTGTAAACATGCTTCTGTTGCTGGGTAGGATTTTTCCCTGAACATTGCCCTTACAAAAATGACCATGGTTTAGTAAAGTAGAAGTGTAGTAAACAGTTGTTTGACATTTGGCATCTTTTGCATCATCATAGTTTTATGACAGTTATTGTGCTATGGTAAAACTATGGTTTGCTACAAATAAACCCAAAATACAATGGTTACTATGGTGAAGTAGTTGCAGAAAAGTTGATAAGTTGTGTGACAAATACCATGGTTATACCAAGGTTTACCAATGTATAAATGCAATTGTAAAATAAAATTGACTACATTGAAACGCCATCCATACATACCAATAACAAATGTACCTTCATATCATCGTTCGTCATCCAATAACAAAGTAGTACTTTCTAATACCATTTCATACCATGATATGGCCGGAAAAAGTCTTAACTGTGCATCTCCAGACACTGTTGAAAATGTTGGTCTACTCATAGATGAAGAATAAAACAAAAATTATTTGAATGTTTGAAAATGCTATTTTTTTCAGCTACACGTTTCTCGATCAAGTCAACAGTTCTTTAAGGAACCATCTCTTTCATTTTATGATCTGAAGAACCTTTTTTTTCCGCCACGAAGAACCGTTTTTTCGCCAGTGGTTCCTCCGATGTTGGCATATTTCTTAGAGAGCAATGAACAATAGATCATTTGCAGATTAATAAAAGCTTCGCCTAAACTAAACATTATCAGATAATAAGGATGTTAGAATAGCCATTGTTCAAGAAATGAACGGGCCTTAAGAGTGAATGAATCTATGAGTACAGATGCAAACCGAGCAGATGTATGAAGAGGTCAAACTTACTGTAGAGAAAACCAGGACAGAACAGATGCCACAGCGAAGAGAGAGGGAGAGGAAGAGGAAAAGAGAGAGGGGTGTTAACCTTGAGAAAGCTCATCCATTATATTGTGGTTGCTGGTGCTCTCAGTCACACTGTCAGAGATGAACCTCTACAGCACAGTAAAGGTCAAACACACACATGCATTCACAAAACATCACTAATGAACAGAAGAACTTTATTGAGGTGCCAAAACGAAGATGAACTCGCAAGAATTTCCAAATTATTTACGTTCCAATATTTCCAAAAGTTGACCATCACTGCCATACTTCAAAAACCAACTTCTATACAACTCCTGGGTTATGTTATGAAGTCATGTGACTTGTGAATGTGGTTCAGCATGTCATGACAGATTCTCAAATGGATTTCCGTTTCGCAAATGCGTTCCCGTTCATCTGAATTTGACGCATCAAACCTTTTATGTTTTTCAGTGTTGCTCCACTGCACGTGAACGAGAGAAGATGGTGGTGCTTGTTTTGGAAAGCTAACCACTAATTTCCCCAGACAAACCCAAGAGCATCTCTGTGGTAATGTTCAAAGTTTTCTCATGTAACATGAGGATAAGAGTTCTTCTGTGGATTTTAAGAGGTGAGAAAATTGATGTTTGCTGTTGTGTACTGTTTTTACACACACGCACATGCGCGCGCACACCACACACACACACACACACAGATAACTGTAGACACACACCTGTAGACTCAAACACACAGAGACATTCACACAGACACACACACCTGCAGACCGACACAGAGACACACACACACTTGCAGACTCAAACAGACACACACACAGACCTGCAGACTCACACAGACACACACACCCCTGCAGCGTTTAAGCGACAGACATGAATACAGTAAACGTCAGATCACTCAGACACAAGAGTTTGTGCCTTGTGGCGTGTAAAATGCTTTAAAAATCCTATAGATTTACATCGAAGAACCAGAACATCATTGTTGCACAAAGTGTTTGTTCAGGATAAACATTCACAATGTGTTCCTTTCAGAACCTTTATCACGCCTCTGTTGTTCTTGAGGTTTGGCAATAAACAGGAACATTCAGGCAGTAACGGCCGGCCGTAGATCTTCTCGTCCGCCGTCGGAGGACGTCAACTGCCCCACAAAGCCACATTTGGGTCCCCCGCTCTCTCTCTGTTATTCTGTCTCTCATTATGCGTGGCTTCTGCTCTGAGAGGAGCAGGTGGCGACCGGGTGAGAGACGGTCCCGGCGAGAGTTCAGCTACTGATGTTCATTCACAGCCAGACTGAAATAATCCAGACACATCCAGCCTTCATCACAGCCAGACGGCTGAAGAGATCTGCTGCTCCGGCCGATGGATTTCTGCACGCCTCTATAAATACTGCAAGTCAGAACGGGATTATTTCCTACATTTTCAATAAGTACACGAGTCAGTTATTACTTCCAAAAGAGCTGTATGTCAGTCTAAAAAGATTACAAGAAATAAACACAGAGTCGTGTTTCGACCACTTAATTGAGCTTGACTATGTTCCCTTTGTAAAAACTAGCATATGATGGTTTGGTATGTTTTGATGCTGGTTTGTGCTGGTTTCGCTCGTCATGTGCTGGTCCTTAGCTGGTGCCATGTTTTCACACGTTTCCAGATTGATGTGGACAGATAGAGGGATAGGAGGTTAAATGCTTGTCTATAAGGACTTTGTTCGGTTCGCTAGCAATATGAGCGACAGAATAAAGACGCTTGACTTGGCAAACAGCACTAATAATAATGCAGAGGTGTAATAACTCTTGTTTTTGTGCTCCGTCCCCTCACAGTGTTTCAGGGTTAATTGTGTCTAAAAATACATTCGCCGGCCTGACTTCTGCATTTTCTCACCCAGTTTCTGACTGTTTTATTAAGCTGTTGATCATATGAAATCCTGAGCATTTATCAACATTAGTCTCTCTCTCTTTATCACCCTCCCATTGTCTCTCAATTTAAATTTAAAGTAATAATTAGCACGATAGTGTTTAGTTATAAATGGCCAAAGCATTGTACTCAAGACAAGTAATTACAACAATATATAATATAACAAAAACATCCAACTGGTTGTAATCACAGATCATTATACGAGTAATTCTCTGGAATACTTGATTCTGATTGGTCAATCGTGACATTCCAAGGTTATTCCAATAACGTCGCACACAACGGTATTCCTTACGTCTCACGACTTAACAAGCGGATAACAAATCTTATAACACCATTTAATCTGGGTACTGCGAGTCAGCTTGATCTAACAAACAATTTACTTACAAATCAATAAAACACAAACATAACAAAATCATAAAGTATCGTCGCCTTCCTTCCAAAACCTCGGATGTCGAAATTCCCTGTTTTTCGGGAAATAGAAAAACACTGTAGTTGATTCAATAATTAAAGCCAAAATATGGAATCATTTTGTTGTGAGATATCCAGAAATCACTTGCACTGTGTGATATATTTCATGCAGTTGTGTACATGAACCCAAATGTTCCCAAAAATGCGCAAATCCAGAGAAATTGTGTTGTCAGATTTGCGCAGCACTTTTTAATAATTGTATTTGTTATTAGCAAAACCCAGTAACAAATAATCTGTGAGTAATAACAATGTAATGGGGAAAAAATGTAAAGCACCGAATATGGAGATCCAAGGTTTCAGAAGGACAGCCGCGATTATAGATTATATCCTGCAGAGGTGATTAAAACAAATAATATGTTCATTTTGTTGACTCAGTATGTGTTAGCTTAAAGATGAAATGTTATTTCCTTGCAGAATGTTTGTATTTGTTGGAAATGAACGGTACTAATAGCTGGTTGTACATTATCCCTTACAAATACCCTGGCGGTAAGTTGGTAAATACTGTATTATATTTATATGTACCACTCGCTGCCTCTCTTTTACTCCCTATCACCTTTTTGTTCTTTCGTTATCTTGAATATTTGATTCCAGCAGCAGCATAAAGCACAAAGTGCAAATGCATAAAGTTCATCATTACCAGAAAACTTTTGTCAAGCGTGCATATGTTCTCGCAGTTCATGACCCCGGCATGTAATATATCTCTATATTACCCCAATGCATCTTCATACTGCTTCTAGATAATATTTTCACGTGGTCTCAGCTATATGCATTGTGAGGTTTTAGCACATACATCATTGTACATTTGGATAGACCTAGGCACTGACGGATGATTTTTTGTGTTTATTTTTCAATTTCAGTCATCACATTTGTAAACCTTTTATAAAGTAAGAATTTTCAGGCTGTCAGAGCGCTTACATTGTATATTTTGCCGTTTAACGCACTTAACATATGCACGCTACTGGTGAGATCGAGAGCTTTAGAATTGCATTATCCCAGCTGAGTGTTTTACTGCATTACATTTTTCATTACGCCCTCATTACTGTACGGCCATATAACATCATTAGCCGCGAAGAGACACATTATTTTTCTACTAATAAAGCCATACAGTTTATAAATGGCTTTACCATGAAATGAAAAACTTGTTTAGCAGGTTAACGTTGATGTTGCTTGTGGTTGCGATTCGAGCTGATAGATGAGAGCAGCTCCAATCTTCAGATTTTCCCATCATGCACCTCACACGATGTCATTAAAGCAAAAAAGCAACAGAGAAGCTTATCTTTAATAAGCATGTCTTTGTTTTGCTCTCGCGATGTTGCGCAGGTCTGTGTGTCTCTCACAAAAAAGCCTAACAATTAGTTTAAAGAAAAAGAGGAACAGTTCAAACCTCCAGCCGGCAATTAAAGCGGAGACCCAGAGAGAAGCGTGCCCGTGTGCATTTAATTGGACCGGCGTGTCACTGTTGCGCACATGCATGCGCAGACTCCCATCAGCGCTCAATTAGTTTCTTCCAATCGGGGGCCCAATGAAGAGAGTGTGTGACTCAGTCACCCGTGTTTGCGTGTGTGTGCGTGTGATTAATGGAGAGTCATCGTCCAATTAGTGCAACAGTAATAAGGGCTGATGAACATGGAGGTGATGACAGAGCCACCAAGATTTCTCACTCTCGAATAATGTGCTGAAGAGAAGGTGCGGAGAACAAAAGTGAGAGAGCTCAGAGATTAAACTTAACATGTGTGTCTGTGTGTGCACTTCACAGCTGAAGGGAGGGCAGGAGTTTACGACTGTTGAGTTTTCTACTTCATCTGTACTTTGTACTTTGAGTATATAAACTGAATCAGGGCTGTACGTTAACTTTTTTTGCTTATAGGTCTTGTGCTACAGATGTTTAAAGTTATGTAGCACAGGCCAAACAGTTGTAGGACAAGTTCAAAATGACTGTAGTCATCTTTGAAGAGCAGGTCATCATATAAATAGGCAAGGAACTGACAGAGGACAGTAATATTTCTAGGTACTATAGTGTTTTTGAACATTACCTTAGTCATGTTAAAGTTTTCTAAAATGTTTAATAAAGGTCATCAATTTACTGCAAGTAAATTATTTTCACACGTGGTTCAAATTAAACAGACTTTTATTTTGGCGGGGTGTCACCAAGACGCTAGTGTGTGTTTGACGGCAGCTTCTCAAGTAGTGAAATGTTCGTAAAATAAACCTTTAGGGCAGCTCTGGAGATGAAGTTCATGTGTTTATGTCCTCGTACAGTGATATGCAGACAAATCCACGTGTTGTAAGTTAAACTGTGCTCATTGTGACTCATTCACTCATACACGCGCAGAACAGGCAGATGACATATATAAACAGGAGTTTCCGTAGTATGTGAATGGTTTTGTAGTCAAGACCACCCGAAGCGAGACCAAGACTTTGTCAAGACCAGCATTTCCTTCCACATAATTCTTAAAAGTTATTAATCCAGAATCTTGCCTTCTTAGCGTTCTTATCTATTCAATTGCAAATAGCTGCGTTGCTCAGAAACGCACAAGAGTTCTGATTTGTTAGATTCGTTTGAGAGTAGTCAAAAATATAACTAAAACTTGTGTTCTCAAATTTAAGTAACTTATTTTCTCGTGGTTTGTTCATTAACTATATAAAATCAATATCCCATAAAATTTTGAACTTAAGGTCGTTTTTTTCATCTCTTAGGCTACCGACAAAACAGTGACATAAAAAACAAATAAGTCAATGGTTGCTGTTAAAGCCAGAAGTTTTTCATCCAATCACATTAATGATCTCAACACACAATCAGACAGCAGTTTAGTGTTAGTGGTCTTGACTGGTCTTGAAATAAAATCCTGAAACCACCAAGTCTGAGACCAAGACGAAAACAATTCAAAAACAGTCGAGACCCAAGACAAAAACAAGATCAAGATCATCAAAAAATGGTCTTAAGACTAATCTCGAGAACAACATTAGGTGAGTTTGATTGTATATTGGCTGTATTAAGGGTGGTTTCAAAGTGACAACATAAACAGAAGTTACTGCGCATGCGCGCGTTTGTGGACCACCCTTAACTTCCAGTAAACATTCACAACAATAGAGCACCTGTAGATTATTTCTGATAACACGCAGATGAAACCGCGATCGTGAGAGACCGTTACTTGGCTAAACTCTTTACTCCAATATTTGAATTTAGACTGCAATACCAAGCTCAACCATTAGATGTCAATCTACAATACTGTTTGTTTAAATGCTACCAAACTCCAGGACCCATTCAACAAATTGTTTATTTAATAAAGTGAACACACAACAAAATTCAGCAAATCGTTTATTTAATGCAATTATTATACAATAATATAAGTTAACATTAATTCAATTAAAATTTAAATGGTTATATTGCCAAACACAAATCGGAAGTTAATTGCAGTCCAGGCGTTCGCGTCCGATGAAACGGTCTATTAAGAAAAATATGACAGCAGTGAGTAAGAGTGAGCATTGTATATTGTACGATGACAGTGGGTTTGTGAACAAACATCTTTTGTTGTTGATGTTGGAATAGCATTCCTGTCAAACTATCATATCCGAAACTCCATCATTACTCTGAGGTGCTGTCTATGTAGAAACTGGAGTCACTTTAGGTTACTGTGAACTGTAGTTAACATACGAATGAGAAGGAAACGAGAGGTTTACATTAATGTTAATCAACCACATGACACAGCTCTAATTTTTTCTTCAACAAACAGTCACTGCACATGTGTTGATTATCTAAATGTTTGTAGCTACATGTGATCCTCGTGCTTCTGGAAGTACTTTTGCTCAGTTACTTGTAGCAGTTATTCTATAGAGCAGTTTAGTTTAGCTATGTTGTCGCAGTAGTCCGTTCAACGCTGGCAGTAAAACGCTCACACACCCAGAATGCAGTCTTCTCCTCTGCCTCGGTAACATCGCCGACGATAAGTGTGTCTTCTCACGCTCTTCTGTCGTCGCAGCCCTGCTCAATGACTCGAGGAAGGTGTCATTTCTCAGATTGCTCCCGCCGGCTCGGCGGAGGGGAGAATAGAATGTTGGAAACAGACTGTTCAATTAGGCGCGTGCTGCTGTGAAATTGCCTCCAAACGATAAGCCTTTATTATATCTGCCGCCTGCCCGCAGCCGTGCATCAAACAGACGTGCACATACAAGCAAAGCTACCTGAATCTTTTGACTGTCCCTTTGTCACGTGACCGAACGCACAATCTCGTTGATTTGTACGAGGACGCTTTCTGGTGTGTAAAGACAGAGGCTTTCTCATACGCTGCTGTAGTGTTAAAGATGGACGGCACCGGGTCGTTTGTTTCTGTCCTCCATCATTTGCTAAAGGTTAAGGAACAAAGCTGAGGAGGGGAGCAGATGAAACGGAAAGGGCACGTGTGTGTGATTATCCGCTGCCTTTTCGCCTCGAACAATGAAGAACACCAGCAATTAGTCAAAGGATGGTGTTGAGCGGGCACTTGTAGTGGGAGAGAGTCTGTCACACACACATTCCCATACACACACAAAGACACACTACCCACCACAATGTGTCCCGTTCATGTGATGGTGGAGAGAAGAGATTCCTTCTGTGCGGTGACAGAACTGGAAAGTGTGCACAGAAAATTGTATAGGTTAAGAAGAAAAATATCGACTGGAATAAAAATGATCGTAATTTTTAATTGGAGTAAAAGCCAAAATCAAATGAATATTACAACAATAATTTGGGTGAAGGGCTGCGGGCGTTAGATTTGATTCCCTTCAAATATTTCAATTTTTCGTAACTTTTTTACGACATTTCACGATCTTATATGTGCACTTTAGTGGGATTTGCTTTCACGCCAGTGATGGGTAGGTTTGGGGGAAAATACTTTTTGTTTTTGTCTAATAAACAATAATAAACAATTTCTGGAAGCTACGCGCTTTTGCGTGGAAACTTAGTGCCAGATCCATACAGCGAAATCTTTTGAAAGAGACTCATCGTGACTTTTTTTGCACAGATATATATATATATATATATATAACTAGATACCTCTTTCAAGTGCTTCAGACACGTCGACGTGTCCGCCATCTTGAAACATTAACAGACGTAAATCACAGTTTGCTAGAATGTCACAACACTTGTGTGCAGCCAAGGCTGAGGAAACATTTTCATGCTTTCCTGTAGCTCAATGGTAAGAGCATTATATTAACAACGCAAGGTTGTGGGTTCGATCCCAGGGGATTGCAGATACTTAAGTATAAATGTATAGCTTTATGCAATGCAAGTCGTTTTGGATAAATGCGTTTGCCAAATGCATAAATGTAAATGGATTTAGATGTGGGAAAACTGATTTATACAATTTAGTTATTGTCATGTGTTAGTTTAGCAAAAAAAATGCATAATCATAGACGCGTATAACTGCAAACGCACAGCCATCTCTTTAGTGTTTATGGACAGACTTGGCAGGGTTGCCAGATCTGTAAAATATAAGTCATAAATAATATTATCTGTAACTCGGCATAAAACGGAAGTAGCGATAGTATTTCTTTCCGTATCTTTTCGATGTATACCTGAGTGAACAACTTTTGAAATTATAAAAACAATGTAGAGCGGGACTTGATTTTATCTATTGAGAACTGATTCGATCGTTGAAAGTTGAAAGATTTGATCGCACGATTGCAATCAGTCAGTCAATGAAGTCCCGCCCTCGTGACAATCCGCGTGACCGGAAGTGAAGAGAGGTCGTTTCGAGGGGGTGTTAACGTGTTTGAAGGATTATAAACTCAAACAAATTAAAAAGTGATATGATATGAACTAATAAATAATTTATAATAAATACTTCAACACTGTGACCAATTTTAAGATTGACAGCCTAATCCTTTTACTCCTAACCCATCGGAAAAATACACACGAAGCTACAGTTAAAAAGTAACACATACCATGGTAAGAGACTTGACAACAAAGACCAGCTCGCACCGTTCCACCGTTGTTGTGAGTATGATGTTGTGTTAATTTTGTCGGCTATTTTTAATTTTAGTCTTATTTTTGGTTCCATGACGAATAAACTTTTTCTCTTATTAAGTCATCTTTGACCTGTTTTTGTTTAGTCGACTGAATGTTTATGCATTTTCGTCTCGTTTAAGTAAATAGAAACTTTGTCAGATTTTCATCATGTTGTATAATGGTCGAGTACATCATGAGAGAACACAGACCCACTGGAGATCCCAAACTCTTGTTTATTGACTTGAGATCATCAATTCACAGTGAGAGCGTTGGCGTGTGGTTGCCAGATTGCAGAAATTAAGTTACCCGCTTGCAGAAAATGCAGAAAATAGGGTTAAAAAGGTTAAAAAAACTTTTTTAACCTTTCATCCCTGTTTGGGGGTTATGAACTCTGTTATCTGGCGACCGCAAACATGAACGTTCGTACAGCAGAGGTTTGCACAAAATCTGTAATATTTACCTTCTAGGTAAAAAGTAAAAAGAGTTTTTTGGAAAGTTTAAATTTTTATACCTACGTTTTAATCGTATAATTTTTCGTCAATGATATCGGTGCTGAAAAAGTCTGTTATCGTTCAATGGCCTTACTTTTCGTCTCGTCTTCCTCATGGGACACTAATAGTTGAAGAATATGTTTCGTCATCATTTTGGTTAACGAAATCAACACTTGTATGATGTGTGTGAGCGTGTGTGTTGTAAATCTGTGAGCATTTAGCAGACACCTGTGATGGCAGTCAGTGCAGACAGATGTCGGGCACATTACAGGTAAAGATTCATATTCAAATGAATTGTAATCCTGTTGCTTGTTTTTAATCTCCATTATACGTTCGTTTACTTCATTTTTTTACACATTTCCTTATTTTTCTTTCATATGTTTTCTGCTAGTGTAGCCGAAGTCAGTAAGGATGTGTACGTGTGTGACTTTGTTTTTCAAATCCAAGGTTTTATGTGAGAACGAAAGTGTGTGACCAAACATTGATGTTTATATTGAGTGATGTCAGTTTAACACAAGATAAATACACATTTTGTACAGTTATTAAAGCACTGTAACGTTCCCTGTCGATCTATTTTACATATTTATTATGTTAAGCCAAAAGCAGAGTAGTACACAAACACAGATACAGTGCGTGTCATTTCCAAACCCGAGAGCATTTTGTCAGTCATACTAACTTTAATTAACTTGCTCAGCAAGACATTTTGCTTCACTATGACAGCAGCTGACCTGAAAGGAGACTGTGTGCCCAATCTCCACTTCGGCGTCTGACTTTAGTTATGACTCATTTCTGAAAGTAGCGACACGTTAAACAGAGCGTGTTGAGTTTGAAGAGTTTGTGTTCACACACTTGTGTTGATGATTCAGAACAGAAGTGATGGAGATGGTGTATCTATTCATCCACTGACTCACACACCGCTCTGAAGATGGACGGACGCTGACAGAAACTTGTGATGTACTTTCTATTCATTGACAAGACGAATGACTGTAGGATTGGGATTTTAGATTGTGTGTGTGTATGTGCGTGACCAGATAGTACATTACATATAGGGACAGTTTTGTTTCCAAAGAGGGAAACAGTCAAAGATAAATGAAAATGTACAGTAGAGAAGTCATTAATCCTGTGAAAAGACACAATAAAACATGGAAACGTGTTTGTTTGTGTGTGTCTAGTTTTATTTTTGTAGTGTTATAGTGTGTGTTTGTGTGAGAGTGTTTTATTGTGTGGAGTTTGCCTGAGAAAGCGTGTTGGGATGGAGTTGGATGTGACTGTTTGTGTGTTAAGTGTTGCTGAGATGAATGTGTTTGTGTTTCTGCGTTATTGTGTTTTCTTGTGCTGGTGAGTACGGGTTGGAGTGGTGGTGAGTTTGTGTAAGTGTGTGTTGTTGTGTATTTTTGTCTGTGTGTGCAGTTTTGTTAGTTTGTGTGGTGATTACATGTTGTTGAGGTGAGTGTGTGTCGGTGTGTTTGTGTAAGTAGATGTATGTTGATGCTTGTGTGTCAGTGTATTGGTAGTGTCTGTGTGTGTTTGTGTAAGTATGTGCTGGTGAATTGTGCGTGTAAGTGTGTATCCTTGTGTTTGTGTGTCTGTATTATTGTGATAAGTGTGTTGTGGTGAGATGGTGTGGTGTGTTTGTGTGAGTAAATGTACGTTCATGTGTCTCCGTGTGTGTTTGTGTGTGTGTGTGTGTGTGTGTGTGTGTGTGTGTGTGAGTGAGAGCGAAAGAGTTAGTGAGTAAGTAATTGTGTTAGTGCTCGTTTATCAGTGTCTGTGTGTGTGTTAGTTTCCATGTATGAGTCTGTAGGATAGGCATATAGAGAATGTGTGAGTGTGTGTTAGTTTGTGTAAGCCTGTGCTGGTGAGGTGTGTGTGTGTATTATTGTTTTAAGTGTGTTTATTGTGCTGAGATGGTGTAGTGAGTTTGTGTAAGTGTGCGTTAGTGTTTGTGTGTCTCTCTGTGTGCGTGGTGTGTTAGTTATGTGAGTCTGGTGTGTGTAAATGGGTCCGTGTATGTGAGAGAAGAGTTTATGTGTTAGTGTGCATTGTATGTTTTTGTTATAGTATGTGTGTCAGTGTTTGTGTACTGTGTGCGATGATACCCAGATAGCACAATCCATCTGGTTTACGTCTATTTGACGTCTGGATTTACATCTTACAGACATCTGCAATACGTAGTTTGCTCATCTGCAATACGTCTCGGAGACGTTTGAATGTCTGTAATACGTCTGCCAAAGATCTTGAGATTTGCTGCGTAAAAACATCTGCTAAACATCTTAGAAAGAGCAGATTTATATCCATTCTAAATCTTAAACATCTTACAGACGTCTTCAAGATGTTAATTTAACGTCTGACAGCAGACATCTCCAAGACATATTGCAGATGAGCTAACTATGTATTGTAGATGTCTGTAAGATGTAAATGCAGACGTCAAATAGACATAAGTCAGATGTATGCGTGCTATCAGGGTATAGTGAGTTTATCTTATTGTGAGTGAGTGATTGTGTTAGTGCTTGTTTATCAGTGTTTGTGTGTGTTAGTTTCCATGTATCAGTGTGTATGATTGGCATAGGCATGTGCGTTAGTGTTTGTGTGTCTCTCTGTGTGCGTGTTGTGTGTTAGTTACGTGAGTCTGGTGTGTGTGTGTGTGGTGGTGTGTGTGTGTGTGAGTTTTGTCATAGAATGTGTGTCAGTGTTTGTGTACTGTGTGCGTTGGTATAGTGAGTTTGTCTAATAGTGAGTGAGTGATGGTGTTAGTGCTCATTTATCAGTGTGTTTGTTAGTTTCCATGTATCAGTATTTGTGTATAAGAATGTGTGTGATAGGCCTATAGAGTGTGTGTGTGTGTGTGTGTGTGTGCACAGAAGGGTGTGTTCTCAACACCGTGGCTCTCTGAGCATCTCAGACAGGTTTTCTGAGGACACACGCTGTCACTCCGCAGGACAGCAGCTCTGCAAAATGAACTGGAGGTTTTTAAAGAAGTCGATCTGAGGGCCGCGCGCTCTGATCAGCACAGAACAAATTTCACGCGCTCAAGCGGAACGCTGTGGAGAGACGAGCGTGTTTTGTCTTCCATCACTCACTGGGAGACGTGGAATGAGGGAATCTATCTGTCGTTTCGTGTGAGCGCTTCAATAAAAAGAGAGGCGAGCATCATGCTGTCCGTTTATTCAGGCGTTTCACTGTAAAACATATTGCTTTCTTCTCCAGAGAGCTGCTGTCGAGATTTAGATAAATATATTTCATGTTAGACATGGACGTTTCAAACATATTGATTGTGTATTGATTTGATCAGTGAACAGGTACCAAAACACAAGGGTGAATCTCACAACATGTTCTCTGTGACGAAAACAACAAATACTGCCATTGTGTCGGTACCTTTACAGAAAAAGAATACATTCACATTGATGCATTTGACAGAAGTTTTAGTCCAAAGCGAGTAAACATTATTTTTAAGTATGTGCAAAAATATCTTTGTAAATTAGTTGCAAATTGACACGATTTTCACAGTGGCACATTGTTTTAACTACGTCACAAGGTGCATGTAAGCACACAAAGTACAGTTACTAATTATTTTACGTATGATTTTGACGCTTAAATATTTCACAAATGCAAAAACGTGACAAGCTTTTGCCAATGTTTGCCATTATTTTTCCTTAAGTTCATGCTGATTCTTCATAGGCGTATTATTATTTTTTTAAACATTGTAATAAAAATAATCATGAAAATTAAACTAATAATAGTAATACAATATTATATATAAATATACTGTATATGTATATATACAGTAATGAACTTTCTATAATATTGTGTGACACTACACTATAGACAAAATAAATATATTTGAGAATTGTTCTCATGAAAATAACAAAAACACAAACTAATCAAAGAATGGTCTTGACATAAAACATTTTTTCCTTTTATTATTGTTGGGTGAAATAGGATTCAATGCTGTGTGCGTGCGCGGCGCGTGTGTGTGTCTGTTGTGTAGTCTGCTGTGGTGGTTGAGAATAATATATCGTTCTGTCAGAGGGGGGACGTGTGTGGGTTAGTGAGGGGCTGGAGATGTGTTTCAGCTTCTCGCTGTGTGACTGTACCTGCGCTCTCTTTTCACGAGTCCTGTCTCACCCTTTCATTACTATATCCAGCATCACACAAAGACCTTCTGTTTACACACGGACGGACGCACTACACACACATACACACACACAGATGATTTCAAATCGAAGCGTACAAACATATTTGCACATGGAAAGGAAGCAGGTTTTGAAATATCCACATCACTCATATAGTCTGGTGAACTCAAATACTGTATTACAGTGCACAAATTATCCATGACATAAAAACAAACAATTTGATTTTTCTTTCAATTTTGGGGGTTGAATGCGATCCGGACATGACATTCGTGTATTTTGTTTGCTTGGTTTGGTGTCTCATGGGCTGCACTTTTCAGACATTATTCATATGATTCTCTCTCTCTCTCTCTCTCTCTCTCCAAAGGCTGCAGACACCTCCCACTTAATTTCTAAGTTCATTCTCTCTCCATCCAGTTTCAATCCCTCCCTTGATTTCCTTCTTATTTCTGCTGGGATGAAATTCTGCTTCACATCACACATCATTAGACTAGCATACAGTGTGTGTGTGTGTGTGTAGCTAGAGGGATGTGACTAGTTCGGTGTCCTGTAGTAAAGGTGTATGATGAATAAAAGATGGGTCGGTTCTTGACTGACTGACACATGGTAAAAACTTCTACAGACTACAGTAGTTCTAAAGCGTGACAGCGGGTGAAGCCCGTTTACACATCTACTGTCCATCATTATACACAATCACACACACATAGGGTCTCGAGTTGGATGCTGGAATCTTATGACACATACTGCAATGGGATGTTTCGTAAAGTACCCAGCAAAAGAAAAACTTACTCCTGTGGACCAACCCTCTTCAAAATGAACCATTGTTTAAATATATTTGCTATAGCTTTTTGTTTTTATTTGTAATACAATAATATAACCACATATTAATACTTTTATATTATTGCTTCGATAATAAAGATGAAACGGCATTCACAGGCGATATACTTTTGTCACAACATGAGAATATTGGGCAGGACTCATTTAGTTTAGATTGGATCGTTTTTTTTACAAACCTGTGATTGTTTCAGTATATTTTATTTATTGACCATTTAGGACGAGACAGTAAAGAGGACACAACACTTTGGCTTGTACGTGACAGTAGCTGTTAACGCAATACACGTTCTTATTTCATCTTTAAAACACCTTTTAAAGAATATTTATTTTAAGACTATAAGGGTCAAAAAGAGATAAACAATTATTGCCCCCTAAATCAAAATTTCCCATGATTTACTCCCCCTCAAGGCATCCTAAAAGAATTTTCTTGTGGAAGAATAATCCAGTCGGAGTTACAATACACTTATCCTTTTGCATCCATCGATCAAAGAACTGCTTGACACGGCTCCGTGGTCTTAACAAAGGTCTTCTGAAGCAAATCGATGCGTTTGAATAAGAGAAATATCCACATTGACAGAGCTATTAACCTTGATGTCTTTCTTCCGTCATCTCTTGAATGCGCGTGAACCAGAGGCTTGTTTTTCCGGCAAATATCGGTGCCGAACGCTGCTATCCTATTGGAAGAAAACAGAAAACATGCAGCGTTCATCATCAAAACTTACTGCTGCCGGAAAAATGGTTCACGGTGGATGCCCTTATATAAGATTAGGATTACTTTTTTAAATAAAATGTCATGGTGGAGCTTAAGCCTCGTGTCTTGTCCGGGAATGCCAGCAGATATGACATCAGTCGTCACCACAAGTGTCTTCGTTGCAGTCCAATGAAGTTGAATCAAACAGTTGAAACTGTCTCTTTTTTTTTTGCTTTAAGTCGGCGTTTCAATTCACCCACTCAAGCCTACTTGACATGGATGCTCGCTTCACTAATATTAACATTAAATGTCCTGACGTGGAGCTCTGAGAAAGAACTATGAGAGATGTGCTGAACGAGAGCTCTGTTTGTTCACTGCACCCGTATGAAAATCTACTTTGAATCCCTTAAAAGGCAGATTTTTTTCTATTTTTACACAAATGTAATATAAATCATAGGGGCCCACAGAATGTGTCTGTGAAGTTTCAGCTCAAAACAGCCACAGATCTTTTATCATACCATGCTCTTATTGCCCAGTTTTGCATGTGAGGAGAAATGCGAGCGATGCGTCCTGGTGTGTGTGTCTTTAAGTGTAAATTAGCTGCTAGTCTCCGCCCCCTTTTTCAGCAGAAAAAGCAGCCCGGGCTGTGAGCCTGTGCTTCCAAAGACAAAACAAGTGTCACATAAAGCGAATGAGAAACAAGGTTTCGTCTTTAAACACCAAACACATTGTTCTCTATAAGCGAATAGACTCCTACAAAAAGGCATCATGTAATCTAAACATGAAAACACAAATGACAAACCGATCGCGTATTTACGAACCATACACACTGCTTTCTACAAGTGAAAGTAGCCTACCCAAGAAAGAAGGGGTACACAGCTAAAGAGAAACTACTGTGTCTCGTCTTTGAAAACCAAACACATTGTTTTTTATAAGCACACCTGTTTCCCCCGGGGCCATTCGCGAAGGTGCTCCGGTCCGTGTTGGTCCGGTCACGACAGCCTTCGGGAGTGGGACCCGCGATCGCGTCATGGGGTATGACGGGTGAAATAACAATACGGTAGGGTGGAGGGAACCCATGTTACCATGACAACTCCGTCGCATGTTTACAAACTATACACACAGTTTTCTATAAGTGAAGTTACTCAAGACAAACGCATCTCGTTTTCTCCAAGTGAAAGTAACGTTACACTGGACAATCTGTCGCGTGTTTACAAGCCACACACATTGGTTTCTATGAGTGAATGTGCAAACGTGTCACAGTGACATTTTATCTACTTTTAAGTTGGATCAGGTCCCTGAGGTCTTGCCTAAAAATTACCGGTACTTACAATGTCTTTATTTGCAGCTTTGCCTCGTTCAGTGTGGAGGATTTCCATTGAAAACAAAATAAATCCATTGCTCTCTTGTCTCCTGAGGTTGCGGGAACAGTGTTCTGTGTTGGTCTGCGCAGCAGTAGAACAGTTAGCATCATTTGCTCTGCTTTGCGTACTCTTGACATAGTGTTAGAACTTCACACACAACAAAACAAAAATGGCGGCAGCGCCATGGGTGGACACGTTCAAAGAAGGTCTGGAAATATTATAATAAGAACAGCTGCCAACGTAAGAAAGTGAGCGAAATCTGAAAACTGAACTCGTTTTCTCACAGGCTTTCAGAGATAGACTGAGACAAGCTACTGGGTTATCATTTTTTCATGTTTTCTGAGTTGCCAGATGCACCAGTGACCCAATTTTAGCACTTAATCGTCTGGTTTTCGTGAAATGACCCCTTCAAACTTTAATTAAAGTGACCATGTCTTTTGGGCAGATTGGTTACCATTTGTTTAATACCAAAATCATGGTTAAAATATGGTTTCTTTACCATGGTAAATTTGTGTTTACAGTGGTTTTATTACAAATCAAACCCCAAAACAATGGTTTCTTTACTTAAGCCATAATTAATTTACATGAGGATATTACATCGACTGTTGTACTCATATGCACTGTAGATAATGTATACTTTGTATATTAAGTTAAACACGACTTATCAAGAAATACTAGAAAGAATGTGCATTAAATGAAGCAGTGCAGATATTTTTGGCATGGGGTGTCTATTTTTCAGTGTACTTCTTCAGTGATGAACGTCAACATTTAAGATTATGTAAATATGACCCCTCATGCAGAGCTAAATCTAGATTAATCTGATCCATTCTGACAAAATACACAGTCCAAATCCGTCATTTGCAAAATGTAAGAAACACTTGATCGTATGAAAATCAACACGTGCAGACATATGTTATAAAAACGAGAGCAATGGTTAAATCAGAGCTGAAATGTCAGGTGGATGATGTTAAACTTAATTTAGTGATGTTGGAGTGACACGGCTCTTTTGTCTGTGTGTTTGTCCCTGGTGTTGTACACAGAATGAATGATGATGAAGCGTTTGAAGGCTTTTATAATAATCAGAGGTGAACCGAGGAGGAGATGCTTTACTGAAATGTTTCCTAACAAGCTCCCGGCTGTCTGACACTCGGACCAGTCACGCCATCCCTGCGCTCATTAACAGACACACGCACACACTTATAATAGATAAGACATTCCGTCTTATCTTATAGCAGGCACACACGCTCACAGCAACATTACCTGCGTACTAATCTACAAAACACATCTTTAAGATCCCTCTCATAACACATCCAGAGTGCGTTCGGCTTTAATCGGCTGGATGTTCAAGCCTAAATATTTAACAAGCTTCTGTTCGATTGTCTGAGAGAAGTACACAACGGGGCGATGATCTAATATTATGTGCTTCACATTAAAGTCACCTGCGGGTCGCAAGTACACACGTTCATTCTCAGAAAAAGTTGTTTGAAAGGAGAAGATTTAATGGAGGTCTCGGTTACCAATGTTATTGTGCAGATGTTGCTCTTTCATTGCTTAGGAGATTTGATGGAATTGAGCAAAGATAATGTCAGATGTTTCTCTTTAGATTGCTAAGATAAGAGGATTCAAATACATGAAGGGAGGTAGAAATGAATGAAGATTGTTAAGGTAAAATAATTCGGATTTGGGTCAAAATGAGTTTATATTGAGATCTTCAATAGCATTGAGTTTCGATTGCTGTCTTGACAATTCTGAGCTCCGATTGAGACATCTCTAATGGATGCATTTAGGATATGTCTGCCTCTTTCTCATGAGAAATGTCTGAGATGCAGGTGAGACTCAAGCAAAAGTTTCTATTTGCTTTCTGCGTTTATGAATTTGGCCTGCGCTAGATACAATCGAAATGTAAACGTTTTCAAGGAGTTCTCCTTTTTATCTTTGGGGACATGTTTAAAATGTGTTGTATTATGTGTTGAATTAGCAATATGTTTGAAAGAAAAGGAATGAAAGCTGGGGAATAACACACATGAACAGTCGACTGGATAACATGATCCGCTTGTAATTAACGACTCTCCACAGTTTCACATTTTAATTGCTCCTGCCAGCGGATGTGTCGCTCGTGTGAGGGTGCGAAAAGGATGAAAAATATTCCGTACAGTTTTGAGTTTTCTGCGTTTTGTTTTCATGAGGACAGTTGTTTCTTTCTTGAAAGTTTTTTGGTTATTAGTTCTCCAGAGGAGACTTGAGAAAGTTCATGCATTCGTGGGAAGCACAAAGACGTTCATTACCGCGGTAAGTCAGCACGCTGTGGATGTGAATGAAAGTGAGTAATGATTAATGTTTTGATCTCTACAGAGATGGACAAAAGTCTTCACGCTCGACCCGCAGTAACGCACTGACCCTCTGTATCTCTCTCTCTCTCTCGGTTTAATGAGAGGTCGGGCGGTGCGGCTCTGTGGGGTGGTTCGCACTAATCATGTGGGTGTGAGAGTCGAGGGCCGCCTGCCTGCCGGAGATGTGTTATTAAGATTGTTCGCTGGATGACCCGGTGCGTACGAACCGCTCTCACGCAGACACGGTCCTTGTGAAGCCCCGAAGACGCTCGACCCCACATCAGCGCTCACTGAGATTCTTCACATGATGCTACGCAGATGCTATAAAAGGTTCCCATATGAACCTTCAAATGTTCTTAAGAGAACTTTTCCTTTACACACTTTTATAACATATTTGTGAAAACAAAGGTTTGTGGCTTTTCAATGTTCAGTGGTTTTCGGACAGGGGGCGACCAAGATGGATCCAGGGGGGCCACAGATTTTGTGGCATTTTATAGAAATTTATCATAGATTTTATGCAATCAAATATTAGACAATTAAGACCACCAACCCAAATAATTTATTTTCCAGCATTGTCTTACTGAATATGGTACATGGTTTCATAAAAATTGTATGTTAAAGTTTATTTGTGGGGTTGGGGAGCGCAAAGCGATGCACTCTACACAAAGGGGGCTTTACAATGAAAAAGTTTGAGAACCACTGCTTTTGTCTCAGATGTTTCTCCTACAATCGAGACAAATGGAAAAATAAAAACAGAAACAATTAAGAAAATTGTTGAGATCAATGAAGAGTATCAATGTGTAAAATAAATGTAAATTGTACACTGCAAAAAATAACTTTTATTGTTTTACAGTAAAAATGTCTGGAATTGTTGAATCAAGAGCAAAGTAACGTAAGAAAATCAATCGTGTTTTTTAGACAAATTTCAATGAATTTGTGCTTAAAACAAGAAAAAAAATCTGCCAATTGGGTAAGAAAAATAATCTTGAATTCGCTGACTAAGAACAAGGTAAACCATAATTCAAGATTATTTTTCGCTGAAATTTCATGTTTTTTGTCTAAAAACAAGAATTCAAGAAAATGCATCTTGATTCAAGAATTCTTAGACATTTGTACTGGAAGAAATACATTTTTGCCATGTAGAGGTAAATCATCTAGATTTGGGTGCATTTAAGGTTTGAGTTCTTTTATAATATTGACTTTTGATTGAAGACTTGACAAACCTGAGCTCAGTTTGAAACATTGTTGAAATATTTTCTAAAACTGGAGACATATATCAGATTTCTGTCTCGTTTTCTGAGGAGAAAAATCTAAGACGCAGATGAGATGTTTCCATTTGCTCTCCGTTTAATCTCATTAATGTGTAGGGGAAATAACTGAGATATTAAAGAGATCTCTTCTAATGTAATGTCAAGTTCTGGACACTTTAATTTTGACGTCATTTTCAAAATCTGCAGCAAACAACAGTTTAAACCGTCTGTGCATCAAAAGTTAAAATGAGCATATAGAGACTTCTCATACGGTCTATATTTGTGTCTGTTTTCTGTGGTTTTATGGTGGTTGTAAATCTGTGTGTGTTTTCTCTGCGCACTGGAGTCCAGGGATGAGATGGAGCACAGGTCAAGTGTCCGACTGATTTGGTGGAATAAAGTGTGAAATGATGGGTGGGTTAAAACAACACGGGGACAGACACATCTCAGAGGAGTCCAGGAGAGAGAGAGAGAGAGAGAGAGAGAGGTAGGTACTGTATGAACATTTCACTTACATTTGTGAATAATATGCAAATTAGTTTTTTCCACCGTGATTCTACAAAAATCAAAAAATCTTGGCTGGGGGTCTCCTAAAGAAAAATGTTAGCGCAGAGCCCGTTGAGAGAGAGTCACTGGTCTCAGCACATCCCCTGAGTGAGCTGCTATCTGCAGGGAGCATCTTTGACTCGATGATCGTCCCTGATCTCCTCGCTGTGTCTTACTCTTATTGCGTTTCGCCGTCTCTCTCTCTTTCTCTCTCGCCCCCCAGGGAGTCACTGCTACCTGTCACCGTTTCCGCCTGCAGGCAGCTGAACCAGGGATGGGGAGGGGGGCCCCGCTGTCACCGTGCCCGCTGGAAGAGTCACCTTTCTGGGATATGAATCCTAATGAGGTGGGGGGGAGCCAAGACAGATGGGGTGGATTGGAGGTCTGACATGCCAGCGTGCCGCTGAGCTGCCAGATTATTTTTGGTCATTTATAACTATAGTTACTTAAAAATACTGTTTTACGAAGCCAACCGAGGTACAACAGAACGCCTCACGCACACACTGAGAAGTGTAATGCATGCAACGATCTTATAAAAATCAGTAGGGGCGAGCAGTTTGACCAAAATAGCCTAACAGTACCAAACATTTTAGATCACAGTAAGGGTATAAAAATACAATCATTTTGCCCGATAATCAGTCTTGTTTTTGCGTAGGTGTGTGAGATTTGGATTGTGTACAGTTATAGGAAATGAATTGTGTTGAGTATCTTCTTGTCTATTTAAATGTATTTTTAGAAGAAATAAAAAAAGAAATAAACAAGACCATCGTTAAATCACCGGAGAAATGTGGAGGTGAAAAACGAATGAATATTGTAGAGGTAAAATTATCATTTCGGTCAATTTGATGAGTTCATATTGAGACCTTGATTAATATTGGCTTTCGATTGCAGACGTGACAAATCTGAGCTCATGTTTGAGACATTGTTGACATCTCCTGTGAAACTCTTGTGAGATTTCCGACTCTTTTTCATAAGAGAGATATCTGAGATGTAGATGTAACAAAGGCGAAGTTTTTTCTTTTCATTTAATGTCATTGATGTCTAAGAAACAATCAAGATACTCAAGATGATTTTTCTTCTTATTGGTCCGGAGATATTTCCTGCACAATACTGTTTCCCTTCAGCAGTAATGTTGTGATGTGAGTCGCTCTCTTGAGCTCTCGGTCGGGTTGAGCTGACCGGTCCGCTCCAGAAGGTGTGTGTTCTTCAGTTGTTGATACTTCTGTGTTTTAGGGTCATTGTCCCGTTGCATCACCCAACTTCTGTTAAGCTCGAACAGGCGGACAGATGGTCTCATATTTTCCTGGAAAATGTCCAGATAAACTTGAGAAATCTTTATCTGTGGACGAAAGCTAGACGGCTCTGGCCAGCACCTAATGTCTAGTCTTAATTCAGCAACCAGACTCCGTTTGGGAATTTAGAGACTTAAAGGGACAATTCACCCAAAAATTAAAAAATTTAATATTTTCTTGCCCTCGTGACTTTGATATTTGAAAAATTGTGGGTAATCGAACAAAATTGACCCGCCTTGAATTCAATTGTATGGACACCATACCACAGTGACGTTTCTCAAAATATCTTCTTTCGTGCTCCACAGAAGAAAGAGTCACATGTTTTGAACCACTGGAGGACAAATACTTTTTTGGTGAACTATCCCTTTAATGTTTATGGCTAAATAATACATCTTCATCTTTTCAAGCAGACTCTGTTTGCATTATTTTCATTTAATTTATCCGTAGTAAACCCAACGGGTCACATGCAACAACCTGTAGTGTTTCTCGCGTCGCACGAAGCGCAAAGATTGTCAAGATTTTATCTGACCCACTCAGTGTCTCCAGTATGTTAATAATGGCTTCTCGAAGATTCGCTCTGAAACACTTGCGAGCAGCGCGGATTAATGAGAAAAAGCACGCAGAAATCACTTCTCTCTCTCCTGTCAGTGAGATATAATTTAATCTCATTTCCCTTCCTCTACCTGACACCCATTACATGTCACTATCTCAGCCAGTGAAATATCAGGCCGAATCGCATTAAAATGACAATGACATAATCATAACTCGTCTAAACATCCCGGTCGTGCGGCGTGGAATCCATCTGAATAAACACAAGCAGATGACAGACCCTCCAATCATATTAGCTGCCCACAGCAGGAGGAATAAAGAGACGCAGACGCCCGCCGGGAGAAATGAGGCTTTTACACAAACAAAGCCACTCATTAAAGATGTGTGGCCTGTGTCACACACGATGCACACACATACTGTACGACAGCGCCGGTCGGATACGACTGTACAGCTGAGATGTTAACACCTGCTATTGACTTCCGGCTCGGGTGGTCCGGTCAAAAGTGGTCAGACAGGACGGGTCGCCGTTTACAGCCGCCATTAACATGAGATCAAAAGGGTCCTTTCATTCTTGTAAAGAGGGGCTTTTATTTTGTAGAGATATTTTGCACAATGTGTTAAAGCACAAAACTAAATAAAAGCATAAAAATGGGGAACGTCTATCTTACGAATAGCTCACAAATGGATAATGTTATTTTAGTCGAGAGCTTTTTGATTGTGATCTGATGTTGTTCAGGGTGAATCTATTTATATACATTTACTCATAAGATCTTTACGGTGAAGGTGAAAATGGCTAAACTTGAGCTTTATTGCATTAATTCTGTTGCATTAATGTGTCGTTTCTCCAATAATCCGGAGGAAACTCTAAACAGAATAGTCCTTGATATTAAACTGTTTTTTATTTCACAAATAGAAAGAATAAATTGCACAACAAGTCGCCATTTTCTCCTCTGCTAATCGATAATGCTGATAGTTTATATTTCCATAAAGGAAAGGTCAGCAGAATGCAAATGTTAGTTCTCATCAAAACTGGGCTGGATTGGCCAATAATGCAGAGTCAAAAAAACATTTATTTCATTTGACTTCGGGTAAACAACATCAGGATTTATCTTACTATCAACTGCAAGATCTTCCCAAAAAATCTGCCAATAAAAGTTCTCCGAAAAAAAACGACCCATAATCACTTATTGGAAAAGTCAAGTAAATTTGAAGGACGCCGTATTTGTTAAAGTTTGTGTTCCTATAAAGTGAATGTGCCGTGCTCTTTGTTTAGATTGTGCTAATGTTATTAGCAATATAGCTTTGTCATCGTGATTTACTGTCCGTAGTTTGGCTTTCTGCTGGCGACAGTGCAAGTCTAAACAAAAAATCACTCTATAATTTTCAATTAGCGAAGGACAGAATCCTTTACCATCTTCAGCTAACACTGATGGCCGGCGACTCGATTCATTGATGTTCACTTGTAAAATTAACTGAGCTTCTGGTCTTGTAAGGTTACTGTAATATTATTTATATCCACTGTATAAGGCTGTGTTCCCCTAACCTAAAATCTTGCGTCGGATCGCTTTATGTAGATGGAAAATCCACGGATGAATAACCACAGACAAACACGTTTAATTTTCTTCTTAAACACACAATTCTACGTTGTGATGTGAACACTCCACCAGCTGTATTTCATTTCAACACTTTGAACTGTGATGATGTAGGACTGTGATGAACTTTAAAGTTTTACTTAACTTACTTTACATTACATGTGGGAATGTATAGTCTGTTTAATATTTGACCTGTGATTCACTCTCATTTATCTTAAATGTGTGCTTCTCTTTTTTTCACAGTGTGATAACCACTATGTGTGTGTGTGATTTTGTGTGTGTTTGTGCGTGCGTACGTGTGCCATGTGTGTCTGTGTGCATTAGTACGTGTGTCTATTGTGTGTGTGGAGTTTCAAGTCCGTGTTTTATATGTGGGTGTGTTTGAACCGGTGTGTGTGCATCTTTGTTTTCACCTTTTTTGTTTTTACTTGTATAACTTTAAACGTTTTGCTTCTAGTCAATATGTTTCACGTACAGCTGCTTTGTAACAAAGAATATTGTAAAAAGCACTTTATAAATAAACTTGACTTGACTAGACTAGACTAGACCTTGACTTGACATGACCTGCAAGAGTGCAAAGACCCAACATCATAGCCAAACATATTAACGATACATGACATGGAATAATGTTTGGATCCCCCTTCACCTGCAGTCGAAGTTGTTTTTTTTCATTTATTTTATTTAAGTTCATGTAGACATTAAGTTTGGCTTGACTTGGATACACAAAGCCATTAAATATTTCCATTAGCACACAGGCACATTGTGATTCCCATATAACGCTCTTAGATAGTTGACTTTTGCATTGATGTTTGCCGATGTGTCTTTATGTTTTCATTTATTTTCCTAAGAATTAAGACTAAGATTTTATTCTGTAAAACTAAATGATAGTTATTTCAGCCATTTTAAGGAACTGGTGTTTAAAATGAGCAATTGGACTGAATGTGATGTGGCAAAATACCCAAGTGGCTCGCAAATATGCCCATATTTTAGTTTATTTCTCTTTTGGGTGTAAATTGAAGAGGGTCAAAAATCAAATAGCTCTATTGCTTTTACATGACTTGAAAACATGCTAGTGCTCGTGCACACATAGGCATATTGTTTTGTGCTCTAAGTGTTTGTCAGTTCGTGTTTATCCATTTGTGCCACAAACCGCTGTGTGATGGAGCCAAACCAAGGAGTTGATTTACAGAGAAGAGGAAAGCGCGGGTGAAAGATGAGTGGATATGTGAGAAAATTGCGCTCATTTTCCTCGGGCATGTTCATTCATTTGTGCGAAAGCGCGCGGCGCAGTTCTCTGCGAAATAGAAGGCGCGCGCTTTAGCGGGTCGCCAAATTTACCTGCCAACTTCAATACTGCACGAGCCGCCGCCTCGCGATGAGACACAAAACCAACGGGACGTTTATTTCGGTGGTGCAAAAAATGTATCTGTGACAGAACTTTAAAATGTGATGACGTTGGGATTTTTTTCAGGCATATTCTCTACAGGCTGTGTAGATGTATGGATAGACAACATATTTTACACGAAAAACAATTGACATGTTCTCCTTCAGTCACCTCTGCTGGGGTCGTTCGTTCTCATTAATCATTTATGTCACAATTATGTTACCTGTCGGTCATTTGAGCGTCGGTGTTTTCTGTCACTCGTTCGCGAGGGGGCGGTGACGCGCTTCATTGTACGCGTTCCGCTGCGTCTCACACGCACTCTGATGATGGACAAACTTTGAGAGGCGTTGCTGATCTGTTAGTTTTCTGATTTTGCTTAATTTTCTTTCTTCGCCCATCTGTGCCAGGGCGATACATGCGTTCAGTTGGAAATGTAGCCTATGTTTCAATATAGGCTACAGATTTGTTCCAAGGACACACTTGCCCCATCTCTCGCGCGCTCTCACACACCCAGTGTGTATCTATCTCTGTCTCTCTCTCTTTCTCTCTATCTCTCTCTCCATCCCTCTCTGCGTTTGCCTTGTTTGTGATATAAGAGACGCTTTTAGCAAAGAATTCGTTTGAAAACATCAACGTAACCTGAACGGGAATAGTGCTTTCTGTATTTAATGCGTCGCGTATTTATTATTTTATTATTTAACGTCAGCTGTGATTGTCGCTTAGTTTCTTCTGAGCCAAAATGTATATTTGCGGTTATAACATTTAATAAATTATGTATTTGTTTGTTTAACCAATAGATTACCTGTTTTATGATACAGGACAACTTTCACTGCATGCAACTTAAGCGTAACGCATAAGAACGCAAGAACTTCAACTTTTGCCACAGTCCGTGTTAAAACTACGGTGCGTTTATAATAAAAGCCGAACTGGGGGTCGTTTGACCTGTTGGCATTCGCGGTCGATATTCGCTCATTCAGAGGTAGGGCAAGAGAGAGACTATAGTCTAAAAGCAAGTCTTCACTGAGCGTGCGCCCGGCGTGCTAGAGAGAGAGAACGCAACACCGTTTCTTTTAAAAACACCAAACGGCGGCGGTAATGAGGGCATTAGACGCGAACGCCAGCTGACAGCAGAAGTTGCCGCACTAACTTTTCACCTCAAAGCCGCGAATGGATGTGCGCTTCACTAATGAGAAGAGCTGAGCTGCCCTGCCTCGTTACTAAGACAATACACGTTGGGTTATCGTTACGCGGAGAGTTAAAGCACCTGCCTCGAACCCGTTCCCCTCCTCGGATGTTTTTTGCCTGGTGATTCGTGTCCGGTATATGTCCACTCCACGGGACTAGTGTTCTCGTGAACGAAAGGTGCGATGAGGCTGATCTGCTGGAGCGTTCTGCTGTTCATCCAATGGATCCTACGACAGGTATGAAGAACCCGTTTATAAAGTGTGACAAAATGCGTCTAACGAAATGTAACTGCATGAGGTTTTCTATAAACTTGTAGATGGAGATTTAAGCTACTTTCCGTATCAGCGCGTGGTGAAGTCACTGCGTGATAATATATTCTGTCAATAAACAGAAAGGTGCGATTTCAGGTGGTTATTATGAGCCATACAGAACATCTGTGGTGCGCTTTTTCCTCTTTTAGTTACTACACAATCTGCTAGTAACTTTAATATTATTAGGGGACTCTTTTCTTTTTTAAGTATTTGATTTTTGCGTTAAGCATAAGGTTGACTTAATTCAAGTTTAAATGGGAATGTGTGTAAAATGAACTGTTGTGATTTGAATGTGTTTTTGGGGAGGACAGTTTAATACATTATGTTTAAAAATTAAATTGATCCTTTTAGAGTGCAATGTAAATAACATTTATCTGTATAACCGTAATGATCATTCCCACACAGAGCTGGTTGTTGTGTTTTATAAGGAATAATTGGTATGATATAGATTACACTCACACTCTCTACAACAGCCCTCATCATTCCTTCTTAATGTTTGTGCAGTAAAGTGATATAAAGAACGATGCATTATTTTGTTTTTAAATGTTTCCATAATGCTGAATTTTTGCTTCAGGTAGAGTCGCAGAAATATTGCAAAGAATAAAAGCAGTCACATTAAGGCGGTTAATGTGACTGTAACCGATGTGTGTGTGTAACCTGAATTTACAGAAGAAGTTTCATCATCTGGTGTTGTAATAACAATATCCTGAATCCTTCTGACTCTCTGGAGACGTAGTTGTTTGACTTGAAAGCATTTTTTGTCCAGAAAAGATTACGCTTTTTCTGTTTGTCATCCGGCTCGAAACCACTTTTCTTTAAACAAAGACATCTTCCAGACATCGTAACACATTCCCTGTGGAATCAGGTAGCCATTATCTCACTATGGACAGGTTTATTTGAAGACACCTGGAAAACAAAAATAAGGAAGGCCATTTAGGACAAGTAGAGTTTATTAGGGTTTTTTTTATAAACCGAGCGCCATCTTATTGATGATCCCATTACCTCCCACTGTAACTATATGATCATGTCATAATGACCAAACAGTAAATCTCAACCATGCATCACGGCTTTGTCCCGCCATGCACATGGCACAGCAATGTAGCTTGAATCTTTTACGCTTGAGGGGTTCATTTTTATTCACGTCTATATTCCATTCTTCACTTCTGCAATATAATCTCATATTTAATGTGGCTCATTTTTAGAGGTTTTACTTACTTCTTTATGTGCCTAAACTGAGTGATTATTAGCCGTATATTTCTTCGGATTACATTTTTACTGTTGTGTGCATCTGTGCAGAACTAGACAGCTCTTTAGTCTTAAGAGTTTGTTCCTTCAATGCAACTTTATTTGTACGAGATGGGAGTGCGAGTGCCTTTGAATTGTAGATGTTGTATGTTGATTGTAAGTGCGCTCAGCGGAGCCGTGTTAGAGCGTGTCTAAATGAGTCCTGTCTTATCTGCTCCTAATAAATGGATCTAATTTACAAAGCTGTATTCAAAAAGTTGCACCAGCAGGGGGTTCTCAGCCGCCCCGTTAAAAACCCCACCCGCTTGCTCGTGTGTAATCCATCATATTAATGCTAAAAGCACTGAATCCAGAGACAGCACTGCTTGGATTTCTCTATTTAATCTGTGATTGTTGTTTTTCCTGATACCTCTCTTTGATTGACAGGTGATAGCATGATGATATAAATTGATGCATCGAAGAGGTCACACGGTGCGTTGTGCATACGTGTTGTATAACTCGCATGCATGCAGCTCACACCTCACACCCTACATTATGCATTCAGATACTTGCATGCATTGAAAAGGGAATTGCAGAGTAAGATCATCATTTTTTGTACGTAGATCTTAATATAATATCAAAGAAACGTTGTTTTCCTGTTTCTTGTTTGTGTTGTAAAGTTGTACGTTTATTTACATTTACATGTAGTCATTTAGCAGACGCTTTTATCAAAAACGACTTTATTCACTCAACCTGGTGTGTCAGTTAATTCCTTGTGTCTTGAGGTTAACTGAATGTGTTTGATCTTGTGGACTGTAGGCCTTCGTTTAAATGAATTAATCATCAACAGGAAACTTGTTCAGTTGTGTGGCATTTAAAGCTTTATTTGGATTTCTCTTCTGATTTACAACAGTGTTTGTCTATCTTCACCAAGCAGAAATTTGTAACGCTTTACCATAAGGATGTATTTATTAATATTAGCTTACAATGAATGATCTATTTGACATCCTTTGTTTGTCTTCGTTAATATTACTTGATACAAATACATTTGTCAGTTCATGTTAGTTTGTTGGGCATTTTCTGTTGTTAATACATTCAACTTTTATTAGTGTTGAAATTAAGTGATGCCGCAGAATTGTTTTATTGTCATTTCATTGCAACAAATTTAGTAAACTAATGTTACCAAATGCAAAACCTTTGAAAAACAAAGTGAAACACGGTTACTGAAAATGAAAAATAAATGTATGTGTAATATACAGTTTTTTGGAATGGGATACACCTTACCGCGAAAATAAAGACCAGTATTTTCTGCTAGTTTTTATTATTTACTATTTATAGAAGTTTGGGGAAAATCCTTTTTGTTTTTATTCTGCGATCTAGTAACAATATTCCTTCCAAATTTAATAAAAAAAATTGCTTCTATTTGGCGAAAATAAAAACAGGGGAAACATGTGGAAATAACAGAAAAGATCGTCTGTATTTGTTCAAAACTCAAATTCTGCACAGGAAAAAAGTTAATATTTTCTTTTAAGCGATACAACAGAAATATTTGTACTTAGAAAAAAGTTCAATATTTTTTTTTATGTGATAACCTGGATTTTTATCAGTTTTTATGTGTCTTGTCATGCTGTTAGTCTTTCACATTGCTGTTGAATGTCTTTGTCACTCCTGAGGGTTGATTTTGTTGAAATTCAACAGACACTGGACTGGAATGACCACAATACATTTAGAAATTATGATTAATTTATAATGGTCTCTTATTTTTTCTGCGGCTATGGTTTATATAATATATAATAAACATATTTTAACATTTCTGATTCTAGAATTATTTGGAATAAGATAACAATCCTAAATTATATTTGTAAAGCATGAATTTACTTGCTCTTAACGTTGCTAACTCATGTCAGAGTTGTGCTGTAGTGTCATTTCAGTTGTGTTGTGTTTGGCCACTTTGACATCACATCTGCCCTGCTTTTAAATATATAAACTTGTGATGCTCTCCGGCTGCGCGATGCCCAGACAAAACACAAATTTCATTACATTATTTATTGAACATCCACTTCATTCATAAATAAGGGCAAGTGATATAAACGACTGCTCTCGTCAGCTCTTGGTAAACATTTTTTAAAGAGGTAAAAAATGTAGACATGAATAATGATGGTTTTGCTTACAACCCCTCTTCAAGTGATGCCTGCCCAAGGTCTTTCCCGGCGACCACTTTATTTATCAGACGTCCTGTCAGCTTGACCGATGATGGGGAACGTGAAAAACAGATCGAAACATCTCCTCAGCTCACCTGTGCCGCCTCACCTTTATCACAGATAGTCAGAGGAACCAATCTAATACTCAATTCTGCGTTAACTACCCAATCAAGGGACACCAATTACTCCAGTCCGCCCACCAGCTGCCTGCTCCAGCAGATGTATCATATTTTTCCGAGGAGGTAGATCGAATCTCCCCAGGCAATCTGAGCGAGAGAGCAGAAGCACTGGGCTCAACATCAGACCGTCCTCGGAGTGCCAGGAACGTCCTCGGCCAGCTGCCGCTCTGCCCGGTGAGGGCCCGACTTACTCCTGCATCTCTGTGTCGAGTCCAGCCGACGCGGCGAGAGATGCCGGTGAGCCACGGGCTTTGGATTTATTGATGGTGATGTTGAGCTCGGAGAAGCTTTCGGCTCAGGCACCGATCCAAAAAACATCTTGATACAGCTGCGAGTGAGACTAGTTCACGCAATAATAAAGGTTCTGTTAGCATTTATTTCACCTTTATTGTATGTGACTATTTCTTCTATGAAACACAAAATAAGATATTTTGAGAAATGTCTTAGTGGTTGTGTGTCAATACAATGAAAGTCAATGCCAAGTTCCAGTGTTGTTCCACTCTCAAAATATCACCGTCATTGAAAAATACATCATTTCATGTGGTAGAACCTGTTTAGGAGGTTCTCAATCGTGGCTCCTTAAATAATTTTTACACAGCTGTGCCGACCTGAAGCGCAGCTCGCCAGCGTGTCAAGAGTCACGGCACACGCCACATAATGGATGATACCGTTGTCAGATTGTTCCTTTCCTGGCTCAAGCCTCTTGTGCATTACATCTTGCAGACAAAAAGGGAGGAGATACTAATAGATTATAATGTCTAAATGGGAATCAATTTGGAAATATTCCCAGCTACTCGCCCTGCCTACAAAACACGCCGTATGCGCTTTGCTCAAGACATTTCATCTTCTGTGAAGCTGCTTGACAAAACTATTTACAGTATAGGTATTTAAAGTTGTTGACGTACAGTTTAGCGGATATTTTAAAGGTATGACACGGCTAAAACGAATATTGTTTGTTTTAAATGTAATGCAATGCGTATACATGATTTAAGGTTCAATAATGCTGTATTTTTCACATACCGTGCATGTTTATATCTCCTCTCTGGAACGCGCAGATTTTTTACACAGCTCATTGCTCTGAAAAGAGTTTGCTATGATTGGCCAGTTAACCATTGCGTAGTGATTGGTCGAATATTGCAAGCGTGTGATAAAAATGTAACGCCTGTTACCGTATTTGGAACACAAGGTTCCAAATCAATTGTACTGACAGGTACCCCCACCTTGCTTGCGTATACATTTGGGTGGTCTAAGTCAAATTATACCTCCTAATGACGTAGATTTGTGTGGGTGTGGTTACACGAGGCATTTCAGGCAGGTCTGGGTGAGCATTCGGTTTTAGATAGAATGTATCTTTTGTTGAGACAATTTTGCAGTTTTACGTGTCTAATACATGCATTGGCAACTCATAACACACCGAAGACACAGGAAAACACGTATTCGAGCCATTTGACCGCGTTAAATAAAGCGGTCAGCTGCAATACAAGCTACAAAAAATGACATGTAAGACCAAGTTGATGCGTTTTGATGATTTTAGTATTTTTTTGTTGACAATGAAATGTGCAGTGTATGTTGCCAAACCCCAATCTGCTACGGAATAAAAAGCAAAGGTCAAGGTTCTGTGTTTAGCAGGTGGTTGCTGTCAGGACGGTTACATAGAGCAACAATTGCTCTGCAATTACCGGCGCTGAGATTCTGCCAGAATGACAAGAGCGCATAAAGACTTGATTAAGAGGCATTAAAGTGGGCGTACTCGAACCGTGCGGCCCGCTGGATTTCACTCCCCATCTTTGGCTTTCACGGAGAGAAACAAATGCGGTGAAGTTAGGGTCTCACCAAGATGCTGACGTGGATTTGAGTCTGTTTTGCATGTGATAATGAAGCCACAGGGAGAAAAAACGAGGAAGTGCGGGGGTGAGGTGAGACAACGGTTGGCCGCGGACCAGAGAGACGGGAAAAAAGCGCCATGCAGGCACCAGATAGACACGTCCGAGGAAGTGTGATGTGATGAAAGAGAAAGACGAAATGATGAAGTTTGTGATGGTCAGTCCAAATTAAGATCGCGTCGCTGCCCTAGTTAGGAAGTCATTAGAGATACGAGCGGATTGGCATAAATGTGTTTTCCTTTTTAACACACGCACACTCCCAAGCAGGAATATAGTTCACATCAGCAGGGACGCACAATGCCCCTGAAACGCTGAACCGTGCGAGGACTTGTCCATAAATGTGCATCATGGTGCTAAAACTGAATGTGAAGTTTGTCATTACCTCGCATTTGTGCAATCTCTACGTGCCCACGTCTGTTGTGTAGAGAGGACAGCTGGAAACGTGTATTCGTACAACACAATCCCATGGCAAGAGGTGGATGAATTTGTTCGAACTCATATGTACGTTTTAGAAGTCTGCTTTCGGAACAGTGATGTGATCACTTTCATTGCTTTCTGCTAATAATCATACACTTTTCTGCATTACACAACATAAGAATTCATATATATTAGCCACCAGGCTGGTTAAGACGTTAAGCTTTTGTTCGTGACCTTGTTTGCAAGGGTTTGAGTTTCTCTCGGTTACCCAGCGTCGGTAGGACGGCCCTCTGTGCTGGTTGTGATTAATAACAACACACCTGCGGTAGATATATGACTGTGGATTTTGTGCGTGTAATGAAATATTACGGAGTAATCCGAATGATGTTCAACACTGTAATACGAGTGTGCTCAGGGTCAGAGCGGCGCGCACCGACTCAACATCAAGGATTAGTTTTTATCATCTTTTTAATATCTCTCCCATGCCTTGTAATGCATTAATTTAGACACACATTGAATTTATTTGAAAGAGGGGGGGGAGGGAAAAAGGCAATAGTCTTTTTTTCTGGAAATAATGATCTGGGAGTGTAGTGCCTGTGGACAAAAAAAATAGAAGTGTAATAATAATGACAAATAGAAGGATGAAAATCGGCCCCAAATCCTGCCGACGTACACGAGTACCAAGCTTTTATTAAAAATTTTAATATCAAAGCCCTTGTACCACCCGAATCAAATTATAATTTGAAATAAGGATGAAAAAAATGGGACGCAAGAAGAGAAGAAGTGTTGACATTGTGTCGTTTGAGAGGGAATTGACGGTCTGAATCCTCAGCCGCTCCACGTGGGACTGTTATTCAGCAGGGGTGGGCATCTTTTTAATATCGGCTGCTATATTCTTTAAGGAGGAATTAAAGGTTATTCAGGTCAAGAAAGAAGAAAAACCACCACATTGACTTTTTATGAAATCAAAATTGGAGTTATGTGACTTTTAGTTTACCACAATTTTTTGAGGCAATTTCTACCCGATAAAATATTCTAGTGCTCGGCACGACTGAAATGATGTATATTAATTATAAAAAATAACCTTAGCTTCTTTCATGCTCGTTTCGTCTTATTTAAAACCACTTGAAGTCATCACGACTCCCTCTTGGAAGTTTGTTGAGGCCCTTGGTTGAGAAACACTGGAGAAAATTTTTTGCACTTAACATTTTCTTTTCCACAAAAATAGACTAATAATGATTCATCTGCAGGGGATGTTTTTTCAGTTATTATCCAACCAAACGCTCTCTAGAAGGAATGTGCCTTTACGGAAAATACAGATATTCAAGTGTGTTCGCAGTATATTATCCTTTCAGTCCAATTTTTACATTCTTCCTTAGATGTACTTTATCAAAAGGAGTTGTGTATTCTAAGTTTACTACTATTACAATTAAAGTATACTTAAAAGTGCACTTGTGTGAATCAAAGATGGTCAGCCAGGTAAAAAGACTGCACTTAAAAACATATAAATTAATTTAAAGGGCTCTATTTGTACGTACTTGTTTTGTTCTTAATGTTCAAAAAACTTCTCTTGAGTACTTTTTAAGATAACCTTAAAGGGATATTTTGACTCAAAAATTTAAATTCTGTCATCATTTACCCATCATTTAAATGTCCTTGTTCCACTAAACACAAAGGAAGATATTTGAAATAATGTCAGGAACCAAACAGATCTCATCCCCTATTGACTCCCGTGTATTTTCCCTGCTTATTTATTCTTGTTTGGTTACTGACATTCTTCCAAATATCTTCCTGTTTGTTTAGTAAAACAAATGAATTTACTAAATGATTGTGGGTGTATTCAAGTGTGTTATTTTGAGACACCACGAATAGAAGTACTAAAGACTATATTTTTTGTATATTAAGTACAAACGTAATGGGGTGGTTTCCCGGACAGGGCTTAAGAATAATTTAAATGTTAAAGGTGTCGAAAACAACTTACACTGACATATTTTGAAGAAGATCACTGTTTTTCTCGAGATGCAGACCAGTCATGTTTTTTGGAAGGTATTTATTTTAAATCAATGTAAATATCCCAATTTAACTTAGGCCTAGTCCTGTCCGGGAAATCGGCCCAATTCCTATACAATTAAATGAAGCACCTATAAGTACACGTATAGAAGGTATTTTAGTGCACTTTACATGGGCAATTTAGTTCCACGTATTGAAGTAGGACAGTAACAAGTATAGCCTACTAGTACTAGTACTTACTATATAATAAAGTATACTTAAAAATTCAATGAAATAAAGTATACTAGTAAGTGTACTTATTTGATGCTAATATGATCTATACCTATTCTTGTAAGGGTCACTTCCACCTACCGTGATACTGTTTACCGTTCAAATAGCAGAATATTTAAAGATTTTTATTTTTTGAAAATACAAGACTTCCATGTGTTTCACTTGCTGGATTTATGGCAACAAGAATTAAAAACATTTAACATTCATCTTATCGGTAACCCTTTCCTTGAAGCCTGTACTGTATGTATAATGCATTATAAAAGTAGTTTTAAAGCATTGTAATGTCTTCTAAATAATTGTTATTATTGTTGATACATTATAACACTTAACAATTCATTGTTACACTACAGATTTTAAATTGGTTATAATTCTTTACAACTACATAGAGTATAATGCATTACAACACACATTGTGAAGAATTATAATGCACTCTTTATTATGCATTACAAATACGTGCATCAAGGAAAGTGTTACCGATTTTTACCAGCAGAATGTTTTTGTTTCTCACTTCGAGTCAAGCAACACAAGTTCCCTGTCTTTGCACTTCCATCTCTCTCTTTAACATCATCACTTCACCTCCGTCACTCTGTCTTCTCTTCCTCTCTCCTTTTTGAAGCCAAAGTCTTACTCCGGGCCTCGCTGCTGCCTCTGATTAAAATGGAGCCCTTGTCGGAATAATATATGTGAGGCGAATTCCATGTCTCTGGACCCGAGCCCTAAAGTTTGTGTGAGTGTGTGTTTGGGCATGAAGCGGCTGCAGTGGCCATTTTGAAGTTCTCTGAGCCCTGAAGAGTGTGTTTGTGTGTGTGTGTGTTTTGAGGCCTTTGGTGGCTATACTTGGATGGCAGACAGCAGCCCAGAGTGTTGAATAATATAGACGCTCAGCTTGGGTTATTCTTAATTAGACTGAAGGCTGCATCAGTCTCCTTTAACTTCATCCAAGTTTACCCAGAGGAGAATCTGTTTGTTGAGGTCAGCGACACACAAACACACACACACACACAAAGCCTGTCTAGCATCTCGTATTGTGACATGTCTCAAGTGCTTTACTTCAGACTGTGCACTTTGTGAGAGAGAAGACGTTCTAGAGAAATGTATTTGCACTTTCAGTTCTGACTGTTTTAAGATTTTTTGTGGATGTTTAGAAGATACTTTTTAATAATAACAAGACTGATCAAACCGTCACATCGGAATAACAAGGTTCTATCTGACATTTTAGTAAAAACTCTTATTCCGTGACAATTTATTTAAACAATATGGTGTTTTTTCTTTACATTTTTAGGACTTTTTTAAGTTCATATGGATTGCAAAAAATGTAAAACTCAATATCTCAAGACTGCTCAGGATGCCGATAGAACCTTAGCATTCCTAAGTGGTGAAAAGATGAAAAAAAATTACTTTATCAAAGAACATGAGATGACCTGCTAATGTTTAAACAGAGATGCAATAGAGAGGAAAAAGCTCTGGATTGCAGCTTTGATTTCAAATCTGAACAAATATTTGAATGTTAATGTTGATTCATATTTTTTTAATATGGTGAATATATCAATAATGTAAAGTCATTAACATTATTGCTGAATAAGAATGAACCTACACTGTCTATTCTAGGGATGTCACAAATAGCAAAAATCATGATGGCGATATTATTGTGATATTTATTTAATTTCTAAATAGAAATAATCCTATCAGTCAAATTCATCTTTAATTTTGTTTATTTTGTGTTTTGTCTTTTATTTGGTTGTTGAATCACACTGAATATACAAGTGAGAGAGTTTTAACCAATGTTATTTTTACAGCAAATTTTAACATACGTTATGAATATTTTATAATTATGATCTTGTGCAAAATCAACACGATATCACTAATCGTGTTTTTAAAATCACGGTTATTTTGCCGGTGGCGGTATTGTGACACCCCTACTCTATACTTTGCATTTTTCTCATTTTTACAGTAGACTGCACCATCAGCTTTGCAAATGCAATTTTTTTCTTTTCCGCTTCATGTTTTTTAAGTGGCGAGTTGTACAAAAGTGTGTCAAATGCCATCTAGTATTTAAAATGGTAAATCATGTCCTGCATGAACTGCCCTTAGAAGACAGCAGCCTTTGTTGCCCCAAGACAACAGTTCAAAATTTGTAACAGATCTAATATTTGTGAGCGTGATGCTTGTGTTTTGGCGATTACAATCACCATCATTGATTCTTGCATCAGCCGTATTTACTTTATAATCCTCACGGCCTCAATCACTAATCTCAGTGCAGTTACTTCATCTTGTCTTCCTGCTCACATAAAACCATCCTCCAAACACGTTGAAGATCGCTGGTGTTGTGAAAGCAGTCCATATGTTCTGTCTCTGATCTCAGGCGGCACTTTCCTGAAGATTCCACACTTGTTTGTGTCTGTATGTTACAGCTGGGGTGTAATGAGGACAAAGATAAAACAGTACAATCTTTCACAATCAAATCAAACTAAATATTGACAATGCAGCCTCATACGGCAATCAAAACCACTGCAATGCATGAAGGGTTCATCGTGGTTTTTTGTTATTATAATTGAACTTATATTAAACCAAGAAAGATGTGTGATGTGTATTTTATAGGAGGGTAAATTAAAAGTGTGCGTTTGTTTAGTTGATATAAGAAAAATAATCTTTAGATTAAACATGCTTTATATTGCTATTCTATTCAATCCCGTTGTACAACAAAAGTATGAACGATGGCTACTCTAGCACAGTTTAGTGAATGAGGTTATTGGTTCAAATCCTTCTAAACCTCTTTAATCTATGTGTCTTTGTACTGGTTTAAAACTAAATCTGAGATTAAAATGAAACAATGTTTATCACAATACAACATGACTAACCACCAAAAGTAACCAGTAATTTTGTGGCTACATCCCTGATTCTTTTCTGTAAACTTAGATTAATTCATCTTTTAACATGCTTGCTAAATCAGTTGTGTGTTAAACATTGATTTGGTTTTAAACCACCAAGACAGCGCAAACCAGTGCGTAAACGTCCTCATCTAATCCACATCTTTGTTTGACAAAAGAAATATTGGCGGCTCAAAATAAATGCAGACAGAAGTGCAACATTTTTATTAAAACCTCTCAACTGCAGAGGTTGTGTGATACTAGATTTCGAGACACGTTGTGATTTTCCAGAACCACATCAGTACATTTACAACATTTTTAGGAGTGAATTCAGACGTTCAGAAGAGGATGGACAATCATCGTGGACTTGATGTATTTAGCGCGCTTGTGTCATTTTGAGAAATACAGTCCAACACTCGTATTTACAGAAGCTGCATTGAGGACTTTGGCATCTTGAAGTGATGTCAATGGTGCCGCCATATTGGGAAGGGCAAAATTGTCTATAAAACATGCATGTGAATGGGGAATTGTGTTTGATCTGAAAAAAAAAACATTTATATTCATAAAATGATCATATCAACTTAAAAATACAGACTTAACGTTTTTTTGTACTATACATAGATCATTCAACTATTAAAATCAATAAAGAAATGTAAGCTTGATTTTATAATCCACAAAAACAGCAGTTCCCTGCATACTTTAATGTTTATAGGACATTCTTGCCCTCCACAATATGGCAGCACTGTTGAGATACCATTAGGCAACAAATGAGACGTTTATATATGTCTATGGTCTCATCCACATGGTAGGAACGTTATTTAACGGCCGTAGTTCCAGTGGGAACTATTAAAGCTGTGCACTAATTAGAGAACTTCCAGAAGGTCGGAGAACAAGGGAGTTAGAAACAAATGAGTAAACAAAGATCCAGAAGGGAGCAAAAGAGTTTGCAATACTTATTAGAGCTGCCCCGGAGAGAAAGAGAAAGAGAGAGATGTTTGAGATGTCATCAACCGACTCGTAATGATGACAAAGATTAAATAGTCAAACTCTGTCTAGTACGTCTGCAGCACTTCACAGTATTTAGACTTTTTCTATATAAAACAAATATTTGGATCACCTATACATTAACTTGTGCAGTATCTTTAACATGTTTTGACACAAATTGGACTAAAAACACAAAATATCCACACGGAACCGGACACATGCTATGTGATAACAATGTACAACATAAATTTAATTTTGGCAGTGAGTCAGTAGTAAGATTTTTCTTGAAATTTTCAAGAATCATTTCTCTACAGAAAAGTAACCATTTCACAAATACAAAATATATAGCAAACCCTAGTGACCACAAACTTTCACTCTGGTATTAGTAGTAAAACTGTGGGGACAGAAATGGGAATAAATCCGCCATTCTCCCTATAATAAAACCATAGCTGCGTCCCAATTGGCATACTATCCGTTCTAAAAAGTATTCGGAAATAGTATGTCCCAAATCATAGTATGCTGAAATGAGTATTCGCAAGGAACCCGGATGGTCTACTGTTTCCGGTGAAAATTCAAACGGTGATTCCAAGGGCACTTAACGGCCGCGCTGATAAAACCCACAACTCACCGCGAGAGGACGGAGTTTAGTGACGCTACACTGCTTTAATAAAATTAATAAAAGATGCAGTGCTAAATTAATAAATGTATAATGCAAAAATTACACACGAAATATTGAATGCATAAATACTTAATGTCCCAGTGAAATTACAAATTACAATTCTTACTTTTGCATAAAATATTGCAGCCTTTATAGTAAATAGCTTTTCAATGGGGGTGACTTTCTTTTCAAAATTCATGTACCCTCATAATCTTCAGTTAAAATCTGAATATTTCACTTTCTTTTTCACTTTCATCTCAAATGACGTAAACTAGACGGCTTGGGCGGAGCATCCATTAACTCCTCCCCTTTAAGTGTCATTCTGCTGCCAGTTTCATTTCAAAATGCATAGGCTGTTTTACATATACAATCAAATCTCAGAGAAAGACGAATGCGACGCCCACTAATTATCTCTTTGCAGTTCATTTTCACTCGAAGATGCATCAGAATACGTAAGTGAAAACGATCGCAACTTTCGTTTCACGGGGACTTTAAATGCATTGAAGTGCTATATTTTGATGTTCGTGACAGTTGAGGATCGCAGTGTTGTCTAGACATCAACGGTCCTTTGGTCTTAGTATGTCCCAGTGCGTGCATACAGTTTTGCTACACTTTTCCATAACAAAAGCAGTACATACTTTAAGGTCATAGTAGGCAAATTGGGACGCAGCCCATATTTACTATGCGTAAGAGTCTGTAAGTTTCACTCTCGATAATGATCAACTCTGATTTACATATAATAACGTTGCTGCTGCTGTTGTTGGACAGAAGTTATTAATTATGTGTTTGCGTACGGCTACGGCTATCGTGAACAGACAACCATTAAAATAAATGATGACCCGTCCGTCAAATAAACTCCATTAGAGAGGCAGTCAACACACAAACATGCACATTTAAGAATGGAAGCGGGCCGCTCTTTCTCTTCCCGTGAACCCTGATCTTCAGAGGAGCTTATAAACGCTGGAAATTAGAGCGTGCGGTTTCAGGGCAAGAGAAAGAGAGACAAAATTAAAAACATCCCAAAATGAAATAAAGATGAGCGCCGTGTCGGGGCTCAGCCGATGGAATATAAAAGACAGAGTATGAAATATATATACCGCACGGGAGGCAAAGTGAATGCTAAGCCCGATGTACCTGCAGTCTGAGGCCTCGGCTGACGCTGGAAAGATCAAGCCCTCTCAATCCTCACCTCCTCCATGCAGATCGCTCTGTCTCTCACCACGGCAACAACAGAGAGCCAATGAAACCGACACCCAGTTTTAATAAGATTCCCTGTTTTTTCCAGCTGCTGTAATGCTTTTATTATTGCACATTCACTGGCAGATGAAGCGTATTGATCACAAGGCCACGAGGAAAAGGCGATAAAACTACACGTGTGCATTTATGAATAACTGAGCTCACAGGAAGAACATTTGGCTGCAAACTTTTTGCTGTATAAAGGTTCTGAGGTGTGCATGGTTGGATACGCGCTGTGCATTTCTCTCGAACCGCTGTGATGAGGGCAACATTTCTAATGATGTAATGTGCGTAAGGGGACGCGATTAAAGGTGTGCGTTTATAATTGTGTTATTTTTGTTTGAAATTAATGACAGTAAATAGACGTGTTACATTGGGATCGTGTAGACAACTCTCTCAACTCCGGAAGTTTAGTCTAGACGATTTCTAATGCTTACAGTTGTTAAAATCGTGTGTAAAATGAACAGAAGGAGAGGTCGTGATAATGGAAGAATTATATGGAGGTTTCACCTCATCTGCCATGTTCTGTGGAAAGAGATGTTTCAGTCATTGATCCGGAGCTTTTAGTAAACAAACCAGCTAAAAGAGTTTTTATGGATGCTCTTATGCAAACGTAATACTTGTTTTTTTCCCCCAAAAAATAAAGATTTTGCAGTGTCTGATATCAAAAAGAACTCCAAAAACGTTCTAGATGAATCAGAATTGAAACGTCTAATTGTCTCTGTTTGTATAGTTAGATATTTTTGTTTATATATACATTTATTTTAATTATGTAGCAGAAAAAAAGCAATTCTGACCGCAAAAAGCACAATCATGTGTTCAGGTTTAATTTACTTGATATGAGATTAACTTTGTGGATTTGTAGCAATCAGGTACCGATAATCCAGAGCAAATCAGAGATGACATGGAACATGTTTGATTCCTAAAAGAAATGACAATACTGATGTACACGCTGTTCTAATCTTTAAACCTGGATCTGTCTCCGTACTAATTGTTAGGTGTCAGATGTGCTACACATCTGCACACCTGTGTTTCCCAAGCCAAAAAACAAACATCCTTCTGTTCATCACCTCCTTCTGGATTTACACACATGGATTACAGAGTATATTAATATAACACGCAATAAATTGTACAACCTTACATATAATATTATTACAGTTAACCAAGCAATACAACTTGCAAAGGTCATTTGTATGATGGCTGAGCATTACACGTGGTGCATTGTGGGATTGATAGTGGAGGCGTTGGGAGGTGTCTTAAATTAAAGTTTTTTTTGTTACTTGCAAGTGAAGAGGCGTGTTAAACTGTCTTTGGGAATTGTTTCACTAGACATCTATTTACCATCATTCATGCAGATTTATGTGTGGTTAAACATGTCTGCAGAATGTGTCATGCGAGTATTTTGTTGAGAAGATGTGTTTATAGTCCCAGTGAAATAAAAAAGGACAAAGCCTACTTTTTCGTGAAACACTGCAGCGTCTATTTTAAATAGTTTATCAATGTGGGTCATTCTCTTTTTAAAACTCTTGTGCCCTCATATAGTTAAAATGTGAAAATGCACTTCCGCCCTGTGATGACTATACATCTCAAATGTCGCATATGTCAGATGGTGCAGCCGTTAACTTTACGCCCAGACCCAATCAAATCACAGAGGAAGATGAAAGCCACGCCCACTATTTATCTCATTCGAAATTACCTTTCACTCTGGAATGCGTCAAAATACGGAAGTAAAAACGAGCGCAACTTCCGTTTCACGGGGACTTTAATGCAAACATCTAAAACTCTTATTTTGACTCGTGTTTTGTTAGAATATAAATAGAATAATTTACCATTTTGAGTTCATTTACAAATGACAATAACTTTAATAATAAATGTCTGAGAGCATAGATGTATATGTGTACTGTGTGTGTACACATACCTACATATACTATATATATATATATCCATACTGACACGTGACAACACATCATCCAGAATGTCACAAAACATCTAAACACATAAATTCATATATATACACAGAACATACTGTTTACTGGATGATGTGTTATATGCAGTATACTGTATACATATGGATGGATGTGTTTAGATGTTTTGTGACACTCTGGATGATGAGTTGTCACTCCGGGGTTCTTACTTGTCAGTATTGACAGATGTTTTTTTTATAATTAGCTGGTGATGTCAGTGAAACTGCTGTAACTGCGTCTTTCTATATACACCTCTTGAAGAACTGAAATGCTTACATTTGAATTTCCTGCAATTGCCTTAAAATGAGTCTTTCACTCATGGCTGTATTTTTCATTACTGGTTTACAATGTTATTGCTGAGAAAACAGGGTTTTCACTTCTTTTCTCCTAGTTATTGATATAGAGTCAATGTTTTTGTAGAAACTCATTTTAAGATTATGCAGGTCATTATAAGGAAACATTGTGCCTTACTTTACTACTAATTTATTCACTTAAAGAACATTAAAATATTTTTTTTTTGTTGTATTGTGGAAAATAAAACATGTTTAAACGTTACTCTGAAATGGTTCATATTATATACCTATATACTGAAATGTTTATATACATGTTGTATATAGTAGACCTATTACATTTTACCCTTATTTTGCACTTGCATATCCTGCTTCTAAGAGTAGTTTTGATTTTGTCTTTTCTTCAGACATCATAGCAGGTGACATCAAGTGTTTTCCCCTTATGGTTCAAGCAAATGTAGGTCTTACAGTGTTTATAAGTATTTCATGATTACACTTTAGCTGGCGTGGTCAAACATTCAGCACATGTTTTAAAAGACTTCGCAATAATTAAAAATAATTCATTTTTGGTTATGTTTTAAAATGTATTAACGCACACCATAAAACGGTTCTGATCTAATTAATGACTCTGTTTAATTTTAATTCATTTTAATTGCTACCGATTTTCAAAATTTGTCCGTTAATTTGTGTTTTATTAGAACGACCCAAGTCGGTCTACAGGTCTGATGTGTAACTATGAGGAGAGAGACAGAGAGAGTAATGATGTTGCCATGTGTCTTCTGAAGGTCACCATTCTGTAGTGGTGCATTGTGGGAAATTTGCCCCAGTCGGAATGGATGCGTATTTTGTCTTTGACTTTGGCCGAGAATGTATTACCTTAGTCCTGTAACTCTCCCTGCAAAACAACCACTGGCCTTCTTACTTGACTCTTTCTTTCGTTCGTTCGTTCTTTCTATCTTTCGTCCGTTCTTTCGTTCTACCCTTCTTTCTTTTGTTCGTTTGTTCGTTCTTTCTTTCGAACTCTATTTTCTACTTTCTTTATTTCTTTCGATCTTTCTTTCGTTCTTTCTTTCTTTTACCTCTTTTGTTCTTTCATTCTTTCTTTCTTTCGTTCGTTCTTTCGACATTCATTTTGTTCGTTCTTTCTTCCTTTCTTGCTTTCTTCCATTCTTCCTTTCTTCCTTTCTTTCTTCCTTTCGTTCATTCTTTCGATCTTTCTTTCGTTCTTTCTTTCTTTTCCTCTTTTGTTCTTTCATTCTTTCTTTCGTTCGTTCTTACGAATGCTCGTTCTTTCTTCCTTTCTTGCTTTCTTCCATTCTTCCTTTCTTCCTTTCTTCCTTTCTTTCTTCCTTTCGTTCATTCTTTCGATATTTCTTTTGTTCGTTCTTCCTTTCTTTCTTCATTTCGTTCGTTGTTTCATTCTTTCGACAATGTGAAAGTTCTTTAAAGGAGGTGAAGCTTCACAGCAGTGTAGTACCTGTATATGTGTCTCAGCAGGAGGCTTTAACCCGTCCTGATGTTGACCTGTCCTGCTTTAATGTCTCACAGCTTGTTAGCAGTGACATCTCCTGAACAATTCCCAAAACACACACACATCCATCTGCTCTCATTCCAACACATTACTAATGTCCAGATTTCACCCAACACAAGTGAGTGTTTTTGTGTGTGTTCTATTTGAAGCTAAAGCACTATATTTATATCTTTGACACTCGTTCATGTTTACATATCATGATCAATTTACTTCAGCCCCGATTCATTAATTTATATGCCCACAACTATGAGCTCAAACCACTTTAAATGACAAGTAGTCTGTAAGTCACTTCTTCACATCAAGTGTTCGAGATGCTGACACTGGAGTCGCACGTTCTCACCGTTTACTTTTAATAACCCGCAGTCGTCCTCTCTTCCAGAGAGACAAAACACCAGCGTTATTTGCCCAGGCCACAGGAAACATTAATTTAGCTACATGTCACTCTGGTATCTCACGTTTATATCTCTCAGACGTGCTGTTTTGATAAACCTGACGGCAAGCTGTATGTGTGTCCTGTGGCTTTATAATCAGTGAATCTAAGCGGACGGCAGGACCTCACATATCCAGACACCATTAAGTATAACGGTATGCCGCCTCGGGCCCCGCCGGCACTATTTCATCTGTAACTGAGCTGCAGATGTGACTGTCACGTTTTTTATCCTCTGAATAATGGCGACCATCGCTTTAAAGCAGTGGGTGAGTTTTTCTCGTATTTGTTTGGCATGTCTAAAGGTGTGATGTGTGTTATTTGTGTGTGTGTGTTTATTGTGCCGCCAGCTGTCAGAACCCACGGCCGTATCCCGCAGGTAGAGTAACCTGAGCTGTGATGCTACAACCGTCCATCTGGCACACAAACACACACAACAAATGTTTTCATTGTTTTTTATATTTCTGTTTTTGACAGAGGCACTTTTATTTGATAGAGAATATTTAATTTTTCTGCTATTTAACTACAATTGTTAACGTTTATTTCGAATGCATTGTTAATTCGGATTCCAATCCTGGCTTGAATTTAACCCTTTAGTTTGTAACAAGTTTGTGTCAAGGTTTTTTTGTAAGTGGGTGTGTTGGCATGTAAAACAAGTATTTAATCATAAACTTGTATTTTTTATACAATTAAAATCCAGATTTTAAAGTCCTTGAAGCGGAAGTTGCGATCGTTTTTACTTCTGTATTCTGACACTGATTTCAGAGTGAAAAGGAAACTAAAAGGATAAAATTAGTGGGCGTTGCTTGCGTTTTTACATTTACATGACAGTCGAAGGGGAGGAGTTAACGGATGCTCTGCCCAAGCCGTCTAGTTCACGTCATTTGAGATGGAAAGTCACTTCAGGACAGAAGTGCATTTTCGAATTATGAGGATTAAAAGGGTACATGAATTTTAAAAGAAATCACCCTCAATGATAAAACATTTACTATAAACGCAGCAAAATTTCATGAAAAAGTAAAAATTGTCATTTTTTATTTCACTGGGACATTTTTTAAATCTCTCATTCTGAAACCTTGTATGTTTAAGTTTGCTGTTTTTCAGGAAATGGATAAAGCACTGTACTTTTCTAAATGACTACATAGTGTTGTCAAAGTTGAAAAGCACTTTTTATTACTTTTTATTGGTAAAATGTTTGCAAAAAAAAGTGTGATTAATAATAAGGAATTTATTATCAAACAGAAATCCTGAAATATGGAGATACGAGGTTTCAGAAGCAAAAGTCAAAAGGAGCCACAAGAGAAATAGTTATGTATCGATTTAATAATAATAGGTTAAGTTATATTCTATGCTGTGTTCTAGACATATAAATGTAACGAAATATTAATTATTACTGCACAACACGTTTCACATCGTCTGCTTCATGCCATCATCTTTGTGTCTCTGCCGTCTGTGCTGAATCTTTCCATTGTTTAGAATCACTGCCACATGTTTAGACACACACACACATGCTGTTACACGCTGCAAACCTATTTGTGCATGCCAGACGAGCAAAAATGCGTTTACCGATACTTTTCACCTCAAACAATTCATTTTGTTCTAACACCATTGTATCAGGTTTTATGTTCAAGCTCAATTGCATTGTGTTAAATGGACTTATAACAGTTATGCTGTGGCTTAACCAAATGTTTACATTTTAGAAAAGCATGTTTCAATCAAGTTGATCAAAACATTTGATGCTTGTTCAAACAACTTTAATAAATCAAGTTTACACAACACAACTTATTTTTAACCACATTACTTAATCCATTTGAGTAGAGATACATAAATTACTTTAGTTGTATTAAAGTAGCAGTATAGAAACTAGGAAAAGGATTTCCACTTCCCATCATGCTCTGCACGGTTCTGAATACGGAGAGTAAAAGTTGCAATAAAAGGTTATTATATGCATCTTTTATCAAAACGATGAAACGGGGATATATGTTCATGTTTAATACTCTTTTATGTTTGTATTTAGTGTGTGTTAAAAATAACAGCTATTTCAGGAAACAGCTTACCTTAAACTAACTTAATTCAATCATGAACAGTGGTTCCACATAATGTAAACATGTTATCTCTACTTAAATACTTTAAGTAGGATTAATTTAATTGATTCAAGTTATTTGGATATGGTTGTTTAAATTTACTCAATTCAGTATAGTTCATCATACATTAAGTATTTGTGTAGAGATACCATATTTCTGTTATGTGGAACTACTGTCTATATTTGAAATCAGTTTGTGTAAAGTATCATTTCTTTTTTAGCGTAGGCCTATAAGACACAAATAACAGAAATACCCCAAACAGCATCGTCCTCATTTATCTCCCACCGTGATGTCTTTCTCAGCGTTGGATTGATGACATTGGATGGGTGTTGTGTATGAATACATTCGGTAATCAGCAGAATTGGCCGAAGATAGCAGATGGCGCGCGTACTATGCTCAGTCAGGGGTCCGCGCGCCTCGTCCTTGAAGAACGCTCACAAATCAGCAACTTGAGTCAGGGAGGAAAAGTTCTCGTAAGAAAACTGTGAATGTTCGTTGAAGTGCGCTCACTAAAGGGGGAGATGTTGATGAATGGGTTTCAGATGAGTATTGATCCGGAGTGGAATTGTGCTTCTGTTTTATGTATTTTTGTGCACCGAATCGTTCTGCGGGGGGTTTGGGGCTTAGTCAGATGTTGACCCTGCTATTTTTCATTGGACGAGGACTGTGATAACACACGCGCACACACAGATCAGTACGGTGGGTTCAAGGTTCACCTACCGCTGCGTTCCAATTACTTCAGTGATTTATGTACTGCGTGCGTGCGTGGCCGGATTTAAATGCGCACGCAAAACACACACAGCGTTGCGCATAACATAATACAAACGTTTTCGCACGAACCATCTGTAATACAATAGTTTATTTGTCTTTTCCTCACACAGATAACCTCTAGACTCGTCTCTGTGGAGCAGACAGGGCATTGTTAGCGTGCCAGCGTATATCGCTCAATGGGTCTCTGACAGCGACTTCACTCTCTTGCTAATGAGGGCGCGAGGAACCGGCCTCCCGACTGCATCTCCCTGACAAACCTGACACCTCTCTTTCTGTGTTTTGTCATCATTCCTTCATCGTTTTCGCTCCTCTCACCCTCCAGGTTATCCTCCAAACGCCCGGCACCCTCCACATCTCGCCACAATCGCTCCTCTGCGTTCTCCCTCCCCTCCTCTTTTCATTATGTAGATGCTCCCCGCTCGGCGCGGCGGCGTCTGTCTGCGTTGGCTATATTCCTGTTTTATTTCGTATATTCTTCTGTTGATTTCTCTCGCAGCAGGAGTAGAGAGGGCATCAATCACAGCCACTTAGTGTCGCTCATCTTAAAGACGGGATACTTCTCCTCCTCACCCCGCGCACCCGTCTGAATTTTAAAACTCACTCAATACATAAATCTGCGGAGGGCTCGGTCGCCCGTTGGCAATCTGACTCAAATATATGTTTACACGTTTACAAATGAGGAATGCGCGAGAGCGCCGTCACTTCTTATTCCTGCCGGTCGGGGCTCGGAGCACCAGACTGCCGGTGGTGCAGCTCTTATTTAGATGAATGATTAAAGTTACGGCCCAGCTAGAACTCTCCGCCCAGCGCTCTTATTTGAAGAAGAATGTACGAGCTGTCATCTTTTGATGCATCGCTCACCGTCCTGGCACACACACACACACACACACACACACAAGAACCGTGCCTGGGAAGGGTAGGCCTGTACTTTGAAAGTGATGCCACAAAATTTCGTAATGTAATATCTCAATACTTCTGGCTAGCTTTGTAGACGATTAAAATACGATGTGCATTTCCAGCACTATGACAAATCGTAACTTTTTTGTGAGATGGTTAATTGGTATGAATTCCAAATCGATCCTTAGGAGTATGATTTATAAAAAAGCAATAATGAAGTAACTTAGTCACTTGCACAAAAGCAGATCACACAAGTAAGATCAGTACGATTCACTAGGAATTCGTACAATCAAAGCTATCCTTACAGTAAAGAAACGTATTAAAGTGTGCGATTAGTATACTTCTTTTAAACTTAAAAAAATGATGAATCATACTTTCAGTCCACCTTTAATGTACTTTTTAGAAATATACTTAAAAAATTATAACATCTGTTTATTTGATCTTTTAAGAAGTGTATTTGGCTTATACTCGTACTCTGTATTTTGATTATGACATGCTTAAATGTGACCCTGGACAACATAACCAGTCTTATGGGTCAATTTTTTGAAATTGAGATTTTTACATAATATGAAAGCTGAATAAATAAGATTTCTATTGATGTGTGAGTTGTTAGAATATCAAAATATCTGGCTGAGATGGTTTTGTGATCCAGGGTCACAAATGTCTAATGAAGTATTTTAATTAGGCTACACGTGATTTGTAGTTTACACTTTTGATTGAGTATAGCCTATTAAATACATTTTCACAGAATTTTATATGCACACGTTTATAGTAACAACAAAATCAATCATGGAAATAATGTATAAATAATGAAGTATATAAGTATGATAGTAAGTATCATGTTCAGAGAAATGAAAGTCAACTAAAGTGTACTTGCAGTAAAAAAAGTACTTAATGTTTGCTTAGAGCACTGTATACTTTAAAGTGTACTTTTTTAAATATAAATGTGCTACAAGTAATGAAATAGTAAATGATCAGCATAATAAAGTTCCCTAGTTGCAGTACAAATTAAAAGTTTATTATGCTTAAAGTATACTTCAAAGTGAACCCTTAAAAACTAAAAACGCAAAATTGAGTCTTACACTTACAAGTATACTTTTAGCACATTGATATTGGTATACACACTACAAAAAGTACAACAAAATACTCTTGAACTTGTTAATTATACTTAATAAAATAAAGTATACTTATTTTTTAAAAGGGTATGAATTCCCCTGAGATCAGGTTGGTTTTTTCGCACACCGAAGGAGTTTGGCAAGATATTTCTGAATTTCTGCCAGTGAACAAACTTTCTTCAGTCAAATTTGGACACTTGTTTTATAAATAGCTTTATAAATGGCTTTGCTTGTTTGTAATGGAATTGCTTTAGTTTTGTGGTGTCATGGCTTGCAGTATACAATATACAACATAAACGTTCTTACTTGGTTTTGTCCCTTTTGTACTATGTAAACTCTTTCATCCTTTACAACAGAAGCGATTATACAGATTATAATGGTTATTTTGTTGTATAGTTTGACTAAAGAATCTCGCAACTCTCCCTCTCTCTCTCTTTCTCAGTCTTGTTTTGTCATTTTTTCTCACTCTCTATGTATGATGGATCGCTGTGGGTTTTGTGGAGAGCGATGATCCCGTGGGATGGCGCGTGTGTGGGTGATCTATGGCCCGTGAAGTTATTCAGTGCTGGTGGTCGGGAACACTGAAGTAGATTCTCTGGGGCTCTGTGAGGAAGAGAACGAGCATTATCTGTCCTTCAGGGCCACGGGGCGAATCGAGCCTCAAACAGAGCCCTCCTAAAACGCTTTGACGCTGGACTATGACCATAAACAACTTCACCAGCATTCTGTTCTTTCTAGCATCAAGCAGTCTTGTTGTTCACATTTAAGGTTTGACTATTAAAACTAAAGTATTAAGCGCTTAACTTGTCCTGCGGTCAGAGTCGACCTCAGATCACAGGGAAGGGATTGAACAATGTGTCAGTATGCAACCCCGGTGAAAAAGTGCACTTAATATATACTTAAATGTATTGAAAGTGGACTATTTTCACGCACTAATTTGTACTTGATATACAAAAAAATATTTATTTTACGACAAACTTAAGAAGATCTATGTGTACTGTACGCAACTGTGCTATTCTTAGACTCTATGATTAGAAATACGATACCCAAGTACACTTACGCAAGTGTAATAAAATAAAGTGCACAATTTAGAACCTGGAAAATAGGTAAGAATGCTTTAAAAACACCTTAGCAACACCTTGCCGATCATCCTAGAAGTTTGCTGAAATGTAAAAATCTCATTTAAGGACTATTATAATATCATAAACTGTTGTCTTCATGCCCGCTGTGCTCAAACCTTTCTACAAACTTCTTGAATGTTTAGAATAAAGATACAAACAACACGCTGTGATATGATGACATAAGTGCACGTCCCGTATGTAATGAAATCAAATGGAGCTTTTTAGTAAAATTGCATTTGTAATGATACAGAACAATGTAAGATGAAAGCACCGCTGGTGCGTCTCGGCTCTAAGCGGTAAACAAAGCGTTTGTTTCATAACCGTTTGTTTGTTTTTTAGATGGTTTTGCCGGCGCTTTATTAAGCCCGGAATGGTACCCATCATATATATTAGAATAAATAGCGGGTCCAGGATCAGTCTTCTCCATTATGACGAGAGAGTTAAGAGATGAGATGTAATGCGGTCTTTAGTCTCAGCGTCATGATGCCTTTATCCTTCACATAACAAAGCGATGGAGAGCTGATCCTCTTCTGACTGTGGTTCATGTTTCAGCAGATGTTATTATAGACACTCTGAGAGGTTAACCGGAAATGTATATGATTATATTATCTCACCGCCTCACACTTTCGATATGTGCACCTGTTTATTAGCTCAACTTTAGGTCGCAATCTAATTCCGAAGTTATAAACCAACTCGCAAGTCCACGTCGCAGGATCTGTGTTTAAATAGTTTGAGGGATGTGTCTCTCACGTTAGTTATGGAAAGAGAAGTACTTTTAGGTATTGACCTCAATGAAGGTTTATGTTATATACTGTAGTGGCCAAAAGTGATGACCGTATATTATTGAAAACGATGTTGTATGTGTGTTGTGTAGTTGTGCTTTGAGTGAAAGTTTAACATTTAGGACGAATTTAAGGAGGTTAGATTAAAAAAGTACACTACACGTGAGTGAATCTCATAAGACTATAATGCAGCAAAAACATTAATATCTGGTAAAACTGTACTCTGTGTTTGCCTTATTTACTTTTCTTGTTTTTATCCCCATGCGTTTTTTTGGTATATTGCATTAGAATAAAACCCAGTAGTTAGTTATTTTTGGTTTGGTTATTAAAAGTAAATATTGTTGAAATATCAACTCTTTACTGCACGCTGTACACATACATGTGTGTGTTTGATAATTAACGGCTGTGTGTCAATACACATCAGAGTTTCGTTCTCCTCTCAAAAGTTTTGCCCTAATTAGGAAGCACATCGATATTTTTCTATGCATGTTTTCCTTACAAAATCTCTGGTGTTCAGGATGTCAATAACAGAGGAGACATAAAGGCTATTTAGTTTTGTTTCTGCTGGAGCAGGTCTTTAATTGTGTTTTCCCATAAGAGCATTGCATGCATAAATAGACAGGAGGAGACATACAGTAAAATCAATGTGGAATGTGTGCCTCAAATCATTTAGTCTTGAAATATTTGGAAATGTTTGAGTTCAGGTCGAGATCTTTTCACACTAGAGGTGACAACCCGGAAGAAAATGTTATTTCTCTGAGGTTTGTTTTCTTCATAGGAGGTTTCATGGAGTTCTTAATTGAAGTCTCCGAAGTTGCTTTAGAGAAATAAAAACAGAAACAAATGAGAGTGTAATTGTTGAAACACATGAAGGAACAGTTTGGCGGTGTTCTCTGCAGATTGTAGAGGTAAAATAATCTTGATTTGGATAAATTTCAGGAGAAATGTTTGAGTTCACATTGAGATCTTCAATAATATTGACTTTTGATAGCAGACTTAAGAAATCTGAGCTCAGTTTGAGACATTGTAGAGACTTTTGAGAAATATCTGATTTCCATTTGCTCTCCATTTGATGCCTATGAGGAGAAATATTTAAGAGATCTTTTCGGGTGAAGTTTACGATTTTTCTCATATTGTGATTAACGTTTTCTCTTTATTAACCTTTTGATGTCTTAAGCAGCCATTTGTGATTTTAAATTGATCAAGTAAACTAGTGAAGTTCTCTGTTTTAGGAACTCATGAAACATCGTGGTAAAATTCACAGTATTTTTATGAATTCCCTGACAGCTCTCCGTACAGAACGCCTTTAGACTCTATACGTCATGAGTAATAAATAATCGCTTTAGCAATGACTGTGCCGAGATAAAAATGAATTGCTTTCATCCAGTCACCCATCATGCCATGAGACCCTGGGCGTCCCTGACAACAGCCGGCATGAGTGATGTCACTCTCCGAGAGTCATTTTTTAAGCCGGTCTTTAGGCTGTTGTAATTACGCTCCTCTGGCTGAAATTCTCCCGGTTTGCATGCAGAGGAGCTCCGCCGTACAGCATCTGTATTCTGGCTAAAAATCTGATTCCGGTGACTGATCACTGGAGCCGTGGATTCTTTTTATGATTCATATTTGAACCCACAATGAAACTATCAGCCCTAAAGTAAACGTACACTTTGTATTGTTTGTAAATACATTTAAGAGAGAAAGTAAATTAAAGCTGCAATCTTTAATATTTATTTATTTCAAGTAAACTATTTCGAGTATACTGTATAAAAAACAATGTTCAAAACAGTCTCTTTACTTTGACGTCGAAGAATGCAAAATTAAGTAACTAAATAAATGGAAATTAAGTATTGGCCTTAGTTGAATTATTTTGAAAGAATAAATAATAACAATTATATATGATAATATATATGTTTCTATATAATTATTGTATTTTTATAAACAGTCTCTTCACCTTTATGTCGAACAATGCAAAGTTTTGTAAATAAATAGAAATGAAGCATTAAAATATAATTTTAAGTTAAATTATATATTTTATAAAAAAATATAATAATTATATATAATATATAAATATATATATATATATTTATAGCTATAGTCATAATATTTCAAATTCAATTTTGATGTATATATTACATTATACAAAATCCTTGTTCAAAACAATATCTTTACTTTAGGGTCGAAGAATGCAAATTTAAGTAAATAACTAAATGGGAATGAAGTATTGGCTTCAGTTGAATTTTGTTACGTGAGAAGAGAGCACACGATGCATTGTACTGTTGCATTCATTACACATAAGTATTTGACTGCAGAACATCACGATTGACCAATCACAGTCGAGCATTCCAGAGAGCCGTGTAATGAATAATTGGTCAATTCTTCCCTTTATGATTCCATGCGGTTTTATCACCTGCTTGCCGTGGACCTTGACCAGAGGGGTGAAAGTCAAAGCATGTAGAGACGTCTGCCTCCCTCTGGCTGCCAGCATCACGGAGGTGTGTGCAGGTGTAGGTCAGACAGACAGTGAACTCAAGAGCGCCGCTGATCTCCGACCATCTTTTCTAGACTGCTGTCACACACACACACACTGACACACTAACACAATTGCTTATAATCAGAAAATGGAGCTGAAGCTCTCATAGATTGACTTCTGTATCATTGAGTGTTGAAATGAGCATGTGTGAACATGAAGATGAGTGCAATGTGATCACTCTGTCTGCGTTTTATTTTAACATGCTAGTTGTGTGCTGTTCTCTTTGAGATGCTTTTTAATCTTTTAAAACAAATACCATTAAGGAAAGAAAAAAAGTTCGGTGTATTCACACTAAAAAATAGATTATGCTTGCCTTGTTTTCCAGTACAAATAAAATATTTTTTCTACTATGGCAGCGAATGATGTTGCTAACATTCTTTCAAATACCTTTCTTTGTGGTCAACAGAACAAAGTAATTCATGCAGGTTTAGAACAACTTCAATAAATGATGAAAGAATTTTCATTTTGGGATGAACTGTCCCTTTGATGTCTTAAACGTTGGCTTAAAACGAAGGTAAAGCATTTGTCAGTGGGCTGAGACGAATTAACTTAATTTTAAAAAACGTAATTTAATTTTAAATATTTAAAAAATAATATTTATTCTTGCTTTAAGCAACATTTTATTTATATTACTTTTATATAACTTGATTTTTTACTCTATTTTTTAAGAAAACAAGAATGAACGCATTACGTCATTTTGCGTCTCGTATAATATACAGTATCTTGATTTAAGAACGTTGATATACAGTATATCTATTGGAAAACAGTACAAGAGCAAAAAAATAATTTACATCATTATAAGTAAGTATGTTTGCATATTTTTTCAAATTTATGGTGATCGTTCTCCTCTGTCCATTACAAACTCTCATTTCTTTCATCTCCTGACATTGCTTTGCTTTATTGTCTTGTTGTAAATTTGTCACATAATGGATGTAAAATGTGGTGTAAATGCTGTGTCATTTAAACTAGCGTGAATATGATTATAGTATGGAAAGGTCTTTAAGAGTGATTTATTGTTGATCTGCTGAGCTTCAATGACTTTATTCAGCATGTGAAGCAGGTGCGGTGAAATCTTAGCATGCTGACTTTTGACTGTTAGAATGATTAAAGCGTTTGGGGCTGTTAATCTCTTTATCCTCGTGTTATGACAAGAGCTACAACAAGCAGCTCATTTTAATGAGAATCTTCTTTTCAGAGACAGCGTGCAACAAACACACACAGACACATGCATAACAACACACACTTGAAGCGCACAGATGCAGCACACACACTCAACTTTACTCTCGTTTGACCTTAGAAGAACTGGACTTTGGGATCGACAACCCCGGGTCCTACATTTGTGTCAATCTTAAAATGAAGTAATCCTTTAACACACTGTTTCTTTTACAAATGTGATCTTCTTGTGTCCCCCGTTTCCAACTTTCATTATGTTAGTCGTTCCTCCTCAATTTCACAGTAACTCTTACTTCTTTCACTGTTTCTGCTTTTATCAGTCGCAGTTCAATTTCTCTCACTTCTGATACATTATAACTCACTCCATTATAATCCAAACTCTCTCTCTCTCGTTCTCTCCTCACTGGTTATCTCTTTTCCTCTCGGCTGTCTTTCTCGTCTCGTAATTAAATGTCATTTTCAGATCCTCATTTTAAAGGAAAGGAAGGCGAAAGTTTCTTATTAGATTATTGTGGAAACATAGAGTTCTCAAACTATCTCTCTGTGTCTCGATATAACTGTGAGGAAACGTCAGGGACTGTAAAAATGCCCCAAAGGAAAAGAGAAACTATTTCAATGAAAGATGTTTTCCCTCACGTCCCTTCCCTTCTGTATATTCCTGCTGGATTTATGTGAGTTGCAGCATCTCGACGGTAAGAGAGCTCTGAATATTGCGTTGTGTGCTAGAGAACTGTTTTATTAACCGTCGTGGTCATGAGCAGATGGAGGACTTCGGCTGAATAATGTAGAGAAGCGGTGAATAACACACCAGAACTCCTTAAATACTCTTTTGAAAAATAGCATCTCAGGGTGAGACCTAAAGAAGATGCTTGATAAAATCACCAAAATACATTTGCGATAAAGACTCGATACACTAAAGATGATCAAATATGAGATAGTTTTGATTTATTTATTGTCATATTTATTTGTATAACAAAGCCCAAAGGATAAATTTGTGGAATCCATGGTTTGTTTTTATTCTATGTGCAAGAGAAAATAGCACAAAATAATGTTTCAATAGGATCTGGATTGCATATTAAGAATGTAAATGGGTCAGCTGTGATTTCATGTTGATTTTAATTGAGATATTGCACTGGATTTGTGGACAGCATATAAGAGGCGGGGTTTGAGTAAAGTATCCAGTCAGAAGTTAGCATAATATCTGAAACTGCTAGTGAGGATAATAAATATAATCTTCTTTGATTTTTGCATACGTTACCACATTCTCTCTCTCTCTCTCTCTCTCACACACTCACTCTCTATCTGTTTCCATTCATCTGCAGTGTGTGTGTGTGTGTGGCCTTGGTGACAGTGGATCAATGTATCAGAGACTGAGATAGAAATGAATTGATTGTGTGAAATAAAACTCCAATTAGAGAAGGAAAAGGCGAGGGGAAGCACACGGCATTCATTCATTTTCCCATCAGTCCTTGGGGAAGTGTGACATGTTGGCGTAGGTGCACCATTGGACACTAACTGTAACTAAGTGGAATGAGTTACAGCCGAAGTGTGTGTGTGTGTGTGTGTGTGTGCAGCGATGGGTAGAGTCAGTGAATCAGTTCAATATTCACTCATTGATTCGTGTACAGATCACGTTACTGTATCTTAATTGTTGCAACATTAAATTGATTTTATATTGCTGCCGTATGTGTGTGTGAGTTGTTTCTCTGTTATGATTTTTAAGTTGTTGCATTGCATTTTTCTTATTGTGATACAATATGAACGTCACATTAGAATGGTCTTGAAGTTTTATTATTACATTTTTTATATGGATTTCATTGTTTAAACAATCGGCATCAAATGGACTCTTTTCTATCCCAAGAGGCCACAGTATGTCTGAAATGTATTCATATGCCCACCTGCATACTGAGAAGTACACATTGTTTATCATGGTAAACTTATTTTCAAAGTTTATATACATTTTTTATTGTCATTGAACAAAACAGTACAATATAAGACCATCAAAATCAGAATCACAGTTAAAATTGCACACAAATTAAAGTGTCTGCGGTTTGGCATCAACACATGTTTTTCATCAGGATTTTTAAAATAAAGAAGTAGTATTTACGATACCATTGCTGTCTGATTTAAAATAATGTTAATCTTCACAAATAGTTTGGAAAATTCCAACTAAAAAGGCAAAGTCTACAAATATGATTTATTTTAATTCAAATATATAAAAAGGTCAAAATAGAGAAACAAAAGAGTTGGGTGTTCTCTTTTAAAAATGCCATTTCAGACAGAAGCGTGAATGACTTATTATAGAAATAACACGCGTGCATGTAAATCCACTGCAGGATGCGAGTTATTTAAAGTGGAAACATTTCCTTCGGTGAGGAAACATCTACATTTGGCGTAAAGACTCAACAGTCGATTTGTTATTCCTATAGGCCCTCATTCCAGAACTTCCGGCTCTGTTCCGACTTCCACCCCCTCATAAAGACTTTCTTAAAATGCTTTTTGCTCGTACTGTTTCAAATGAAGTTAGCGATTATTAATGGCCCTCTAACTGAGAAGCAGGCTCTCCTTCTCCAAGCTTCGCACCAATAAAGCCATTTCCCTCCACTGCTCGGGATTTCAAGCCACTGTAATCGGATTTTCTTAATATTAAATTCCCCGAGACATACATATGTATACACACTTCGTCTGGCTGGATCACTCCATCTTCTGTTCGACTCAACGGGTTATTATTTTACCTCTCTGGGAGATGGTGCATAAAGCTGGCGGAGAGAGGCCGCCGGTGTAATATATCAGCTTTATTTTGGTGTCAGATGTAGTAAAAGCCAGTAACGTTTCCTTCAATGTCGCGTCTACAGACGTGTAAATGTGTCACTCAAATTGAAATGCTGTCGACGAACTCCTTCCAAGGCAGTTATGAACTCCTGAGCTTTTATAGCAATGTATTTCTGTCCTTGAGACTTGGAAATGCACGTGAGCAATTCGTGGTTGCGTCAAGGATGAAATCTGTGCTTTTTAAATGTATTCTGTAATTGGGTGACTCTCATAAAAGCACGTCCAGGTCACTTTTCTCCTCGAAATTAAAAAGAAATTAGAATCTGCACACAAATGAAGCGTCTTTGAGTGTGTGAACAGATGAAGAGAATTTGAGGAGGAATATATACCGACGCAGAATCCATTTCGAAATTATTTTCAGTTTTTCTGAATTGATCTGACATTATAAATTTTGATAAATCTGTGAACCATTAACCATATTTCTTCTCAAATTAAAATAAAAATAATGTTTCTATTTGATTAATTTGCATGAAAAACCGGTGAAAATAGCAGAGAAGATGCTCTTTAATTTTTCAGACCTCAAATACTGCAAAAAAAGTTAATATTCAATTTAAAGCAATACAACAGTAATCTTCTAATTTAGGAAAAGTTCAAAAAAAAATTTGTGTGATAACCTGCATCTTGATCACAGTTTTCAGGTGTCTTGTCATCCTGTCAGTCTTTCACATTGATGTTGGTTGACTTAATGTCACTCCTGAGGTTTGATTTTGTGAAATTCAACAAATACATATAGAAATGATGATTAAATGACAAATTAGAAATAGTCTCTCAATTTTAGTGCACTGAATGTATATTGTACATACTATACTTCTATACCGTATATACTGTATATATTGTTACTCTTTAAGTGAACCCGAAAAAATAAAGTGACTTTGAAACCTTTTCATCTGTTTAAACACTGACTCGACATTCACAATGCTTTGTTAGACGGTAATAATGCTGCCAATGTCTGTCCTTCTCCTGAAAGTTCTGCTTATTTCTTTGTGCTGGTCCGGAGCTGAAGTTCTCTGAAAATTTCTGTCGAATCGGACGTTTCATGGGGAGCTCACAACACTTCAGAAACCTCTTCAGGAGGAGCAGATGTGTCGTGGAAGATCTACACGTTGGCATAACATTAAAAACAGAGGAGCTGTTAAGCTCATTATGATATTCAACGTTAAATAATATCTTATGAATGTTGGCTGCTAGATTTTATCATACCGGACAGAAATGTATAAAAGCCACCTCAAACATATTCAAGCAATATAGTTCCTCTATATTACTCTCTTTTACAAGCATCACTATTTGAGATTGTATTCATATGAGCTACAGTAATAACACATCGGCCGACACTCGACATCGAGCGCTTGTTTAAAACTCAGTATTTAATCTTGTGCGACACATGCTTGCCATTTCACTGACAGTGGTGAAATCGATGCTCTGTGTTGTGTCGTCATAATTGATCGACCGCACATACAGCATTAGTTGGCATTTGGATGGGATCGATTTTCCAGTTTTCGTGCGGGCGTAACTATCCCGTCTGGGGTCCAGGGTCAGAAAGAGTGGCGGTAGTTTGAGTGTCATGGAGATGAGTTTCTTGGTATAACAGATCGAGGAGACAGTCATTTAACGTGAAGCTGATACAGCAGGACACATGAGTGAATGTTTACATTTATGCATTTGGCAGACATTCATACAAAGTGTGTTTAAGGTATAGTTGATCAGTTTGTGTGTTTCCCGGGAATCCAAGAACCTTTTTATGATCAAATTTAGCTACAGGAACAGGAGATTGCTGTGCTGTTGGTGGTACGTGAGTCTCATAACGGATGAAAAACAAGACATGCGTGTGCCGTATCCTTTATACCGTGCATTTAAGGCAGAAACTCCTTCAGATGAATTCATTGATCATACACATTATAAAAAACTAAGCACTTTACAAAATAATTCAATTGAAAATTCAACTACAAAGTATAATGGGAGTGGTTTAGTTTTGATGGATTGTCAAATTGATAATGATAATGGACATTTGTACATTTCAATTTATTTGATGTATAATGTGAACTGATGCCAGACAATATCCAGTGAGATTAAATGTCTTTTGTGCAGTATTTGATTAATTGGCACTATTTAATGAAATTGATGATGATGGTGACAATCAACATTTTTATTTAATCTTTTTTTAAGCTTAATTTTTAAACATACTTACTGCTTTTATTTAAGAGATGTGTTTATCTGCCATTTTGTTTAATGTGTCTCCAGAACGTATTTACTGTAACTTGCATCTTAAATGTAAAATATAAATGTTCTATACATCCTTTATACACCAAGCAATAGTTTCCTGAACAAGGATGATCTTAAACCAGGACTAGGCCTTAGTTGGGATATTTAAAAATCAAACTTTACAAAAAAGCTTTCCTCTGTCAACTTTATGACAAAACGGTTATTTTAAGGTACTCTGGGATAAATGGTAATCACAACACATTTCACGAATAGCCTACATTTCAAGTAAAAATAATCAAAATGTGATATATTATAAAATACTTATACCATAATAAAAGATTGACTATGTGTATCAGATATATAGAATTTTAAATTGTTGTCAATGGAGGACCGCTGGCATATTCATCTGAAAATCTTTACTTTTAATTTCCCTCTGACAACATTTCTTATACGCAGAATGACAAATTGACACGTAGTCTTGCTCTGAGGTTATTGGTGCTCAGAATCCTCTTGATTTTTCCATCAGTCAGGTGTTTCGTGTCATGTTCTCGTGACTGTTATCAGAACTCAATAAAGTGCGACATAAGTTGCAATTCAACGCGTGGAGTTCCTCCTCATGAGGAGCGAGAAGCCACTATTAAAAATCCACATTCGCCCGATACCCATCCATCACCGCTCCTGTTTTAAATCTATACAGTCAGTGATCAATACTTCCTCACTTATTCTACTCGAATCGATCGGTTTGATCGGTTCAGTCGCACAGACACGCAGGAGTGAATTAATTCACTGATTAAATACACGAGCAGACGCATTGATGAATGACACTGAACCTTGCGACAGGCGTCTGGCTTCAGCACGGGCGATGGATGGGCGCGTTTATGGACGTTTGTGTCTCCAGAGGTGATGTGGATGGGAATAAGATGAGGCTTGTGTCCCGTGATGAAGAGGACAGTAAACTCTGAGTGTGAGCTGTATGTTCAGAGGTCTTCTTGTGGGTTGGGGCTACATCCATTAGAGGTTGCAGGGAGATCTGCGTTTAATCTTTCGGCCCGTAATAAAGGCTTTTTGTCTTCCAACTTCAAGTCCGAAGACAGCATAGTAATTATGGTTTGAATACATCTCCACAAATGAAAATGCATGTTAAATTGTTGCAAACCCGTACGATTGTGACTTTAATGAGAACTCTACTATGAAAGAATAAGAATTAGATCATGTCATATAAGAACTTGAAACACTTGTCCACAATATTTATTTACACACATGCAAGATTAAAGTACGAGACGCAGAGAAAAAATGACATCGGAACAAATGGGCATACTGTGCGTGAACGCATTCTCTTTGAATCGTAAATAGATCAGTGACAACAACATTAATTGAACAGTGAAAACAGAGATATTCTGCAGGAGGTCTGATGAAAGATCTGCGCAGCCTGAAGCCTCCAGACAAACAGACAGCGTATAAATTATGAAGGCAGCGGAGGATCTCAACCCGCAGACGCCGGCAGACTTTACACTCTCGGGTTTTGTCACATGACATTTTTTTGTAGACTTTCCAAAGCTTTGCTTTCTAGATGTTATCCTCCCGCTGCAGAAACGGTCTGTCTCAGCGTTTGTAGTTTCTAATGTGTGTTGTGAAGTCGATATCGATTGCGCTGCATATTCAGTGTAACTGAGGGAATGTAGCAGTAAATGTGGTTTTTATTGAGTTTTGTCAGGTGGAGGGATTGATTATCATTATCTGGCTGTAATAGTGCATGTGAAAAATTCAATTGGTGTGTTTTTTTGCGTTCAAGCTATAATAACAACAGTGTCCATCCAGCGTGTACAGTACACATCTCACTGCAGGTTCCCTCAGGCAATCACTTAATGCTGCACCTTGCTGATTTATTTGAATATTTCTTTCAAAACACATTTCTGTTTTTCCATTTAGAGGTTTTACGCCAGGGCTGTAAATGAAAACAGTAATAAGAGAGGCAGAGACGCAAGATGAAAGAGTACAAAGTTTTTTCTTCTACACGTGCTGACACACGTCTGATCAGGTGTGAAATCTCAATTGTGTCTTCGAGACAAGGATGAGATTAAATGGAAAACCAATGAAAACTTGTCACCTCAGACATTTTTCTTGAAAGTCTCACGATTGTCTCCATTGGAGATTCAGAAGATAGTGTCTCAAACTGAGCTCAGATTGAAGTCGATATTATTGAAGATCTCAATATGGATTCAAACATTTCTAATCAAATTTACCCAAATCCAGAAGATTTTACCTCGACAATCTACTTTCATTTTACACCTCCATATTCGTCATGTCTTTTAAAAATGGTCACATTTTTTGGAGAGTTTAACTTTTCCTTAATAGAAACTGCGGCTAATTTAACTTTAATGAAAGACAACTGAGAAGAGCAATAAATGTTGTATCTGAATGCATCATTCCAACAAACACAAAGAAATGAATTGTACATTCAAATATCTAGACAAATGATCCATAAATATCATATTTCCAATTCAAATGTTTGTTTTCACTGTAACCGTAAAAAATTCAAATGCCTTTCTCATCTCGAATGTGAAAATTATTCTGACTTCTCCACATGTGTGTGTTGACAGGTGCACGGCTTGGAGAAACAAGTGGGAAAATCTCTAGACTACCTGGAGCACGGCCCGTCCGGCACGGTCTTCAAAACGCTTCCTTACGGAGGGGCGCCCGGGGGAGGAGGAGCGGGACCGACAGGAGGACTCAAACCTCCGTACCAGACCTCCAGGACATTCTCCACAATGGACCACACACCCATGAAACCCAAACCACCCACCTTCGGCTTCCAGAACCCGTACGAGTGGGTCAGAAACCAATCGCAGCCGATGGATCACACCGGTTACCGGCCCAAACGCAAACCTTCCCTAAAAACCTCCATGAAGACTAAAAAAATCTTCGGCTGGGGGGATTTCTACTTCAACGTCAAGAGCCTGAAGTTCACCCTGCTCGTCACGGGGAAGATCGTGGACCACGTCAACGGAACCTTCACCGTCTATTTCCGCCACAACTCCTCCAGTCTGGGAAACGTCTCGGTGAGCATCGTTCCGCCAACGAAGGTGGTCGAGTTTGAAGTTCTTCCGCCACAGAATCCGCTTCACCATCCGGAGATCCAGTTTCACCAGCCGCACCAGTCCACCATCGACCCCAAAGACATCAAAACCTTCAACTGTCGCGTGGAGTACGAAAAGACGGACCGCTCCAAGAAGCCGAAGCCCTGCCTGTACGACCCGTCCCAGACCTGCTTCACCGAAAACACCCAATCGCATTCCTCCTGGCTCTGCGCCAAACCCTTCAAAGTCATCTGCATCTTCATCTCCTTCTTCAGCATCGATTATAAGCTGGTTCAGAAGGTCTGTCCGGACTACAACTTTCAGAGCGAACATCCATATTTGGGATGAGAGGATGGCCTCTATTGTGATGTGTTGTCTGCAATCGTTCCTCTCGAAACTCCAGGAACGAATGAACACCGTCATTGGGAATCTGACGTTTGATTTTTCTTTGTATATAAAAGAACAGCCCTGATTTGTTCCAGCCCCTTAAGGACTTCAGCCAAACTTAAAAATTCTGTCTTGGCATCATGCCATTTAAAATCGTATATATATTGTTGTAAAAAGCATCATGAATCGATCTTTGTAAGGCACACAGAGCAGATTCTTCAGAATATAACAGTTTACAGGTTTAAAATAACATGATACGAGCAAGAATTTGTATTTTTGGGTGAAATATACTTTTACTATCGATCATTGCTTTGGTCAGTTTTGTGTTGTTTGACTGTTAGACGAACAGGTGTAATTTTTTCTACCGTTCACTCTCACGAACCCTTTCAGAATGAGAATGACAGCGTCTGAAATACAGGAACTGTTTCTAACAGCATCGATGATGTGACAGAGAGAGGCACTGAAAACCCCACCAGATTTACTTTTCTATCACTTTATTCTCTTATATTTGTTTTTAAGCCAAAATGCATACAAGGAACCTAATCAGGGCTTATATTAGCTTTTGCAAACTGTTGTGAAATTATGAAGGCGACCAGTTAACAAGCCATTGTTTTGAAGACATACAGGAAATACAGATCCAGATGTTTGAACTGTATGTGCGGCTGATGCTCATGTTTGAGTCATTTTGAGGTAACCAAACCTCAAAGCAGACAAGTTTCAAAAATCTTTTAGTTTTTATTTCAAACCTTCAGTTTTCTTAAGAAAAAAAGCCTTCAGTTTACTTGACTCTAAGGAATCTTCGACAACTTTAAAAATCCCTGAAAAACTATTTAGGAACTACAGACTTGTGAGGTGGACCTCTATGTCGGCATATCTATATTTCTTAATAAGATAATAACAAATAGATCAAAATCTAAACCGAATGTTATTCACGAACATGAATAACCTTTATTTATAATGAAATTAAAGCTTATCTATGTACTCTAAAACTTAGTTAAAGGGACACGAAGAGAATATACGTACCGTGTTTCTGACACGGAGATAATGATTTACCTATATCCCATTTGTATCTTCAATTGACCTGTCTTGTTTGAAGTCTTTATTTTTGGAGCAGCGTCTGTGAATGAGACAGAAGTATATTGTGTGAGGTGGAAATCCTGTTCTGTGCATAAAGTATTGCTTGATAATGTGTATAGTAAACATCGGGGCTAAATAATGTGTGTAAATAATGTATCACAAATAAATAATTAAATCTAACCTGGTGGACCTACTGTTATTCACAAAGATGCGAGGCACTTTATATTCTGTACCTGTGCAGGTAAGTTAAGGTTTCTGTTTGACATGTCAGTCTGTTGACCCATTACATTCAGATTGTTCCCAGCTAGGTGAGATTGTGTTTATTCCTGCTTATGTAAGTGGTGAGAACTCTCATGGACAAACAAATATCAATAAGACCGAATAAAATATGTGTACATAATACTACAATGTGATACTAGTACACGTCATAGCAAAAACAGTGTATGGAAACATTCATTTAACTGTAAAATTGTGTCTTTAGTTCAGTTTATGGCTCACATTGTGGGGCACAAAGAGTTTCAATCCCAAGGAACAAACATGGGCAACTAATTTATCTTTAATTTGAATGCATCAATGTAAATAAGAAGAAAATGTCTTGCGTAATCATTATATGATTAAAAAATATTTAGATAATATTTTCATATTTTTGGTCTATATAAATTAAGGAAACCACTGATATTTGGGGTGCATGCCTACATAACCTACAAACACTTACATACTTGTCCATAAATATAGCCTATATTGGCTATATGGAGCGCGTGCACGGGACAAGAAGTGCGCAAACTTTCCCACACAAGCAGTCCAGTCCTTCGTATGGATATGTGAAGCGAAAAACATGTTTGTAGTCATTTTCAAAATGTAGCCTTACAAAAAAATCTATAGGCTTAAATACATGAAAATATAAGTTTGTTTCATACAAGAGTGTACTTAAAACAATAAATTAGAGTTTAGAAATAAGCCTCAACAGTTGACTGAGTTTCCCATGAGCGCTTGCGCGCGCGTCCTGAACTTCATTTCCCATGAGCACTCGCGCGACTCTTAAATAAGCCGCTGTGTCATCAGAGCGACGAAAACCTGCTGGAACCGGAGAACTACATCGTTTTATCATGTTTACGCTGATGTTAAGACAGCTCGTTACGGTAAGTTAAAACAAGCATGACGCAATAAATCTCGCAGTGAAGAGAAAGATTACGGAGAGTTTGTGATCATTTGTGTTATTTGCGTAAACACGCGATTTAAACGCTCTGTGGTCTCCAATATCCGACGTTACGATGAAAACAGACAGAAATAATGATAACTATACATCTATTGATAACAATCTGGGACAAAACGCGTTAAAAATATTCAATTTGTATGCTTATATTATATATGAGGCATACACTGTAGCGCTTTGAGATGACTGTAGTTGCATTGACGTGTGTCGCTGTCACACACGTGGCATGTGTGTCAGGTCTATACTGCATGTAACTCTTTCATTTTGGTTTTAGATCATGTTTGCATGAAGTAACCAGACTTTGCATGTCCATTTAGTTAATGTCTAATCTCATTTTTCATGCATTCGTGTGCATTCGGGTTGTTTTCTGTTTCACTTCAAATCTCCATAAATTAAACGTTAGATAACATGACTTAAGTTGTCGGATTGGTAAACTGTTGCTAACCATATAGTTTAACTTGATTTCTAAAGTTTGAGACGTGTTATGCACTGGTTATAGATCATGTCAACAACAGGTTCACTAGTCTGGTCGCATTAGATGATGCAACCATTCCCAAATGTTTCAACCCGATCTCTGTTTAACAGTTCTGTAAGCACAAAAACATCCATAAATCAATGTTTTTGTCTTTTGAGTCTGCACATATGTGACCCTTCAGGTGTTTTAGAGGTGAGATGTGCAACGTCATTGGACTTTAGAGTTTAATCATTAAATAAAATGAATCACTGAATGAGATCCGTTAGGTGTCAAATAAATAGGTTTTATTATAGGAAAAGTGTTGTAACCATGTTTTTGGTAGATTTACTCTTGTATTACTGTAGTTTGACTACATTGCAGATTTAAACTATTGTCATTGTGGTGTAAAGTACATTTGTGGCTACTTTGGTTTTACTACTAATAAAACCCCAAAAACTTTGGTTACTTTCTTGTAGTCCTAACAATTTACACTGACAGTCTGTTTAGTGGTATTGTTTAGTGGTACGTTTTCTGGACATTCTGTACAATTAATACCATGACATTCCTTGACAAGGCTTTAAAGTATAATAGCATTTTATACCTTTTCATAATGAGACAAATTTTGTAAACAAGCGTACTGTTCAGTCTCTCTCCTAATGGAGTTATTCTTATGTTTGTATGCTTCTCTGTTACTGAAATGATTTGACCATGCTTTTTAAACTTAAAATAAATACTTCCTTTGAACGTCTTGGTCAGCTGCTTATCATCCTGAAGGATTTAAGTGTAACATTAGTTGTACAGTGAAACCAGCATGCACAGGAGAGTTATTTCAAGTTACCCTGAGTTGGCATGTTTATAAACCTCCTTTATTCCATGAACATCAAATTTTGCTCAAAGATTTTGTCCATCACTATTTAAAATAATTTTTGTTGTTTTTTGGCCGAGAGCATGCTATATTTTCAATGTGTAAAAATAGACAATATTCTTCTTTTTCAACCAAACACAACATTGATAGCTGACGGAATTTTGTGTTTTTAAAGAAACCGATTATTTGAACACTATCCCTGCGCCTCTCACTTTCAGTTTGAAGTTTGACGCTTGACCAGCTATATCTTATCTTAGTCTTTCATAACCAGACAGCGGAGAAATAATTAACCTGTTGTTATTTTTTATACTGAGAGTCTCAAAGATGCCAAAGCTCATGTTCTGAACAGCCAATCAGATTTGAGGTATGCCGGCACACACATCTTGCATAAGATCCTATGAGAGACTGAAAACACAGACGTGTCTGATTGGGTTTTGGTGTTTTGTCAGTGTTTGACCGATGATTTCCGATATCAGTCAATGGTCGAGCATCCCACATATTTCGCAATGCCTTTCTATTGGTTCCATCGTCATTTCTTGCTCGAATTTTGGGGGGTCAAGTTTGTCAGACGATATTGATCTTTGCGGGCAAATCACAGTACCAAGTTTTATTTAGTTAATCTTGATGCGTGTAAGCATTCATTCTTTAATGTGCGCTGTAAAAAAATTCGACCTGTGCTGCTATTAGCAGAACACGTCCTGGTTTTTCACCTTCTTGAACTCCGATGCGTCCCATCATGCATCATTGAACTCTGACCGCTCCTCGCTGCCTCACTCTATCTCCCTGGATTAACACGATAATGTCGCATGCCTCTGCAGAAAATTGTCTTTCCACACTTCTGATTGTTCCGTGTCACTCCCTTCGGCCCGGCGGGGGAAAGAAGCAGACCTCTTCCTCACACTCTCTTTCTCGGCCGCCCGTGTCATTCTCCAACGAATCTGCTGGTAATTTGTAACGGCCGCTCGCCCATTAATGGCTGACAGGGCGAGAGGGTCCGAGTGTCATCCTGAGCGATATTCCTGACACCTCGGCGCCGACCCATCCCTCCCTTCCGACTCTTCCCCTCTGTCACCCGTGTTACGTGCTGATTGTCGTCTGGCGTGGCCGTGATGGACGGCAGTGATCTGTAAAATTGACTCTTTCCTCAGAAGAGAGGGGATATAACAAAAATAATACGTAAAATGAAATGTTTTTCTGTGTTTTTTTCTCTCGAAAGCGCTGGGACAGATGTGAGCAGGCGACGGCTAAAATGACAAAACAATGCATCGGTCATGCTAGTTCAGGTGTGTGTGAGTGAGAGACAGTAAAAGAGAGAGAGAGAGAGAGACGTTCAAAACTTTGGTTTGGAGACACTAAATCTGACTGAAGCATTACATTCGGGTCATCATCAGATGGGAATTGTAAGCATAAATAACACAAGTAATTAGTATGTTCTTTATTTTAGCGTGTTACATTTGTGATATTTGTAATCCAGACCCTTTTAATATAGTTATTTTTGGTCCCAAAATGATGCTGTGACAGATCCAGCCCCTGTGTTTAATCTCCTGTGGTTTTATCATCATCTTTCTCAGTATAATAATAATTATCAGCTGAATGTTTCCTCCGATCATGTGACACGCTGTAATTCTGATGATGGTTACAGACAGCAGAGATTAAATACAGTTAAATGGAATGAACTGAACACATTATAAAGAGATGTTCACTTGCGGTGGGTTAAACGTGGCTTGTGTCCAACTGTGTATTATTGCTTGTTGAAACCATTGGGTGTCATGAACTACTAGGTAACCAATGACTATAATTAAATGTCCAAAAAAGTAAAGGGATTAATCTTCTCAAGACAGATTTTCGTTGAAATAGTTAGAAATGTCACAAGTCAGGAGTTGCTTTTTTTGTTAAAGTGATAGTTCACCCAAAAATGAAAATTCTGTCATCATTTACTCATCCGGTTGTCATTTCGAACCTGTGTGACTTACTTTCTTCCGCAGAGCAAATAATAAGATATTTTGAAGAATGCTGGTAAGCGACAGTACCCATTCATGTCTACATGAACACACCAAAACCAATGCCAAGCCAACGTGAAGCCTACTGCCGTTGTTCGGTTACAAACATTCTTGTAAGAAAGAAACGAATACAGGTTTGAAATAACACCAAAATGTGTAAATAATAACTGAATTTTCACCTTTAAGGCCACAATATGGAATATTTGGACCGCTAGATGGCACACTTTGGAAACTACAACAAAGGCGAAGATAAACGACTTTATGTAGGAGAGTGGAATTATGGGATATGACGCCTGTCATGTTTACGGACGAGTTAATGAATTTATTGTATTTTATCTCATCGTAATGAATTAGCTGCAAGAAACGTGGAATGTAATGCTATGTTAGCCCGCGACTGATATTGGACTTGTCTATTGATTTGTTAATTCTACACAGTTTTACCCGTCTATTACAGTCATACAGTCGTCGTTTAGCTACATATTTTATGCGAAAAGTTCTGTATTTCATAGGGTAACTGCATTCATAACTATTCAAATAATCTGTGCATGAATATTTCGTGTACAATAAAAAAATGTGCTTACCTATTTAAACACAGAGTCTCTGACGAGTCGAAGTTGGTTGCGAAGCTCTTTCTATTTAAAAAAAACGCCACACTGATATTTATATTTCTTCGTTTGTCCATAAGCCTGCTTGCCTCATTTGGTCTACGTTTACACTTTTTTTGGCTTTCCTTTTCTCGCCAAAGAGTAATTGTGATCCACAAAAATAGAACAAAAGATGCTGCGTTCCAGATGCTGTATAACCACTTTTTTTACACATTTGCGTGTTGCCGTAGTTTCTACAACCGGAAACCGTGGGTAGTGCGGAGCACCGGATTTTAAGTCACTGAAATGCGACAAAAACAAGTGAGACAAGGGTCGGGCCATTATCTTAAATAGGAATTTCACTGGATTTGCACATTCTTGGGAATACTTGGAATAATGTAATTACACAACTGAATGAAATAAATCAAACTATGCAAGTGACTTTTGCGTATTTTATTACAAAATACTTCCATATTGTGGATTTATGGAAGGTTATGTCCTTTGTTTACATTTAATTATTAAGAATTTTTTTAATAAAACTTAGAGAAAATGTCATGATTTAGAATTTCATTTTGTACTGTCCAATGTTGATGCAGAAGAAATTAGAAAACAGTCATGCAAATGAGTAATTTATATACACAATTGACTATTTAATTAGTTATTGATTAATAACGTTTTGAAGAAAACTTGCCCACTAGTTGAGAGCGCCATTGAAGTAAACAAGAAAATGGGCGTGTAGCCTTCCTTCAATGGGTTAAAATATAAATTGTGCACAGTAAAGATGGTTAAAATAACAGATTGAATTTGGGGACATTCATACAATGAACAGTTTGGATGGTGTGAGTCTTCACCCCAACGGCAACTCCTGAAGCTCTGCAGTGCTCGCTTAAATATTTATAGTTTGTGCCATTCTGGTTAGATGTTCAGAGTTTAGTTTCTCAGCATCTAAATACATATATTTCATAAAAAACGTATGTATGAATGTATATTTCCATTTTCTGTATACAGTCTTTGAGATAATTGGGACTTATGTCTAACACAGCGGTCTGCCGTGCTTTTATTTCGTTACATTTTCGCACTGTTCTGTTATTATATTAAAATCTATTTCAGACACAAAACAAACCAAAGTTTGTTATGACTAAAGGGACATTGGCATCCATGTCGGAACTCAAGGGACACGTTTGGTTGTTCACACAAAAACCTCAAGGCGTCTCTGTGTCCCTGTAGAGCCGACAGCAAAGGACGCGTCCCATCAAAGTGTAACGACCCATGTGATGTGGTGTGTGTGTGTTTATGTGGCCCTCAAGAGACGGGCGTCTGGTCTCAGCGGGCGATCTGTCCTCCGCGAGGGCTCAGGGTGTTAACTCTGACACAGCGTTGGTGGACCCGTGCCACTCCACGGTCTGTCAGTGTGCGAGTGACTGCCTGGGCATCGCAGCCCACCCAGACCCCCTACTGGCTCGGACGAATTTGGGTTTAAAATGTAACAGCCTGGTACCGCATGTACAATTTTAATAACATGTGGGCAGCTACATATTTCAATTAAAAGCTTCATGTACGATCTAAATAGCTGATGGATGCAGTCAGACATCCCTCCAGTGAGTTCGCACTTTTACCCAAAATGACTTGCAGTATATTTAAGGTATATCTAAATATTTTATCAGTATGTGTTTGCAGGTAATCAAATCTGTGACCTTTGCTAATGCAAATCTTCAAAAATCAAGCAAATTTTCCCTAAGAACAAAAAACGAATAATGAACAAGAACAATTGCGAATACACCAAACGTTAAAATGAATCGCGCTTAAGCCGCCGGATGCAAGTTGACCTCATCTTTGGATGGTTGCACGGTGTACGTGTGTGATGAAGCGACACACACGAGTCCGTGTCGGTGAGCTAATTGTTTTTTAATAACAGATTTTAAATGGAGGAATACATCAGACTACCGGACCCCCGTCGAGCCGAGAGCGTTAGTGATGGGGGGGCTCTCTTATATTTATTGGGGGTAATTATGAAGCTTCTTGGTGCATCATAAATACTGTTTTATGTTTTTTTGGGGGGGAAAATATTATATTTTAATTGGGGTGTAACGACTCTCAGCTCATGATTCAATACGATATTAGGTTTAACACTTACGATTGCATCACGATAATAGTAAAAAAAATTAATCAACAGATATTTTCCCAAAACGTTAAACATTTTAAGTTGCGTTTGTTAAAGAATTAACAATGTTCAAGGTTTAATTCATGTTTATATGTAAACTAAAACTGAATAAATAATGAATCAAAATGATGAAAAAGAATAATAAAAAAATATATTGCCATAGTCTACGATACATATCTTAATGTTTTGTTTTGCGATATACGATACTTCAACATATTCTTACACCCCTATATTTTAATATTGTAAAACATGTGTGTGTCTTTTTTTATGTGAGCTAGTCTGTTTGTGTTTCATTTATGCACTGTGTGTGTGAGGGTGTGTGTTTTTTTCTATGTCAGTGTGTGTCTTTTGCATGGTGGGTGTGTGTGTGTGTGCGTGTGCGAGATTAGATAAGCGGTTATGCTGAATTTTCACCCGGCCTGCCGTTAAGTTTCAGTTGAGAACTGCTGATGGGAGCAGAATTCAACAGTCATGGTGATTATTGTATCTCGGCCGCCTCTCGTTCTCCCTTCAGCTGATCTGAGAAGTTACACAGTCGTCGCCATTCATTCCACCGGATGATTTACATGAAACATCCTTGTGATGTGTAATAAAATGTATAAAAATGTTTATGCGTATATTTTTTAAATATTTGATGTCCCGTGTGTCAGAGCAATGGCTGTGTTGTTGATTCCACTCCAGATCTTATGTGCAACAGTACTTAAGCTGACTCCAGGGTCGTGGTCCTCCCCATAGATTCCTGTCTCCATCTACCATCCTTTTAAAATAAAGTCCAAAAGTAGTTTGATTTGATAAATCCATAGTTTAATGTCGACTAGGACGAGTCTTCACCATCTCGTCCAGATTTCCGTGCAGTGTACAGAGTGTCTTTTATCGACCGCCGTGGGTCTCGACGGGAATGGGATGTTATTACCTTGTAGTTTTAATCATGATCCTGTTTTCTGATTTGTAGGAGTCTGTGTGTGATCTCAATAATGCTAACCTCACGACAGTAGAGATGTAATTGTATTGGCTCGTCACTCAAGGGGTTGCGTCTCTATATTTATTTTCATCCATTTATTTGTTTAATCATTGAAACACAGGTTTTGTATTTAGGGTGCAAGAGCTACATAATACTGTCATATGTCATAGAAAGAAGCAGTTTGTCGTCTTTTAACCAAAGTAAGAGATGTAAGACCAAAAAATTCAGACTGAACCCTGTGTCTGTGTTGGCTATCCATTTGACCGAAAAAATTATTGCGTTTGCAGATGTTTATGGCACGCTACTTACATTCTGCATTTTATTGTTGCAGCCGCTGTGTCAGCGCAGTCCGGCGGCCGCTCTCGCAGCCATGCGGTTCCAGCATTCTGCAGCGGTGCAGTATTCAGACGACGAGCGTCCGTGGACGGGTCAGGATGGCTTGGCGCAGGACGACCCGGAGATGTGGGACCTTCTGCAAAAAGAGAAAGACAGACAGTGTCGAGGACTGGAGCTCATCGCTTCAGAGGTGAAACATCAACACACTCAAAAAAAGTATCGCCCATGTTGTGGCACCATTTCTTTATCTCTAAGTTGTGGTGTGGACATAGGGATACTTTAAAATACGTATTGATTGATTGAATGAAGAACTTTATTTTTTCATATGTCACAGCATAACTCATAAGCATACATATAAGCAGAGCTTAATCTGGTTTAATCTAAACAATTTTTAACAACAGGGGATTGTGAATAACACAATTATGACTGGGAGACTTTGGTCTGCTGTGTACATTTGAAGAACATCCTCGGGTAAATTTGATCCTGTGACAGTTCTAGTGTTAGTGATGTGTTTTGTCATGTTCAGAGTCTGACAGCACATGGTCACAGTGTGCCTACATGCCCACAGAACAGAACAGTCAGATAAACTTTACTTTCTTCCTCAGAAGAACAAGTTACATGGATTTCAAACAACATGGTGACGGTTTTACTTTTAAGTTTTGAGTGATGTAACTTGGGAAACAAAGCTTCAAAAAATTGTTATAGAAAGTGTGAGGAAGAGTTTAACAAGTCCATCATTCTGTGTGGTCCGGATAGTCTCTCAACACGCGGTGATGAACACTCGCTAATCTACACACACACAGACACACACTGATCAACATAAACACACGTACACTAATGAACATGTGTGCACCATGTTAAACATACACACACGCACTGATAAACACACACATACAAACACTGAATAACACCATCGCGCGCACACACTGATAAACACTCACTAATCTACACACACACACACACTGATCAACACACACAAAAATACTGAATAACACACACACACACTGATCAACGATAACCCTGAAAAACACACACACACACTGATAAACACTCACTAATCTACACACACACACACACTGATCAACACACACAAACACTGATCAACAATAACACTGAATAACACACACACACTCTGATAAACACTCACTAATCTACACACACACTGATCAACACACACACAAACACTGAATAACACACACACACACACACTGATCAACAATAACCCTGAAAAACACACACACTGATAAACACACACACACACACACACATATATACATACACACACACACACTGATAAACACTAACACACACACTGATAAACATACACACACACACACTGATATACATACACACACACACACTGATAAACACTAACACACACACTGATAAACACTAACACACACACTGATAAACACATTCACACACACACTGATATACATACACACACACACACTGATAAACACTAACACACACACTGATAAACACTAACACACACACTGATAAACACATACACACACACACTGATAAACACATACACACACACACTGATAAACATACACACACACACTGATAAACACTAACAAATCTACACACACAGACTGATAAACACTTACTAATCTACACACACACACTGATCAACACACACACACACTGATCAACACACACACACACTGATCCACACACTAACACATTGAACAACTTACATGCACACAAGCACACAGATAAATACGCATACACACATATAAACACTAACCAACACTAATAAAAACTTTCAAAGATCTGTGTGCACATTGCAAACCTAAAGTTTGAACGTTTATCAGTGATTCTCTAAATGTAGAAAGTTATATTTCAGTAATTTTCAATAGGATGTGTTTAACAGTGTGCATCTCACACACACTGTTGTGTCAAATCATACTTGCACACTAATCGTACTATTTAAGAAGTACACAATATTGGACTTAATGTGGTACATTTCTGTATGCATGGAATACTTGGATGACCTATATTTTTCAGGATGTACAGTATTCAGTGCATGCGATGAGATCCCACAATGCATTGCACCTTTTAGCTCATACTTCTGTTTTGTAGTGTTACTTGTTGCTTGATAGTTGTACATACTAAAAAGTGTTATCTGTGTCGGCTCTCTCTCTCTCTGTGTGGTTAGTCTGGTGAGAGAGACCGCTGATATCTTCATCACTCTCATGTGTTTCATCCGTTCCTCGGGTCTCTTTAAATCTCTATTTGTTTGTGAATTTCTCATTTCTCTGCGTTCCAGCTGCGGGTCTAGCGCAGAACTCCTCTATTGCATTTACAATTCTAATGCGCGTGTGTTTTATCAGCATGGCTGGCGTGCAGCAGAGAGCTGTTATCTGAACTCTGATCTGAGGTCAGGCATTAGCATAACGGCGTGCGAGCGGTCGACAGACAGACAGACGAGAGGGAGTTGGGATGGAGGTGTGGGCAAGAGTGTTCGCTGTCAGTCTGCTGGCGCTCGCCAGCCACTTTTCTCTCGACAAGACAGATCTACTCCAGTGCAAAATATGCTGCGGATTTTCACCCACTGTGTGTGTTTGTTTGTTTACTTTCACAGAATTTCTGCAGTCGAGCTGCTCTTGAGGCTCAGGGCTCTTGTCTCAATAACAAGTATTCAGAAGGCTACCCTGGAAAAAGGTGTGTGTATGATATTACTGCTTTACAGATTCATTTATTGCGAATTACAGTCTTTGCAGGTCCTTAATGTCCAAAATTCACTTTTATTAAAGGAGCATTCCGTGCAAAATTGAACCTTCTCTCATTATTTACTTATACCAGATGTATATGATGAAACATCTTTTTTTATTAAAATATCACTCTGTATACATACCCCTGACTAACAGGCAATGTTCTCTGAACTTTGGGTAGCGTTCTTTCTAGGCGTTTCATTAACGTTTCCGCGCATGCATGCTTCTTTCGCCCCAAACTAAACTTCCTGGCAGACCTCCGCAAAGAATAAAGACCCTGCAGATTATTTCTGAAAACAAGAAAAAGAAAAGGTAAATTACATTAGTTAGCGAGTTAAAATTGTCTAGCCAGTATTATTTTGGGTTATCAGTCTCTGCCCTAAGAAGAACCATTACTTGGCTAAACTTAAATGCTACGAAGTAACCAGACCTATTCTACAAACGGTTTATTTAATACAATGAATACACAAGAAAATACTAATTAAATACAACAATAATTTACATTGTTATATTACTAGCCAAACTGATAAACGGACACAGACCGAAAGTTAACTTCGGGCCAGGTTCGTGCGTCCAATGAAGCCGTCTATAAGTTATCTTAATGTAATAAGTATTTTCTGCAGTAATGTTAAAAGAGCATTTTATTAATATAATGTTATGCTAAATGTTCAAATAACAACGACGAAATGCTTTAAAATTGTTGGCATAAAAATGTTATTATGGCATTCTTAGTGGAACGTTTAAAACATACAGAACCCGAAATAATGTTTCATAACTTAATGGTAATGTTAGCAAAATGTTTTAAGAACACATTTCTTAGCTTAGTCAAGGTCTTTGCACATACAGTCCGAAATTTTCGTATGCGTATTCTGCGCTTCTTTGTATCTCTGAATTGTCAAAATGCCTCTCAAAATGCTTTCCACGGCTGCGAAAAATGCAGAAAATCGAAACCAGTCCGAATTTTTTTATGAAGGAGGGAAATACATAGTGTGTTAATGTGATTGACACAACGTGAGGTAGTATTTATTTTTTAAAGTGTGCAAATTTCGGACTCGATGTGCAATGGCCTTAGAGTAGCAGTTTGTTAAAACCGTCGCTAGAGGGCGCACGATCAAAACAACAACAATGCCGTAGCTTGATGACGCTGTGAAGGAGCGTGCAATGATGGGATCTGTTGTCTTCAACTCCACCACTGATGGGCATCAATCATACGGGAACGAGAAATCGTGTTAGCGGATGAGGCAAAGTTTTCTAAATGTTGCGAATAATTGTGGTCCATCGATAAGTGACTCTTCGAAACAAGCGAGTGGCTTGTTAGACGCTAGACACGACTTCCGGGTTTGTCCACGACACTGTTGTCATGCGGTTTCTAAGTCAGTAAATGCGGTAACAAAGGGTAACGCGACTATGACGCAATTGACAGGCGACTGCACAGTTTCGTGTCATTGTTTAGAATGGCGATTTTCTCACGATTCACAAGAAGTTGGAAACATTTCAGATAGGGTAAGTACTCTGCTGAACAAAATGTATAACACTAGCATAGTGGTTTTGGGATATTTCATGGCAAGATTGTTACATACTGCACCTTTAAGTCCCAAAATGTTGAATTGCAGAGAAGTACATTATATTCAACAACACCATTACGTAATAAATCTGTTCTGAAGCCAAACTGTGTGTGCGCGTGTGTGTATGCAGGTATTACGGAGGCGCTGAGGTGGTAGATCAGATTGAGCTGTTGTGTCAGAAGAGAGCGCTGGAGGCTTTTGATTTGGACCCGGCGCTGTGGGGTGTTAACGTCCAGCCGTACTCCGGATCTCCTGCTAACTTTGCTGCTTACACGGCCGTTCTCAGTCCTCACGATCGCATCATGGGTCTGGATCTGCCTGATGGAGGACAGTGAGTGTCAGATATTAGTACAACAGCAATACAGTCATCATACGAGTCAACAATGCAAATCTTTTCAATGTCTCTCTCCAGTCTCACTCATGGCTACATGTCCGATGTCAGGCGGATCTCGGCCACTTCCATCTACTTTGAATCGATGCCTTACAAATTGAGCGTAAGTTTCCCCCCCTTACGCTTACCAGGTCACTACAGTTTCCAAAGTGTGTGTATGGAGAGGTGTGCCAGGTGCGATTCGTGTATTTTAAGATGGGAGCATCAGTGTGTGTTTGTGTGATCAATGAACTTGTGTGTGTGTGAGTGTGATGGATGAGTGGTCAGTCCCCTCTCTATGGGAGAGATAATAGGAAATCGACAGGCGGCCCTGAGCATCACACACACACACACACACAATGCAGTCTGACCCGTGGAATCCACATTAGTGTGATGGAGTGACCAGACAAACGGAGAGAGAGAGATTATCAACTGTCCTGTTCTCGTCTCAGGTGGAAAGAAAAAGAGACACAAGAGGAGATAAGCGACTACAGAACTCGGGGAAAGTGAGAGAGTGAGACGGTGAGAGCATGTGGATGAAGCGAAATGTGAGAGAGTGAGAAAGCACATCAGAGAATGAGATGCAAATGAAACGGCATGCGAGATGTGGGGGGGTAAGACAGCACATGAGCAAGTCCGTGCATAAGTGAGACCATGCGAGAGAAATCGAGATGGTGTGTGAAAGAGTGAGATTGAAAGTAAGGCCGCATGTGAGAGAGTGAGACAGGTGGTTGTAGGTTTCAGCATCCATAAATAACAACAGTAACATTGTTTTCTCCAGATGTGAGTTCTGTGGCACGTCAACATTAATTATCTATCATTATAATGAATGAAGCCGTCCATCTGCGACACAGTTTGCTGAGCGGAGTGTAGTTTTCCAGCTGCTGTCAAAGCGGTGGTGTGGATTTACCGCGGTATAAATGTAGTACAGCAAAATGTTTCCTGCCACACGTATATCTGCTGTCACACGGGCCTGGAGAGCCACAGCGAGAGAGAGTTTGTGTGTTACTCACCAGTCAGAAATCTCAAGGGATCGATTGCAGGACGTTCTGTACGTTAATGTTCTTTCCATCTGTGCTTATCTCTCCTTGTATGAACGCGTGTGTTATGTGTTTGGTCAACGCTTCATGTAACTACTGTTTTTCAGACACAATAAAAAATATTGGTAACACTTTCCTTGAAGCATGTATGTATAATGCATTATGAAAGCATTGTAATGCGCCTTTTAATGCTTTGTAACTTCTTATAAATAAATGTTATTACAGTTAATACATTATAACACTTAGCAATTCATTATTACACTACACATTTTAAATTGGTTATAATTCTTTACAGCTACATATAATGCATTACAACACACATTATGAAGAATAATAATGCATTTGACCCTTTTATAACCCTTTATAATACATTATACATACCTGCTTCAAGGACAGTGTTACCAAAATATTTTATTACTATTTAATATATTGTCAGTTGTAAAAAGATGGGCCGACCGAACGGAGCTGATCGTAACAATCTCTATTATTTTCTCTTTCAGCCTAAAACAGGTCTGATAGACTACGATCAATTGGAACTCACCGCCAGGCTGTTCCGACCCAAACTCATCATCGCCGGCACCAGCGCGTACGCCCGCCTCATCGACTACGCCCGCGTCAAAAAGGTGCCACATCCTTCCTCTTTGACACGCCTGTAGTAAACAAAGGGTCCTTCCCTATCTTCTGGTGTTAGATCATGAGATCATGAGAATGACATTTCATGCAGTGTGTAATGTTGCCGTGTTTAAAAGTAAGCAGTCTGCCAAGTTGTAATCCGAAGGTGAATGAATAAGGAAGTCATTTGCTTGGATAAAAGGGAGTCGACTCTGAATCACGCAAACAAGTCGTGCCTTGTCTAATCCGTGAACCGCTGCTGATTTACGTAACTACATATGGACCACGCCTACGTTTTGCTAGGACTGCCCGCGAAAACTTTACTCTTCTCCCCCAAACACTGAAGTTCGTGAGCCTCATTTGCGGTAGACCAATCACAGCAGACTAGACCATTTGACCAATCACATCAGACTAGGCTTGCAGAAAGTAGGGGAGTAGACCGATGAATCGCGGAACGAATCATTTGAGAATCAGTCAAGAAGAAAGGTAAGAATAATTACGTATTGTTGTCGCGAAATAATAGTGTTTTTACATCTTCTATGTACTTGAACTTGTTGTTGGACACTCCATAAACCAAAGCAGGACCTAAAATCCCTAGTAATGTACGCTTCAACGTACACAAAGCAATTATGTATACTAGTGATGTGACGATTCACGAAGCACGATACGATTTATTTTTACAAAATGAAAAGAGACAAATAAGAAATGAACAACTGCCCTTTTATTATTTCTCAAATGCGGCAAATTTCTTTGTAAAAGAAAAAATATATCTCATGTCAAATAACAAAACTAAACTGCAAATTTAATACCACATCAAATAAAAATGAATAGTGGGGTCAGGAAGACGTGACGAGAGCCATGAGGTGGGGCCGGTGGCATGATTGATAGTTTGAATCAGCTGCGGGCACACCGGTCCCGCATCTCACGGGGGAGATTGGGAGCATAAGAGGGACGAGCGACAGGACTGTTGACGAGAGAGAACCGGGCCCAGACATGTTTTACGTTTGTATTTATGTCATTTTTCTTCTGTGTTTTTGTTTGTCGATTTGTTTTGTTCGCCGGCGGTCGGCCGTGAGGGGCCACCGGCTGTTATTATTTATATTAAAACTTTATTTAAAGTTGTAAAAATAGTACAAAAGTCTCTTTAATATAAACTAAGACTTTGTGCTTTTCTTGGATTTTTTTACATTTAAGAAATATCCGCATATCCACGTTTTCCAAGTTTGCCGTAAACACAGCGGCCCCTGCTGTTCAAAACACGTATTGCAATTCCATTAACATCTCAACCGGCTTGAATCGTCACATATTATGTTTGATTTTCATCCGGCTCACGGTGAATCGTTACATCCTTAAAGTATACACATGAAAAAAGCCACGTCACTTTTCAACCTGTCATATAGAGATGCTTTACCCCAACTAATCAATCAAAACACGGTCAAATCACTTACTGTGGGATCCATCCCATAATGAAAGTAAAATGGCTTTTGAACGGAAAAAAAGAATAACGGTTCAGATTGTTTTTCCCCTTCAGTCGTTTCTTTGTTTTCTTGTCTTGCTCTCATGGACAAACACACACAGTTGTGTGTATCTGTCTCTCTGTCTTTGACAAGTTTGTGTTTCACTGCTCATGCCTGACACATCTGAAACTCGTAACAGATTCACTTTGTTTCTTGATTCTCACGGTCCACACACACACACACACACACACACTGCATTGTTGTTGAATAAACTTGCATATTTTCTTTCCTTGCATACACACAGATAAACAATAACAACAATTAAAAATTGTGTTAAAATGTGTTTGATTAACAGTCAAATACCCATAATGCCGTTCACCAGTAACTCAGGTAAGACCCTTGTGAGATCCGGTCACACTCGCTAGAAGGCCCTAGACGTTAAGACCGGATTGAGAGCGGAGCGAATCTCATCTCCATCTCCTCTACGCTCCCGAAATACTTTTAGATTTCCTTTCATCGTATAGCGTGGGACGGGGCCCTGCTCCAGGGTTTCAGGGGTCTCTGTTTACCCCTGTGTTCTGTTATCTGGTCCTCGGGGGGAGATTGTGTGTTTCATGTTTGTTGCTAGAATTCACTGTGGCCTGATTTAACGGCAAGATAAATAAGGCCAGCCGTATTTACACACACACACACACACACAGAGATGAAGTGTATTAGTGTGCATATAATTATCAGTGTATAATCAGCTTGAAAATGTATTTTCATCCCCTCAAACTGTGCTGTCATGCTCAGAAGCGTTTGAGAAGTGGAGAATCTGGGTCTCGTTCCCTGGAGTGGATCTCGTCGGGTCATTCTCCGATGGGCTGATAACACGACGCTTTGATTGTAATATTTGCTGTGAGCGCAGCAGATTTGAGTCTCTTAAACGCTTTGATAATCTAGTGAAAAGCTCTCTATTATATCTGATTTCCCCACACACCTCTCTTTCTGTCTTACTTCCACTCTTTCTCTCTCTGCCTCAATCGTTTTTTTCGGTCTCATTTTTTATCTCTGTCTGTCTCACTCTTTTTCTTGCTGTTTTTCTCTTTAACTCGCTTTCTCTCTCTGTTGGCTTTTTGCTTTCTCTGTCTCACTCTGTCAGCCACATTTTTCTCTTTCTTAGTCTGTCTCACCCATTCTCTGCTGTGTGCTTCTCTTTTTTGTCAATTTCTGTCTGACTCTGTCTTTCTTCTCCATCTGTATGTGTCTCTATTCCTTACTTTTTCTCTCCCTGTCTGCATTATTTTCTGTCTCACTGTTTCTCTGTCTGTTAGCTCAATTCCATCTCTCTGTTTCTGTCTGTCTCACTCTTTCTCTCCATGTTTGCCTTTCTGTTTTTCTCTCATTTTCTTTATCCATCGGTCTGTCTCACTCATTCTCTGTCTGTCTCACTCTTTTCTCTTTATCTCATTTTCTCCCTCTGTTGGTTTTTTCCTGTGTCTCACTCTGTCTGCCACATTTTTTTCACTCACTGTCTGTCTCACTTACTTCCTCTGCATTGAAGCATTGAACATATAACAAAAGACATACGATAAGTACAAACATTGGAGTAAAATCAAAATAAGGTGCTAAGTAAGAGATAAAATATAGAATAAAATATATAAAATAAAGTATCTGTGGAGAAACACATGAAATATAGAAAATATAAATTAAATGTTCATTTCAGGCATTGTCACTCTGACTCACTATTTCTCTCCGTTTGCCTTTCTTTCTGTTTGTCGCTTTTCATTCGTCTCCCTCGGTCTGTCTCGCTCTTTCTCGGTCTGTCTCGCTCTTTCTCGGTCTGTCTCGCTCTTTCTCTCATTTTCCCTATCTTTCTGTTTGTCGCTTTCATTTTCTGCCAAACTCTTAATTTTTTTCTGTCTCTCTCTCTGTGTAGTTGTGTAGCGAGCTGGGTGCATATATGTTGGCCGATATGGCTCACATCAGCGGGCTGGTGGCCGGTAAAGCCATTCCTTCTCCGTTTGAACACGCTGACCTCGTCACGACCACCACACACAAATCACTGCGAGGATCCAGGTACGCTTGAGCGCCTCAAATCCTTTCCTTTGATACTATCATACTACACCGTATATACTGCCAGACAGTGCTGAAATATCTAATAGTTGTGTACTATACCTTAAAACATTACATTGAATAATGAATTCACGTTACACCTTCCTCCTGTCAATTTTTTGGCTCCTCCTTCAGGGCGGGGCTTATATTCTACCGTAAGGGCGTGCGCTTGGTGAATAAGAAAGGCAAGGAAGTCTTGTACGATCTGGAGGACAAGGTGAACTTCGCCGTGTTTCCTTCGCTACAGGGCGGACCGCACAACCATGCTATCGCTGGGGTCGCCGTGGCTCTCAAACAGGTACAACTGCATCTGCTTCTAACTTTTAGATTTATTTTAAATTACTGAAATGTCTTTGAATTGCACGTGTAACATTATCATCTCATGATGTACCTCTCGTTCTTTTTCATGCTCTTCTTAACAATAGCTCTGGCACTTGGGACCTCATTTATTGTGTTTAATAATTGATCATTTCTCCTCTCGACTTCAGGCCATGACACCCATGTTTCGGGAGTATATCGCTCAGGTTCTGAAGAACTCCAAGGCCATGGCAGACGCTCTCCTGAAGAAAGGTTACACGCTCGTGTCAGGTGGGTTTTCATCTTTTCAATATTAAAAAAGTCACGTTCAGGTGCTCAGAAACACGTATGTTCTTTACACATGTTTGTATCTGAAACATAGAATTTGGCACAGGGTTTCCAGAAACCTTCCCTCTACTGGCAGTTATATGAAGTCAGTGCTTTTTATGGACCGATTTGGTAAGTTGGTGTGACACCAATGTGAGGTCCCTTAACAGTGTGCTTACTACAGTAGTGAGTGATGAGTACTTAAAACTGTAAAAAATAAAGGTTTACTAAACATTTTATGAGAAATGGCCATCATGATTGCTGAATAATTTCATTGGTTCATAATTTGGTTTAACTCTGTGTGAGGATAACACACTGACACGCAAAATAGGAAGTCCTCCATTTGAGAGTTATTAGCTTTGTTTACATATTCAGAGTTAGCTTTAATTTCATGTTAATTTTAGTTCAGTTTTGATATGTGCTTTTTTATGTTGCTTTATACATTACCTTATTATTTATTTGTTTTTAGTGCCTCAAATTATTTACAAATTGATTTAAGTTGTTTTGCTGATGCAGCGTTTCTAATACGTTTTTGCAATATTTTATTTGTCTTCAATTAACAGAAAAACTGTATTTTAAAAGTTTAATAATAGTACCATAACAATAAAAATAAAAAATAAAACACTGTTGGGATCATTTCATAAAGCTGACGAAGAATTAAGCATTTTATTTGTCAAAATTTGTTTGAAGATTAACATGTTGTCACATTGTAAGTGGGAAACCGCATGCAAGCTTAGAATAAACATAAAGTTATCGCCCGTTGGTGTGGACGGTAATTCATCTATCGTTGTAGTTTTTGTGTTTCCCTGTTAAAACAAACACTAAACAAAGATTCAACAAAGATTATATACTGCCCTTGTTCGTTGGCGAGTTTAGCATTGAAGTCCCTACGAAATCAAAATATACAGTATTATTTATTACTTTGTTGGTGCGCATTACTAGTTTTGTGCCTTACTTTTCTAGATCCAATCAATTCGCAGTGGGGAAAAACAAGGCCATTATACTTATTATTCGATGTTAAGTTTCACTCGGAAACTGGTTCAATACAGAAGTAAAGTTGATTGCGACTTTGAGATCCAGACGGGATTTAAGTGGATGTTTGTGAAATAAAACCACGAGTTTCTGCCACATGTTGCCTCGGTTACCATTCCAGGGCCGACATATGCAAAACTAATTGAACGTCTGCCTGCCGCAAATCCACACGGCCACAGATCCTACAGAACACACATGCTGTTGTTGTTTCGCCGTCATCCCGTTAAGCTGACAAAAATCTCTTTTGTCACACGTTGTGATTCAAAACACAAACTCGTGTCTTCAGACAAACTGAACTGTGACTGTTGCCTTCAGGTGGAACCGATAACCATTTGGTGCTGGTGGACCTGAGACCTCAGGGGATGGACGGGGCGCGTGCAGAACGGGTTCTAGAATTGGTTTCCATCACGGCCAACAAGAACACTTGCCCCGGAGACAAAAGTGCGCTTGCACCAGGAGGACTAAGACTGGGTTGGTAACACATTTGCTTTATTTGTGCTCTCTTCTCATCAGTTCTTCATTCAGAGAGCTTGATCTGGTCCATTCGTGTCACAGGTACTCCAGCCCTCACATCTCGCCAGTTTAAGGATGCGGATTTCGAAAAGGTGGTGGATTTCATCGACGAAGGCATCAAGATCGCGCTGGATGTCAAGACTAAGACCAGTGAGTATAGTGTGTGCATAATGTGTGGAAGATACCAGTACGATCTGAGATTGAACCAATGTTTTAAGTAAAAAAATACAAACTTGCAATTCAAGGCTTTGGTAAATCTATGAAACAAACACCAATTCACCGTTGCCACCTTCATTCTGTTGCTGTTGCGTTTTTGGTCTCTCTTTTGGTTTATTTTTCTCTTTCTGTCCTCTTCAGAAAAACTGGCAGACTTTAAGAGTTTCCTGCTTGAAGATGCAGAGACGGCGAAACGAATTTCTGGTCTGCGTGCCCGCGTGGAGGCTTTCGCCCGTCCGTTCCCCATGCCAGGATTCTCTGACCATTAACCCGGGACTGCTTGGTAACCCGGAACAGATCGATGATTAGATCTGCGTACACACCTGTCAGATGTTCCCTGGACCACGTTGATGTACGAGGGTGTTTTCTTTATTAAATTCTGTCGATGGCTTCGTAATCCAACACTACATTATTCATTATTTTCATAAAACTAACAGTCTTAAAATAACAGGTAGAGAATGCACCTGTTAGTGAGCGCTGCTCTGCAATACAACCGCAGGTTTGAACGAAATCTACATCGATTCACTTAAGGAGAGAAAAAGGTTGGACGGATATATTCGTAACATCGGTTTCGCCTCTGGGTTTATGAGGATGTTAAGCACACGATCAACATCTTTGTCATGGGAACAAAGTCGACTAATGATGCAAGCGTATGTTTACAGAACATCTTCCTCAATTTCTACTACAAACTAGAGAACAATTTTTTTACTCAACACTTAACACAGCATGTTCTTTGTTAATTGAAGATCATTTTATTTTTAAAGCTATAGTACTATATGGTGAGAGAAGTCTAACACATCTTTCTAACAGTATTTGTAGTGCGGAGAAGTAAAGTTTTGATGTGATTTTGTTTGTGTTTTTCTGCCTCACCCACTAAACGGACTGTACGCAGATGCGTGGATATTGATAAATAGTTTCAACCCGTTTCTATCACACGCCCACATTCTCCTGGATTCTCCCCAACAAAACGCCTTTTTGTCAAGAAATAATTATTTTTAAATGGAAAGATCTTTACAAATGGTTTTCTAAGAGCCTCTAATCCCAATAAATTTGTGTAGGAGACATAACTCTTCAGTGGTTCTTTTCTGTGTGTGTTTTGTTTGTGTGTTGTGGTTGAAGGTATTGATCACACTGCTGATCGCAGTATGTTATCTTCAGCAGAATACTGTGCTTTAATTCAGAGGATTATTAAAATGTAGAACCATGTGGGTTTGTTGTATAGCGACTCATCGGATGCACGCTTGCCCGAGGTTTACTTCCGGGTCTGTGTTTGGTTGTCAGTCTGGCTAGTGGCCTGTAGTATAAAAAATATATGTATATTTTGTTGTATATTAGTTGTTTTAAATTAAATAAAAAAGCATTTTCGATGGTCTGCCAGAAGTTACCACACTTTTAATACTACAGGAATAACACAAATACTACAGCACTGGAGTACAATGTGGTATACTTTAGTGCATGTAGTATTCTTCGTAATAATTATTGTAAACAATACTAAACTAGAACTTTAGTAAAACTGAAGAACTCTTTGCAAAATGTAAAAACTGGTCCAGGAGCACTTCGGCCTTTATTTTTTATTTAAGTTTTTTTATCTTGCATAGTTAATTCAATCGTTAAGATATAACTTTAACATTGTATTTAGTTACAATGTTTTGTTTCAAAAACACTGTAATATCTATGAATTTATTGCCGTTTGCTATAGAGGGAATGCATTGACGTCACTGTCCCACATGACCACGCCCCCCTTGAGCGCCAGGACACGTTCCCTTGAGTGGTAAACACGCAGCAAAATGGCTGGGTAGAATAGTTGAAACAAAGAAACCGGGACTAAAACACGTTATTATTTGTTGAAATTACAAGCTGCTGAACTCGACTGTGACCCTTACGACTTCCCTTTGACTTGCAAAGGAATCAAGTGTGCCTGGACATTAAAATGTTCCACGGAATTGCGTTTTCTGGTATTGTAAGCAGGGCAATTCCAGCGTTATGGACGTGACATGTTACGTTATAAACGTGACATAAAAATGCTCAGAGAATGAATTTGTTACGATTATATTGAACCATCGGTTTATATTCTACTGAACCCTTTTCGATAGAGTCTTATCATCAAAAATGTCAAGTCTATAAAAAATATATTTAAAAAAGGGAAATAAACATGCTCTGTGGATGTGACAAAAAAGGACGCGGTTTTTGGGAGATGACAAATTTTGTAGGATTTCTGTAAAATAAAATGCTCAATACTGAACAAAATAATACCCAATGAATGGAGAAGGGATTCCTTCGTATAGAACATAAAATAGTTACTTTATATTAATTTCCATGTGTCCATTTATGAGGAATATGTAGCGTTATGGAAGTGACGATCCTGAAAATGGCTCTTACCTGACTATGAAAAATCATGCACTAAAAATAAAACAAACGCTTTACAATTTTTAAGAGGGATCTAACATGGGTATTTGAACCACCAATTGTTAAAATCTGTGCTGTAATTATGGTAAAAACCGCTAATAAAACCTTTTTTTCGTGGTAAAGTTGACATTCACGGAATTGCCCAGCAGTCATTTTGCTGAATGTTTTGCCGCTCACGGGGGCGTGCTCACGTGGTAAAGTGACGACACGTCCATATTAGCACAATTTAAACGACACACTTATTGTTTAATTTTCGTGAGTGACTTACAAGTGAGTAAAGATATATCACGGAAGATTTACTTCAATGAATTTCTCATTTGTGTGGATTGGAAACTGTAGAAGAAAATACCACAGTAGACCTGAAAGACACACAATAACACACTTTTTTATTCTGTGTGTCGTGGGTTTGAGGAAGTCGCACATGTCCAAGCCACTGACTCGCTTTATTCCGCCAGCAGCGTCAGTCAGTCAGTCGTACAGCTTCTTCTGTTGGGATCTCACGGATGGTTTGATATGAAGGAGACTCCCGCCTCTCCTCCTCGTGCAGAGACGGACGTTAATTTGACAATAAATCAGCGCGCGACGGGTAAACGACAGCAGACGCGATTAATTGCGCTCGTTTATTTTGAGCGGCGCGTCGCTGTTTGAACGCGTGTCATAATTAAAGCCCTGTAGGAGCGTGACGCGAGTCGATGGGCTTAAGTGGAGCTTTCTAGTGTTATTTAAACTCCAAACGAGTGTTAATGCCGCGTAATTATCTCATAATAAAGTGTTACTGTCTGTTATAGAGCAATAACATTCCCATCACAGGAGAGAGAGAGTGTACATCTGTGTAAGGACAAAGAGAGACAAGGAGTACTTCAAAATGAAAGTTGTCCTTTAATGATTTAATTTCAACTTATTTATTAAAGAAAAATTCACCATTGCATGAATCATGTTTTTAATGCATTAAAATTAAAAAAAGCTGTATATTCAAAATCAAACAGCTGTAAACTCGTGCACAGCTTTACTGTTTCCTTTGATTTCTGCATTTACATCTGCAAGACATTCTTTTGATTGTTTGCTCGATCATCCCAAATACGTTTTCTTTTAGATGTCTAGACATCTTGATGTCTGAAAGATATTTATATTTGACTATGTATGTAAAACTGCTTTTTATCAGATGTTTTTACCCAGCAGATGTATTCCAGACCTTTAACAGACGCTTTACAGACGTACATGTGCTCTCTGGGGTAGCTTTAATCATTGTGTTGGGAAATTGCTATAAACCATCTACGACTTATAAGACGGTGCATTTTTGTACTCAGTTATAGTCAAATTTGAAAACTTTTTACTTGCAAAAATCTCAGTGACTTGGCATTCAACAGAGTAAAATTTTGACATAGTATCCATACTTGATATTTTCTCAGTGCTTTTCACACGCACAGTCACACTTTTCTTCACATGTATCTGAGAGGCTGTACTGTGTTTGTGTGTGTGTGTGTGTGTGTGGTAAACATATTTTCACACTAAACTTTTGGCTGTGACCAACAGCTCGGGATAGTTCTCACCTCAAACACACTCCAGTGATTCAGACGTTACAGCTGCGGCCCAAAACTGCAGCATGCTTACTGTACGTTTACACTCGCGTTTACAAATGTAGGGTCACTTGAGTGAAATGTGTCTCTTGACCTTACAAACCTTTTGATATGCAGGTGTATGCTAAAATATCTGAAATAAGTTTTGCCGACAAAACTACAATTGTGCAAACTTAAGTCATTAAAAACTAAACTTTTAATTATTTTAATCAAATTGGATGAAATTGAGGATTTGTTCCTTGTGAACAAGGTAATCCCTGTGTGTGTGTGTGTGTGTGTGTGTGTGTGTGTGTGTGTCTGTGTGTGTCTGTGTGTGTGGGTGCGTCATACAGAACAATATATTTTTATATATTTCTAAAAATGTAAAAAGCTTACCATGACTGTCATATTTTCATACTACATTTGTATAGTATTTCCCTAAAACTGTATTCTGTATTTATTCACACTGTATATCTGCACTTGCTAATTGCACTTCTGGTTAGACCTAAACTACATTTCGTTACACTGTACTTGTATATGTGTAATGACAATAAAGTTGAATCTAATCATCTAATCTAATGATCTTGAGGTTTAGGGGATAAAATATACAGTTTGTACAGTATAAAAGCATTACGCCTATGGACTGTCCCAACAGAGATAATAAACCAGTCATGTGTGTGTGTCTGTCAACTTTATATACAGGATATAGCGTAAACAATTGTTACATTGTCACAAAGCAGCTGTACAGGAAACATATTGACTATAAGCAAAACTTTAAAATAAAGTAAAACAAAAAAGGTGAAAACAGACTCCGATTCAAACACTCCACAAACACAATATGCACACGCACTAACACACACAAACGCCGTGTGTGTACGTGACGTGTGTGTGTGTGCGCATCCTGTAGATACACAGATACAACGAATAACAAAAGGGGGCGATGCATTCATGATGGGTTACCATGCCTTTCGTTTAGGTAATGATGGGCGTGCATGCGTGTGTTTATGCCTGATGTGTTTCTTCAGTCTGGTTGATTGCCTGTCACAGTATGTGCTGGAACCTTGACAGAAGCTTTGCAACACGCATCCCAGGTGGAGCATTAGTGTGTGTGTGTGTTTAAGAGTGTGTGTTGTTTGTCAGAACCCCCACAGGCTGTGGCTGGTGTGCCGTTGTGTAAAGTCTCGGAGACGGAAGACGTTTGGAATGTATCCTTTATTGATGCACTGAATGGTTTGCCGTGTGCGTCTCTGTGTGTGTGTTGTTTGCGTGTGTGTGTGTGTGTGTGAAGATTTCTCTGCAGGTACCCAGCTGTGCAGAGGACAGTGTTGATTGCTCTCAGATAACATGCATTATTCTCGCTATGCACACGCTGGCCAGCAATTTTTTCCTCCTAATGTCCCACAAATATGCCGACAACAAACTTAGAGATGTTTTGTAAAGGGCCACGAGAATTTGGCTTTCCACGGGAGAACAAAGGCCGCGGGCCAATGCGTGTCCTCAAACAAATACATCTTCTCAGACATTCAAACTGTGAGACATACGAGAAAGACTTAAAGGCATAGTTCACTCAAAAATGAATATTCAGAGCTTTTTGTATTCGTTAAAGGGACTCTTAAGCGATGACAAACTATGTGTGATACATCTTTAAGCAGTTATGTATAAATCTTTCCCACAAGTTATCATGTGGCTTAGCCAAGCTGTGAAAACCCAGGTACATTTTTCGGTGATTTGAGGTTTTCTACATAAAATCATCCTTTATCCTATATATAATATTGACTGTCAACGATGTCTAAGATTGCAAAAGTGAAAGTAATGATCGAAATCAAACGTTATCTCAGAATTAGACTATGAGACGTAAGCCTGGTTTTCACAGGAAGGGTCACAAATGTGGAAGATTGTGTCACGTGTACTTCTACGATGACACTTTTATAATACCTTAGTGAGCTTGATGGCGTCTGTCCACATTTGAAAATAAAGAACAAATGAAAATGAGCATCGCGTGAACATTTTGCTTAATGTCAACCATGAGTCAACAGGTGGAGTAAACACTGATTTTATTTAAAAATATACTATATATAGATATGTGTTTTATTCTGTGAACTACCAACAACATTTCAAATAAAAATATTGTTTCAATTTGCATTTATTTGCAGAAAATGAAAATGGAGAAACAGGTGAAAATAACCGAAAAGATACTAGTGTTTTACACTACCTCAAATACTGCAAAGAAAACAAATTCATATTCACTTTAAACCAATACAACAGTAATATTTCTGTATTTAGGAAAATACTGTTTTTTTGCGCTAATATTAATTTTTATCACAGTTTTCATGCGTCTTGTCATGCTGTCAGTCTTTCACAATGCTGTTGGGTGACTTTCTTTCCTGAGGTTTGGTTTGTTTGAATTCAACAGACACTGGACTGGACCGAACACAATACATCTAGAAGTAATGATTCAATGATAATTTATCATGCTTTCTTTTTTCCTCTGTATGGTTTCTTCTTATTTCTATACTGTGCCTCTTGTAAAATGTATTTTCTTTGAAGCTGCTTCACAACATTGGGAAAGTGTGAACAGTGCTGTAGAAGTATAAAGTACATGAATTGAATTGATTTTTTTTCTGTGTTGTATAAAACTTTTGTTTGTCTCACTTTTCCTACAGCCAGGCTATTAACTGATTCCATTTGTTTTCTCTCTCTCTCTGTGTGTGTCCCTGTAGTTCTGTTAAGGTCTTTTAAAAGTCAGGTCCTTCCTTCTTCAAACGCTTGTAGTCTGTAGTGACGGCCACCAACTGTGTGAAGAGAGAGAGAGAGAATACATTTAAATGTAGTTAGCGTAAATTAAGATCATCAGAATCTCATAAAAACAAAACAACCTGCATACAAAAGAGAACACACACACACACAAAGTGTTTGATAGTTTGTGCTCCTCTGCAGGATGTGATCTGGTTCACAGTCTCCGTCAGTTAAATCTATGCTTTCTTCTTTTTACTAGAGATATGGTGTGCATATGCAAGTGTAAATGTGTGACTGTGCGTTCGTTAGATGTCATGTGTTACACAGGCCAACTTGATGACGTTTTATTAATATCCACTTGACGCAAAATATTGCTGTCTACATACGCATTTCAAATATTTAAGTCCGGATGCCTATAGATAAAAAAGATTAATAAATAAATGTATGTAATGCATCCCTTCTCTTAGAAAAGAGTCGTTTCTCTGGCACGTTCCCTAACCCTGGAAAACGTCCAATGAAGGTTTCCTGAAACCTTCATTTGTGTTTAGTTTGGTGAAAAGGTCTCCAAGCGTCATGTCACAAAGATTGTGTTTCTTTCATCGGTCTTGACAGGACATGCTTCCCTGTCCCTGTTCATTGCTTTATTTTCATAGTCTCATCGATTCTTCCATCTCTTTTTTCTTTTTCTCTCTGTACAATTATGATTATTGTTGAGATGCCGGTGGAACGTTGATGTTTGACCTTTGGGCTGCTGTTTGGAATTAAACATGTTGAGTCGTGACCTTTCCTGGGCATGAACCCTCACTTTCCACAAACACAAACACACAGACGGTCTGCACGGAGGAGTCTCTTACTCTCCCTGTCTGCCTTCGTTAATACTTTCAATACTCGTTTGAGGTTATCAAGATGTTCTGGTCTCTAAATAAGAACAAAATATTCACCCGCTGAGACATAAATTATTCCTTCTTAGGTGAACAGAAGTTCGGATTTGATACACGGTGACTTATCTAGAAAAGCGTTTCTTTAAGGAATAGTTCAGCCTAAAGTTCTGTCATGTTCTCTCGCTCATGTCATTCTGAACTTGCACGTTTCAATTCTAATAAACAGACCAAATTCACATTAATGAGACATACGCAGTGTTGGACTTTAAGTTACTTTAAAGTTAACAAGTTAAGTTAACAAGTTAACTTATTACATATTCAATCGAGTAATTTGATTATTGCACAAATTACTCTCTCCAAAAAGTATTTAGATACTTTCTATATCTTATATCAACCTTGATTAGTTAAGTGATTCGAGGATAGACATGACACAGCTCTTTTAATTCATTTAAATAAATGATAAATAACTGCATAAAGTAATAGTATTACAAATGCTAGAATTATTCATTAAAGAACGGATTTTAAAGTTAGACTTTGAAATTTCGTGTGTCAATTCCACGATTACAAGCAATATAGAAGTATTTCGATTAATTACATCGTATTTCAACTGTTATTAAATTACAGAAAAATTTGAGTAATTCCTTTTCTTTACTTTTTCAAGGGAAAATTAATTAAATTACAGTAGTAACTAGTTACACCCAACACTGGATGTAAGCATTCAAATTTTACAATCTCTATTCTTCCATCAATATAAATCTATGATATTTATGACATCGCATTCATCAGATTCCAGACTATGAGGTGAACTTAATGCTATTGGCTATTTTAAAAGCAAAGAAGAAAAGATGTGTGACGTTAGAGTACTTTTTAAACTAAATTTAAGAATTCCGTCTAGTTTTAATGTCATTCTCAGAAATTGTCATGATTTTTACTTATCAGATTAAAAACCTAAAAGAATATTTGATTTATATATATATAGAAACACCGAAGTATCTTTCTTACAAGTAACTTTCCTGTAGCTCAGTGGTAGAGCATGTTGCTAGCAACGCCCAGGTCATTGGTTCGATCCCAGGGATTGCACATACTACATAATACAAATGTTAAGAATCATGTAATGGTATAAAAAAGGATAATTAGGATGATTTGGATGAAAGCGTCTGAAAAATGCATAAATGTAAATGTACGTACAGTTTAATTTGCCATTTACGTATAAATAGTAAGAAACATTTTGGGATACTTAACCTGCAAAATATATATAAAAATAGTAAATTGTGAGTGTGCACGTAAAGCAAACTTTTATTTAACTAGTAAAAATGAAAATAGTGTGAATTTCTGCTACCCTTGAAGTGTTCTATAAAGTATACTTTTGTAAACTAAGAAACTGGTCCTAAGTAGTACACTAAGTAGTCTAAGTAGTACACGTGTACTTGTACATCGATAATATTATACTTGATGCAAAAATTATACTTAAAAATAAACTTGATGTCCACTTAAGAAAACGTAATAAATTCAAAGTTTAATTTTTGAAGATCCTCCACTCAATGTCTTCGTACTTCCTGTTTCACTGGAAATGACATCAACACTTCGATCTAAGCTGCATGTTTCAATGCATTTCAAGGTATTTTGGGTTACTGTGGTGGGTTTTTTTACGTGCTTGAGTGTCACTATAGACCAGTGATTCTGTAGCCCAATATGTAAAATGCAGAACACAACTGCTCCTTCAATACGTTCGTAACATTCATACCATTTGAAAGAACATGAGCATGAGTAAATAATGACAGAATTTGTGCTTTTGGGTTGAAACCGTTCCTTTAAATCGTCGGACTGTCGACCATCTTTGAAATGCTCAATTTCCAGTCGTCCTCAAGAATTTCTGAAAGCTTTGCACTCCGGCAACGAGATGAAACTCTGCTGTGCCGGATGTGTGTCGGCTGATCTGGGAACAGCGGGGGTGACACATCTGTCTGTGCTGTCAGTCTAGAGCTGATCAGAGAGCAGTCGCTGGGCTGTTTACCTTGTACTGATAGGTCGGGCCGAGTTTGTTCCACGGCTCAGGGTTATTTCTGCTGTCCCAGCTGACAGAATGAGAGTAAGACGAGACCAGAGAGAGAAAACAGAGCAGGAGAGAGAGAGAGATGGTGTGATTCAAACACAGGTGTAGAGTGACAGAGTAAGAAAAATGGAGAAAATTATTAATAGAGGTGATGGAGGGCAGTTTATTTGGCAGTCTGATGTTCTTCATTTGTTAATGTCAATAGTAAAATACACCGCATGAACAAACACATTCTACACAGGTCTCAGGGTTCAAATTCACACCGCACACAATAAAGAAAAGAGTTTCAGCATTTGTAAATAATTATATTTGTAATTTTGTCTTTCTAAAGGAATAGTTCATTTGAAAATGAATAGTCTGTAATAATTAGAGACGATTTCAAATGTTTATTAATTCAGTATTTCTAGATGTATCGTCCTCATTCAAGTCCAGTGTTTGTTGAATTTTAACAAAATCAAACCCTAGAAGTGACACAAAATCATCCAACAGCAAAGAAAGACTGACGGCATGTGAAAACTATAATCAGAATTTTTATAACATAAACAATTTTTTTTAACTTTTCCTTAATACATTTGGAAACATTACTGTTGTATTGCTTAAAATTGATTTTTTTTTTCTTTGCAGTATTTCAGGACTGAAAAAATGAAGAGCATCTTTTCTGTTATTTAACCTGTTTCTCAAGTTTTAATTTTCTGCAAATAATTGCAAACAGAAACAAAATATGGATTTGAAATGTGTGATAAATATTGTCAGTAGTTCACAAAATGAAATAAAATGGAGGATATACACATACCTATAAATAGTAAATTCAGGAAAAACTAATAAAGAAGTTACACTCGCCTAAAGGATTATTAGGAACACCATACTAATACTGTGTTTGACCCCTTTGGCCTTCAGAACTGCCTTAATTCTACATGGCATTGATTGAACAAGGTGCTGAAAGCATTCTTTAGAAATGTTGGCCCATATTGATAGGATAGCATCTTGCAGTTGATGGAGATGCACGAAGCTTCCGTTCCACCACATCACAAAAATGCTCTATTGGGTTGAGATCTGGTGACTGTGGGGGCCATTTTGGTACAGTGAACTCATTGTCATGTTCAAGAAACCAATTTGAAATGATTGGAGCTTTGTGACATGGTGCATTATCCTGCTGGAAGTAGCCATCAGAGGATGGGTACATGGTGGTCATAAAGTGATGGATATGGTCAGAAACAATGCTCAGGTAAACCCTGGCATTTAAACAATGCCCAATTGGCACTAAGGGGCCTAAAGTGTGCCAAGAAAACATCGCCCACACCATTACACCACCACCATTATTGCATTAATGAGAAATTGAACAGGTGTTCCTAATAATCCTTCAGCTGAGTGGATATGACAAGTTCTTTAACTGATGTTTAAAAACATTCATCACTTTATGTACAGGTCCAAACTTAAAGCTTCAAAACTATTTTATCTAAATGCCATCATTAAAGAAATCCAATCGCATTGGTTTATAAATTAAATCTTATTGGTTTCTACAAATCTTGTGATGAAATGTATTGAAATTGCATCTGGGGTGGCATGAGTGTGAGTAAACGATGAGCGAATTTTCATTTCGGAGTGAACTATTCCTTAAAGTATATTTCTCTAAGATTGTAAACATTCCATCAGACACATTATGCTTTAATTTATTCCTCTTATTTTTTATTAAACAATTTACAGTCTAACACGTGATGCTCATGTTGTGCTCTTGGTTCGTGTTGTTTTCAGCCCACCTGACATGAGGTCCACGAGCCAATCGGAGCAGATAGACAGATGCTCCGCTGATGCCCAGAAACATGAAGAAGAACTGAGGAATCAGCTGAAACATACAGAGCCCAAGATCAGTGTGAGAATCTCTGACAGGACATTACAGTTGCCAGGGAAAATACTGCACATACAAATCTTTGGCCATAGCTTGAATGCATTTCAGAATCAAAAGAGCTTTGTTCCAAGTCTGCTTGCACACACAAGGAACGTTCTTTGGTGTTGGAAGCTTCTAGTACACACATTCAAGACAATGACAAGACAAATTATGATAAAGATCGCTTTGGATTTTTAAGTCTATTGGGATAAAGCATCAAATGCATAAATGTGGAGACAATGAAGAGAGAAAGTGCAACAGAACATGTAACAGAATGTTCTAACCAGTGTTAGGATACAGAAATGGCATCATTTCTCAAAACATGATCAGTCACTTACAAAACCAATGAGAAATGTTTTAAAGAACTGAAATGTTTTTTTTTCACATTTAATTGTTTCGCAGGTATTTGATAGATGTTAATGATGCTAATGATGTTAATGATTCTACCATGTAAAAAATTCAATCAACTCAACTATAATGGTGCCAAAAATATTCCATAAAATTACAGTTTTTCCCTATTTTTCTAGTAAACTTGAGATCTTTTTTAGTTTTTTTACGGTTTGAAGGAACTGTTATCCTCATGCCAAATATATTCCGCAAAATTTACGTTTTTTCCCTGTTTTTCTAGTAAACTTGAGATCATTCTTATTTTTTTACGGTTTGACGGAACTGTAATCCTCGTGCCAAATATATTCTGCAAAATTTACGTTTTTTCCCTGTGTTTCTTGTAAATTTGTGGTCTTTTTCAGTTATTGGACGGTTTGACCGAACTGTAATCCTGGCGCCAGAAATATTCCGTAAAATTACAGTTTTTTCTGTAAAATTACAGTCTTACCCTGTTTTTCTTCAGTCTTTTCTGTAATTGACGATTTTGACCGTATTTCAAAAGACTGTAAAAGAAATTCTTGGGGCGGCAGAAACATGCCGTAAAATACCTGTTTATTTTTCAATGACATGTTTTTTCGGACATTATAGGTGAAAGATCTGAAATAAAAGATTATTTTCTCAGAGGTGAAATATATGAAAACACTCAAGTCTCATAACTTCACAAACTCTTTAAATGCGTGTGTGTGTATGTGTGTGTCTTCCGACCAGAATGAGTGACAGGATCACACACATCTTACCGGGGGACCTCAGTGAGTGTGTTTGTGTAAATTATGACAGGGATTAGAATACAAAAAACATATTAAAAGAGGAAATGGTGAGGCGTCAGTTCGGGTGCCAGAATAGCCACATTTTCCCCTCTCTTTTGAGAAAGTGAGATATACACAGACAGAGAATTAGTCTCAGGCTGTCTCATAGGCTGTCAAACGCTTCCTCCTGTAACACATATTTGCATAATCCCCCTGAGGTTACGGCGAGATATTCAAATGAATTTATCACATACGTTTGAGCGACTTTCGTCTAATGCAACATGTGTTTGTGCTGCATGAGTTGGGTCCTGACGACAGTTCTGTGGTCATCTGAAGTTGATGTTGTTTATCGTGGTTAAGTGGCTTTATCGCCTGAGAAACGCAGTTGTGTGGAAACATGTCAACACGTATAATGTGCCACTTTGCTCTTTATCATGTGTCATATTCAGTGATCGCACTTTCAAGTGAGGAAACGTCAACATTTTTTAAATGTATTTTTATTTGTGAAGTCACACTTGTTATTCACGGTAACACCTGTGCGTTGGCCATAAGGGAGAGAGAGAGAACAACTTCACCAACATCTGTTGAAACATCTGCTCCTGACCTGCGACAACTCAAAAAAGTCGACTTTATTTAGAGACTGTCTAACACATTTTCATGTCCAATCTTGTGAGAACATTAAACTGTCTTTGCAAAAAACGTAAGAAACCTTTGCTTAAAATGAATACGATCACCTTTTCTTCTACTCGATGTCTTCAAGATTTGGACATCCATGGACCACAATCTTGGGTTCAGACACGTCACATTACATCAGATTTGATGTTAAACATCTTTAACAGTCATGCGTCATATCATCATATTTTGGAGAGAATGAGAAATGTAATTTTTGGCCTTGACAGCTTCAGTCACCCTTATGACAAAGAGCAGGGAGAATATTCTGCTGAACATCATCTTTTGGGTTAGTCAGATTAAAGTCATGCGGGTTTGGAACGACATGAGGCCGACTTGATGACAGAACTGTCATTTCTGTTTCAGAAGCTTATAAATGTTGGAGTAAATCTGTACAAAAGCTTCAATATGTTGCAGTTGCATGTATTTGACTCTAGATCACTGTTATGTTTTACCATAAAAATATATATTCCTTAAAGGATCTTTGTTGGGCTGTACGGTTTCAGAGAAGAACCATACCTTTACAGAGCCTTTCCGTAGCACGAAAGGTATTTTGAAATTAAAAAATTGCTTGGATAAAAAATTATTTTTAAGGACCTTAACAGAAAGGTTCTTTGCGAACAAAAAAAATGCAATTTTTAGCACCTTAATTTTGAGGAGTGAAAATGTTCAATATCCATTTCACAAACACTTTTATCTGAAGATACTTGCAGTGCATTCAACACAGCATTGTGCTAAAGTACCTGGTTTTTACCGCTGCCCTGTACCACTTACACAACAGTCATTCATGTCGAGTTGGTGACCCGCCAAAAAGCCCAACACAAGAATTTGGGTCAGTTCACATTGTTTGAACAAAGATCTTTTCGACACATCATTTAATCAAATAACACGGGAAGTCAACAAATATTCTCATAAAAAAACTTGTTGTAAGATTAACTTTACGTTACATGGATGTGACTTTTTACTGGAGATCGTTCAAACAGGTAGACGTTTCTTAAAGAACTAGTTACTACGGTGACTCAAAAAGCAATGAAATAAATGTTTTCTAATGACTTGAGTGTAAGTGAACTCACCCCGGGATGTTTCTTTGCATGCTGGTACATTGTTTTGATCATGTTGACCTCGAGCTCTTAAAAGACGGGTGGATGGATGGATGGAGAAGTGAGATGTGTGGACTGATTGTTCCGTAAGAGGGTTTGTTCAAGACTACGAGGGGAAATCTACGTAACAAAAGCTGCTCAACGGCCAATGACAACCAGCCCGAAACTAGCCCAATGCGAAATATGCTAAATGAAAATCACTGTATAAAAATAATCATAAAAACGGTCTGTTTTCTGTAAAGAAAAATCAATCATTTCCTGGTTTAGTTTACAAGTACAATCTTTTTTCTATGCTGTCATTTCTACTTTATGTTTGAATGTTTTTCATTTACTTAACAAGTTAAGCATTTTATACAACAACTCACCACTAGCCAAAATGTAAACAGTGTTTAAGTTGGAATGACTTACAAAGCCACTTTGATTGTACTTTTACAATTGTGCACATATAACCCAACAAACTCTTTCTAGGAGATTTGTTTTAAGGAACAACACTGCTATGAGTGTCGCTGTGTCTGGAGATTTTTTATTCAATCTCTTTAAAAGTCATTATTTGTACGATTGTCATGAAATTTGGCCTGACGCAATAAAAATGTAAATTTTGTCAGTATCACTGAACAAAGCAACACAATCCCACAGGAATTTGTGTGTATTTTACAAGGTGGCTTATTTCAAAGAATTTCTATCTTCTTTACTTTAGCGCCAATGCCGTTACGTTTGGTGGAGGGCCTTCAGTGTTGTTTTATTCTATTAATCTTACATTTTTGTATGATTCAAGTTGTGCAAATTCACATGAAATATAGGCACCTCGCAAAATAGCTACGAATTCTTGAGACATTTTTTTCTTGGAAAAAAAAAATTCACTTTTGACAACATTCGTTATTGCACATGTGAACTTCATGGGGATTTTCTGTGTGCGTGTGTCAGCGTTGTAATGACAAAACTATTTTACAATGTGCCTGATTTTTGCTAATCCGTACAAATTCGTAAAATGTAATTCATATATTTGATAACAATTTGCTTTCGCGCCGATGGCGTTAGGGGTGGGGCTTCATTATAGCTTTTATATACTAATCGTATGTTGTGAATCGTACTAAAACGTACGCTTACTAAAAAGCTATATTAAAGCCCCACCCCTAACGTCACTGGCGCGAAAGAAAATCACACCAAAATGCCACCTTGTAAAATAGTTACGAGATCAGGTTGTATTTATTTATTTAACAGACACTTTTCTCCAAAGGGACTTTCAAATGAGAGCGTATTTAACGTTTTGTCCAAACAGTCATCAATAAGTGTGGTCTACAAAATGCTTGCATACTGCACTAAGGTTTATAAGAGCCGGATCATAAAGCAAAGGTTTAATCAATGTTTTGATTAAAGATTTGTGTAACAAAATTGTAACAGAGTTGCCTTATGTCCACCAATCAGCTTCAAGCTTTGACTCTATGGGAAACGTTTATACGGATGGATTGACAGTTAGTTACGAACATGAGCTGTTGTGAATGAAACTCTGATGACACTTAAACACAGTGATGTGATTAGCGGAGATGTAATTTCATTTAAATATGGATGTAGCACAGACTTCATTAACTCTGACACTCTTAATTATAGATGTTCACAACACAGGTGACTGTCTGATGATAGCAACTATGATATAATCAGTGCTGCATTATCATTTCTAATAAAATAACGATGGTCCAAGATGCAAATTATCCACACGAATCAACACTCATATACATAGAGTTAATACATCACAGAGTAAACGCATCCTAACTCAAAATCAAAATCATTTCATAGACTAATAGCCAATGTGTTTCTCTATGTGTCTCTTAAATCTCTCATCCAGGATGGGACATCCACGGGGAAGGTGTGGGGTCGTGTGATGTTTCCTCGGCGTTTAACTGATGTGACACCTTCCTCTCCAAGATGCCCTTGAGCCGTCTACCTGTGAACAGTCTGCTTCCCATGATGCTCGGTGTCAACAACAAAGAGATCAGCGGTACCCGAAGAGGACCGACAGCATTTCCAATCAGCTCAACTGTGTAGATATGACATCCACGTGACCGAGAGGCTGACCTGGGTGACCTTGAGATCGCAGAGAAGGTAACACATGAGAGAGAGTAAATGATAACAAAAATCTAATTTCAGGTAGGAACTATCGCTTTAACACTTTATATATTACTACCGCATATATTATACTTGTCAAATTGAAAAATTACAAATTAAAGAGGAACAACTGCTGTCAGCAGAACCTCGAGCACAGCACCACGTGTGAATACTAAAGAGAGCGTTTCCATTGAAAATAGAAATGAAAGACGCGGGTGCTGTGGGAATGATGAGAGAAGAACATTTCCGAGAAATTGTTTGTCATTTACACAAACGGTGGAATTGAAGCAGCTGGATTTTTGAGTCTCCAGTGAAAAAGCATCTTCTTTTCTGGAGCTTTAAACTGATTTGAAAGGAAATTTTAATTCTGTAAAAAACTGCGATGACACTTTCAGACCCCTAAAAATAATAATCACAAGAATAACAAATCTCTGATATCGCAAGTATTTCTAGTAAAAATCATGATGTCAAATGTAGAGCAAATGGGAAATCTTATGATATTTCTCCTAAGGAAGAAGAGTCAGAAATCTTACAAGTGTCTCTATCATTAGAGTTTCAGAAGAGATCTCAATAATGTCTCAAACTGAGCTCAGATTTGTCAAGTCTGCAATCGAAAGTTATTATTATTTAAGATTTCTTATCAAATTTACCCAAATCCAGATGATTTAATTTCATTTCATTTGTTTCTGTTTTTATTTCTTCTAAAGTAATTTTACAAGAAATATCTGACACTTTGTTGATACTTTAAAGGCAGAGCCAATCCTTCCTATATGCAGACTACGCAGGTTGTGTAGGGCCCCAGCACCACCAGGGGCCCCCTTGAGTACACAGAATCAAAAACACAATTGAAAACAAGACAGTATTTTTATAACTTGTGGATTCAACTTCAGAGGAATCATTTGGAAATTTCATTTTTAATACTTCATTTGTCTAATTACTGTTATATACTCGGATATCATGCAGTGGACTGCAAGTAATGACATTCGCATGATGTGCTGATATACTTACACATGACCATCTGGAGCAAAAATAATAATAAAACGGAAAAAACGCGAAACAAAAGAACTAAAAGGCAATGTGTTTTTTGTATTTTTTTAAAGTCTTAAAGTCCAAATTATGCAATACATTAGTCTACTTACAAAACAATTCTCTAGGACAGATTTACACATTTGGCCATTTCATTGGTTTTGCTCTTGATAATATGTAAATCTTTTAAGTTTGTGCCATCACGTTTAGAGAATAATTGATATAATTAGCTTAGCTTTTTTGAGTAAACTGTATTTATCATGCCTTATGTTTGTTAGTAAATCACTCATCTGGTAATAAAAACACAGCGTTTGTGTGTTATAGTTTTTTATAAAGCTAGATTTTTCCAGAACCACGCTTAGGTCAAACAAAATTTGAATTGAATAGTATACTTAATGGTTTAAGTATAAAATTAGCCCCCTGTTTAATGTTTTTTTGTTTTTCAGTCTTCAGTTTAAGTGTGTTAATTGATTTATATTTTTTTATTTCTAATAGTTTACAGTTATGTTTCGTCTATATTTATATCTAAATGTAATTATTTGCACAAGGGCCCCTCACAACTTTGCTTAGGGCCCCCACACGTCTATGATCGGCACTTGACTGAAAACTCCATCGTATCTCCCGAGATACAAAAGAGCAACACCATTTTTTACTCCTTCCTCAAGATTGTGCATCGGTTTTCAAATGTGTGACTTTTCAAGCGATGGATATGAGATATGTGTGTGTTGGAGTGGCAGGTCTTACACACCGGCGCATTCGCAGGACGATGACCTCACACAGAGGACCTCCATAAATGTTATATGAGCGTCGCTGTGTTAACATTAGACTTCACACAATACCTTTATAAATGTTTGAACAGACACTGAACGAGACTGTAAGTGTGTGGTGAGCTTGTTCAACTGATGAAACAGAGATTCATTCGTCAAGTAAGCAAGAGGAAAATGAAACGAGACAGAAACTTTGTTCAGCCTGTGTAACAACATCAAACCGCACCGCAGAGCAGCTGAACTCAGTTTTCAAGACAAACATTCACGGAACACGACATCTGATCTTATTTGCATAAAAGATGTTTTCCCTAAGAATGAAGTTGTTAATGAATTGCTTAGAAACTCAGAGTGTGGCCAGACAGACGGAGAAGCGGATTGTGACACAGCGGGCAGCGCCACCGCACCTGTCAAAACTCCAAAGTAAAAATGAAAACCATCTGCGAGTGATCAAATGTTACACGTGCCAATCGCTCACGGTCACAAGCGCTCATTCACTTGTTTATGAACGGAAAGAATCAACATGTTACTGTAAGTGTTTAATCACTAAACATCTGAGTGTCTCTGCATTTGCGTTGCTTGTGATGGATTACTAAATAACAAATTAAGTAATTTCTTTTAAGGGGCTCCTCTTTATTTTTAAGTAATCTAATAACTGCTATGATTTCTTTATATTTGATACCCAGGAACACAGTATTGCTCAGATGTTGCTCTTTCAGCTCAGGAGATTTGAAGGTCTTCGTTGTGTTTCATTCAAGACTTTAATTTGTTTTTCGAGAAATTTCTTAGGAGAAATAAAAATAGAAAGACAATTGGTGATATCCATGAAGAGTATGGAGGTGTGAAAAGAATGTAGGTTGTAGAGGTAAAATAATCTGCATTTGTGTGAATTCGATGAGAAATGTTTGAGATGGGAGATCTTTAAGATTGTTGACTTTTGATACAGAGCTCAGTTTCAGACAGTGTTGACATCTAATGACAGACACATCTTTCTTATTCCTTAAGCGAAATATTCGAGATGTAGGAGACATTAGCATTTGCTCAACGTTTAATCTCACTTATGTCTACAAAAAAGAAATGGGATTTCTTCCAGTATATCTGTGACTTTTCATTCTGATAGGTACTGTTAACAGTTCTATATAAACAATATTGAAATTTAAATCTAAATTTAGGGGAATCTGCTTTCAAATGAGTTTGAAACTATCTATTTATAACATTATGGGCTATAAATGATCTTGAATGTAAAGAAAATAAAATTAAAAATATATTTTTTTAAGGAAATTGTCGAACATTGCAAAGGAAGATATCAAAGCAAGTGTCACAAATTAAAAAACAGAAAAAATATTTGAAGTTTGCTAAACATTGTCTACAGTCAAAGATTCCCAGCAAAAAAATACACACTGTAAAAAATCAAACGTGCAAAATGTTCTTCCTACAAAGTGACTTGAACATAGCATTTTTAGTTAAAGGAGTCAAATTATTGTTTTCATATACTGAACAAAATTATCCTAAACATGTTTCTAACAAACATTATTTACGTTTTTGGCCAAAATGCGTCAGAAGGTTTGCCCAACTTACAAAACTGTGCATTCTGAACAAACAATGTTGATAGACTTTGAAAGTTCCCAAGATGCATTGCAGCATGTTCAATTCTGTGTTTCTTGCTTGTTTTTGTTTTAAAGATTAGTGTTTAAGAGTTTAGAGTTCTTTTAATGAATGATGATTTTTGATTGTGGCCATGGTTGAGATTTGTGTGTTCAAAGTTGAGTTGTAAGTGCATGACACAACGACATAGCTCTTGTCTAAACACTCAACACAAACTGTATAAACAGTTATTTGATCAAACTTTGGTTCTGTCTGAGGCAGAAAACATGTACAATTGTTGTAAAAGACAAATACGTTCGTTTATTTTTATATTTAACAGTACTTATAGAGTAATTGGAATATTTAATTTAGCTTATTTTACATTTTCATCCACAGAACAGAAATACATCAATTGCCTGAACAACAGGATTGGTGTGACAAAAATATCTTTATTAGAAAAATAAGACATTCAGCATTACATAAACAAACAAATTGACGTTGGCTAAACAAAGAATCATTACTTTGAGGAATTAAATAATACACGTTGAGTTAACACAAAATTCTTACTACATCAGGTTGCCTCATTTTTTTACGTTGGCCAATTTGTTTTTTTTACATACAGTTTGTTGTCTAAAATGTCACGCAGTGGAGCAATATTTGATATTTCACCTGCGCTGTAAAAGATTCAGACTCTTCAAATTAAATATTCATGACAATGTAAATCTGCACATTATCCCGCAGACATTTGTGACTTTTTCTCTATTTCACACTTGTCAGTGTTTGAAAACGGTGAATTCCTGTTCAACAAAAACTTTTTAATGGATGATGAGAAAAAGCTCACGGTTCTGAATTCACACGGAGAACTGAAGTGACGCCGACGGTATTTCAGATTTTGATCCTGTTCCATCACATGAATGAGAGATGGGAGGAAAGAGATGGTCTCTGCGAGTAAAGCCGTGAATAATGTCGCATATTACAGGATGTTATTGCTGCTCTTTACTGTCCACTGGGATAATGAATTTATCACTTTATGGCAAAATCCATAATGGAATTATCTCAAGGTGTTGTGCGGAGAATCATTACAAACTGAATTATATCTCTTTTCTCTGCTTTTGTGTTTGTGCGCTCGCTGCAGAAGAACGGCCTGCAGGAATCATTACGGTCTGTCTGAAAATTAAAAATATATCTCCGCTCATCTCCCTTCTTCATTGGATTTTTAATGTTCTGCTCGTGTTTTAATCAAATCGCCTCTTGTGCTGTTGCAGGAACCGGCTGGAGAGCTTTAGTCTGTGACCCGAGATGTTTGGGTTTGTGTTGACATGTTTCTAGACGGACGCAAAACTATTTCTGGTATTCATGGTTCACCTGAAAAAAAGAAGATATTTGCTAGAAACTACTGATAAATTCATGAAAGCTCACAAAGATGCAAAATGAAAGAGGAAAGGAAGGCCTGGTGCAGGAACGGTGAGTCTCTCGTTTCTCTCTTCTGAGGTTTTGAGGGCATGTCTGTGCAGTTTCCATCCAGCGCTTTGTCTTCCAAGGCGTCAATTAATCACGTTTCCGTATGTCGAGGGCCCTTAAACTAGAGAATCCCTCTTTAATGGAACGCCCTGGCAAATTGCAGTGTTCTGCCTCTCCGTATTTTTCTTTGATAGACTTCCATACTGCAAAATCGATTCTCAGCACCTTCTCGCAGTAGTAAAATATATCTCTTAGGTGCGTGAATGAGAGTGGTTCTGGTGTAGTGGACTCCGTGTGGGCTATAGTCTGCCCTCCAGCCTAGTGATTTGTGCGCTAGTCTGGCTTTTATTATTTTCTGAAGTGAATGCTATTGATATTAGGTTCCTCTGGAGAGGGAAGAACCTCAATCCATGACATATGTCCTTCATTTCGAGAGAGACACTCGATATTTTCCATCATCATGTAGAACAGACCCGAGGCTAGATTCCTCTCTTCTCCTTTCATCTCATTTCATCTCCTCTTGTGTCCTCATATTTTCTAATCTCCCCTCAACTGTTCCGCTTCTTCTCCTTCTTTCTCGTCTTTTTTCATCTCTTTCCCATCTCCTCTTTCTCCATCTCCTCACTTTTTCTCGTCTCCTTCCCGTCATCTCCTCTATTTTTCTCACGTCTCCTTTTCTTATCTCTCAATTTTTCTGAACTCCCCTTTTTTCTCAGTTTCTATGATCTCACCACCTCTCATCCTTTTTCATCTCCCTTTATCTTTTTTCTCATCCCTTTACATCTCCTCAATCTACTCTGACTCTCTTATGTCCATTTCTCTGACCTCTCTTCCATCTCATCTTTAATCATCCTTTTTCATCTATTTTCTTATCTCATCTTTTCTCGTCTCGTGTCTTTTCCTCTCCCTTCATCTCCTCTGTCCTCATCTTTATTCATCCCTTCATTTTTTCATGTTTCTCCTTTCACCTCCTCAGATCTTATCTTTTCTCGATTCGTCTCATCTCTTCTTCTCATCAAATTTTTTTTCACAACTCCTCTTTTCTTTTTTCTCATCTCCTTTGATCTCCGTCTCTTCTCATCTCTCATTTTTCCCTCAACTCAACTCCTCTCATCTCATTTTCCGCATCTCCTCTCATCTTTTCTCATTTCCCTTTGTCTATTTTCCTCATATATTTTCTTCTCAGTTCATCTCACATTTTCACCTCCTCCGACCTCATCTTTCTTTATCTCTTCATTTTTTCACTTCTCTTCTCATGTCCTTTCTCCTACTGGCCTCATCTTCCTTCATCTCTTCTCATCTCATCTCCTCTCTTTTTTTCTTCCCTCATCTCTTCTCGTCGCCTCTTAGTCATCTCTTCTCATTTCATCTCATTTCTCATCTCTTCTCTTTTCTTCATGTCTGGTCACATTGAAATGGTGTGTGTGGCCTTATCCCAGGGGTGACCTTAACCTGAATGCACACCAACTCATGGGAACTTGTGTCATCATGAGGACCAAAATTGAGGTCCCCATGGGTAAAAAACATCTAAATCGTACAGAACAGTATTTTTTAAAAATCTATCTTTTCTATGATCTTGAGGTTTAGGGGTAGTGCATAAAATGTACAGTTTGTAAAGTATAAAAATCACTACGCCCATTGACTGTCCCAACGGAGACAATAAACCAGATCTGTATGTGTGTGTGTGTACAGACAGTGCTGAGTTTCTAGTTAGCGGTGTAAAGCTGTAGACCTCAGCAGCTCGACCTCACTCTCACATTATTCTTCATTTACAGTGAGTCGAAGTACAGCGGCCTCACGTCTCTCACGACAAACTCAAATTTATTGAGCTGCCCGACTCGTGCTAATTGAAAGAAATTGTGTGTCTGTTTGTGTTCCAGACTGTTTGAGAAGCATGTGAGGTGGCATGTTAAAGCAAGAAGTGGCCTGGGAGTAGCTCTTGAGCGCCGCCTGGAGTTTGAAGACGACTGCTGTCTGGGGTGACAGGTGAGTCGTTTCATGAGGGTTTACAGTAATGTTAGAAACTTTGCACCGGAAATGATGACAGATTTGATGAAGAGGTGATATGCGAGCATGCACAGCGATGGACCGGATCCTCACTCTTGTTGCAGACATCAAACCACTCAAACATCTGTGCAATTCATGCATCTGAAATTTCTTTAATATGGTAAGACTTGTTGATTTGAGAAACGCACAGATTCTCTGGTGTTCTTCTGAGCGTGTGGCCGCAGTGAAAGGTTTCCGCCGCAGCTCGCTGTCTCCACGAGACGACCATTTGTGTGCAGTGTGAATTTAAAGACAGAAATACACAAACCCAGAGCTGTCAGGAAACATTGACACGGCAGCACATTTCTCCTCTCTCTCTCTCTTTCCTCTGTCAGGACTGGAACACCTTGTATCTCCAGCACAGAAAGCTCCCGATAATTGCCTGATTCAATATTCGCAACGGAAATCTGGAGGAAAAATGTGTTGAAAACGACTTTGTGGGAAATAATTCTGCCAAGAGTGGCACATTCAAATGTAAAATAATGTGATGTTTTTCTGTGTGCGTGTACCAGGCGCCTCCATTGCAAGTACACACAAACCAGGTGAATGAGGAGGAGATGGAGGAGGATGTGAAGATCTCCAGAACCTCAACACATCTTTCCATCTTAGAAGATCTGGGAAGGGTTGTTTAGAAGAATCGCACGCATTTTGATCGATTAGTTTCCTTATTTTAACATTCTTCCAATCTCACTTATATATTAAGTTCACTGTCCTTCTCAGGGACCTGGTTTGGCTCACAATTTCCGGTCCAGATTGACACTCTGACCATCTGCGGTAGATTCAATGCGGTCATAGAAATCCAACAGAAGTTGTTCCTGCTGTTTTTTACCTCTGCAAAACTCCCTCCATATTGTCACAATGTGGCTCGCGAGACAGTCATTCCCATGAGGCCGTTCCATGGCGTCGCTCGCTTCTCTGTAGTTATTGAGAAGCTCTTTCTCACAGCGTCTGGGGCGAACAGCTTCTGCGATGGCCTATCACTGTCACCAATTTGTACATAGCCATGAGGGCCATAGAGGGGACAGACAATCAGCTCGACCCACAGAGCGATAATGAGCCTCACCGGATGCCCACCTGTCCACAGCAAGTGCCACATTCAACTCCTGTACACACACCTGTGTCTGAATGCATGTAGACACTTATATGTATCTACAGAAAAATGTAACTCTGTGCGAGATATGACTATGTAAACATACTCGAAGTATAGTAGGCCTATACTATAGCAGTAAAGTGATAGTATCGCGTTGGTCCTGTTGGTTTTACTTGTGGTTTTGTATAGCACGATAATGCAGGTCATTTTTTTAACGTTTAGAAAGTGCTTAATACATAATAAATACGTTATTTAAATATTAAATCAACAATTAATTAAGCATAGAATTCATTTATGAGTGTGAACTTACATTTTAAGGTCAACTTAAATTTTAATAAATGCCTACAAATATAGAGTATTTATGTAACTTGACTATGTCTCCTTATTATATAAATATTATATCATAATTATAATCTAATAATTGAAGTATTTTAAATAACACTTTTTCACACGTGAAGGATTCACACACGTTCGAGTTTTAAACGAACACTGACACCTGCTGGCAGCTGATGGTACTGCGACTCAAAACCAACCGAAAGGATTATAGCCTAGTATATTATTTTAGTCACATAACAAAACGCATATAACGTCTTAATTGGCCTAAACGTACAACATTTTTATCTGAACGTCTGCTCGACGAGAATATGTTCAAACGATCATAGACGCAATAAACTTACTGACCTGATATGTTTTATCTTTTAGTTAACTCAGAAATAAAGCTTGTCTCAAACTAAACATCCCGCTTGACTTTATCATCTGTGTAAATAACAGCAAAAATGATCACGTATCAATAAGAAGCTTTTCAGATCAAATCAAATCGTTTTGTGTTGGTTTTGAGTCGCAGTACCGGTAGCCGCCACCCGGTGTCAGTGTTTGATCATAACACGTCTGTTAATCCTGCACGCGGTTGTCGTGTTCATACATTAGAAAGACTGCAGGCATTGCATTTCGAGCAAGTCCTGACTCCTGACTGTGCAGTTTTCATTTTCTTTGTGGGTTTCCTCCAAAGACTATAGTTTCCCCAAAGTTCAACTCAATTCAGAGTACTCAGCAATCAAATCTTCAAGTAAAATATACTCGAATCAAACGCATTGTCATATTTATTTCAAATATTAGGTTGGAATAAACTACAAAACTTTTAAAATCTGACATCACTCAGAGAAAAACAGGGCATCAAACACTACACAGACTAGCACAGACTTTCTGCAACAAGTCCTGACTGATAATCTTGGCAAGATTTGAGCAAAAGTCTTGTAGTGTATTACAGCCCTGGATCAAAGTGTGAGAAAAATGTAAATAATTTAAATGTGAGTCTGACCTAGTTATACCAACACCTCATTTTAGGTGCTGTACTGAGACCAGTCTTTAATATACTTTTTCATTATTGCACTTTTGTTGATGTGTCTATAGTTTGCCTCATTTTTAAGTCGTTCGGAATAAAAGTGTCTGCTAAATCAATACATGTTAGTTGTCCAAACATTTGGCTCGTCATAACATCACAAAGCCTTGTAGAATTTGTTAATGTGCTCCAATAAAAAGCTGTGATGTACGTGCTTTTTGAAGCTTTAACAGAACACACTGACAGTAAAAGCGTGCAAGAGGATTTGTGATGAAGATCCTTGTGTGAGAATCTTTCCCGGAAATTCTGGATCAAAACAGCTTTATAGATGTTTATCTTGAGAAACTGCCAAGCTTATGTTGGCACGAGTTTGTAGATACACCCTGGAATCCATCGCTACACTCTTGTTCATAAAACCAAATGCGATTCATAAGGTGCAGACAAAGCAGACAAAAGAACATTTCACATTCAACTTGCTCTTTTGGTAAATGAGCTTCAATCTAGTGGAAAATATAATATTGTTGACACATGAAGATATATATCAGAACTATGACTGTTTTTGTTATACACACATCAGTGTACAGACAAACTGGTTTGGAGACTAAATGCCTTCTAATAATATGAATCCAGTAAATATAATTCTTACAGTCATAAAACCCCAAACTGTTTAAATGTTCATTAAAAAATGCAAGGTAGTTCACAGGGCACGTATTTTATTGAATAATTAAATTTCAGATATAATATTGTTACAATATTAAGTATTTTATATAACAGTCTATACAATGCACTGCTGCCATCAAATATCCAGAAAGTCGTGTCTTACAATAAGACAAACACATCAAAACTCTTCCTTACCGGCTTGATTCACATTTACAAAATATAACAGTTAATTAATAAAATATTTCAACTTCTTCATACAAGGATTGAACATTTTAAATCATTCTTGAGAAAAAAAAGAAGAGGCACATCTCCATATTTAATTCCACATGGCTTCCCTGCGACACTTGCTCATGTAAACAGGTACACATTTATATTTATAAGTTTGTATGTATTCACAGCTCAGAAAAAAGTTGAAGCAAACACAGTTTATAGATTACTATAGTGAGCCACCCGCTTCTGATCTGTATCCAAATGATTCGTGAGAATTTGAGGTCTCTGGACAGCTGACAAATGTACTGATGGGAAATAAGTGTAGTGAATAAAATCGTAATACAAATCAAATGTTTAAATAAATGTATATGATTTTAGCTTATGAATGTGTCAGTCGTAACAGTGTGCATTTTCTGACCCATACGTCTCGAGAAGCTTATCCGTTTGTGGAGTCTTTAGCTGTGTGTTTACGGAGCTGATGTTCGGGCCTTAAAGAGACCCGTTCTCCTGAGGTGTCGCACGATCAGCGGTACAGACACCAGAGTGATGCTGATGCGGACCGGAGCAAACAGTTTGTGGACGGCGTACGCTAAAAGAAACGTGCTGGTGCCCGCGGCCATCTTCGACTCCACCAGGGATTCACTGAAGCCCAGCTTACACAACACAGAGGTCATGTCTACCCCGCTGAAGAGAGACGACAACAAAGATCTCAGATTAACAAACGTTATTAAGATTCAATTATTCATGTACTAATAAACGTGTAGACTTCAATACTAGCAGAAATCTCACCTGGAGACAGCACTGTAAAATATTCCCAGAGACATAAGAGAGATTCCAATGTGGAATGAGACCCCGACCGCTCCATATTCCTTAAACACTTTCCTGAGCAGTTGCGCCTTGCTGGGGTTTTGATCAGACCCTGAAGAAAGAGGCTCCTGTCAAGGAGGGAACATTAATCATATAATTAAAATATAATAATAATCATACAGAATAAAACAATGTCGTGTTGGATCTTAGATCGGATTTACGAGTTTCTAATGTAAAAAAAAGGACCAAAAGTGAAACTCGGAATCAGGAAATATTTTCATCACAAATCAGCAAATAATTCATGACGAATATCAGCTTTGTTATTTTGGAATTCCTATGCTAAAAATTTGGCCTCACTGGGAGGGGCTTAGCGGCACAATCCAAACCAATCACGAGCCGGCAGAGGTTGGACTCGTGCTGCTGTGAACCACATAAACTTGAGATGTTATGTAAAGTGTAATTTTAGGGTTGAACGTTCAGCGTCTCCTTGCTTTGGAACATTATACTTTGAAACTATAAATAACTCACATGAATCTGTTACTGCATTTGAAAGCAGTCATAGATTTTAAAGAACCACAAAGAAACCTAGATATTAAAGTTTGTACACACACTCTGATGTTCACTCTTCAACAAAAGGTTCTTCACAGCGATGCCATCTCCGAACCATTCACTCAAAGAAACCATTTCTTTCTATTTTTATATTATTTGTATATTTCACTCTTAAAAATAAAGGTTCTACACAGCGATGTCAAAGAAAAACCATTTTTGGTTCCACAAAGAACCATTCTGTCAAAGGTTCTTTAAAGAACCATCCCTTTCCTGTCTCTCCATAATCTGAAGAACCTTTGTTCACCACAAATAACCTGTAGTGAAACGGAAAGGTTCGTTTTGGAACCATTTTCAAGAGTGTTCATTATATTATTTATATACTTTTTTATTGCTTTCAATCTCAACATTAAACTACACTGGTCATGATGACTTGCAGTTTTTAGATAACCATGTATTATACGTTTTAACTAAACTAGGCCGGTCACAATTATAAAACAATTGTCTCGTCACAATTATTTGAAGTCGTCGCCATTATTTTAGATAACCGCAATAATTGTGAATCCTTAGACAACAACAAATGTCAGAGCAGAATTTATTAATTTTCCAACATTTTATTTTATTTTTTAAGCATTTTACATTCACTGGCCTTCACTGTTACATTCAATTGGCATTTCTCCATCATTTGAGTTTTGTTGGCTTCATGTGTTTTTTTGGTGGATTTGTTTTGTTTCCAGACTTGCTGCACCTACACATCAGGTTAATATCTAGTTTTAGTGCTCAAGATAGTCTTCTCTGTTAAGGTCACTCTACAGTTATTTACAACATTCCTAAAGTGTGTATTTTCTTTATTGAATAAATTCATAATCATTAATAGTTATATCGACAAAGCTTTAAAACAAACAATTAATCGCCATAATCGCAGTTATTTAATAGACAATTAATCAAATTATAACCAAATGTTATAATCCTGACAGCTCTAAACTAAACTGTTGTTTTTGAGGGATAAGAGACTTGCAATGCCGAGACTACCCAGAATCAAGTATTCAAGACCGCTGTGTAATGTCTTCTTATAGGCCCTTTACACATGATGCCACAGATCGTCCGTTCTGCCGCGAAGCAGTGTACCATGCCCCTTTTACAGCTGCCACATATACGGCTAGATGATGTACAACATCTTACAGACAAATTTTTCGCTTACTACAAGATCAAAGCTAGATAAAGGATACAAATTATTTGTTGAACAGTACCTGTTTGATTATGACGGTAAGTGTTTTGTTTTCTTTTTGTGTTAGCGACGGCAAAACAGAAGTTTTTCTTCTTCTCCTTGTTGGTTGCAAGACGGTAGTTATGATACACTGCATTGCGAAAAGGTGGAACTTAAGTTACGTCATTGTGAAAAGGGCCTATTGCAATCTCATGAAAAATGATGACACAAGGATGTCATGGTGTTTCTCCATCTCTTTCATAAACTAGCGTTACAGATTGACATAAGTTTCAAAACTGGAAGTTGAAAACAGCACAAACAAGCTAATAATTCATTTGAAATGAAAGAATAGTATAGTGACTTTCTCAAGCTAACAAGTCTCGAAACAAGAAATCAAACTTGGCCTATATGTGATAAACAATCTTATAGTTCAGGGCCCATATATATAAAACTTCTCAAAAATGCTCTTAAGAGTAGTCTTAAACTTTGACTTAAGTGTCAAAAAAATCTTAGTAAGAAGTTTGACTTTTTTCAGAGTAGGAGCCTTTTTATAAAGAACCTAAAAGCAACTTTCAGTAAAGTTTAAGACTGATTCTTAAATTCTGACTTAAGGACCACAATGATTTAAACACAAATTAGTCCCCCTTGACCTCTGAATCAGCCAATAGGGAGCCGGCAAAGGTGAAGTCAGAGCAGCATGGCACCATTTATTCATGACTGAATTAAAACATTACTTAATTCAGACATTACAGCTGCAATCCATAACGTATTTGGGTAAAATAAACCAAAATTTTGTTATTGGACATGTACATAAAAATCAGTGTTGAAAGCTGTCAGCCTACTTTCCCCTAATTTACAACTTTAAGCTTATGATGGTGATCGATATATTGAGCTGTACGATTTTGTGTGAAATTTAACATCGGTTAACATCAACCCATATGAGGATAAATACATAAAGTAACTTGCAATTTTATTTTTCAAACAGAAAACGTTTTGTATATTATTATATTATTTCATCTACTCCCTGTCATCATATCATTCCAACACATCGTTTCTTTGTTGTAAAGTCCACGGCATCTGCCTTCTTGTTACTCTTAACTAGGTTAGGAGACCTCATCTGCTCTCCTCAATAATAAAGGAGCTGAGAACTAGTCTTAATACTTATGGACCTTAATCAATCAAACATATTCTTAAATCTAGGAATAAGAGTAAATTGACGTCATTCTTAGAATTTTGACACACTTAAGTCTTAAATTTTACTCTAAGATGCTTCATGCATACGAGCCCAGGTTTGCAAAAAGAAAATAAATCAATATCTCAGCTGAATCGGTCTATAGTATAAAGTTAATTTAACATGTATACACTTTTAAGTATGAGCTGAATAAGTACAGAAATGTAATATTAGACACATAAAATAAATATATTCTGTATATTTCACAGCACAGATCAGTGTGGTTTTGTGTGTCATCATGTGATGCCAAAACACAGGAAAATTGTTTTATCCTATGAGCCTGAACACAGTGCACAAACAACACAAGAGTTTCTCTCTCACAGTCAGGCATGGGGTCGGTCATGTGAGTTTAACACTCTGTGTGTGTGCCGCAAGTCATGAATGTGCCAAAGTGGGAACAGACAGTTACGTGTTGTGCGAAATAAAGAGTCTGTTAGAGCACGAGACAGCAGACAGATGCACAACACATCGCAATCAACACAAACACATCTGGAGAAGAAGTGGCACATTTACACTCAAGCCCACATGAGCAGACGATGCTGGAATAAAAGAAAAGATTTTGTCCACCTCAGGAGGTCCTTATGACGAAATATTCTGTTTTACTTCATATTTATTCACTATCAGGTAAATGCAATTTGCAAAATCTGAAAAATAAAAAATATTTAGGAAAAGCGTTGCATTTAGTGTGATTATGTGTGAATAGGGTGAATTTAGGATGAAATTTACATTTTTTTCTAACTTTGCATATATGGTCTGTTCAAGCATCACCATATATTAAAACGCCCATATTATTTTGATTGTGCCGAGAACCAGTCCCACAACCATACAATGAGATATCATTTAGTTTCCTTGTTTTTATAGCATTTCTTCCTCATTGCTAGGCAACATTGCAAAACCGCAGAACTAGATTTGAACTGGATATGAATTAACTTCAACAACAGGCACGGGCTCGACAAATAAACAAAACACTTGCCAAAAAATGCCAGATATTTTTTTGCACATATTCCTGTTGTGCCACAAATGATGGCACATTATGGAAGTTTCAAAGGATACAATGCTGACACTGTTGTTGCAAAGTCAAGAAGGTTCATAACTTCAAAACTCAAATGATCTTTTCGAGTGGATGGGTGGGGGTATAAACACAGGATATGCGATCATATGCGTAATTTGCGGGTGGGACATGTCTCCACGACTTTTTGGAAGAAATAAGAAAATCTTGCAGAATCTGTATATTGTTTTGGGGACGTTTACATCTAAAGCTCGTGGAAACAGCAGGGTGTGCCGCTTTCTCACCATCTCCCGTTTCTCAAACTCTTAAGTTATTTTTGCTTAAGACAAAGACGAAACGCGGCCAAAATGAAATGCGCGCATCATCCGAACTCACGGTGCATTAAGTGTGCATTCAGTGCAAGCTCAAAAATGCGCAAACCATCAAACAAATTACATTTTTTGTCATAGGAATAAACTGTTTTAAGTGTAATGCACCGCAGCAAGTGACCCTCCACAACTGACAGTTTGGAAACCACATAACGTGAGAGCTCGAGTCAAAAAGCGGAGTAGGCAATGGCCCACTACATGATAAATGAGTTTTTACCGAAACAATATATTCAAGTATTAATTGTTTTTGTCCCACCACGTTTCAAAACAAAGTCACGCCCCTGCTCGCGATGGGGCAACTGTGCTGAGCAGAGAGCAGAACTCTTCTCAAACCCCCTTGACCCTTACACAGGAAACAATGAGTCATTTCTGTACAAAACCTTTGGACACGTGCCAGACGAACCTTACAATAGTGAACTATATACACTCTATACAGGCTTTAGGTCTAATCTAGCAATTTAAAAACACTGTTTTTGCAGTTTCACTTTTTTAAACAAATGGCAAGATCTAAAGACAACTTAAAGCTCAAGTGCACGTGCAACCTCCGTGTATGAGGCCTGACGACACACAAAAAGTATCACTGTAACGGTTTTACCATAATAACATAACGATATGTTTTAAAGTATCACATGCATAGCAAAGTGTGTTCAAACAAATAAATATCAACGAACGACTGTCACTGTGTGTCATTGTGCATGAACTGTTGCGTGATATTTACTGATTAAAACTTTTTACAACTTTGAGGAAGAATAATAAAGTGAGAGGACGTGACAATGAACACATTTAAAACTGTATCCAAAGTAAAGATTTTAAAGTATTTAAAAACAATGAGAAAAACAAACAGAAGTGTGTGTGTGTGTGGTGAGAGTGTGTTTGTTCAAAGTCCATCATAATAGACACACCGAACAAAGACTCGCGCGATTATTGAACAAATAGCACGCGCGTTCGCGCGACACTAGACGTGGTGCGTCAACCAGTATAACCAGTTGAATCCATTTAGCGTCGCTTTGCATCACACTCGCAGGTGTTTTTGTTAGATCATAAACAAACAACGTGAAACTCAAGTAAATACTGACTCACCGCTTCAACGCCAGCGCCTCGTTCCTGCGTTTTCTCCGGCGTCGTGGACGCGCCTCGCATTTGTCGAACAGACGAAAACGGTTCAATCACCTCACAGACGCGTCGGTGGTCCCTGTGCGTCCAGTCACCAAAGTCGCGTTTCTGCGTCGCGTTTAAAACGTACGGCGTGTCAAAAAGCGACGTGCACGGAGCAGCCCGTTCGCAACCGACGAGTGTGATGTAACAGGACCGGCATGAGACGGCGGCTATGCAGTCAGGTAATCTCCGGTAAACAGAGGAGCAGCGCACCGCGCTTAGATGACGTAACGCGCGCGTCGTGCCGCCGGCCCCGGTCGAGTAAACGGTGAAGTCGAAGCGCAACAACGACGCCGCGGAAACGCTCGAGGTCCGACAGAGAAACATCGTGCCGACGTCAGATGCAGTTACGGTGACTGTTCGTGACCACTGTTTGGTGTGGACAATCCGATCTGATCCGAGATCAGTTCACGGCTCCACCAATGACATTCAAGAGCTCTTCATAACAAAGTCATACACGTGACGCGCCGCTTTGCTGTTATTTTCAATGCCACGCATGACTGTTTACGAAATAGCAGTAGAGTTTTCCAGTAAGATTTAAAGATGTTCTGTTGGTTCTCATAGCCCAGATGACCACCCAACACATTAGAGACCCACAGGGATAGTTTCAAATAAAAGCAACACAATTCCCATTAAACCCAGTAGAGTTTCTTAAGTTGACACATGTGAACCCAAGCATATGTTAGTTGCTTTGATCTGCTGGGGTTTAATTCTGATAGAAGATCTCATTACGTCAGTATGTTTTGCAATATGTTAAATAGAAAAATACCCTGGTGATATGTTTTGGTGCTGGTTTGTGCTGGTTTAAGCTGGTCATCAAAACATATCAAAGGGAACTCATTTTGCGTCTCAGAATTGAGCTTGATAATAGACGAGCACGTGCAGTGCACCGTGACATGTTTCTTACAGGATGTGGTTTAAGAATCCTATCCTCACGCTTTGCTGTTTTAAATAAGACCTTGACACTTGACATTTCACCCACAGAAAGCCGAGCTGTATCTGTGAAGCAGCCGGATGAAACTGAGTCACACAAACAAGCAGCTGCAATGGATCTGCCGCACCGGGACTTGGAAATCGCACACGCTTATTGAGGGGAAAGCTGGAAGAGTGCCACATTAAACAGCTTCTGACCTGCCGCAGTGTGCATGTCTTCATGAGTTCATTAGACTCTGTGAACTTTCAAACAGATGCTTGTAAATGCAAAGCGGGGAGAATGAAAGTGATGAGGAGGAGTATGCATCATTCTTTTTCTTTTGAAAGGTGCTGAACACGAGGCATAAGAAACACGTTGCTCATCGTGAAGTAAACAATATCTCTGTATGATCCAGGCTGCATTATAATCCTAATGCATCATGTGCATTTATTGCATTGAATTATTCATGGCATTTGAATCACAAAAGCCGCATCAGAAGCTGCATTAAAAACACTCACAGCTGTTTCAGTAAAACAGAGGCGTTTTGGCTCGAGGCAGAACCACAAACACCACAAAACTCTCAGCATTCCCATGTTAATGGTTTCCTGCAGTACACTGACCAGCACTATTATTATAAATGTGATGACTGCTACATTTCAAAGCAAACCGGCCTTGAAGTCTTAAAGGGATAGTTCACCCAAAAAGTAAAATACTGTCATCATCAGATGGTTTAAAACCTGTATCTGACTCTAGAGCCCAAAATAAGATGCTTGGAGAAACGTCTCAGCGGTTTTGTGTCAATTGGGTCCGTTGTTGTTTGGTTATTTGGTTATTGACATTCTTCAAAATATCTTCTTTTTTGTTTTGCAGACGAAAGAAAGTCATACATGTTTATATGATATGAGGATGAGTAAATGTTTTTGTGTGAACTATCCCCCTAAGGACCACTGAGACGAAGTACAACTGAAACAACAAAAAAGGAATTGAAGGAACAGCAGAGGAGTTTCTTACAGCCGCAGTCTGCATTTACTTTCATTGTGTAAAATGGAAAATCAACATCAGCTTTCTTGCGTTTCATCACGCAGGCTTTGATGAACATGAATGTGAGGATGACAGAATTTTCTTTTCTGGGTTCTTGAAACGGTTGTCTTGATTGAAGTTTAAAGAGGAAGTGCCCAACGCACTTGAAGCGTTTCTTGAAGAAACTTGTCTGTTCGGGTGGAGTTTAAAAGATTATTTCATTATCATCCAAGAGATTAACCCACAGGAAAACAGGCTGACGATTTTACGCCCTGATCTTAAAGGCACAGTTCACCCACAAATAAAAATGATATCTTTTATTTACTTCATGTTGTTCAAAACCTTTCTTCTGTACAAGACAAAAAGATATTTTTGAGAAATTCCTCCGTGGTTTTGTGTCCACACGAGTCAATGACTATGTTAACACACCAGATGCATAAATGTGTTATATCCACGACTGGATATTACGTAGTCCCCTAGTGTTCTGTGCCAATATAAACAGTTTGCAGGATTAACAATACAAACAATGAATATTCCTGTTATGCAATAGAGTTGCTCAGTTCAGGCTTTGTGTAGGGTTTTGTGTCAGCAACGTAAAGCAGTTGGACAAACCAAATACTGAGATGTCGCATTTTACTTCACAATTTATTTTCGGTGTATTATTTGCATTATATATTGATGTGATGGAGCGAGCACCTGTCAGTGGGTTTCTTCGTATATTCCTGACATGCGGAGTGCTGACTCATTGCGGTTGGATATTTGCCAAAGACAATCATCGGGCAGCTGGCTGAATAAACACTTCCTGAAAGATCAGACTGTGGTTAATAAATGCAATAATGAGACCTGAGGCAGCTCTTAAAGCAGAACTCAGCTGAATATTTGTCCTGCATCTGCAGGAAAGTGGACATGGACAGCAAATACTGCAAAAAAAATATTTTCGTCTTGTTTTCCAAAATAGTTTCCTACACATCCATAAGACAAGGTATATTTAAAAGCCAAAATAGGGAAAGATTTTGTCTTGCTTTCAACTAAATGTGATAAACGTTTATGTTTTTGTTTGAAAACAAAAAAGTGCTGTTTGCCAATAAAGAAGAAATATTTTTTACTCCAATGGCAAACTTCATGTTTCAGGCTAAATTTTTTTAATATTTTTAAGAACTGGCAGCAAGACAAACAATCTTGTATTATTTTGCTCAGTATACCTTGTAAGGATGTTTACACACTTGCTTTGGAAATTTAGTTTCGAATTTATTGCATTTATTTATCATTTCATTCGCGTGCTTGTCTGTTCAAGCAGATCAAGAATCAAGACCGCTTTAGAAACTGATCAAAATATACAATTTATTGAAAATACATTAATACAGTGATCAGTGTACTCCAGTAACTATAAAATCAGTAGTTTTTTCCTTTAATGGTGGCAGGAAAACTTCAGCTGACTGTAAAACAGAAGTAAGATTCTCTCCGTCTCTAGTCATATTTCTACTTCAATGTCCAACAACACGAGCTACAAGAATACTGTGCGCTACAGCTGTATGACACCGTGTGTTTTTCTATATTCAGTCACGGGCTCCTTCATAAACATGATGCATCAGGCCCGAATGTGTCATACAGTGTTCTGTGTGTAAAGCAGTTTAATGTCAGAATTTTTGGTCTTTGACGTGAACAGTGTTAAGCATTTTCACTGTTACATTTCGCTCATATTGCATTTCAGTATTTTCCATAAAAAAGGAAACAAATTCCGAAGATTATTTACATGCTTTCCTCCTTTGTAAAGTGACGAATGAATGAAGCTACTGTTGACAAGAAGGCGGGACTACAAGAGTATCACTGGACCTCATTGGCTGTTTCTGACATTCTGAACTTCTGGAAGACTTTGGCATCCAATATGAGAGACATAATCCAGCTGCATTAATTAAATCATGTGATTTACATGCACAATACGTACTTCTGTCTGGATATGTTTCTCATTCTCCTCCCGCCGTGTTCAGCCCTGATGTAGGCATTAGAGGGATAGTTCACCCAAAATGAAAATTCTGTCATCATTGTTCAACCTCAAGTTGTTCCAAACCTCTATACATTTCATTGTTCTGCTGAACACAAAGGAAGATATTTGGTAGAATCTCAGTAACCAAAAAGATCTCCTCCCTCATTTACTGCAAAACAAAGACATGTCAGGAATAATCTGAGTGCGAGTAAAGGATGACAGAATAAAAATCTTTGGGTGAACTATCCCTTTAAATGATGCCTACAATGTTCATTTTATATTCCTCTCAGCAGCTAAACCTGTCTCACCTCTAAAGCACATGTAGAACAGACACGATGCTGACAGACGGGTGAATCTCAAAATACACAGCCAGGTCACATTTCACCCCAAAATGTAATTTAAATAGACCGACAAGCTTATTAATACGCATGTAATAGATCTATAATTGTTTATATAATTAAACATGTTTCGGGGAGCACTACTTGCATTGTAGCAAATTGAATGACACAGATTTTTTCTCCTTCTCAAATTCACATTTATAGTGCGTCTTCAATGTTCATTAAAAAGTCCATTACAGTCCATTTATACTGTATTCCTTGAAACTTGGTCAAAGAGAATAACATCACAAGTATGCATCTAAAAATTACCATCTAATTTTTTGTTTTTTCTAGGGTGAGATGCAAGCTGGACGTGTCCTTATAACACTGACATACAAAAATACTGACGTATGTGGGACGTTTCTTTAATCCATCCTTTCTATAAATGGCTTCATCTCTATGCAGTACAATAAATAAGAATCTTATAGTACAGTGACTTCTATGCACATATATGAATAAATACTGTACACAATACTTTTGGGCCCTGTTGCCTCTCACATACAGTACAGTAGATCATCACAGGCAACAGAACAGAAACACTGGAAACGTTTCATCCTGGTCTGAATTCTAAACTGCACAACAGCTCAACAATTCCTTAGCTTGAGCATCCACAAACAGTAAACCTTTTATTTCTCTTGAAGTCAGTTGAATGAATCTCTGTATCAATCATGCATCGGGGTGATGGACGGAAGCTGTGCTACATTTTCTTCCCTTCTGACAACCCGTCCTTCCTGTGCCGGGATCAGACAGAGTAAGACTCTTTTCAACCCTCATCATCGGTTTATAGTACCAAACAATCTGTTTACTTTGTTTACCCCACATGCCTCCTCCTGCTTTTCTTCATCAGAACACCTCCAGGTTTGGACTGGAATAAGCAGGTGAAATACGGGGAATCCACAAGTGAGGGGCCGCATGCTCTTCTCTTACTCATTTAAATTGGCCTACATCATTGTGTACATCCAATCGGATGCTTTGGATCGTGGAAACTATGAGACACAGCAGCAGCTGTGAGTTTTGGGGTTCTCGTCTTCTATTGGCTGCTTGAATTTCAGAAGGGGCGGGTCTCCGCTGGCCGGCGTGAAGTAAACCGCGCTGCCGTTGGACGACACCAGCGGCATACGTGGATCTTCTGGATTGGATTTGGTCTCTGTGGCCAGCGTGGAGCCATTGCCATGGTGACCGTTGAGGATGGGATGGTTGATAAATTTGGCTGCGGAGCGCTGCTTTTTGAGTTCTGACAGCGTCTGAGGGCATCTGGGCTTAGAATCCTCAGTGTGTGGAGGAGTGGTGTGGTCTTGAGGCTCGGGGGACACCGGGTCACCATTAGGAGCGGAGAGGCGACCGTTGCGTCTTGTTTCCTCTTTCAGGATTCCAGGAACTCGTGGTGGATCCTCAGGCTGCTTCTACAAAAAATCAAAAAGTATCTTAGCAACTTAAAATGCAGGTCAGGTGTGAAATGCATTAGACTGTGAATCAAGAAATCGAGTGTGTTCAAAATCTTGTGTGGGTTTTTCCCCACCGTGTGTTGGCTGTTCTCTTGCTCGGAGTCTTGTTCTTCTCGTCCTCTCCACACGATGGCTTCTGTCTGATACTCTTTCCGACAGAGGTTATGTCTGTCTGACAAACTCGCCCGCCGCACCACTTTACTTCTCAGACAAAAACACACAAAAAAATATTATATAAATTCATATACACAATCAATTAAATTGCACTGTTATAGTTATATAGTTAAATGAATATGGGTAATTTGCGTGTAATGCATATGAACGTCCAGCAGGTGTCAGCATTGTCTTTGATATGCGTGTAGCATGTGATTCATGTGAATATCCAGCAGGTGTCAGTATTGTAATTTGTGCGTGTTTGTGCAGTGTGTGAATGCCCAGCAGGTGTCAGTATGTACCCGCGGCTTCCTGTGCTACTGGTGCGGCGACACAGAGATGTCTTGTGCTTCAGTTGCGACTTCATGATGATGTCGTGCTTGTGCTTCAACTCCAGTAGATGATTCCTGAACTCCTCATCTTCACACAGATCTGAACACAAACAGCAGTAACAAAAGCTAAGTTGATGATTGATTGACTGGTGAATCGGTGATGCTATGAATTATGGGAATTCTCAACTCGGTCTGGTACATCAACAGTATATCAGAAAGGAGTTTGTACCTATGGGCGTCTCCTCCATATAAGTCTTGGCATTAAGATTGCCACCATGTGAGACGAGCAGCTCGGCCACATGGACCTGAAGAGGTGAAATGTGATAAAACACATCAGCCAATATTAAAAGATCCATATCAGGTGATATTTAATAGTTAACTGAGGACTCCACCTGCTGCATGACTAGACTTGTTAGTGCGTACAAACAACATGTTAGCCTGTGAGTGTTCACGTGTGTGAGTTTGTGAGTTTGTGCTTGAGAGTTTAAGTGTGTACCTGTCCCCAACACGCAGCGGCGTGCAGTGGTTGCCACCCATCAGAATCTCTCACATCTGTTCTAGCGCCACCCTCTAAGAGCAGCTCTGCAGCCTGCGCATAACCGTTCGCTGCTGCGATGTGAAGCTGTAAAACACAGACACATATCAACACCACACAAAAAAAACACTTTATAACTTTATATATTTAACAATTAAAACATGAAATAAGCTGTAGATTGATAACAGCTGCACTTCAGTTTAACATCAGTTCAACACACTCAGTGTTGGGTGTAGCTAGTCACGAAGTAATCAGTAACTGTAATTGAATGACTTTTTCCTTGAAAAAGTAAAGTAAGGGTTACTCTTATTTTTCCTGTAATTTAATTACAGTTACTTATGATGTCATGTGTACTAAACTAAATGCTGTGTGTAATATATCTCTGTGCAATCGAGGAATTGACATCAAAAGTCTAACTTTAAAATCTGTGCTTTAATGTGTAATTCTAACATTCATAATACTTTGGTCAGTTAATAATACTACTGTAGTTTTATATTACTCATTTTAATGAATTAAGTTAAGGAGACGATTTATAATTCACTTAACTAATCAAGGTTAATATAGGAGATATTAGTAATTAAATCCTTTTTGGAGAGTGTAATTTGTAGAGTAATCGAATAACACTATTGAATATGTAATCAGTAACTAGTAATGAATTACTTTTTCAGAGTAACATGCCCAACACTGCACACGCTGTGCTGTTACACATATTGTAAGTGCTGGATGAAAGCTGATCTGACAGCAGAGTTGTGGCTCTTATTTCACTATTTGTTTGGCTGGAGTAGAAAAGATCGTCACAGATGATAGTTAGTGTTGTATTAGTGACAAAGTTACTGTTCCTGGAGCTCGAATAGCAGAGCACTGCATTAGCAGTGCAAAGGTTGGTGCCCTGCAAGTTCCTCTGGATAAAAATTTCTGCCAGTTGCACAAAGATAAATGTAGATGACGAGAAACCTAATCCTCTGAACTCATATAGAACTGTGATCATACCTGTTAACATTTATGTACTAAATTCCAGGAGGCCCTCCGGGGGGGGGTATGAGTAGGGTTTGGGGGGCTGTTTGGTTGTGCAGGGCAAATAGGGCATACCTCTGATACAAATTGTTTTAAGTCTTTAATTACTTAATATCCAACATAATAAAATTTCATGTCAAATTCTTAAATGTAAATCTAAGATGTTTAATGAAGCTCACAGGGCCATGAATCCATGAATGGTATAACTGCAAAGTATCATCTTAATTTAGGATTTTGCCAGAGATCCTAACTACGGACATGAAATAACTTTCATCTAAACACGGTTGGAATAAGCAAGAGCAGTTTGTCCCTTCACGCGCCCCGTAGTTCGGTTGCTTATTAGTTAGCAGAATTTGTTTATTTAACTGGAAGGATTTAAGTGTTTGAAGATTATTTACAAGAACCGCTTATGGTCACAGAACAGGAAATATTGGAAATAAACTCTATATCACATGTTTTTATTCAGTTGTCTGCAGAACACAACACTTTTCATAACGTGTTTTATTAAAAGCAAAGAAAGGTTAACAACAACAACAGCTAGTTGACTCTTCTGCATCTACCTGTCGATGAAATCGATCAGTCGTCTTCAGTGAGTAGAGTGGAGTGAGCGTTAAATGGAAAACGCGGAGTGGAATATGCAGACCATAGCGGTGTAATAAGAGAAAGGTTTTCGCGGGGATGAAAATCCTCTCTATTTCACTTCGGCTACCGTTTTGTTTGCCTACTAAAGCGTGCCAGCCTGTGAGGGCAAATGGGGAGTGGCTTAAGCCACAGAGAGACCCCGTGAACGCGTTCCAGTTCCAGTCGGTCCGGATTTTTCAACGGAGAAATAACTGAAATATGGGAGTTTAATGGAAGAAATAACAAAACGGGAGTGTTGCGAGAGACGCGTGTGAAAAACTGGAGGTATGACTGTGATATGCCCTAGCCTGTGTGTGTGTGTGTGTGTGTACCAGTGTGGCCCCCTGCGATTCTTGCTGGTTCACATCAGCTCCATCCTGCAGGAGGGTCTGAATATCACCCAGCATCCTCCTCTCCACAGCCTCTCTTGTCTCATCGATCATCTCCTGAGTGATGCCTGTCAAACACACATGGATAGGATAATACAGCCATCAAACAAACAGTAAGTGGGAGGAGCAGCTTTCATTTAAATCCTGATTGGTGTTGGTAGGTGTCATGTTATGAAGCATTTGATCTGCTATCAGACACCGGCCGTGAACAAAACAGATAAAAAAATGAAAAATGCCAATGTTAAAAGTTACATCATAAATGGACCATACTGGCAATTCATCCCTAGTAAATTATTTATTCAGTTAGGTGAGGTCAAATTTTTTAAATGATGTTTGACACTATAAAAACCATGTGAGAGATGCAGGATCAGGGTCGGTCCCTGTACTTCGGTACAACTTGCACAATTTAAGAGAACTAAGCTGAGGAGTCTCTCTCAGGGTCAAAGTTTAATCTCTGTGAATGAACTCATAAAGTAAAGGAGCAACAGGAGGACATTGTTTGTCAGGGTGTGAAATAGTAACACTCTTCAAGATGAAGTTGATAGCAGTGCTGTGGGACTCACCGCGGTTTGCCATGGCAGTCTCGATGATGTCCAGTGTGGGGTCGTCTTCACAGAGGTCATAGGGCATATTACCATCAGAGTTCACAGCCAAGAGATCAGCGCCTCTGCACAGAGACATACAGAGCAATTATACTGAGCTAATACCACATTGCCCTAAACTCCACCCCTAAAAACTCACATAAACAATTGTCATTTTTGTCTGAATGTTGTGCTTGTTAAGTCTTTCAATTTCTGAGGATAATCGAATCGTCTTCAAGTTGTAATATCCATGTAGACACAAACACACTCACTGTTGGATGAGGATCTTGACGAGACCCGTGTGTCCACAGGTAGCAGCAGCATGCAGTGGAGTCCACAGCTCGTTGTCCTGAGCGTTCACAGTCGCTCCATGAGCTAACAAGATCCGCACCATGTCTTCATAATTATCAATGCAACACTGAGAGCGAGATCCAGATTTATATTGTTATTATGATTTTTAAATTCTTCTTGGTTTTAAACTGTATTTTTTGCATCTTCAAGTGTTTGCACAAATGTTACACACACTTTACAGGGCCTTGTTGCAAATTCTTTGTCAAAAATGTTTTTGTTAACAAAGCCAACCTAAACTAAAAATGAAGAGCGAGACACAGATATGTAAAATCAAGATTTTTTTATAGATTTATATTTATCACAAGTTAAATGTCTGATTCTGGATTAAAGGGTTTGTGCACAAATATAAACTGCAATAATTTACAATGTTTGACTTTCTCAGATGATGTGTGACAGACAAACTGCAACACCATCACAAACATGTTAAACTAGAGCACCACACCACCACTGAACATGAGTGAGAGAGAGAGTCATCTGTTTGTCTTGAGTTTAATCCTGTCGATAGGCCCTAGAGAAAGTGTGAGGGAGTTTGGGAGAGAGACTGAACACAAAGCCTGTCTTTCATGAGCGCTTCAGGTCTACAGAATTACTCAACACCCACACCGACAGACAGACAGAAAAAGACACACACACAGACAGGGAGAAAGACAGACAGACATACAGCAGATGGACAGAGAGACCAAGATTACCTGGTGCAGGGCCGTCAAACCGTCTTCATTGCAAAGATTAGGAGGGATGTTGTTCTTAAGCAGATATCTCACTGTGAGGGAGACACAGAATGAAAAAACATGAGCTTTGAACATTCAGCCATGTCACAGTACACAATAACCATTTAAAAATCATTAATCTTTCGTGAAGTTCAACATCATTTATCCACTTTTTGCCTCATTCATCTGTAAAATAAACTGCCTCCTGTCCAACAACAGTGTTGTCACGTAAATTACATCTTTGTTTTTTTTTAACATGATCTGAGGTTGACAACAGTGGATAAAATCTGATTGTGCACGAATGTAAATACGGTTTCAATTCTCACCGCAGATCACGATATTGAGTAATTTCTTGTACAGTTGCATGATAGTATGATAACCGGACCAGACAAGTTGTGAATTATGCACAATAAGTGCTTTCAAAACCAGAACGAGACATCTTCAAGATATCAAAGCTGAACTAAAACGGACATTAAATTGAAGGGAGTTAAAAAAAACTTGATTAAAATGAGGAGCGTAATCAACACACAACACTTGAACGAAAGACCCTTCACTGTCAAACACCACACTTCATAACTAACAAGTGCTAATCATTTCCCAAATAAGTGTTAATGATAAGCTTTCTGATCACATTTGACCTTAGTCTGTGTTTGTTGTGAGGTGCAAAATGTACTGCAATGTATTGTTCTTGCATACATAAAAAAATCAGTTTAACTGATCGTAATTCTGAAACCTCTCCTTTGACACTAGTGTGCTTCCTCAAATACACTTCCTAGAAAACATTCTTCTTTTTACCAGCGTACTGTCACTTTAATCTGGTTCTCACAGACAGCTAATGCTACTTACTATTAATGGACGTCTATATTTGACACCAATAGACCAGAAGCTTCACATTTACCATGAAACAGGGATAGATGAGTGTGTGTATAAATGTGTGTGTGTGTGCATGTGTAAACTCTACAGCACATGGACCAAATATCCCCACAAAGACGATAACACCAGTAGTTTTAACCCATGAGGACATTTTTTGGTCCCCATGAGTTTATAAATCCCAAGTAAATTATGTTTATTTAAAAATGTAAAAATACAGAAATATACATACCATACACATTTCGTCTAGTCTAAAAATCCTTATGTGTATGGAAAATCCTCATAAACCATGAAAACCCAACCTGTGTGTTTATAAAAGAGTGTGTGTAAGAGAGTATTTGTGAGCGTGCCTGCTCATGCTGTGGTCCAGTCATCTTTAGTATGGGATTTATAAAATCTCACTGTCTCTTGTGGCTCAACTCATTTAACGCTCTCAGACAGCTATTTCAGTTTTTCACCAAGTTACTATTTACTATTTCAATAGCTAACGTAGTCTTATCATCATCAGATCTCACGACAACACAACTGGAGAAATTGAGTCGGCGCAACAGGCTGTTTATTTGTTATTCAGAAAGTGTTACTTTTCTCTGGCCATGTTCCTGTTGCCGAAATGGATACACATGTCCACCGATAGACAGACAAAGAGACAGACAGACAGACAGACAGACAGATTCCCCTCCCACTTCACTGCTGTGGATACAGAGCAGCGGTTCAAGATGCAGAAGATTTGCCTGCATTCCAGCACAGGGAGGACCTGCAGATAAAACTCACAATGATACAGAGCGCAGGAAGAGAAGAACCACACCCGCATGCTGCATCTTATCAGCGCCTGGAGATGTAGCAGCGCTCGCGGCTCTGATTCGGGAGGGGGGTTTGTGTCAGAAATCATGGTGAGATTAAATGAGCGAGAGAGACTTGCATATTCATGCACAAATCACACGCACAAACAAATTTTTCATTTGTACTCATTAACAGATGTATGTCCACGCTTATACTTCATCTAGTGCCCCTAGTAGGAAACATTATGTTGAAGTACAGGGCACTACCAAACCAGGCGAAAACAAAAGCGTACAGTGTAGACTCAGGCCAGACGCAACATAAATATTGTTTTGCCTATAATTACTGTAATTTCCAGGCAAGGCAAAAAGAAATGCGTCTGAAGGCTAGTTTGAAGTAAAATAACAGTTTCAACATTATACAGAAGAGGTGTCATATGCTATAACGTGAGAAAGCGCTCACCAAAGTGGTTACAGAAAGACATTGTCTGATCATTCTCACTCATAATGTCAGATATCGACTTCGAAATAGTCTCTGCATTACAAATGAGATTAAAGTTCGACACCGTCTGGCAGCCGATATGAATGAATGGATTAGTGATTAACTGTAAGGACATTAGATCTTCATATTTAGCAACGTAATAATGCCGTGACTGTGAGAGCGACACGTTGGCGAGTAATTGTGTCACTCCAAACCACTGGCCTACATTCATCACAGGACCAGTGCGTGCACATCATGCATCGTGCCGATTCACACTCTTTATAACACAAATCACACACACAACTACATACTCGAATTATCCTGCTAAACATCTCAACTTAAGAGGCTTTACGAGTTTTCCATTCGAGTAAACACAACGGATTAAAGGAATAAATCTTCCCTCGATCCGCAGCCTGCAGTACATCAAAATGAATGACAAACATGTTGAGTATTTGGAGTTTGGGTGGATTTCATTCAAAATTTATTAAGACCTGTAGAAGCATGAACTTTTCCCTCTTCGCTCTCTCACTGTTCTGCTCATAGCGGATGAAATAAATAAATGGGACACACAGATAAAACAGACAAATTGAGACACTTTCATATTGAGATGACTGTCGAAAAGTAAAAATAGATTTACTTTTATATTTTATATTTACATTACTGCCACAGGCTAAATACAAATAAATATAAACATGGTTTTCAGAGGACATCGCTGTTATTTATGTACACATTAGGGGTGTCAAACGATCGCTATAATTGCATCTAGAATAAAAGTTTGTGTTTACATAATATATGTCTGTGGACTGAGCATATCTATATTTTTTATTCCTATCCACATGCCTATATTAAAGAAAAATATAAAAATGAATAAACATTTGTAAAGAATTAAAATGATTGCTTAATATATATTAATTCATATAAATATTTATACATGTATGTATTTGTAAACACAACTTTTATTCTGGATAAAATTCATCATTAATCAGACATCCCAAGTACACAAACTCAAAAGCTTACAATAATGCAAAAAAACAGAGCGTCACCAAACATATAATGACGAGAAAAGGTTAAGGAGTGTAATATGAGTCAGCGATTACTCCACCTCTGCATCAATACTGCATTTAAAAAAATAATCTATACATTTTTATTTATAAATATTTTCTAAACATTTAAAAAAAAATCTAAAATACAAACCAAGACATAAAAACATAAAGAAACATCTGTGATCATTCATAACAGTGTCCAGTTGATCACATCCCCAAATCACACGGGAATCACAAATGCCTCCTAATGAGTCTTTTATCATGAGATCTCAGCTGGCGTCTGAACCAGAACCATTACACAAAAATCCCAAACATTTAATGCCACTCCTAAAATCCACATTCCCAATCACACAAACAGACACAGGAGGTTAGTGTGAGGATATTATGTGTGAGTATAGTGATGCTGAATAGGCAACTTGCTTTTCCCTTAGCAGACTGCACGTACCTTTAAAATACACACACACAGATCTGCAGCAAACAAAACGCCTGAAGGCATGGAGATGTTCACAAACCCAAAGATTTAACACGGTGAAATCGTGTCAACCATCATAAACTGCTGCAATCCTCACATGAAAAGAGATTTAGTGAATTCACGCCGATGTGAGCGTCTTCCGCTGTGACCTTCAGTACATCATTAGTGATCTTTGCTCCTTCATAATGATCAAAACACAAACACACAGCAGTTCACTTCAGTGTTTAGATGGGGGGGCTCTTTTGATGTGGGTCAGTAAGCAACCATCTAGCAAATCCCTGGCAACTACTTAGCAGGGGGGCGCTGCGCCGACTCATGCAGACTCTAACACTTCTTTTTCATAAAAATGTAGATGAGATATGCATTATTTCTAAACTCAATTTTCAGTCGACGAGAACGACAGCCTCTATAAATCTCTCTAAATCAGTGTACTATATTCAACATTAAGCCTGTGCAATAGTTACATCTGTCCCAATTCACCTACTCACCATCCTAAATAATATTCTTAGAATTATTGTTTCCCAATTTGTAGTATGTTAAAATGAGTAACTGGATGGTTACCTCCTTTGAAAACACAAAGTGAAGATCTATGCACATGCTACACTTCAACAATGGTCATACTCAAATGTGACACTAGCTATTAATAAACAACGGATGTACCGATATGTAAATTGTGGCCGATAACCGATAACTCTTCAGCAATGGATGTCGATAACCAACATATTGGCCGATATACAGCATCTACATTTTAAAATAACATTTTCTATGACTGAAAATTATTTGTTTCACCTGAAATCATGTACCAAGCCCACTTTACACTAATGAAAGATTCTTTAACTTTTAATCCTTTCTGGTATAATGTTTATTTAATAAACAAATTAAAGATGTTCTTCCAGAGCAACCCCCAAAAATAAATCTCTATAGCCACAAGTCTATCAGGTCTCAAGACAGAAAGTATTCAGACAGCAGTCTACTTCAAACAATATACTTTTGTTCCCATAATTTACACATTCATAAATATCTACTATATCAACAATGATTTGCTAATAGCAGTAAGTGAATGATCATGACAGAAAGACAGTACTGTACTGTATTTTAACTGTGAGCAGCGTGCCGCTTAAGAGGTTGAACTAGAAGAAATTATTTATAATTTATCGGCTGTAATTTATCGGCCTTAATTTTATTATCAATAAATTATATGCCATATCGGTATCGGCCGATAAATGGTCATTTGAATCTTATCGTTATCAGCCGATCCCAATATGGCCGATAATATATTGTGCATCCCTAATAAAAGCAGTACATGCTTTTAGGGTATTCTATGTGTAGGTAAATTGGGAAGCAGCAACAGTCGACTGCACACTAAACCTAAGCTGACAGTAGGAACTAGAGGAGGATGGCAGGAATAAAAGCATACAGAGGAATGTTCTAGACTGCCATGGAATGTTAATGTTGAGTTCTGGTACAGGCAGTGGGCCTCTGGATAACCAATGAGGAGACAATTTAAGACACACACACTACTGGTTTATGATCTCCGTGGGGACAGTCCATAGGGGGAAATGATTTTTATACTTACCAAACTGTATATGTCCTAAACCTATTCCTGAACCTAAAGATCATAGACAACTTTTTGCATATTTAGATTTGTAAAAAATATTGGTTTGTACAATATATAAGCTTTTTTGCCACACACTCACAGTGCTGAGACTGAGAAATTATTGGCAGTAAAAACCCTTCCTGTTTCTCGTTTTACTTAAACAAAGAAAAAAACAAACAGCAAAAAACGCAAGCTTTTTGCTGTTTTTTGCTGACAGTCGCAAGGCAAAGCAACGTGCTATGAATGAACTCTTTTAATCAAAATAGATCAAGGTCACCTCATTTTGTGTATCATCAACACATTTATATCACAAGTGTTAAGTCTGAAACAGCCTGTTACCGCCAAGTCTATCACCTAGCTCACATGTTCAGTGATGGTGTGTGTTAAACTCATATGTCGGGTGGGAGAATGTTGCTTGGCACCGATAGAGAAGATAGGAAACACTGAATCTGAAACAAGAAAAACAAACTCCGTCCTCTACCGACCTAAAATGAGTTACATTAGGACGAGTGAAACATATATTTTCTATCCCAGAGACAAAATTTTATTTTCAGATAAAAAGTTATTTATACAAAACAATATACTAAATAAAATAAAACTTCAAGCAATAAGTATGACTTGCGTAAATAGCCATTTTATTCAGATGAATAGGGAAGATAAAGGGATATGTTTGGGGGAACTGAATGTATAATGTAAGCAATTTAGTTTTGACATTATGTGATGTACTGCACGCAGACACAGGCTGCATCACAAGTCTGTGTTATCAAATACACACAGAGGCTACAAAAAGAGTTAAACTTAGCTGGACTTCCTCTTTTAACATCCATTATAACCCGTGTTCCCAAAAGTGCTCAATATATTAACCAGATAACGAAAACAGGAAGTGAGGTTAGTCAATCAGATTAGAGCTAGTCAGAGCACGAAAGCACTTTCCAGTTTTGTGATCAATAAACATCAGGCGGTGACCGCAGGCAGCTTGTCCGAGCATGACACGTTTACCCTCAACAGAACAACAGCGTCAACATACATAACCAAAGGTCTAACAGTGAGTTTACTGGTACATAAATATATTAAAAGCAATTAAATTGCCATCATTTTATTTGTTGATTTCCAATGACAACAAAATAGATTAAATGACGTTCTCTAGTTTGTGAAAGCAGTTCGTAAACCCAAGTCTGACTTGTTCACAGTCACATATCTGTGAATATTCAAATTTAATCATGTTTAGTTTACTCCCACAAAACACACAGCAGAATTGAGCACCAAATCAGGGCAGTTTTATATCCTATTAGGTGCAATAAATAAACAAACGTTTACTACCAGAGTCAACTGTCCTTTTACTAAAATCCTTTTATTAGTCCATTTCTGCCTTCTAAAGTTATCCAGAGATTTATTTTGATAACACAAATCAATACTAATATAAACACTGTCCATTAGCCAAAGGTTTATAATTCGCAGTGTTCCCCTGATACTGTCAGTGACCTCTGTCGAGTCGTTTGTCATCGCCTGCCTATCAAACCTTGAGCCAAAGAAAAGTAATCCGTCTTTAAGCAGACGGCCTGCAGTTACAGAGCTGGCCAATCTAGCAGCCATTATAGAAAGTGACACCGGGGGTGACCGCAGGTGCAGAGTAATCGCCTCTGAGGGACAGATTCAATGTGAAGAAACCAAGGCAGGAACCTACAGCACTAAACCAGAGATGGAGGACAGAAAACCAGACCGTGTAAAAAAGAAAAAACGAAAGAAAAACGGATCTGTTTACCTTCATGGGCAACTGAATGCAAAGATTTGTGTTCCCGTGAAGAAAGTCCAACAGGATTGAGTCAATGATGAAAGAATTGATGAACTGCCCCTTAAAAATATCAATATAGCGCCTTGAGGTCACATCTCGGTCATGGTTCAATCAGCTGTGATTGGATGATTAAACTCATGTTTACAGGTGTGATTGGATGATTAAACTCATGTTTACAGGTGTGATTGGATGAGTAAACTCATGTTTACAGGTGTGATTGGATGAGTAAACTCATGTTTACAGGTGTGATTGGATGATTAAACTCATGTTTACAGGTGTGATTGGATGATTTAACTCCCTGCATTTACAGCTCTGGTTTTGACAGAATGAGGCTTTTGCACATCCTGAACAAATAACATTATTTTTGTTGTAAATATTTAAATTCATGTTTATGCCCGCAGAGCAAACAAGTTATATAAAACTGTATCTGTCTATATCGTGTATTCGTCTCAGCTGTCTATAAAAATAAAGATGCATCTGTTTTCAGTGACATACTGATAACGTCCTCCGCTCATTTCTGTTTCATAAGACGCCTCGATTCCTCTTTCATTGTCATCCTCGCCCCCAGTCATCGCCTGCATCCCTCTCCAGATGAGCAAAATCCAGAGTGCATCTTATCTAAAGTTCATGGAATGAATTACAGCTGAATTAAAACACAGCGGATAAAACGATGTCCTTATAAGATCACGCTCGACCAATCACATCTGGAGGTAACTCAATAAATATTTTCCATTCAATGGCTCAGACTTCATTGTGTTCATTAAGTTTCCAGAAGACCGTTGTAACTACTACATCAATTAAACTTCTGCCTGACTTTAATGTCACTGTTTGGACTTAATCATGTGATGGACATGATCAAAGAAGTCCTCTTTTAGGTGCGAGCCATGTGTTTTTGTATACAAATACAAATTCAGTAAAAACATACTACACACAACTGTATGAGTCAAGTATAAGAATCCAGGGTTAGTTTGATTTTCCAAAACATCTGGCATGCCCGACACTGTAAAAAAAGCCTGAAATATATTAAGAATGAGCAAAAATTACCAGACTAATTTAATTTGGTATCATTACAACGGTTAGAATTGTAGATCTAGCGACATATTTAGTCAAAATAACAAAGTATCACTGATTAGTCAGGGCAAAAAACAGCTCTGTCAAGCAGAGTGTAATCTCACAACCGAGATTACGCTTCATTGAAAATCTGATGGGATTAAAGCACGAGCAAATCCAGACTGAATTGCACTGATGGAGAATTTCTCATGCAGGGCAGTGCTGCGCATGTGGGTGCGTTGCATACGCGAGGTTTCTCTTGGGAGTGTTGGGCAGGGATTCCATCAAACGGCATCACATTTTTATGGCGTTTTTCAGACAGTAACAGCACGGCCAGACTTCTCAGGCTATTAGACTGGAGACAGAAAAGCATTTGACGGCAGCTGTCAGCCCGTCACTTACTCTCAGTGTGCCAGTGAGCCATTAGAGCCCCCGACCGCACTCAAGCAATTTAGTCGCATCTGCGGTCACCGGCACTTTTACATGACAATCAGAGCATCGCTTCTGTTTCTTGCTTCTCATTAAATCGTTTGAAGGAGTGACACAATTTCACGCGACAATTTACAACTTGTGGATACACAAACACATTTTATAAGGTCACTCTGAATATCTCGCAAACACACACTTTCTATTAATTATTTATTTTACAATAACCAAACGAAAGACAGCTAACTGCTCACTTGAAAGAGAAACACATCTGTCCGAACAGCCTTACCTTCATCAGTATCGTTCCGCGCCGATGCCTCCAACAAAGCCACGTTTGCAGAAAATGAAATCCTTCTTCGGTTTTCCACCATGTTCCCATGGCAGCCACGGCGTTTGTCGGCCTTGCGTTTCTTGTTTTGCATTTCCTTTTCGTAGACGGCCCATCGCTTGAGCTGCTGCGTGCGACGCTTCTGAGCCGCTCGGAGGCGCTCTAGGCTAGACACCTTATCCAGCTGCTGAAGCTCCGTCAGCAACTCCAGGTGATTGGCCATGGTGGGCTACAGGTGGAGGTTGCGAGCAGGAGAGCGGAGAGGTGGATGATGGTGGTGAGGTGTTGACTCTAGCAGGGGCTGCATCTTCCTGCCAAACCTCCAGCCTTCATCCTCAACCTGGAGAAACAAACAGAGAAATGCAGGTCAGTCCCTGGATTTAATGCAGGACACAACACTCACCTGCGGTGATATACTGTGATATAATACCCGTGTGAAGATATAAGAGTACATTTACATTTATGCATTTAGCAGACAGTTAAGTGACTTACAATACATTCAATCTGCTTTACATCTGATCAGTATGTGGTTTGTTTTGCGTAGATAATGGGACACTGAACAGATGTAAAATGTTGCAGGTAAATAGTATAAACATACTAAAGAATATTATACATAATACAATTTCCATTTTATCAGCAATTTATTGCAAGCAATACATGCATGACTCCAAAAAACGTCCAGGGACGCCCAGAGGTTCATTCATATGAGCGTCACTGCAGCATCCAGTATTTTATGTTCCACAGGAGCGAGAGAATATAAATGACTGTGTAAAGATCAACCGTCTCTCCACACATCATCGGTCTGTCTGAAGCTGTGAGTCTCTGTGATGTTTCCTCATATGTAAATGTCAAAATAAATAAGACGGAACTACAAAACCCCGAGAGTATCTCACTGAAACGGAGCGTTGAGCAATCTGATGTTGTTTACCTGTAGCTGGATCATAAAACGGGGGGGGTTCGTTTCAATTCCATTTCACTGTCATTGACGAAAGAAGCTAAGCTGTAAAAGAAAATTCGGGAGTGGGTTCTTCAGATTTGGGTCAGTAAACAGAAGATATAGAAAGCTACCCAGAAAACGGGATGTTTTTTGCCTTGTGCAATTCATAAGATACTGAATTAATAGAAATCCAAATGAATCTTCCCCAGGAATATAAGCACCACACAATTGTCTCCATCTTGTTTTCATGCTTAGATTCTCCTATACAAACCCATCAGCAGTGCCCCATGCAACACAGTGCTCGCTGCCAGTATGGCCGAGGATTAAAGGACCAGAGTGACTCAATGTAATTTATCAGAAGATGCAGAACGGGCCACAGGCACTGATGTTCTGAACAACGTGGAGTCTCGCACAAGAGCAGACGAAGTTTACAGCTTCATCTCTACTGCTGTGTAATTTTCCGTGAAGTGGGCAAAGCAGACACACAACTGTCACATCCTGCTACCCGCAAATGACATCTACACACTTAGACGCAAACAAGCCGAACCACTTCCTGTGCTTATCGCCAAGACATCTCAGACGCAAACTTACATCCTCCAGAGGAGTAAATGACACGGAGATTCATCTGAGCACAGATCATTTTGAGGGGGAGTGTGTTCGGCCCCCAACTGATGCTACAACAAGAGACAGATTGTGAAAGTTTCATAAAGCCACACGTGGTGAAATGCGCTACTTGAAATGTTTGCTAGCGTGGAGGTCATCTGTATCTAATGTACTCATAAACACAAACAAAATTCTCTTTTAACGAATAATATACACTTTAAAACCATATCTCTCTCCTTATGTCCTGCAACAACTCCCTTTCAATGTGTATGTGTCCACTTTTACCATACATAAATAACACATCAACAACAGTAGTAAAGTGTAAAACCAGAGAATGCAGAAGGACAAGACAGAGATAGATTGTGTGTGTGCGTGAGTATGTTTGTTTTCTGTGCACATCATTGAGAGTGCAGGTGTGCTAAAGCATCAAAGGCCTCACACACAGAGTCACACACAAGTCCACTGCACCTGGGCCACACAAGCCACAGATACTAGAACATGTGGCCAATTTAAACAAGGACCGAAATAACTTTGAAAAGTAATACAGAATAGAACCCCACAAATAGTTTGTATAGTATAGTACTGCAATGATGTATTTTTAACAAGTTTAAAAAAATATATTAATTATGTCTATCCGAGAACATCATATCTTATCGAGAAGTCCACACAGGTGAATTGTTGGTCACAAATCAAAACTTAAGTGCGTTTCATAACCACAGATCATTTAGAGTAGATGGAACCATTGCACTGGGATGAGATTATTACTAAGCAAACGATGCCTTACTTGTGACAATTTATCTAATATCAATTTCAGATGCAAATATAGATATACGGGAGGTATCCAATATTTTACAATATTTCATCGGCATTATTCTCAGACGAGCACCAAAGATCTTCGGCCTATAGTACTGTGTGTGCTGCCATGACTTTGATACAGAGACTGTTGTACAGAGGCCAGTTGAGGTAAATGTCAAGTGTTTGGTTAGCATAGGCTAACTGACAGCCAAACGCGCCTCTGAAGTCGTGTAAACACGAGTGATGTTGTTTAGAAACAGCACATACTTCTCCGACTGCAAATTTTTTCCCCAACACGTGATTGCATTAAAGACAAACACGGCCTCACTGATCAAATCAAACCAGAATCAATTACATTTCCTGCGGCAAGCGCACACACAGACCTCTGTCACCTGAAACAAGTTAATAATGAAATGTTACATCCCACCCGGGTCAGGCCACTATCAGCGATGAACTTGCCCCGGGGAAAATAAAGAAGCAGGACAGGCTTCATTAACACACGATTAGAACAGGGCTATTGGAACTGACTGAACAACATCCCTAAACAAGCACAGTTCACTTCAATAGTGCTGTGAGCATTTTTTGGTCTATTTTTCGGTCCCATGCCAAGCTAATGTGATTAACAAGTGCATGATGTAGTGACATCACAGCCCCAAAGGGGCAAATGACCGTTCCATCACCTGTCACAAAACCCTCTCACGCTGGCAACATGCCAGCGGCCCTGCGTTCTCATCAATAATGTTATTTGCTTTATGAATGTGAAGGCAAACCTGCTGTGAAAACCCAATATATATTCGCACAGCACTACCTCCAAGTTAACAATTGTTACAACTGATTTCATTCTGACTAGTACTAAGATTCTGGTAGGAGGCTGCTGTGCATACCATAGCTAAAGAAAATAAGTCAAGATTTAAACTTAGATTACACCCCTGACCCCTTGGCACACATTATGACCTCTTCACAGGCTGCTGAACTCAAAGCAGCATAGCAGTAAAAACTTAACAGCTAACAGCCAGCAACCCCCCTAAAAATGGTGTGCGTATGATAATAATGACTGTATGGCTGTTTAGCAAAAATAGATATGAGATAGTACATTTAGTTATTTTTTCTAAACTAAAGCTTAATGTCTCGTTTTCATAGATCAAGTTTATAACTTAAAAGTCTGCTTAGTAATCTTGATACATGTCCTCCTCAGATAAAGCCTAGCAGGGTAGGTAAAAACTTTATGCCTTCTTAAAAGGGTTAAAAATAAATTCTGCCGTACCAATGAATTTGCCCATTTGAGCATCCACTATGTAACTATATATCAAGAAGATACATAGTTTCTTAACATGGCTATGAATCTAACACACAAATCGAATAATTTTTACAGTTAGTCGTTCAACTTATGATCATATATTACATTAGGTCTAATAATGCCATGTATTCTATATATTATTCAATTTCTTTTATTTGTTCTTTTATTCCGTAATATTTTCATAATGTATGCTAAAATGTATTGTCAGGCTGCTATGTAACAAAGTAAAACAGTAAAAAATGTAATACATTCATTTGGTTTTCAGCAGTCATTGCAGAAGAGATGGACGGGTATTTTTAAAGAATTAAAGAAAGCTTTGAGTCAGCATTTAATGACACGTTTTGGTTCAATTTCCACTTCCAAGAGCGGAGCAAGTAGGACAAGAAATCCAGGCTGGAAACAAGAATGTTCAAGGACATCACAGACAGAGAAGGAGAGATGGAAAGAAGAGTGATAGAAAATGTTAGTTTAAGCTCTTTTTGGGTCAGGTCTCCCCAGCTAGTGGCCCAAATCAGGCCAGCTATAGAAAGCACAGACGCTCACATGAACGAACACATGCATGCTTCTGACAACAGAGATGAAGTGAGGTGGGCCGTAGGGCCGGGTATCGATTCTGATGTTCCGATTAAATTCTGATTCACAAGCTTTCGATTCAATTCTTGATTGGAGTCAATGATTATAGATTTAAATACAAATCCTATAGATATTTCTAAAAAAGATCCGTATATATCACATTACAATGGTGAATAAATGTTTTTAATGATGGGCCACAAACCTGTACATTAAACTTAAAACACACTTGGGTCTATTGAAACAGAACAGGTTATTTCACATTTACGGTACAGTACAACGAACAAAAAATTTGGTAAATGGTTGAAAATGATTCAATATAGAAGGCAACAGGTATGACACAACACTCAATATAATATTGAACCATTCGGTACGACCTGTAAGTGAATTCCGGTTTTCTGGTTTTGCGTTTAAATTATATCCGTGCGCTAAACTACACTCTGAACTGGCTCTGTCCGTGTTTGTCTGGATCTAATAGCGAGTGGTGGTCGGGCGGTGAAGTGAGGGTGCCTGCAACAAGAGAAGCAATGTGGTGTTGAAAGACGCGGGCTGGCTTTATTGTATGTCGTTGTACTAAAGTGCTTATCCCTGAATTTGGCACATCAAGAATGTATTTCTACACTGAATTCCAAAGCAGCATGCTCACCCAGAATATGCAGAAAGAGCGTCTACGGCACCATGCCAAAGTCCGTCTCACGAAAGCCATGCCATTCAGCGGCCTTTCAGACAGCTATTAACGTCATAGCAAGAGCACCGCCAGGCAGCTATTTAGCATTACATTTCTTCCGATTCATTCATTGCAATCGCAGTGGCGCACCTTTTTAATATATAATCTTTGGCCATTCCCATTGAGCGGTAGTATTTGCAGTGTTACGCACACCACAAGTTTACTTCTATTACAGCAATCACAAGTTTTGCATTACGTTATTTTAATTAAAAGGTGCAAAACCTCTTCAAGAAGCTAATTTTACAGGCCTGTTGATGAACACTAAGCCAAAAACTGCTGTTAGCCAGGAATTTGTACAAGTAGATTTATGCTTAAAGATAATAAAATAAGTAAAGTTAAATAAAGAGAATTTCAGTAAAATAGTATTTTTTTTAAAGTTCCTGTCATACAAGCATAGAACAATGGAAAAAACACTTAAACGTGCCAAGCCATCAGATCCGAACCGAAAACTGTGGGTGAAAACCTTGGTTATTATTGAACCGTGGGTGAGCTGTACAGTTTCCTCCCTCAATATATAAATGATGATCACCGTCTCCAAGTTTAATCTGTTTAAACTGTTAAACCCATCAGGATTGAGAGAACACAGGAAAGGGCTGCGTGTTTGTTTTGTCTATTTTGGGCCGTTCTGACGACCGCCGACCACAACAGTACATCACATGCTGTGTTGTGACATCGCTAAACCTGTTCATTTTGGAAAAAGATTTTGAGTTTATTTTTGAAAGATGTGACCAAGCCCTTAACAGCGAGACTATTGTTTGTGACCTGACCAACTGTTGCCGCACAAAACCGAGACAGCCAACAAACCACAGAGTCCACACAAGTCTTGTGTGTGTAATGCTTTTTTAGAATTCAAGCTGCATTTTATAGTAGAATGTTACCATGATGAACATAATGAAATAAATGAAACGTTGAATATTAGTATTGAATACTAATGTAAAGACACATCTGACTGTGGCTAGCAACATTACCCATGTGGGTTGAAAACTGAACCTGTTCATGCACTAAAAGCCATTTAGACAGAGGACTTCTTCAAAACTTCTCTCGAAGTTGCAAATGTGGTTTATTAAGCATTAAGTCGATGGCTGACCGCAGTTGTCGGCATAACAGCAAGATCAAATAATCCAATCTCTCGGTCATACTCAGACATTCACTTATTGCTGGCGAAGTCACAATTCCTGGCAACTCGCTGATGCTCTGTCTGCACATGTGATTAGTCAAACCCTGGCAATGATTCTGTCACATTCAGCGCCACCTCATTCTCCATAACAATTTCCCACAATCCCCTACCTCACCGTAACAGTGCTGTTATCTCTTCCAAACCTCTTCTAAATGTCAAATTAAATTGAAGACACGCCTGGCGATTCTCTCTAGATTTAAAGCTAATTAAAGAACGTGGGCAAGAGCAGTCGCTCTCTCGTCTAGTCCAGACGCAACGGAGCTAACTGTTCTTTTTTTGGCTGCTTTTAAAGCACAAGCTTTTGGAGTAACGATTGCTTCTCATCAATATTTCACATTAGACAAATGTCTCAACAAATCAGATCCTGCAGAGGCAATAAATGAATTTAAAATATCATATTGAACTGCGTGTTAATTACGCATGCAAGCTGGTTGCTGAGAGACCGCATCTGTTGGCGGCTTTGAATAATGAGGGCAATCTGCAACTGTGAAGTTACATTAGAGTCGCAAACATGAGCATGCAAGCATACCCTCGCAAGTTTTTACGTTATGGCATGCAAACAGCTCGTGCAGCAAGGGATGCGAAGTTTCCTGCACTGTTAAAGATAAACAGACAAAAACACACTCCCCCGGCTGAGCATGAGCAGCGGCAGGACTGGTACAGGAAGGTACAAGACAAGCATGTGCCTGATGGAGACAAAGCAGCACCACTCAAAACATATCACATTCTAAACCCAGCTCAACCTCTGGCGCAAAAGGAAGCACACACAGGTGGATTAAAAATAAACAATCCTACACCAACGGGATAGTGGTAGGTGGTTAATATCAGTTTCATGTCTTTGAAGATCAACAAGATTAAGGTAAGAGAGAGCTTGTTTAGTTTGATGACTAACGAAACCCATCTCACTACGCATGGGGATTTTCGACACAGCTCTCATCACTTTTCACTTGATCGCACTGTAAAAAACACAAGCACTCTTAACCTGATTAAGGCTACGGCTGTCAAAACATAATTTTTTCATGACACGGTTATCATAGCCAAACGAATTCACAATATCAAATCGTTATAGCTACCACATCTCGCCATGGGCCGCATACCGGTTTCATGGTATACTGAGGTTTGAGTATATAACAAGGTTTGAAGGTTATCATTTTCTGTGATACCGTTTCTAAGGTATGAGCTGTGTTTGCACAAAAATACATAATAAAGTCATGTTATGCAATGTTTGATGTTGTGGCCTAATATATGGGCTATGAAAAAAAACAAATTTTTTGAAAGAGTATTATAATTTTAAGGGTTTATTTTTACCTGCAATTCCGGGATACTGTGACACTATTGCTTAAGGTTATCATACCATCAAAATATCATAATGTCCCATGCCTGGATAAAAATAACGCTATAATAAATCAAGATTTTTGTTTGTTTTCTGACCAATAAACCACACTCAAAATGTAATAAAATTGATTATGCATTACCATCACCTGCTACGTTCAAGTGTCATTATACTTTCATTATAAGGAACTAAGATGCATAATATCTCTTTATAACCTTACATTGACCCATACATTTTTAGCCCAGTGAGGATAATAACACAGAGAACATCATGGAGATCGAGTGTTCACATTTTTTTTAGGGAAGTAAAATTTAACAACGATTCCATTGATTCGATCTACACTGACATAACTGACGATGACAAATCTCAAAACTTGACAAATTTCACACATAACAACATCTTCTATTTCTATGCAAGTAATTATTTGTGATATGACTCTACTGTCAATCCACTGTAAAACACAAATTAAGAAAATGTAAAATATGTCTCACACATCAGTTCAAGCCAATAAAACCAGCGTTAGAGGCGTCCATTTAAGATCGGTCAAATTCTAACCTGTTTAATGCAGCAACAAAAATTAAAGCACAAGGCTCCTGTATATATGCAACATCTGGTCTTACGACATTTCTGTTTATTGGCCCATGTTCATCTAACAACAATGCAAGGAAAAGTCCTCTAGCAAATCACTGCGGCAGCAGAAGCTTCCTTCTGGCCCTTTCTGCGATGTCACTTCCTTTACCGGATGTAGCGCTGTATCTGATTGGCCAAGAGTGCTCCTTTCTAAACAAAATCTCACATGGAGAACCAATGTATGCAAACAGACGCAAGCATATTCATACAGACAACGACTGCACTGCAGTGTTGTGTGGGGTGTGGTGAAAGAACTGGGGATAAATCTACAGAATGAGATATCTGTCTTGCCCTCCAACAAACAGGCCCTCAGTGGTGCACACACTATCTCAGCACGAGTTAACAAATATCTGGCACCCTGCTAGGGGATCAGCAGAGGAGAGCGAAACAAGCACTGACAGACAATAACAATCATCTTTCTATATACGTGAAGTCTCTGAGTAATCTACACAATGTTTGCCCTTATTTTGTCCTTTAGGATTGTTTATGATATGATTCTTATTCTAATAGCATCTAGTACAAATGTAGACTGTGCAATGGTCTCATAGAATTGAAACTGTACACTATACAATCAACTCTGGGTGCCATGATTGATAAGATACACAGAACTGAAATAGTCCCACTCAATCAAATCTTAACAATGATTTGCATAAACATATTTAACTGAATGTCTCCGACTCTCATACTCATTACCACTGTGCTGTGCGCTCCAATTGGTGCTTCTTTAAATGGCTGTCATGAAGAACTGCAATAAATTATTACAGACACTGGCAAAACATACAATTTAAGGCTTTTATGGATTCGTCACAAAAGCAATTAATGGCTGGTGAACATAGTGCACCAAAGACTTCCCATTTATTTCCTATGCTGAAACCAATTTTTCAAAATCCTCAAAATGAGTCTCGCAAGGCAGCATCGTGGTGATCACCCCACTGCTAAAAGTGCTTCTTTAAACATACACTAGACTAGACGCTTAAATGCACACACACAGCATCTCTTAATCCGATTCACCAACAGTTAAGTAAGCTGTAAACCATGGTGTAAATAGGTCTGGCCCCAGATTTAAGCAGAACATTATAATCTCGGGACGCTATTAAACCGAACACCTCCGCAGACAAATGCTACTTATGGATTTTACAGCAGCAGGTGTCCTGAAACGTCTGAGATTGATAAAGGACATCTGTCTTATCCATCATCTCGGAGCACTCCTGCTGTCAATATTACTTGAATAACAAAGTTGTTTCTTTTAAGGAATCGTTTAATATTTATATAAAACCAACGTCTTATTCAGCACAAGACACAGTTCAGACGCGGCTCAGACAGAAAATAAACAACTCCTAAAAAACATCATTGTGGGATAACAGTAAGTCTCAATATTTATACACGGCGACTATTTACATAAAGCAATGTAATGACAGAGTAAGAGACTAACAATTAAAATGATTGAAATGTCTGCCTTCACCAGAGGTCAGGGGAAGTGTTTCGTCTGATGGCTTACAGCATGAATGGAAGCATGCTAGACAGCAGCGCAGGTAGACACGCCACGACAGCGTGGCAGACAGAAACAGAGTTTCCTCCTCCAGCAGCAAAAGGTTCGAATGCATCACAATTCCCAAACATGTGTGAATAAACACACAGGTCCCTGAATACTTCATGAAACGTTTAAAGGCCACAAAGCAGCTGTTCATATTATCAGGGTTGAATGCGAATCACATCGATCCCCTTTAAACTGATGTTCAACTTTAACAGTGTGTTCAATCCAGACAAACAATCTTACCATTGACAACATCAAACCCTCAAATTAGTCTAGATGGGGATCAAATCTACGAATTTCACAGTGAAATCTGTATTTTTAGCTTTATAAACTACATAAAGATGAATGTCTATTACACATCAGTCCCTTACAACGTTATACTACGCAATTTCATTGAGAGGTTTTATCTAAAAAACATAGTTTTGAAGAACTATTTTGTGTAGTATCCTGGAGTTTCATTTAAATACCTGAACGTACAAATGCAAAATACTGATTCCATCGAATAGCGCTGAATTATGGCAGCCAGAGTACTTTAAGGTATGTTTAAAAACTATACTTTGTAACTTTAGGCATATTTCAGAGAAGTTAAATGTAAAAACAGGTGAAGATTTTGCGTTTAAACCAAATAAAAAACTGAATGCTAATGTTTACTAAAGACTGGAATACACTACACGCCTTTTAAAATCTAAACATAATAAAAGAACTAGACATCATACACTTGCACACTTTTTGAACGTTTACATAAAAAACAATCTTTTAAATAAAATGAAATAAAATCTGGAGAATGACGTAGACTTTCTGCAACAACTGAAAATCTGGGCAAAAGTCTTGTAGTGAACGTTATCCCAGACATTATTCAACGTAATCGCGAACAACTCAATATATCACACACTAGAAGCGAGACCGCACTGATAACAATCTCTTTAAATTATTTGTTATAAAAAAAAGCAAAATAAAACGCAAATTATTCGAATTAATTATTATTAAAAACAAAAGCAAAACAAAACGTGACGCGCATGGAGAGATAAATATAACGGTCAAATTCCTCAGACTCAATGAGCTCGCGCTGACAGACAGCGGTTTCCTCAAACAAACAAACAAACAAAAACACACAAACACAGAGCATCACTCAAACAGATTTATACGCGATAAGTCAGATCGAAAGAGCCAAGCACCATCATACTCACTGTGACCAGAAACTGTGTGGAAATACCACATTTACTTTAAACAAGCCGTTTAACGGAAGCACGCGTTCAGAAAGTTAGTGAGGAGCGAGAAGAAGAGGGGGCGACCGAAGAACCTCCTCACCTCCTCCCTCCCGGTCTGACTCCGGCGGACGCCGCGCTGTCTCCTCTCCCACACTTTACACAGAAATTCCAGTTCAAATGAGCTCCAACTGCTGAGCATCTAAAGATGTGTACATGGAAACTCACCGCGCGCGTGCCGCCGTTATATCCGAGCGTTAATCGCGGAAAAGTACCTTGATGCGTCGCGCGCTTCTTTGCTGCATGAAGTGGAAAGCTCGAGCTCCGGCGTCAAGCAACGCCCCCGAGGGCGGGGCCACAGCAGCTCTGCAGGAAATCATCTTTGTGCATTCAGGACATACATGTCTGAGAGCTTGACCGCTTTTTGATCCACACATCCCTTACATTCCTTTAAAAGTGAATACGATTATACCGAAAAATGGTCAAATATTCGATCAAAAATTTCCGGAAAATCAACCGTGGTTTATTATAGTATAAATAAAACACGCTTTTTGCGAATATCGTGGATAAAAAGCTGCTCTTTAGGCAAATATTTTAAACGGTTGGTAAATAATTAATAAATGTCTTTTAATAAAAATAAAGTTAGTATTATTGACACAATAGTGATAGGCAGGCTTTTAAACATATTTAAAAATATCTTATTGTCAATACTGAATTTTTGAAAATAAATGTTGACCTTACTTGGAATAAACAGAGACTCTTATATTAACATTGTAGTGTATTTTGGTGTGTTTTTATAAGGTCAGAATTAATATTTTTATAAATATGTTTTTGGTGGGCATCAGTTAACAGATCCACATTCCCCCCAAAAAATCCAAAATTCCACATCCCAAACTCAAGAAGCTTGTATGTTTAGGGCTTTAGAGTTAGTCGTGTGTATCCAAATGAAAATGGTGCAGGCGAGAAAACAGCACTTAATATTCTACTAGTCTCATCACTTTATGCCCTAAAAAGTAGGCCAGTTTGACTGAGCTTTCAGTGTGTGTGCATATGTGCGCATGTGTGTGTGTGTGTCCCATCCTCTCAAGGTGTCGTTCTCTTCCAGTGTCAAGCATGCATGTTTGATGAGCATCTTCATCATCTCCTGTGTAATGTGTGTCACAGACAGAAGGTTTCCCTGCAGAGACACGGCTTCCCTGCAGAGACTGATACACTTATACTTATTTAAAAAAAAAGTGGTCCAAACAGAAAAGAAAAAATCACATAATTAGAAAATACTTCAGGAAGCCTATTTGTTTTCAACTGTTTTCTTACACTTTGGTTTTTGTCATGTGTAAGTTTTGGTTCATCTGTTATAATCAGGGTTTGGGTCATCTGCTGGTAGGGGCAGAAACAAGTGTCTTTCTCTATTGACGGCCAATCTGGCAAAATTATGATTATTTTGGATATATGGTAATAATAAAAAGGACTTCAGTCATTTTTATCAGCTTCGAACTTGTTGCAAACTCAAACTGAAGCTGCACAAATTTGCTCAAGTCAAATCGTCTGGAAAATGATTCTTATGTTACGTTGTCATTTTTGCGGACTCAACTCATTCTTTGTCCATAAAGTTACCTGTATATCATCATGTCAGCCTACATTATTCGTCCATATTGATTTGTTCTGCGGACAGAACTGTCCGGAGGGTCCAAATGTGCACTTCATCAAAGCATCCCTTTGAGACGTTTAACATATCAGCGTGCTTTAAATCATGCTCATCTCCTTAGGAACCCTTCAGACAATCCATTACATATCGATTAGAGCAGTATAGATTGCAATTATGTGCATGCTCGTATTGTGATGACCCATACAGTAAATCCAGTTATGTCCGCACAGAAGCATTGTGGGAGGGCATTGGATGAGATGTACATTCGTCATAAACTATATTAAAAGCTTCATCAATCACTGCAAGATTCCTGGAATTCAGATTTAACACACTTATCTTTTCATATGTCTTCATTGATTCATTCATTGTTTAATTTATGACTATCTGGGAAAGAAAATCTAGCCCTGATTAAGGCCGAAAACGGAAAATAAATTTTATTCGACTTCTTGTAGGATATGACAGGGTAACTTTGCTGTTGTACAGTCTGTACGTTTGTAATAAGTGTTAAATGTTGACTTGATGTAGACGTGAAGAGAGAGAAAGAGAATATAAATAACTACAGATGAGCTTAACGTTTTATAAATCTTCTCACAGCTGTGCTGAACTCCTCTGAGATTGTTTAGTTACTGGCTTTCAGACTTCACGCAACTCTAAACTTGTTTTCAATGTTTTAAGTTAATTCAAACCCATAAATAAAACACTTGTGAGTCAAATCCAAATGCGAATATACTGTAACAACATTACACAGCAATAAATAAACATGCAAATAATATATATATAATGTATACATTATTAAATATATGTACAGTATTTGCCTGTTTAGTTAATGTTGTTATTTATTTAAATAAATATATACATAAAGACACACACAAACATATATATATATATTTATATATATATATATAATAGTATAGTGAAGATAGGGACAGTAAATCAGAGCTGCTACTTTAGATCAACACAAAATGTTATTGATCAATGCCCTAAGTTACATAGCATAATATTCGGGTATAACCAAATGCAGACAAACACATGCTTAAACATTAGCATTTCTGTCAAAGCTGACGAAGTTTTAAAGAAAAACACAGATGCAGTGTGTGGTCATCTACAGTACTTTAACATAAACATAATTCTGTCAAATTTACTTGAATAATATTAGAGAAGCAGCAGAAGATTCATGCTCACTGGTTCCCTGTAGTCATTATTTTTCTGAGTTAATACTAAAAAACAGACTATAATGCATTTACTTATGAACATGTTTTATGAAAATGTAACAGAATCATTAGAAATAACCTGGAATATTTGGAAAATGAACAAAAATTCACTAGGATGACAACCGTGACTGATTTAGCAACATTTCAGCCAGATTTACAAGAACCTAAACCAGTCAGATTAGATCAGATTAAATGAAATTCAGTTCTCAACAATAGGAATTCAGGAAAACCACATTCCATTAGCCTCAAACAAATATCCTCGGATTTAAAGCAAAAGGTTGTGTGTAATCCTGAATATAAATGCAGCAGCACCACTTAGTGTTCATTTTAACAACTGCAAGACATATATTTGAAAGATTTTCTCCAGCGATAGAAACCTATTGTATTTGCTCAGATTTTTATTATAATTTTTCTTCTGACCTAAAACTGATCAGGCAGCCAAAACCACAAATCGTAGAGACTCCTCAATTTGAGGAGAGGTTGATAAAGTATAGTCTTGTGACGTCTGAGGTTGAGACTAGACAAAGTATGTTCCTGATTGGAAAATAGGGGGCGCTACAGCGATGCAAAATGCGTTTGTGATCATAACTCCTAAACCAGGGGTCAGCAACAGGCGAAAAACTCAAACTGGCCCATGCCAGCAGCATTATTTTGATTATTTTGCCCGCAGCTTCTGAAATAGATCCGTCACAATCATGTCTTTAGTTTGAACACAATTGTTATAGTATATTGCCTGTTTTGGCTGTTGATGGTCTTTTACATATAGCAATGAGATTTTGGTCACAGTTTGTTGTGATGTCAGTGCTATATTATGGTTTGTCAAAAAAAGTACCCACCTTCGGATAAGAAGTTAAACAGAGGTCCTGAGTCCCTGTAGTCCCATGGCACTTCTAGTAAAAGAGTAGGGGTGTAACCCCGGTATCCTGACCAGATTTCCTATACTGGCCCTCGTCAATCATGGCCTCCTAATAATCATCATCCTCTGAATTGGCTCTATCTCTCTCTCCTCAGGACCTATAGACTGTGTGTGGTGAGTGCAACGGTGCCGTTGCTGCACAGTGGTTGCTGCACAGTGATGGTGATTGAGAGACCCCCACTCACATGATTGTAAAGAGCTTTGGGTGTTGCCTCATTCATTAATTCATCTCATCTTTACATCCCAGAATCCCCGTTTTAACTTTGGCGGTTTTTATATCCGAAAGTGGAAAAGTGTTTTTCTCTCTTGGATGGCACTTTTTATTCATCTGTTAAAAGAACCTTTACGGACTGCTTCCGTTTGGCACCCTCTTATCACACAGAGGGTGATTTGAATATTATCAAACATTATACAGCATAATTTATGGCCTTATGTTTACTTTAAACCAGATCTGAAGCTTCGAAATTTGCCCTGCACATTACTTTGCATTTGTGATGCGATGGCACTTTGCTATATGCATATGTATACATCATACAACATTTTTTTGCATGAGGGATGATGCGTTGTTAGGTAATCAAATGGGCTAACTATGCAAACTTAACATTTGTTCGCGAATGAGATCTTATTTGTACGATGGCATGTACTTAGGCAAACGTGTAAGTTCTGAGTGATACGTTTGTTGTGATGTCAGTACTATGTTTTGGGCTGTCATCTCATCATTACGTCCCAGAATCGATGTTTTAACTTTGGCAGTTTTTATCTCCAAAAGTGGAAAAGTCAATTGCTCTCTAGGATGGCACTTAGAAGTTTTTATTAAACTGTCAAAGAACCTTTACGGAATGCACCCGATTGGTTTCCTCTTATCACACAGAGGATGATTTGAATTTTATCAAGCATTGTACACATCATCATCTAATGCCTTGGGTTTACTTTAAACCACATCTGAATCTGAAATTTGCCGTTCACGTTACTTTGCATTTGTGATGCGATGGCACTTTGCTATATACATATGTAAACATTGCTTAGGCCTACTCCAGCTTTAATCCTCCGAGCATGGCCTTGTAAACTGTACTGTACAGTACTGTTTAGCGTGTTGACAAAATGTTTATATGCTCTCATACTTGTAAGTCGCTTTGGATAAAAGCGTCTTCCAAATGAATAAATGTTAATGGATGTCTTTCAAGTTCCCTTTCCCTTTAATTATAATAAAGTGCCAACCTTAAGTTAAAGATTCACACCCCTTACAAAAATTAAACATAGTTTTTCTGTGGTACAAGTGTTGTAACCATGTTTTTTGTTGCATTGATTACTAAGGGCAAAACCATGGTTTTACTACAGTAACCATCGACCATGGTTTTTACAAAATACATGGATTTCAAAACCATGGTTTTAACCATTGTTTTATTACAGTAACCATAGTTTTTTGGTTTTAACTGTAGTAAAACCATGGTAAATGTTCGTAAGGGACTGTTCATTAACAAGGTTTAAAGTGATGAACTCAGTTCCCTGCTCGAAACATGACTCCCCATAAAACCCAAGAGGTAACACTTTACAGTTAGGTGCTATTTGTTAACAATTAGTTAAGGCATCAGCTAACATGAACTTACAATGAACAATACTTCTACAGCATTTATTAATATTAATTCATGTTAATTTCAGCATTTACTTATAGATTATTAAAAACAAATATTGTCATTGTTCACCTTAGTTAATGCACCATGAACTAACATGCATAACTGTAATGACGTGAACTTACATTGACAAGGATTAATAAATGCTGAAAAACTAAATTGTTCATTGTTGGCTGATATTCGCTAATGCATTTACTAATGTTTACTAATAGCACCTTATTCTTAAGTGTTACCAACCACACAAATGAAAATAACCAGAGTTAACAGAACTTAGTTGGCAAATAATAAATAGATCATTGTCTCCCAGTTTAATTATTTCATATGAAACATATCTCAAAAGCTGTTGTGGCTAATGCAAACACTGGTGTGCCAGTTAAGGGGGGAGAGTGGGAGGGGTTTTACGTATATAAGTGCAAGAGCAACAACATAGAAGATCAGACTCCAACCTCCAGCTAGAAGTGAAGAAGACTCATCCACAACTCTGATCTACACAACTTCACCAGGTGAGAACAGGATAGATGGCGAGAGAAAGAATGATGCCTGTGATTTTGCTTAAGTTGGTCTGTTAAATGTTAAGTCATTGTTATTAGAAGCTAGAAACTAGAGCGCAACTCCAACATGTGATTAGAGAGGAAAATGTGGTGTCGGTATTACATGTTGTTGGATGTTTTCCCTCAGGTTGAAGAAATGGCATCAAATCAAATGACGGTGGCTGCACTGGGTCGACCTTTCACCCTCGGGATGCTGTATGATGCTCGCAGAGATGAACTGCACACAGGTAAAATGTGACAACAGCTTTAGCCCTTATGCATCAATTCATTCATTAAAACTTGTTTTTTAAACTTGGAGAGAATACTTCAACAAACAAGAAATATTTTTTATATTTTTGCCTAGATGACATCATGAAATAGCTCAAACATGATGTAACACAATATCACCTCTGTACAAGAAGTCCAAAATTATCACTTTGAACCTTTGGTGATTCTTCATTTAACAAGCAGAATGCACGTTTGACTACTGATATAAAACTGTTGATCCAAATGCTGCAGCGCAGTCAGGCTAAGGTGGCTTTCAGGTGTTGTTCATGCTTGCAGTTTAGTTCAGAACGGGGAACGGTTCGATGAAAAATCGCTAATGTAAAAGCTGTCACTCAAACTCAGGTGGGCACCCGGGTAAACATGTGGGGCCCCTAGGCTGCAGCCTAGGCAAGCCTGTGCTTTAATCCACGCCTGAGTGCGGTGTATTATGTGTGTGTATTTTACTTTAGAAGTAATACAGGGCTCAGGACATGTAAAAGATCTTTTCCCCTGCATATCTGTTGCATTACCAGACACGGTTGCATTTCCTACTCATTCATTTATCACATAATATAGTAACATATGGCTTTCTAAACTTTTGCTTATACAATATCAGAATTGTCAGTCTATTTAGCCTCCCTAGTCTCTCCACATAACATCAAAAAGCAAAACATTAACAGATTAGAGCAAAAGTTGTGATTATTATCATGTTCCAGTACTGGGTGTAACAATTAGTATTTTCTTGGTGGAACTTTGAATGCCATAAATCACAGGTTGTGTCCGTCCTGTCCTCTTATAAGAAATTTGACTTCATTGTTATCCTAAAGTGCTGGGTAATTCGGCTGATTATTAACAAGTGGTATGGTTTGTGTTCAGGGGTGAATTTTTTCACTGGGGGGCAAAAGTGAGATCGCAATTAAAACAGAACGGCCAATCATGTTATGTATTTAAATGTACATATTTGAATCGTTATAGTTCTATAAGGTTTCAAATAAGCAATAATCAGTGAAACCTTTTAATTGTATTTATCCACTGTTGTAAATAGGAACAGTCACATACAATTTGTATTAACTTTAATGCTGTGAGAAAATAATTTGCATCTGGGCAATTCACAAAAAAGTACAGTGAGCATCAATTTATATAAACTTTACAGAAATCAAGTCTTCACAACTACTGCCAATGCCAAAACATAAGACTATGCTGCGCAGTGACGGGAATGTACGAGTAATGCCCCAGATGCTATGCCAATAATAATTTACATGTGTTGAGTATTTGCTCTAAATAACATCTATGCAGATTACATAAACATGGACCTCATTTATAAAACATGAGCACATATTTGATCGTAGTGTGGATATTACCACAACATTCAAAATGTTAAAAACTTTGCGCCACGTCAGAGTTTTTGCAGAAGTTTTGTCTGCCAGAGTATATAATTCTTGCGACTCGAATAAGTCTTTTGCTGCCTTCACGTGCTCTCGGAAATTAATAATTTCCACTTCTGGAGTCTTTCAGAAGAGATATACTGTATTACATCGCAATCTGGTAATTGGTTTACGGAGCATACTTCTATTCCCTTTAAAAGGTACCTGAGCATGATCACTAAAATTATTAAATTAATAAATGCCTTTGCTAGAAAACAAAACAGAACAGCTTCTTAAAAATAGTGTTTTAGTGCATCAGCCTACACTTCTCCCATTGGGTGCACTTAGTTATAGTTATTGTTAATTATTTAAGATTTTGTGGCCATTTTAAAACAAGCTTACATTATATCACATGCTTTTTTTTAAGTTTTTTAAGATGTTTTATTAAGTTCGCTGCTATCCAAAAGTCACATTTTTTTTAGTCACATTAAAGTACTGGAAAAGTTCGACTGGGCAGCCAATCTTGAGTCTTCATAACAAAGGCCAATCAAACATTATCCAAAAATGCATTTTATTTCAGATGTTATCAGCTTTTTTGTAGTGACATGAAACTCAATAAAGGAAAATAAAATATTTATGTAAAATATCAGTGGGACTGTATTCATCATTGGTGGGAGGGACGATATTGGACTCTACAGATTATTCATATATTAAACCTTGTGTTTGTGGATATGATATTTGGACTAACAACACCACAATACTGGTCAAGAAAGCAAACTGAGAAGAGCCGGAGCCGGAGCCCCCATCGTGTTCACTTTTCAATAGTTTTTCATTTTATTAAGAATAAATGGCTTTATGATATGATATGTGATGAGGGAAAAGGTCAGTGGGAGGCAGATTCGAAACTGCGATGATATGAAGTAGTCAACAGGGTTTATTCTCTAGAGTCTAGGCCACTGGAGACGCTATTTGACTTGCCCCAGATAGCATAGCAAAAGAGAAAACCCCAGGAAAAACACACAAACTCCAGATAGTAAGGCCCCAGGAGTGGGAGGCTTCAAACCCAGGACCTTCTTACTGAGAGGTGAAAGTGTGAACACTGCATCACTATGCTAGCAAACTCAAAATAATGTTGAATCTTTGATATTTCTTCATTTTACAGATCATAATGTGAAGAGTTTGGTTCCAAAATTAGATGTTTTTGTTATTTAGTAATGATAGTTAGTTTATAATATTATTGTGTTTTTCCTGTGTAAGTAAGCTGTATTTTTTTAGTTACTATGGCTCTCATTATGGAACCAAACTCATCATGTTTTGTGTGTCTAAATCCTAAATCCCAAATCTTCCTGAGGTTCATCTAAAGTTATCATACATGTGGTTTCAAACTTTTTGACTTAAAACGTTATAAAGTTAGCTATGTTGCTAGCTTTTTAACATGCTTTTGTTTGCATTTCACTCAAATTTAAAGTTAAGGATTTTATCAAAACTATGTTTTTTCTTGACTTACTGGTTGATATTACTTTTCTTCTTCTTTTTTTTTCACAGGCTTCACTCTGTGGGATAAAAAAACACTCCAAGAAAACAGGTCTGAGCACGCTCAGCGCAGCAGTTCATTTGAAATAACTACATCTGATTCTGTTGAATCCAAGTCGTCTTTACTTGATGTTGATGCGTCTCTGAAGGCCAGTTTCCTCTCTGGATTGATTCAAGTGGAAGGTTCTGCCAAGTATCTGAATGATCAGAAAAAATCCAAGAATCAGAGCAGAGTGACACTTCAGTACAAAGCTACCACCACCTTCGAACAGTTGTCAATGACTCATCATGAGGCCAAGAACATGCTAAGTACTGATAATATGGATAAGGAATCTGCAACACATGTTGTCACTGGAATCCTTTATGGGGCCCATGCTTTCTTTGTGTTTGACAGTCAGAAATTAGATTCTAGCAGCGCTCAGTACATCCAGGGCAGCATGCAAGCTGTGATAAAGAAGATTCCTACATTTGATGTCGAGGGGAAAGTTAGTATCAAGTTGACTGATGAGGAAAAAGCCCTGACTGACCAATTCTCCTGCAAATTCTATGGGGACTTCATTCTTCAAAGCAACCCGGCAACATTTGAAGATGCAGTAAAGACCTACACACAACTTCCAAACCTCCTGGAACAAAAGCAAACTGCTGTTCCACTAAAAGTCTGGCTGACGCCCCTCAAGAAATTTGATTGCACAGTTGTTGAGCTCAAGGGTGAGATCTGCATTGGACTAGTGAGGAAAGCTGAGAAGGCTGTAGAAAATGTATGGAAAGCAGAAATTAGATGCAGTGATTCTCTGGGAGAAAAAGAATTGGGGAATGTGCCCCGGATTCACAAAAAGTTGAGGAATTTCCATAAACTATGTCAAGATTACACTTCCATGCTCCGATTGACAATGGAGAAGAAATTTCCTTTGATTCGAACAGGTGAAGAAGATGTCGTTTCACTGGAAAAGCTCTTTGATGACAGGGAGAAGTCACCCTTCAGTGAGGACAACTTAAACAACTGGATGACTGACAGAGAAAGAGAAATCACTGCCATCAGATCCTGTGTAGAGATTATGAAAGAAACAAAGCCAAAAATGGTCCGAAATCAGTCTGACTTGGACAGAGAGATTCTCGCTCCAGGAATAGATCATGCTCTGTGCTTTGTTTTTACCTCTATTGAACATAATGACCCCTACTTGGAGAATATGACCAAGTACTTACATTCACATGAACTTCAAAGTGATGAAAATGTCACTCTACCAACTGAAGACCAATGGTACATCTCAGAGAGAGTTCATATCAGAGAAAAAGCCAAAGCTTTCCGGGATTTCACCGGCACTCTAAAAAACAACAGCAGATTCACCTTCCTTATAGCAGTTATACCAAATGAGAACCACAAAGGTGCCACTATCTATCATTACAAGGATGGCATTCTGATCACCGATGATTTCTCACAGCCTAACATCCCTGAGGAGATAACAGACCGAAGAGATTTGATCTGGTGTAAGTATTTACCTTCCACGAACAGGTGAACTAAATCAATCTTGTTTATCTATTATATGTTCATGTAGATGCTTAGTAACAATGTTTTGGTCTCACCTTCAGATGCCTCTGATCTATACCTGGATCCCAAAACTGCAAACTACTATCTCACTCTATCTGAAGATAACAAGATGGCTACATTTGGACCCTGGCAGAATTATTCTGATCTCCCAGAGAGGTTTGATACACGTCCACAGGTCCTGTGCACAAAGGGCCTGACTGGGCGTCATTACTGGGAGGTAGACTGGAGTAAAGGATATAACAATGATGTTGGTGTGGGGGTTGCATACATGAGAATTGAGAGGAAATATGATAACGAGAAGAGTGCGCTTGGATTCAATGAAATATCCTGGTTTTTTGGTGAAAATCAAGGGAATCTCTATCCAATGCATATTAGTGAGGTGTGGAGGGAAAAAGTTCCTCCTACTGGATGCAACAAAGTTGGGGTGTACCTGGACTGGCCTGCTGGCACTTTGAGCTTCTACAGCGTCACCTCTAACAAACTAAAACTCCTCCACACCTTCAGTGACAAATTCACTGAGGCCGTTTACCCAGGTTTCTATAGCCGGCACGAATCCAACTACGCTTCACTGTGTCCAATGTAGTAAAAGCATTTTGCACAGTTACCATTGCATTGTTCTTGGATTTGGTAGCATAATTAACATTCTCTGCTTCAAATATTTGTTCCGTAGTTATGGTCTGCAAAAACGATCTATTGCTTTTTCACCATTGGTGTAATTCCTTTAATCTATTTTTATTCTTGCACATTCAATACAGATCCATGTATGAACATAGGTGGGTGGCATACGTACATTTAACCCCGAACTGTGTGAGAGTAGATAACATGAACTTTTTTAAGTGTCATTCTGCATTTTAATGGTGTAAATAATAACCTCTAATATAATGGGATAAAGTTGTACCTTGATATTGGACTTTTTTCTTTTTAAGCGTTCATGACTTTTCATTTGTTCTTTAAAGTTAAGCCATAAAACAGAAATGGGAGTGGGTCTTTATGTTTAAACACAGGACTTTGTGTAATGTTGATTGCATCATGTTGAGTTAAGAATAGGTTTTTATGTAGAGTTATAGAATGTTTGTGAAATTTTAACATCTCTTGTTCATTAACAGCATTAGCGGTACTCTAACAATAATGGGTTCAGTTCAGTTTGTAACTTTCACATCTTTGAATTGATGTTAATTGACTGCAGCTTATCAGTGAAGCACAAATGAAGTCTGTAAGCCAACAGGAAATTCTTACCATAATATCAACAATTATTGATAAAGTGATGATTGTGGTTCTGAACCTGTACAAACTCGACCAGGACGCTGCGCTTATCACATCCGTGGTGTTATGAGGAGATTATGAATATTGTCATTTTATGGAGCTGTACCACTGGTTTCACATGTATGCTGTTTTCATGATATTTAATAAAGAGTTGATTCTGTGTGTAGCTTGGTTATTTTATGTCCAGTGAGGAGTTAAACTTATAACGATTTATTTTGTAATAGCGTTAGTCACGACAACAGCAGGAACATTTGAGAATATTTTATATTTTAAATCATCTATGATATAAAATTTCAGACATATATCAACAATATTTTCAGTAAGAAGATGATTTTAGACGAAGCTTCCATTTCCTATAAAGTTTTGCCTTCCAATTCACGAGCGCCAATCCTTGATTTACATAAGATTACCTTTAGTAAGATCCAAACTGAGGAACAGTAAATTACTGAAAATAGCCTCCAGGATAAGAGAAACAAATTTACACCAACTTTAATCCTCCTTTAGCGTGGCTTTGTGAACTAACGATATTGTTTAGCATGTTGACAAAATGTTTATATGCTCTACTTGTAAGTAACTTTGCGTTGCTTACACAGTTAAGCAATCTTTTCATACAAATTAAAACTTACTTATTTATATACTTCTAATACTTAATGCTTATTTATCTTTTAAAAAAGGTGAATCTTCTTTTCTGATCTAATATCCTGCAATTGTTTAGGGTACTTCTACCCCACTGATATCTTACAAATATCTTTTGGGTTATTTCTTGTGTTCTACTAAATATGTTTGCTTCCTGTTATAGAGATTGTCCTGTCCAGACATTCTGTGTTATGTTTTGAACAATAACAGTTTTGGCAGATTACTGAATATTCTGTCACAGAATAACCTCTGTGATCGTATAAACTGCTGGTAAATGAGGGATAAGCCATGTAGCATATTATACTGCATGAGAGATTTGTTAAAAATAGCCTTTAGAAATTGCCCTGTTTTATGGAGCTCTTCGTTCTGCACTTAACATAATAATATCAGGCCATTACCTTTTGCTCTGTGCTGTTTCTCCAGGATCACTACATGTAATAACAAACTCCTACCAAGAAATCTATCACAAACACATCCGTAGCCAGTGGCAAATATTCTTTGGGAAGCAGATGTTAACATCATGATTCAGGTACAGCTTTTCTCATTTTTCTCATTTTTGTAAATTTTGTTAATATAAATGTTAATTCCTGTTGGCAATTGTGAGATGTACAGTATAGATAGAAGGTGTCATACAGTGGATTCTGTGGTCACGTGCCAAGCTGGCGTGGCCCGGAGCCAGAGGTGCAGCTTACAGATGCTTTGGATGGCCTCATGCGTGCTGGAGAAATCGAGTTAGATGACAAGCTTACAACACACATGCAAACTGCGTTCAGTGTAAATAAAACTTAAGTCTCTGCTGCTTAAAGGAACATTTTACCCAACATTGAGGGGAAATTGGGGTGAGTTGAAAAAAAACATAAAATCTATTCAATAAATGGCAGTTACAAAAGGTCAAGTGCATATGTGGTACGTTTTTATAAAGGAACCACACCCTCTACTATTCCTCAGAATGTAAACAATAAAACAATCAAGAAACACAAGGAGGAAACAGTAAAGGGCACTTCCTGTAATTCAGTCCATTAACAGCTCAGTCTTCCATTTGCAGGTTATAATCTGAAATATTCTGTTTACGTTTTTTTGGTGCGATAAGTAAAATCTGTCTGTTTTCTTAGAGTTTAAAAGCAGGAAATAACTTGTCATCCATTATTTCATCTATGCCAATTTGGAAAGCTGGAAGGAATCATCTGCTCTTGATTGAAACCATTTTCAGAGGTTTACAGCCACCTGACTTTTTGATCGTGTTGACTTTGTGGGCAGCACTGGATGTTTCTATCTATTGTAATAGTTTTGAGTCTCTTGATGGTCCTCAAGTAAAAATAGGAATCTCGACATCATACAGTTACTGCTGGACTTGAGTATTATATCCAGAAATGCTGAAAATGCAAAAATTGTGGAGGACCTGGGTGATTGTTTTGAAGATCATTGGACAGTCTAATGACTCATGACAAACAAGAAACCCTTAAACAACTAAGACTAAACATAACAACGGTCATTGATTGTTTAGGTAACATCATACAGTATTTAGCTCAGGGCAGGACTAAATTAAAAATAAACCTTAATTTTCAAAAATCCTCTTGTTCTTCCAAATGTTTCAGCTTTTTCCAGATTCTGCAAGGGGTGTGTAAACTTTTGAGCACAACTGTATAGCTGAGTATTATCTGCATAACAATAGAAGCTAATTCCATGTTTTCTAATAGTGTTGCCAAGGGGCAGCATGTATTTGGAGAATAAAGGGTCCTAAAACAGATCCCTGAGCCAATCCTCAATTTAATTTATGAATTTGACGATTCCCCATTTAAATGGACAAATTGATATCTGTCTGATAAGTAAGATTGAAACCATTGCAGTGCCTGTCACTTAATCCCGGTATAATCGTGTAAGCGATTTAAAAGTCTTTTATGGTCTACGGTATTGAAGGTCAAGCAGGACTAGGAGTGAGATGTTACCTTTATCAGATGCTATAGGCAGGTCGTGTGTAATTGTAACAAGCGCAGTTTCAGTGCTATAAGAAAGAGCGGACACTACCTTTTCTGGTATTTTAGACAGGTAAGGGATATTTGAAATCAGTCAATATCTTCAAAGTTCATTTGGGTCTAAGGTTGGTTTCTTGATAAGAGGCTTAGTGACGGCTAGTTTAAAGGGTCCTTGGACATGTCCTAGATGAATTGACGAGTTGATAATTTTAAAAATGGGATCAATTCCAACAGGTAGTAGCTTGTTTAATAATTTAGTTGGAAAGGGGCCTAATAAGCATGCTGTAGGTTTGGATGTTGAAATAAGCTTAATTAAATCTTCCTATTTTATAGGTGAAAAACACTGTAGGTTTTATTTAAGGGCAATGGTTTTGGGCAATGGTTGACACTAAACATGCTCTTATTGGTCAGTATCATTAGGGGCTCTTAAGACAGCAAGACCTTTTGTACAGAGCATTAAACACAAACAAGTCTTTAACTGTACTGAAAACACAGAAATAATCTCCTATTGCAGTCTGACAAAAGCAGGCTGGGAATTGGAAATCCTTTTGGACCAATTGTGTTGAATTAACACTTACATGAAGTAAATTGAACAAGGTGCAAGGTCATTTTTTTTATTATTCTGTTTGATTATTTTGAGCATTTGGGTTTAAAGACTGCTGACAGCGGGTTGTGTTTACGGCAAAACTTCAGACTGTCATGTCTACCATGAATTTGCCATTAAGATGCATGACAGAAGCACATGCGCACCTTGGTCAGAAAAGCACACAATAACATGCCTTCTTATTGCGATTAAAACCGACGTACACCACATTTGTTACTTCGATAATGCTTACTGTGATTATGAGCTTATCCTAGAGCTGGGCAATAAAACGATTACAACAATTAATGCAATACATTTTTCCCCTATAAAACTTTAACAAAAGTTTAATAAATATTCAACATAATGTAAGCAACATAGAGGAAATGCTGCGCATGCTTGGTACACATACGCCCGCGCGACCTTTCGTCAGACACAGCAACATGCGTGCGATTGCCATTGTTATCGCTCCCTTCCATTTTGCAAAGTGACTTCAAATCAAAAACCCGCCTAGGCTTCGAGGCAGAGCAATTTGCGTCAATAATTTTTTTTAATAGAGTAGCTTACAGCCGTAGTCGGGGTCACTGAGTGCAGCTGTGACACGTCAGAGGAGAGCTGGCCCTCCCGGCTGACCCTGGTTTCTCCCAAGGTTTATTTTCTTCATTTATGCATCATTGGAGTTTCGCTTCCTCGACATAGCAGGGCAGTGCTGGCTTGCTTACCTGGAGAATGCATTTATTTATTTACTTATTTGATTTTAGTTATAGAATGATCTTGCTTGGTCTATAAACACCATGCAATGTGCTGTGTTTTACCTTTCTGTGTTTTCTGTTTTTCTTATTTGCTCCTGTGAAGCTGCTTGGAATAATGCACATTTTGAAAAGCGCTACATAAATAAACTGAATTGAAACCACCACCATGCTTCTGGGTTCTGGATACGAAAATAATGCATCTTCTCGGCTTCCTATAGTGCCACTTATGCCTTAGGTTACCGACACCTGGGATATGATGCAGTACTGTATGGACAGGATATAGGCTATGGAAAATCGGTGGGTATTTCAAAAAGGAATATGAACTGTACACACTGTTAACCATTTCTGTAGAAATTAGATTCTTCTTGGCAGTAGTTTGCCAGAAACTTACAGTAGATTTAAATGCATGTAATTTTTATGTTGTTTGTTCAAAGATCAATTAACATTAAACATCTACGACAATGTTAATGTTTAATGTTAATTCATCTTGTAAGAAACTATTGCCAGTAAATAAATACATACATTTGAATCTACACTAAACTGCAAACTGCTGCCAATAAGACTTAACACAACACAACAGCTTTTTATGGCTTCTCATGTATATGCAAAATATTACAGATAAGTTATTATCTTCTTGTCATTTACATTCACATTTACATCTAGTTATTTGGAAGACGCTTTTATCCAACGCAGTTGCCAGTAACTTACTGTAGATTTACATTCATGTAATTTACTGGCAACAGTTTGTTCAAAGATGAAAATTAAACATTAGTGTTTTCCTTACGGAAAAAAACTTTTACATAACAGCCTCATGCAAAGCATCATGGGAACCAAAATGAGAAAAACAGAAACCAAAATGGGTTGATGAGGATTTCTTGTTCCTAGAATTACGATTTCTTCTAAAAAGGTGTTTATCCTTTTCTGATTTAACATCTGATATATTTTTGGTTATTCTTTTATGTGTTATACAAAACATGTGTGCTTTATGCTAGTGATACATTTAGCCTATATAGGCTACTGTGTTGCACAATAAAATCATCATTGGATTTGGCAGATTAATTGTCTTTGTTATGTTGAAAATTCTTCTCTCTTACAGAATAACCTCTGTGATCCAGTGTTAATTTTGTTGATGAAAAAATATTATTTGTCGATGACATGCTTTTACTGATAAAATGAGACAATTACAGGATTTTTTGTCCCGTGCATTGCGTTTCTCATGTGTTGTTGTTGTAGAGAAAGGAGTCTTATGGCCCTTTAACCATTTCATAGTACTGCACTGTACTTTTTTCAAAAGCACCACTAATAATTATTCATAAATTATTATACATCACCGGCTAAAAAGTAAATAGTAACTAGTACTGAGTAGTTGGTAGTTTTTGAGAATAGTAATTTTTACTTTTACTCAATTACTTTTTTAACACCAGTACTTTTACTTGTAATTAAGTACAATTTCAGCGATGATTTTTTTTAGCTTATCGACCACATGGGGAACCGTACACCAAAACTCCTCGTTGTTGCTTTAGGACAGGAACGATATAAAACTGTCCTAGAAAACAGATTATTAAAACAGAGAACACATATTTTCAGAGCCAATTGATGGTTTTCATCTGTTAGGGCTGAATGAATGTAGTCAGTTCTAATAATCATTGCTCGTAATATTGTATTTTATTTTTGCATTGTTTAAAGTAAATGCAGGATTACACACATCAAAAAATCCGGGCAGGTTTGAAGTATGTAGTTTGTCACATTGGCAAAAGTTACAAAAGGAGGAAAAATAACCAAATGCCTGCTGTGTTTGGTCTGTTGGCTATTTTTGTCCAAAGCGTTTTCAATTGAAAAGGAATTAATTAATCAAGCTCCTTTCATTACACATTAGATGCTTTCATAGAGTACTACTCATAAAAATTACACTGTATGTCTTGCAAGATACTTTTCCCTTTGATTATTATAAAGAGCAAACCTTTAGTTAAAGATTCACACTGTTAATTGACAAGGTTTAAAATGATAAACTCAGTTCACTGCTTGAAACATGAATCCCCATAAAACCACACGAATGAAAGTCACCAGAGTTCACAGAACTTAGTTGGCAATAATAATTTGCTCATTGTCATCCAATTTTATTATTTCACATGAAACATCTCAAAAGCCACATCATTTATGAAAATACTGAAGGTGTATTACTTTGTATAAAAGCGTCTGCCAAATGAATAAATGTAAATGTAAATAAATGTGCCAGGTAAGGGGGGTTTTACTTATATAAGTACATGTGCAACAGCACAGAACCTCAAACTGCAAGCTCCAGCCAGAAGTGAAGAAGACTCATACACACAGCAGATCTACACAACTTCACCAGGTGAGAACAGGATGGATGGCAAGAGAAAGAATGATGCCTGTGATTTGGCCTAAGTTGGTCTGTTAAATGTTAAAGGAATCGTCCACTTTCAACAAAGATTTTTATGATGATTGACTTACTCCTGTTGTCTTCCAAGATGTTAATGAATTTTTTTCTTTAATCGAAAAGAAAATTAAGGTTTTTGATGAAAACATTCCAGGATTTTTCTCCATACAGTGGACTTCAATGGACTCCAAACGGTTGAAGGTCAAATTACAATTTCAGTGCAGCTTCAAAGGGCCTTAAACTATACCAGGACGATGAATAAGGATCTCATCCAGCGAAAAGATTGGTCATTTTCTAAAGAAAATACAAACATATATGATTTATAAACACAAATGTTCTGTTCTGCGATGCGCGTTCCTGACTTCATGTAATACGTAATCACGTTGAAATGGTCGCGCTTGATGTAGGCGGAAGTACCAAGTCAGTTCGACTTCATGGGGCGCTGTAAGTGTTTATTTTGGTATTGTTATGTGTGGTGTTTATTCTGACACACTCGGTTATGATTATACTCACACAAATTAGATCACATTTTATGTTTATTGTTCTGATCTTAAAGCAAAAACATTAATCTTCACTTCATCAGTGATAAAGAAATGAAAATCCTGTGGTCTGCTGTAGGTTCAGCTCCCAACGGGAAGCACGAAGTGTCCGATCTGGCAGGCTAGTAGGGGTCAACTCGAACAAGCCTATTGATTACAAGTTAAACGTGTAAATACTAAGTCAAACGCCGTTTACAAAAAAAGGGAGTTAAAAGGTAAAAAAACGATGCCCTTCTCCACATTTTTTTGAAAATGACTGATCATTTTGCTAGATAAGACCCTTATTCATTGTCTGGTATCATTTAAAGCCCTTTGAAGCTGCACTGAAACTGTCATTTTGACCTTCAACCGAGTCCATTGAAGTCCAATGTATGGGGAAAAATCCCGTAAAGTTTCATCAAAAACCTTTATTTCTTTTCGATAAAAGAACAAAATACATAAACATCTTGGATGACAACAGGGGTGATTAAATTATCATGAAAATGTTTGTTGAAAGTGGACGATTCTTTTAAGTTAATTGTAAGTAGCACACAGAAACTAGAGCACAACTTCAAGGTGTGCTTAGAGAGGAAGATGTGGTGTCGGTTTGACATGTTGTTGGATGTTTTCCCTCAGGTTGAAGAAATGGCATCAAATCAAATGATGGTGGCTGCACTGGGTCGACCTTTCACCCTTGGGATGCTGTATGATGCTCGCAAAGATGAAGTGCTCACAGGTAAAATGTGACCACAGCTACAGTATGGCACTTATGCTTTTAGTCTTATGCTGTGGATCCAAACGCTGCAGCGCAGTGTATTGTGTGTGTATATTTTACTTTAGAATCCAGGCAAATCCCAAAAATAACACAGAGCGTCAGTTTATATAAACTTTACAGAAATCAAGTCTTCACAACTACTGCCGATACCAAACTTTACAGTCTTATAGACCAGTCTTACAGTACCAAAAAGTCCTGTATAACCAGTATGTGTATGGGTGAGTTATCCCAGACGCGGAGCTGCGTTTCTTGGGCAGTCTGTGACCGATACTGCACATCGCTGTTTGTTGTGCAGTGACAGGGATGTTCAAGTCATACCTAGACATTGTGCAAATAATGATCTACATGTGTTGAGTGTTTGCGCTAAATAAAATCTACGCATCCACTTCTTATGTGATTCTGAGCTGGTTGTGTTCAGGTGCTATGTTGTCAGTAAGAATGGATGACACCAGATTCACGCCTGCATGTCTTGGGAAAATGTTGTATGGAAATAGTTAAATGGAAAGCGTTCGTATCACGCCGTCAATCCTCTTCCTTCACTGACTAAACCTTCATTTCTCATCATATGCTGCATCCCAATTCGCCTACTTATACTATGAACTAAAATGTACTGATTTTGAAATGGAAAAGTATATACATTTTAGTGTCTTGCAAAACAATATGCTAAATATTGGCATTAGTTGTAGAGCTGTAACGAGTGCGTTGTGTTATGGGCGATTCAAGGCTATTTATTTCTCAGTTTTACATTGACTTGTGGCAGATTGATATTGTTGAGAAATTAATTTATTACTTTCTGATTTGGGTTATTCTCTGATGAGTATAATTTACCCTTAAATTCCAGGAAGATGTGGGTTTTTCTCCTTGTGAGTTGGTGGCTTTCCCTATTGAGTCTTTTGTATTTGAAATGGTTGATTTCATTAATTCGATTGATTTGATTTGCCAGATTTTTCCAGATTTGTTACTATATGTTGAAAATCTTCCGGTCTCAGTCTGTGGATTGGAAATTGAATGCATTTATTAATTTTTTTAATTTAATTCCTATTTATATTTTCTCAATTTATTCTGTCTATCTTCTGATGGTTCATTTAAATTGATGTCTTCAAATTGTTTAACTTTTGGTCCAGTTCAGCTTCATGTTCTTTAGCTATCTTTATTTTGTAGACAGAATATGATATTATTTTTCCTCGTACTACTGTTTTCCCTGCTTCCCACCAAAGAGACGGACATGATTCAGGGGTGTCATTAATTTCTAGACAGCATGCCCACTTTTTTCAAAAATAATTATTAAATTCAGAGTCTTTCAGAAGAGATATTTTAAATCGCCATCTGGTAATGGGTCTAGGGAGAATACTTCTATTCCCTTTAAAAGGTACCAGAGCATGATCACTAATAATTATTGATCATATCTCTGATTCTTAATGTTTGATATAATGGAATTTCTAGTTTGAAAAAAAATCAATGCTGAATATGAGTGGTGTACCGGTGAAACGTTTTATTTAGCGTTACGATACTGTAGACGCCAACTATCGCCAAGACCAAAATCACTCGTGACCTGTTTTATAGTCTCAGCAGCCTGCCAAGCGTGTTTAAGTCACCTGCAATTATGACAAGAGTCATGTGAGCAAAGACTCTACACAGTTTGCTTTCACAGACCGTGAAGGTCACAGAGAGCAGTCTAATATCATATGACCTTTGTGTACTAAAAACTGATTTGGTTGATTATCTGGATATATTTCTGTTTATTTTGTCACAAAATGGAGCAGAAAGCTCTTAGATATTACCTGCTAACAAGAGGTCATTGTAAACTGCTGAGTGTTAAATTAAGTTAAAAGATAAGATGCAATCAAACATGGCCAACTTAAAGGGGCCATTTTATGCTTCATTTAAAGTTAATATTTTGTTCTCGACTTTCTAGTTAAAGAGCAAATACATTTTACAATTCCTCTTTATCAGGGGAGGCGCCAGGACTTTTTCCTCGGGGGTGTTAAGGGCGGGCTTTACAGCTTAGAGGGTGGGGTAATAAAATTATTAAATTAATAAATGCCTTAGCTAGAAAACTTGCAATTTTGCCATTAAAAAATATAGAACAGCTTCTTATAAAAATTGCTTTAGTGCATTAGTCTACACTTCTCCCACGGGGTGCACTAAGTTATAGTTATTTAAGATTTTGTGGCCATTTTAGAACAAGCTTGCATTATATTATGTGATTTTTTGTTGAAAACATTATGCAATGTGTAAAGTATCCTATGAAACGTATATTTGAATTAAACAAAGAATAAAAAATCACAAAAAGCAAATGAAGCAGAATAAAGCAATGAACATACAGAGAGTACTAGGGTACAGTCGGCGTATGTTTCACAAGTCTCCGTTAAAAAAAACTGCATATCTACAAGCACAAGGTTCGAGTCATTTTCAATATAAGGGTCATTCGCTAGCCTATTTATTCCTTCTATAACCAAAAGCAAACTAATCAATGGTATACTCTTCTGTTATTTGTATTGAAAATGAATTCGGAGTGGAACACTCTTATTTAAAAAAAACATGATGTGTTCCCATAGTGCAGATTAATCAATACGTTGAAAATATTTTAAACAAATGGGGGTCAGGAAGGCAACGTCAAATCCAAATGCAGCTTTATTTAAAGGGTAATCCAACGTCGTAAGCCAGTAAACAGGCAAAGGAGTCGAGACTGTAGCTCAGTGGTAAGAGCTTTGCGTTAACAATGCAAGGTTGAGGGTTCGATCCCAGGGAATTGCATATACCTATGGATTAATGTATAGGATACCAAATGCATAAATTTAAATGTAAATGAGACAGGCAGCAAACAATCAAAAACACAAGGTCCAGGTCCAGGTCCAAACACCAAAACACAAAGAACAAGAAAGAAACTAGATCAGGCTGGAAGAGGAAATATACGTTACTAAGCAATGAAGTGAGCTTAAATAGTGACTGGGTGATTGGCAACAGGTGAAGGTGTAATCTGAGGGGATCTTGGAAAATGGAGTCCATCCTGGAACCGTCGGTGTGGTGTGTGGTGACCTCTAGTGACAGGGAACAGATACCTGACAATATTAACAATTAGGCAAACTCCATATACTCTGTTGTAGTTTTACAATTCTGTGACTATAAGGTAAACTCAGATAGCACTAGTCCTCCACATACAAAAACACACAACATCTGATTTGCAATGACAGGCACAATCGGGTTTACTTGCTCTTCAGGTGAGGTTTTATTAGGCAAGGCAAGGCAAGTTTATTTATATAGCACATTTCATACACAATGGTAATTCAAAGTGCTTTACACAAAAAATGTAATAATCATCTAAAAAAAAATAACAAAAATAAAACACTGAGTTTAAAAACCTTTAAAATGACAGTTTAGAATCATATTATTAATTTGCTTCTATCCAAAAGTCTTTTATTTTTACTCTAAAGTACTGGAAAAGTTCGACTGGGCAGCCAATCACAAACTCAGGCTGAGTCTTGATAACAGATGCAAATCAAACATTATCCAAATCTGCATTTTATTTATTTTTCAGTGATTTTGGATGTTATCAGCTTGTTTGTAATTATATTAAAAGTAATAATATTTAAGAAATAAAATATTTATATAAAATATCAGTGGGGCTGTATTCATCATTGGCGGGCGGGACAAAATTGGACTACAGATATATATATATATATATATAACCTTTGGCTCAGTGGTTGTGCTATTTGGACTAACAACACCACAACACTGGCCAAGAAAGCACAGCAGCGTCTCTACATCCTTTGCAAACAGAGAAGAGTCAGAGCCCCAGCCCCCTTCATGTACACCTTCTACACTTTTCAATAGTTTTTCATTTTATTAAGAATAAATGGCTTTATGATCTGATGTGAAAAGGGGAAAAGGTCAGTGGGAGGCATATTCGAACCGGCGATGATATGAAGTAGTCAACAGGGTTTATTCTCTAGGCCACTGGAGACGCTATTTGACTTGCCCCAGATACCTTAGTAACAGAGGAAAACACAGGAAAAACACACAAACTCCACATAGTAAGGCCCCAGGAGTGGGAAGGTTCAAACCCAGGACCTTCTTACTGAGAGGTGAAAGTGTGAACACTGCATCACTATGCTAGCAAACTCAAAATAATGTTGAATCTTTGATATTTCTTCATTTTACAGATTATAATGTGAAAAGTTAGGTTCCAAAATTAGGATTTTTACGTTTTTCTTCTTTTGTTAGTTAGCTAGTTTATATTGTTATCATGTTTTTTTTCTTTTGTCAGTTAGTTATGTTAGTTAGTTTATAATTTTTTCATGTTTTTCTTGTGTTTTCTTGTGTTAGTAAGCTGTATTTTTTAAGTTCTTATAGCTTGAATAAATACTAAAAAGCATTTATTGATATTAATTGGAATGCAGAATAACAAACGTTTGGAAAAATATTCTCACATGTTCTCACATGTTCTCAAAAATGTCAAACTCTTCATGATTTGTGTGTCTAAATCCTAAATCCCAAATCTTTCTGATTGTTATCAAATGCCCCTAAGGATATGATACTTCAGGTTTTAGACTTTCTGAATCCACCTTTAAAACTTGCTTTTGTTGGCATTTCACTCAAATCACATTTAAGGATTTTATCAAAATTATGTTTTTTCTTGACTTACAGGTTGATATTACTTGTTTTTTTTCACAGGCTTCATGCTGTGGGATAAAAAAACACTCCAAGAAAACAGGTCTGAGCACGCTCAGCGCAGCAGTTCATTTGAAATTACTGCATCTGATTCCATTGAATCCAAGTCGTCTTTACTTGATGTTGATGCGTCTCTGAAGGCCAGTTTCCTCTCTGGATTGATTCAAGTGGAAGGTTCTGCCAAGTATCTGAATGATCAGAAAAAATCCAAGAATCAGAGCAGAGTGACACTTCAGTACAAAGCTACCACCACCTTTGAACAGTTGTCAATGACTCATCATGAGGCCAAGAACATGCTAAATACTGCCATTATGGATAAGGAATCTGCAACACATGTTGTCACTGGAATCCTTTATGGGGCCCATGCATTCTTTGTGTTTGACAGTCAGAAATTAGATTCTAGCAGCGCTCAGGACATCCAGGGCAGCATGCAAGCTGTGATAAAGAAGATTCCTACCTTTGATGTCGAGGGGAAAGTTAGTATAAAGTTGACTGATGAGGAAAAAGCCCTGACTGACCAATTCTCCTGCAAATTCTATGGGGACTTCATTCTTCAAAGCAACCCTGCAACATTTGAAGATGCAGTAAAGACCTACACACAACTTCCAAACCTCCTGGAACAAAAGCAAAAGGCTGGTGTTCCACTAAAAGTCTGGCTGACGCCCCTCAAGAAATTTGATTCCACAGTTGTCGAGCTCAAGGGTGAGATCTGCATTGGACTAGTGAGGAAAGCTGAGAAGGCTGTAGAAGATGTAGTGCAAGCAGAAATGAGATGCAGTGATTCTCTGGGAGAAAACATGGTGGAGAAACTGCCTCAGATTCACAAAAAGTTGAGGAATTTCCATAAACTATGTCAAGATTACAAATCTAAACTCCAAATAAGCATGGAGAAAAAATTCCCTTTGATTCGTGCAGGTGAAGAAGATGACGTTTCACTGGAAAAGCTCTTTGACGACAGGGAGAAGTCACCATTTAGTTATGACAACTTAAACAACTGGATGAATGTCAGAGAAACAGAAATCACTGCCATCAGATCATGTGTAGAGATTATGAAAGAAACAAAGCCAAAAATGGTCACAAATCTGTCTGAGTTGAACAGCAAGATTCTCGCTCCAGGAGTAGATCATGCTCTGTGCTTTGTTTTTACCTCTGTTGAACGCGATGACCCCTACTTGGAGAATATGACCAAGTACTTATATTCACATGGATCACACAGTGATGAAAATGTCACAACAGAAGACCAATGGTACATCTCAGAGGGAGTTCATATTAGAGAAAAAGCCAAAGCCTTCCGGGATTTCACCAGCACTCTGAGAAACAGCAGCAGTTTTACCTTCCTTATAGCAGTTATACCAAATAAGAAATACAAAGGTGCCACTATCTACCATTACAAGGATGGCATTCTGATGACCGATGATTTCTCACAGCCTCGCATCCCTGAAGTGATGACAGACCGCAGAGATTTGATCTGGTGTAAGTATTTACCTTCCACGGACAGCTGAACTAAATCAAACTTGTTTATCTATTAAATGTGTTTATACTGCATGTTCATGTAGATGCTTAGTAACACTGTTTTGGTCTCTCCTTCAGATGCCTGTGATCTCAACCTGGATTCCATAACTGCAAGCAACTGGCTGACTCTATCTGAAGATAACAAGACGGCAACATGTGGATCGTTGCAGAAGTATCCTGATCTCCCAGAGAGATTTGATCCACGTCCACAGGTCCTGTGCAAAAAGGGCCTGACTGGGCGTCATTACTGGGAGGTAGAGTGGAGTAAAGGTTATAAGAATGATGTTGGTGTGGGAGTTACATTCATAAGAATTGAGAGGAAAAAAGAAGCCAAGGAGAGTGGGCTTGGATCCAATTCAATATCCTGGTATTTTGGTGAAAAACAAGAGTATCTCTATGCATGGCATAATGGTCAGGTGTGGAGCGGACCAGTTCCTCCTACTGGATGCAAGAAAGTTGGGGTGTACCTGGACTGGCCTGCTGGCACTTTGAGCTTCTACAGCGTCACCTCAAACAAAGTAGAACACCTCTACACCTTCAGTGATGCCAAGTTCACTGAGGCCGTTTACCCAGGTTTCTATATTTTTCACTTTACCAACTACGCTTCACTGTGTCCAATGTAGTAAAAGCATTTTGCACCGTTTCTATTGCATTGTTCTTAGATTTGGTAGCATAATTGACATTCTCTTCTTCAAATATTTGTTCCTTGGTTATGGCCTGCAAAAACTATTTGAAAAAACTAAAAAATCTATTGCTTTTTCACCATTGGTGTAATTCCTTTAATCTATTTTTATTCTTGCACATTCAATACAGATCCATGTATGAACATAGGTGGGTGGCATACGTACATTTAACCCCGAACTGTGTGAGAGTAGATAACATGAACTTTTTAAAATGTTATTCTGCATTTTAATGGTGTAAATAATAACCTCTAATATAATGGGATAAAGTGGTACCTTGATATTGGACTTTTTTCTTTTTAAGCGTTCATGACTTTTCATTTGTTCTTTAAAGTTAAGCCATACAACAGAAATGGGAGTGGGTCTTTATGTTTAAACACAGGACTTTGTGTAATGTTGATTGCATCATGTTGAGTTAAGAATAGGTTTTTATGTAGAGTTATAGAATGTTTGTGAAATTTTAACATCTCTTGTTCATTAACAGCATTAGCGGTACTCTAACAATAATGGGTTCAGTTCAGTTTGTAACTTTCACATCTTTGAATTGATGTTAAATGACTGCAGCTTATCAGTGAAGCAGAAACAAAGTCTGTTAGCTGTCATGAAATTATTACCAAAATGTCAACAACTATTGATAAAGTGATGATTGGAACGAGCTCTGGTTGGTGATATGTTTTCTCTTTAAACAAATATAATATCCCACTCTTGAACTCTCTTCTTGTGGTTCTGAACCTGTACAAACTCGACCAGGACGCTGCGCTTATCACAACTGTTGTGTTATGAGGAGAGTATGAATATTGTAATTTTATGGAGCTGTACCACTGGTTTCACATGTATGCTGTTTTCATAATATTTAATAAAGAGTCCTGAGTTGAATCTGTGTGCAGCTTGGTTATTTTATGTCCAGCGAAGAGTTTTAAAAGATTTATTTGTAATAGCGTAAGTCATGATAACAGCAGAAATAGGAAAATTTGAGAATATTTTATATTTGAAATAATCTGTGATACAAAATTTCAGACATCGACAATATTTTCAGTGAGAAGAAGATTTTAGACGAAGCTTCCATTTTCTATAAAGTTTTGCAAATTTTCCTATTCACGAGCACCAATATTTGATTTATATAATATTAGCAAACTCACTTTAGTAAAACTCCACCTCAGTAAAGTACTGAAAATAGGCTCCAGGGTAAGACCCAAAGCAACAATTTTACTCCAACTTTAATCCTTCTAGTAGCTAGGCCTTGTAAACTAACGTTATTGTCTGGCATAAAGGTTTATATGCTCTCCTACTTGGAAGTACCAGAATTAAAACTTTCATACTTTCAAGTTCTTTCATGTCTTTTACTGATATTTCTTGTGTTCTACAAAATATGTTTGCTTCCTGTTATAGAGATTGTCCTGTCCAGACATTCTGTGTTATGTTTTGCACAATAACAGTTTTGGCAGATTACTGAATATTCTGTCACAGAATAACCTATGTTGTCGTATAAGCTGCTGGTAAATGAGGGATAAGCCATGTCGCATATTATACTGCATGAGAGATTTGTTAAAAATAGCCTTTAGAAATTGCCCTGTTTTATGGAGCTCTTCGTTCTGCACTGAACATAATAATATCAGGCCATTACCTTTTGCTCTGTGCTGTTTCTCCAGGATCACTACATGTAATAACAAACTCCTACCAAGAAATCTATCACAAACACATCCGTAGCCAGTGGCAAATATTCTTTGGGAAGCAGATGTAAACATCATGATTCAGGTGCAGCTTTTCTGATTTTTGTAAATTTTGTAAATATAAATGTTAATTCCTGTTGGCAATTGTGAGATGTACAGTATAGATAGAAGGTGTCATACAGTGGATTCTGTGGTCACGTGCCGAGCTGGCGTGGCCCGGAGCCAGAGGTGCAGCTTACAGATGCTTTGGATGGCCTCATGCGTGCCGGAGAAATCGAGTTAGATGACAAGCTTACAACACACCTGCAAACTGCGTTCAGTGTAAATAAAACTTAAGTCTCTGCTGCTTAAAGGAACATTTTACGCAACATTGAGGGGAAATTGGGGTGAGTTGAAAAAAATCATATAATCTATTGAATACATGGCAGTGACAAAAGGTCAAGTGCATATGTGGTACGTTTCTACAATAGAACCACAGCCTCTACTATTCCTCAGAACGTAAACAATAAAACAATCCAGAAACACAAGGATGAAACAATAAAGGGCACTTCCTGTAATTCAGTCCATAAGCATCACCAAGGTCATGGGTTCAAATCCAAGACTGAAGATAATTCAGTATAATGTCACTTTACTATAAGTACACGTTTGTGGAATGTACCACAGAATAGATTTTGCATTAATAATATCGAGATAACCTGAAGTTGGGGGTTTCTCCAAATATAATCACTGATATTGACGTGAGATCTGTCTTCATTGCTGAAGATGCCTTTTATTTTCTTGCACCACAAATCACCAAATAACAGATGACCGTCCAGAATGTGTAGGACCGGTGAGAAGGGTTACCATAGAAACCATGCTGTATAAGCAGCAGTGTGTTGGAGGGAGTGGGTGTGGCCAGAAACCTTCATCAAGGTCGAGTCTGAACAATAGAAGGAAATGGACACGCGCGCGCGCGCGCGCACACACACCTTTAAATGAAGACACTGAAGTGAGAAAGAAAACAATAACAGGATGAAATTCCTCCAGCCACTGTACGAGATTTAGCACTATAAATGACAGGATGCATAGAAACGTTTAAGAAATGTATCATAGTTATTATTATGACTCTTTAAATGTTCACCTCAAAACCAATTAAATTCCCATTAAATCCATTTGAATGTGTTTATATTGTTTTTTCATGATTTGGAGAAGTGTCAACGAATAGATACCCTATTAAATAATATATATTTCTTAAATACTATTAACGATCTTTATTTGGAAACTAAAATATTGAATGAATGCTTTATTTAGGTCAGCGTAAAAATCAACTGGCGCTTACAACCACAAGCGCAATCGTGCAGGCGCGCTCCCGCACGTGGCCGTGACGTCACACAATGGCAGACTCAGGAGCAGCACTATCCGTGTGTCGCGCGGGAGCGGCTTCTGCTCTTGTGTCTCCGCCGCTTCAACATCATTAAAGAAGCGCGTCGATCGCGGAGGCGTAGCGTCGAGGCTCCTCTCACAGGTGAGATCCACGCTGTCGTCAAATTTATCGAGGCAAATAAAGCCGATCGTGTTCGCTTGTATTTCAATCGTTATCTGCGGGATTGTTACTGGGGCATTGTGTGGCTGTGTTGTGCAGCGTTGCCGGTTGCTATGCGCGGGAGACCTGTTGCTATGGGCGCGTTTGTGCCGCGGGAGCGCGCGCTCTCTTTGTCCTGCAGCCGCAGACAATAGAAGGCAAATATCTGCATTCTGCGCGAACGCATGTGTGCTTTACTGCGGGTCTGTTAAATGAGATTATATTGAGAATATATTGAGAGATAATATGTGGGAGTATCTACGGGGTTCATTGCACAAATTGTGTTTGTTGAATAGAGTGCTCAAAATAGCAACTTTGAGGAATAAAATGGATACACCTGCAGGAAAACCACAATAGAAACTCTATTTATATTGCTAATATGACCCATCAGTTGTTTGCTATTGAGTCTAGTGAGTTTTGGGTATTGTTCCAGTAGGAAGTGTTTTTTTTCTTTGGGTCCCAGATAACATCCCACCAATAGAACGTAATGCATTACCAATGCAATTTCAATTATAACCATTATATCCAATTTTATATACCATTATATCCAGTTTTTTTTCTGCTCAGACAAATGTAAAATAAAGAGACGGACTGTTCAAATTCAGCATGATTTGAATGGCATAACTCAGATCTTTTGCTGATGGAAACATTTGTTGTAAGAGATACATTGAGTTGAGCTGACTTTTGATTCTGAGTACAATTTAATGTTAGACTTATTTCTGAAACCGTTAGGGGTGTTTTGAGCATGTGTGTTGTCCGTGTATATCGTGGGATGTGGCACAATTTGTGGTGCAAAATGCTTATGTGGGCAGTACAGAGTTCTGAACATGATTACACAATCAGATTTGATTTGTACTCTTTTAAGAACACTTCAACAGAAAGCCCCGTACAGAAATGACAAGGCAATGGACTCTATTGAAGATCTCATCGAAAATAGCCGTGTGTCTTAGTTTGTGCACATTCTGAGTAGATAGAAATGATTGATGCACAACGTATCAATTATTGTACGTTCTTTGTATCTTGTAGGGAAACAAAATGTTCTTTATCGTTTGGTTTCTTTTGAGGAACAGAAAATGAAAACATTTCATTTTATTTGTATTCAAAAAGTCTCAGACTGTGCCCAGATCTGCAAGGATAACAAGGTATGGGGCCAAATGTCAAATATCTTACTTCTGAGTAACTGAATGATCTGACTATGCTATCCACATTGTTAGATTGAGAGCTCATTCTCCTAATGTAATCAGTTGCTGTATTGAATGTTGTGTTTATGCTGTGAGATGACATTATCCAGTGCTATCCCTCCAGTTAAAACACAGCAACAGGTGTTGTTGCATGTTTGTTTTGATGTTGTGAGCGAGTGATGTGTGTCAGTAAATGGTGTATGTGATGATCTACAGGACGAGACCGGCGATCATCTGCTGTGAACTCTGTGATGGAGACAAAAACAGATGAAGCTTCAGATAAAACAACAGACGTCCATTATGCTCAACATTTAGATAACAAAACTTAACTTTAAGAATTCGGTAAAAAACCTCATTGTATGGCTGAAAATTAAGTTCACAAAATTCAAAGTGTTAACTGCACAAATAATCACACATTATGAGTAGAATCACTCTACACATTTCTGCTGATATTTCCCCTAAACATATTTTTGGGGGGAGGCAAATTTCTCCAGAACGCAGGTTCCATCGGGGTCTGTTTATGAGTCATTCACTGGCTCCATCAAAGTGGTTTCGTCTGTTGTGTGCCATCTGTGAGCTGTTTGTTTGTTCTTTTCTTCATCCCTGAAAAACAAACCAGGCATCAGTACACAGTCTCTTCCACATGAGAGAGAGATCTGAACTCCAGCAGCTGTGATGAAACCAGCCAAACCATATCATCACCGCATAACAACCATGAGCAGGTGCTTTCACGCTCTTTCTCTCTCAGTATCTCTCACGTGCGGGCCGGCGGTGATTATCGGTCTCTTCTGGCAGTGTGGGCCGTGAGGTGAATCGGATTGATGAGCTTTTTACTTAAAGAAAACCAGAAGGGTACAGTTCTGTAAAATCTGTTGTCCTGCTCACTTTCACTTTTTAAAGGGCTGGTGCATAGGTGTGTCATGCATTCTGACTTCTTTGTAATGTTAAACGTGCCATCTTCTCATCCTTAACATGGGCAACTTGTCAAAAAACGTATTCATATCATATAGTATTTCTGTGCTCGATACACTCCCCCAGTGAAACAGTACAGGTTTCGGAAAATATTTTTCGAAAATATAAAACTGCTGCGTAACAATTTTTCTTAGTCTCTTATTAGACAATTCTGCGCAAAAGATTCCGGACATGAATCTCATGCGGTGAGTGAATATGATGTCTGTGTTTGGTTGGCAATGGGTGGCACGTGCTTTAGTTCAGCCTACCCCTCCCCCCCGCACGCGCCGTATACTTTCGGAAACAATCATACAGCTGTATCTATCTTTTATTAATGTGATCAAACTAAATAATCTTCGAAGATACAAAGTTTGCAATACTATTCTATAGGTACTTTATTTAATTTATATGAGATTGGCAGAAACCCAGTGTGTTACGGCCGCTTTAAATGTCTTAGGAAGAGCAGATAAAGTCCCAATTTTATGGAGACTTTTTTTAACTTTTGCCGTTATTTGTTGTAGCAGCAGCTGCTGAGTTTACATTAAGATCTCACAGATTTTGATGTCTTTGCAAATCTAAGCTCAGTTCGAGACACCTTATCAGATCACCCTAGATGAGATGTGAGAAAATACTGAGAAATATATTTTATGAAAATAATTTATGCATTTGGCTGAGACTTGTCAAAGGTAATTTCATATTGAACCCACAAAATTTGAACTACTGATATAATACTTTACAAACTGAGATACATTTACACTTTTTGTCTGTAATTACATCTCCATTGAATCTCTCTGCTGTCTCGGAGAAAAAGTGTTAAGACGTCTTTTCAATGTTTTGTCTACACTCTTTAAAAAAAGGTTGTCCAATGCCATAGAAAAGCCTTTTGGTTCCATAAAGAACCTTTAACATCCAAAGAACCTCTTTGAACCTCAAAGAAAGGTCTTTGTGGCAAAAAGATTTTTCAGAATATAAAAAAGATAAGAAAGAGATGGTTCTTTAAAGAACCTTTGACTGAATGGTTCTTTGTGGAACCAAAAATGGTTCTTCTATGGCATCACTGTGAACAACACTTTTATTTTTAAGAGTGTATCGGAGAAGAAAACTCCTGCGTGATCCGACTGATCAGGTGACGTAAATGTGTGTCACAAGTTTATTAATCCTCAAACTATTCCAGGCTTTGAACAAATATACAAAATGGGCAAATCTAGGCGATGAGGATTATGATGCTGAGCTCAAGAGTGTTCACACACTTTCATTTACAGTATTTGAGCTATTGTGAGTCTACAGAAGAGCAACGTAGTCAAGGAAAGAAGGATTTGATTTTGAAATCTTAGTTATAGTTTAAACAGGAGGCATAATAGTCCGTTTAAGATTTACTTATACTGTAGTTCACCATTAGTAGATGACGGTCATCTCAGGTGACGGAGAATCTGTATATGATGGAGTATCCCCGCAGCGTCCGCCCCCCTCCGCTTCCTATGTTGTTTGTCAGTGGTGGCAGCTGCCCAGCCGTGCTGCCCTCCTCCGGCCCATCTTCCTGCGGCAGGATGCTGGGCTGCGCTGATGTTCCTGTGCCGAGCGTTCTGGCTCTCATATGTATACATGCCGACGAGATTACAGGCGCGCCGCTAGCTCGAAACGGCCAGCTGCCGCTTCCTGTCCTCCGCGCTCCGAGGAACCAGAGCAGGATGCCGTGGGGACGACGGCTCGGCTCGGGTAAAGCCGCTGGACGTGCCTTGGCTAGGTAGGACCTTTTGGGACACCGGACTGGTATCCCAAAGCGTTTTTAGAGTTTAGGATTTGGTAAACATCTGGACAGCTTGAAATAAGAGTTTCGGTGTGTTTAACAGTTCTGGAGAGCTTTAGAAACTAAAGTTTAAGTGGGATTGTTTTCATGTACAGTAGTTGAACTTGGTTATCTGGTTGGTGGTTCTTAGTTGTCGAACTCTGCAAGAAGCTTTTTAGATGTAATCTGGATTAAGCCTGAAATCACAACACCGTCACTGTGTGAAGCGGATTACATACTCTCTGTCTCAGCCAGAGATAACACTGTATGCATTCTCTCCAAATATGATATCGGATGTCTCCTTATTTATGATTGAGTATTATACTTTATTAATTTAAAGGCTGGAATACATTAAAAGATTTTGCCCAGATTTTCAGTCTGGATTTGTTGCACAAAGTCTGTGCTAGTCTGCTGATTTCATAGTGTTTGATGCCCTGTTTTGCAAACTTTCAAAAAATCTGCTTGACGTCTGGCTTGATGTTTGACGTCTGGCTTTTCAAAAATATGTTCATATATTAAAAGTCATGAAGTGTGTTCCTGCCTTTACATGTGTCTCCTTTCAAAATGTAGAACCTTTTAGCAATAACCCTTTCTTTGGCCAGCTTTAACAGTAAAAACAATGTAATGCGACATTCAATTTGTTATTGTAGTTAAAAAAAGTACAATCCGTTGTACTTGTACTTGTGTACTAATAGTTACCTGCATGTCAAATTATAAGACTGAAAATATGTATATTATATACTGTATATGTTAATATATATACACAGTATATATGGTGTGAGTGTTTCTTTTTTCTTTTTATGTAAACGCATTACGCAACACATTGTGATATATAACAACAATGAATGTCATGTGGAGATCGGGGGGAGTTCAGGTTTAAAAATACTCTGACGGCTCTTCTGTCTTGAGGGATAAAAACAATCTTGAATTTCTGCATTCCATCATGTGCAAGAATAGAGCCGCAGGATTGCACGATAATGCACGACTGTAAACACAGGAGCTGGATTACACTGGAGTTTTTCCGATTGTAACACTTTATATAATGAAAGTAGGCCTACAGAAAGATTCAATAGAACAATGAAACATGTTTCTGCGTCACACAACTTCCTGTTCGCGTTCGCCAGGAGATTCTTCAGCTGTGACAGAATTTAATGAGACGACAGATGTGTGTCTGCACGGCCCGCCTCTTTGTTCATTACTGGCAGAAAGACATATCTGCGTAAGCATGACGACAGTGAAAGCTATGATCATAATTAGATCTATATGTTTTCATTTGAAGTACAGAGAGTTCTACAAAATTTATTTGAAACATGCAAAGATAATGTACCAGATCAAGCACAAAAGTTTCATCAATATTCAATTTTCATGAATATCGATTAATTAAAAGCTGCATGCATAATAATACAAAAATCGCATTCTTTTATGCTTTTGACTTTTAAGAGAAAAATGTGCGTTTGTTCAATTATAGCTCAGGAGATTTGGTGTATTTCCCAGTTGTGTTTCTTTTCAAATTTGAGACAATTGTTAAAATACACGAATAGTATGAGTGTAAACTCAAATTGTAGAGGAAAAATTTGGATTTGGGTCAATTTGAAAAGAAATGTTTGAGATCTTATCATATTAAGATCCTAGTATTTACATTTGATTGTTGACGTGACAAATCTGAGCTCAGTTTGACACATTGTGACATCTCTTCGGAAACTCTTAATGGAAACATTTGTGACATTTCTTGCATTTTTTTCTCACAAGAAAAATCTGATACACTCAGACTTAAGAAGACCAGAGTTGCACTGAGAAACAAACATGTCGATCATTTCCTTGTAGAGAAATTTCCATGTCGAAATTCGCCGTATAGTCCCCAAGTCCAGAAACCAGAAGATCTCTGTGCTGATGATAAATTCATTATTATTATTATTATTGTGTCGAACAATATAGTCTGGTCAGAAGTCGAGGCAAGCTTATTTTTAACACGTCTATTGTGCTCATTTGCTTTGTTGTGTGTTAAGTAATGAATGGCATCTATTGTTTGTGGGTGTGCACCAGATGGGCGGGTTTGGATGTTAATGTGGTTGTGCGGGTTTTATGCCTCCAGCACACAGACTGAGCGATCGAAGAGACACTAGTGAGCAGCAGATGAGAAGAAAACCGGGACAGTGTTGGATTTTCTGTAATTATGAAATATATTTGACCTTTGTGGAGATTCACAGGATAAAACCGTCTTGAGCTGGAGACCATGGACATGCAGAGGAGCATTAAGTGACCACGCGTGTGTTTGAGGAACAGTGTAAATAATCAAAAAGAAGGATGTGAAATTTATGCACTTTATTCATCCGGACGCTGTGAGAATGTATTTCATGAATATGGCGCCCAGAGAGGAGACTGCGCGTTTGGTGCGTTCTAAACCCGTCCTGCGCAGGAAAGAATGTCCACAGAGAATGTGTGTCTTTCGCCACCATCTTGACCCTTGCTCGACTAGACAAACTCAAAGTCATCCCATCACCAGGTACAGATCTTTGCCTGAAAACCAGATTGATGAGTCTTTCAGTTATAAAGTAATGTCTGTGTTCGGGTTAAAATATGAAACGCATTATACTCGAGGGTTTAGATGTGTGTTGCAATGCGTTGTACTTTTTTCAATTATTTAGTTGGTTGATTTGGATTGGTGTGTTGAGTGTGGAGAAGAGGTGTAAGGAGACGTTTGTGCATGGACATGCAGGATCTCATGGAGGTTTTTCTCCAGGTGGCTTCATTCATGTAGCTTCATAGAAACTTGATTTTCCTTATGTTTTTTCCCAGTGAAACTCATTGGCACATGAAAGGGTCATTGGCACATTGAGGTCTTTCATCATAGTCTAATGTTGCTTCATTATGACTTTATTATTAATAGACCTTCAACCCTGAATGCTGAAGTAAATCAGCTCTTTAAAATGATGCCGAACATCAGAACACACTTGTTAAAGTCCCTACGCGATCAGATTTAGCAGCAAAAAGTCATTTTATTGCAAAACTCCTCTAGCTTATAGTTGTGAGCTGATGGTCCATGATATATTGAATTATACTGCATTCAAATCAACAAAATGTCAGATTTTTTTAAGTGCTAATTTACGTTTACATTTAGTCATTCAGCAGACGCTTTTATCCAAAGCGATGTACTTGAAGTCAGACGACCAACTTAGAAAGTCAAAATTCAAAACTCTGATTTGCCCGAATGCATGTGTGATGGCAGGGCAGGTGATTCTGTGAGCAACTATTGAGGTTAAGTCATGTTCACACCAACAATTACTACAACGTTTTTAAAAGTCGTTCCAAAATTAACAAAACAGCACCAAACTAAAAAAAACTATACTGTTAAGATCACTTTCATGTTTTCATTTTTTTTACAGCTGATAGAAAACAAAACACTGACAGCCAATCAAAAGCCTTTTTACATTTGAAGGACTCACATTTAATATGTGAAAAATAACGTTTTCATCTCGTATCTTAATATAATCTCTATAGTTCATAGAGGCGCCTTTATTGATCCAATTAAACAATCCAATAAATGAATATCAGCAATGACATCATATGATAATTAAACCTGTTTATGAAAGCCAGGTGTGTAAATCATAAATGATCTCATATGATGATCACACCTGCATTAACAGCATTGTTTATGCTCGGCTTGGTTACCAGGAGACACACAAATAACTACAACGCTAACAATAATGTACTGTATCCATTTTTCTCGTAAACACATCATCTTCATAGTGTCGGTCGGGTAGAGGAATGTCTTCCCGAAATCAGCCAGAAATATTTCGAATGCTGCCTCACACCACAGAATTCCTGCATACTGAACTCATGACCCGGGTCTGTTGATTCATTTTTCTCTAGGTGCCGTGAAACACTTCCTCATATCTTCATGCTTTATCTCAAGAATGTCTTGCGTGTGTTTGTTGCAGGGACTCTAGCCTCACCGCGATGAATGTTGTGTCCTGGGCGGAGCCTCGGGACCCGCAGCCGGACTCAGCAGACGCGCAGGCAACGCAGCCGCAGCAGCCCGACAAATTATGTCTGGAGTCTTTCTGGAGTGAGGTGGAGAACGTACAGCAACACATCAGCGACTCGGGGACGGAAAGCAGCAGACGAGACTCGCGACAGTCTGAGGGTGAGACGCAACCTCCATTTTATCTCATTGAATTCTAAAAGTTCTAAACCTGAATAATAGAAATGTCCATCTGTGCTATTACAAAAATGTGAGGATGTATTTGTGTGTCAGAGGGTGAACAGGAGGAGCTGTGGCTGCAAGATGCTGGTCTGTCTCCGCTGGAAATAGGTGAAGGAGAAGAAGTGGATAAAGTGGTGTTGATGTCCACGCTGACCAGGACGCAAGCCGCAGCGGTTCAGAGACGCATCGATTTATACACCTGCTCACTGCGCAAGAGAAACAAGACGCCAACACGACACGTCAAAGACATCTTCGATTCACCTTTGACTCAGGTAATATCACCCGCGTTGCTGTACACGTATGGACATTGGACCGGATGTTTCATTTTATTGTCATACCGACGCGCTTGTTTCCCATGTCTAGGCAGTTTAAGATCACTGTTCAGATTTGCAGATAAACTACAGAACGCGTGGATAGATGTCAAAGTATTTGTGTTACGAGCTGAGAAAGTCAGTGGTGTCATTTTGGAATGCGGAGATTACAGAATACACAACACAGATGATATCAGTGATGTGACATCTGAAGGAAGCTTTAAATAACGGCGCGTGTGTTCTTGTGTGTTTCTACTCAGTCAGCAGTGCCTGAAACAAACAACAGTGACACAAACATGGAGAGCGTCACAAAGACCCAGAGATCAGGTACAGTTTTTATATAAACTCGACGTAATGACTGTACAAATTGTATATTCTATGACCATCAAACAAACGCTTTTTTAAACATTTATATGAATCATTTAGTAAACACAAACTCTCTTTATTATTTTCTGTACGCAAAAAAAAAAGAGAAATGCCCGGCTAGAATTATCAAATAAATCTGGGGGTCGGCATTTTTGACTAAGGAGATAAAACCACCACTAGCCAACCACCACGAGCATCAGCCTAGCAACCACTCAGCATCTTCATAGCAACACAACATCCACAACACTTTTAAGCATCACAACACGTTTCACACAGAAAAGCTCGCTTTAGATAATCCTTGAAATAATAAACGCATGTGTTTAAATATTTATGAAGATTAATATGGATCATTATGTTATAATTCGTAATGATATGCTAGTATGGCTTGGAAACAGAAACATGTTCATGTCCTGTGTAATATAAACTGCATATCCTGACTTTCATAATAAGTATTAAAATAAGAACATGTGTGTTTAATAACATCAAAGAGCCTCAAATTCAGAGAAATCTTCTCAAGATCTGTAGGAAACCTTAATTATCATTGAACTTTATTATGATGCTGAGAAATAAATGCAGTGTCCCTTTGAACACAAGATGCAATTTCCTGCCTTTTCATATGGAAATGATATTCAAACGGATCAGAGCCTCGACTGCCTCCCGCTGTCTGTAGAGACATTAACACTGCATGTGTGTGTGTTGTAGCTGTCAGTGTTCAGGAGTGTTCAGCCCAACAGAAGGATGAGATATTTATCACCGATGTGGCGTATTGTGAGCAGGCGGCCATCTTACTGAAACAAGCCAAACTACAACAACGCAACCGCATCCAATGGAAGAGAGATGATGGAATTCTGCCGGTAACTGACTCACTCTTTCTGCCTCTTTACATTTTCAGTTCAAAGCTTCATTATTGGCATAAATGTGTGTAGTTACAATATTGCCAAAGTGTTTTACGTGTACATTTTCAACAATTAATGAAAAGAAAGATACGATATCACAATGGGAACAACAAGAAGGTGTTTGGTAAAGGATAAAAAAGAAATATAATCAAATATAAAAAGGACTATTAACATCACATTTTAACAGCAAGAGAAAATAAAAAAGACTGTATGTGTAGATGGAATCTCTCTCTCGCTCGCTATCTGTCTCACCTTCTCTCAGTCTTTCTCACACGCCCCTCACGTCACGTCTCTCTCTTTCTCTCTCTCTCTGTTTTATTTATAAAATTACATTACACTTTATTTGCACCATTGCATGTACTTCAAAAATTGCCATAACATCATTTCTCAAACAAGAGAAACACAAGAACATCAAAAAATAAAGTGGAATTTAAAATAAGTTGGTAGCTAGGTGACCAAAAATGTAATAAAAATGATATAAATATCGATATGTATCGCTGCTGTCCTTCTGAAACCTTGCGTCTTCAACTTTGTGATTTTATTTTTGTTGCCATAAATCATTTGGGTATTTTATGTTCGTCGCTGGGTTTTGGAAATATCTAGCCAAAAAAAAGTATAAGCAAGTGCTCAATAAATTATTGAATAATTTTATAAGTAAAACATTTTTTTAATTTCCTGGAAAACAGCAAACTTGGACATCCAAGGTTTTGGAAGGACAGCGAAGAAATAAAAATGACTTTAAAACATAAACGATTGAAATATATATTTACGCATGTGAAATGTCTCTCTCTCTTTTAGAGGGTGATCTGTCCACAGTGTCGTTTGGGCGTGACGCGGGCGGTGGATTTGTCCCAGCAGGACATGAAGAAGGTCCGTCAGTTGGCTCTGATTGACATGACGGCTCTGTGTGACCTGCTGGAACTCGAGGTCAAACGACAAAAAACGTGTAAAAGAAAAATCACCGGTGAGTTTTGTGTGTTTGCATCATCGATGTGTTTCCGGTCACTGGCAGTAAACACTGCTCACACTATTCTTCTTTCGGTCAGAGAGCTGTTTGTTCGGTGTCCCTCTCGCTGCATTGGTGGAGAACGATCAGAAGATCAAACCCAACACTCAAATCCCTCTGTTCCTCCAAACGGTATTTTTTATATTTAATTAATTCATTCATTGTTTATGTTTCATTTAAATCACAGTTTTTATTGGTCATTTACGCTCTATTGTGTCTGATGTGTTCTGTGTTTTTTTTCATCTGTTGTAGCTTCTGTCTTTTCTGGAGAAGAACGGTCTTGATTCGGAGGGGATTCTGAGGGTTCCAGGATCTCAGACCCGGATCAAAGTCAGTTGAATCTCATCATCACTTCTGCTTTGTGTTTGTTTTCAGACGTGATGTTTGTTATGTTTTTGGTAAGTTTGTGTTGTGGATGAAGCTCATGGGGTTGGTGGTGTTTGCTGTAGGTGCTTCAGCAGAAGTTGGAGAAGTCGTTTTACGGAGGTTCGTTCTGTTGGGATGAGGTCAGTCCGAATGACGCCGCCGCTCTGCTGAAGAAATTCATCCGCGAGCTACCGGCTCCACTGCTGACCCCTGAACATCTGAACACCTTCAGCGCCGTCAGGGGTGTGTGAGCACATGTGTGTTTCTGTGAGGAGAAGCTTTCTGTCTTTTTGGTAGAATCAGATTGAGTTTTGCTGTGTCTTGTTTTTCAGATATTGCAGAACTGAAGCAGAAGTTGCATGTGTTGAATCTGCTTGTGCTGCTTCTGCCAGAACCCAACAGAAACACACTCAAGGTAATAAATACACACACACACAAAATACACACACAACCCAACAGAAACACACTCAAGTCACAAAATACACACACAACGCAACAATAACACACTCAAGGTGCGAAATACACACACAACCCAACAGAAACACACTCAAGGTGCAAAATACACACACACACACACAACCCAACATAAACACACTCAAAGTACAAAATACACACACAACCCAACAATAACACACTCAAGGTGCAAAATACACACACAACCCAACAGAAACACACTCAAAGTGCAAAATACACACACACACACACACACACACACACATAACCCAACAGAAACAGACTCAAAGTGCAAAATACACACACACACACACACAACCCAACATAAACACACTCAAAGTACAAAATACACACACCCCAAAAGAAACAAACTCAAGGTAAAAAACACACACAACCCAACAGAAACACAATCAGAAAAAACACAGAACATACACAATAATTTGTGCCATTGTTAATAATAATCAGATTACTGATTGTGTTTTGTTTTGTTTGTCTTCAGGCGCTGCTGGAGTTTCTCAGTAAGGTGGTTTATCATGAACGCAGAAACCGGATGAATCTGTGGGCCGTCTCCACCATCATGGCTCCAAACCTCTTCCTTCATAAAGCGGTGCCCAGTAAGCTGCCAGTGGACGGTCAGGAGAAAGGTCAGGCCGAGCGGGCAGCGGACATCATGAGATTGCTCACACGATACCAGGACCTGCTCTGGACGGTAAGAACTATTCGTGTTCTCCTCCACCTCAAACATCTCTCAACAGGTTCTTTCCCACTCGCAAATGAGATCTCTCCAACCCACATAGCACAAATACATCTGTAAGATGTCTCTTAGTGTACTCTGTAGCGTTATAATAATCTAGTCTTACTATAGATTGTACTATTTAGTTAACCATAGTGTACACTTGCTGTAATCTATACTCTTTACTGCACTGTATAATATTTCTGTATTTTACTGTAGGTGCCAAACTTCCTGATGAGTCAGGTGAGAAAGCTGAACGAGAACAGCAGTCGACGCTATCAGTTTTACGACAAACGCATCAAGAACCTGCTCAAGAAGATCCACACGGACAGCAAAGACAAACCCGACAAAAACTCAGCCGAGGTGAGTGAGACCGAAAGAGACGAAGGGAATTAGAAACTCTCGTCTCGTGCTGACAGATTGTGAGCGTGAGAGGATTAAGAGATAGAACCGATCCCTTTATTGGGTTTATCTCGGAGCTTCACCTCACCTGAGAAAGTCACGATCGACCTGAACTCCTGTGTTCATGTTATATTAATGTAACCTGGACTGATTCTGTCCACATACTGATTTTTATAAAATACAGAAGCGTACAGTCAATGTACAGAATGTGGCCAGGATGTTTTTTTGCTAATAGGTGAATCTATAAAAGATATTAAAAGACAAAGTAAGACATTATTTTGTGCTTAAAGAAAATATTTATTTAGCATATTTTGCATTTGCATTTGCATATATGGGTCATTTTTTATATAAATAGGCTTCAAAAATAATTTCTTCATCATCTTGTCTTGGTTTTCAGTGAAATGTGTTCTGGATGTTTTTGACATTTTTGTGAGATGTGCCCTTATAGATACAGTATGGCTAATGGTTATCAATGTGTTTGTGTGTGTGTAGCCTCGTCGTACAGTAAAGGTCCAGCTGGGAGACGTGAGTTTCTCAATGGAGTTTCGTCTCACCATACATTCTCGCGCATCAGACCTGATGTCACAGTTTTATAAAGAACTCAACACCTCTGAGAATGGCAAGGGTTTGTTAAAAAGGTACGAACACACACAAATAAAAATTCTCAAACCATAGTCAATTAATAATAATTTTGCAAAATAAAGGATGTTTTACCTATTTGTCTCATAGAAATGGTTCAACGACTCCAGATTGTGCCATCTACGAAGTGGGTGGAAATATTGGTAAGTAGGTGGAGATATAGAATCCGTAATTGTTCAATATTCAAATACATATCATTATATTTGTAAAAAAAATCTATCAGAGACAATAGAGTATATTTCATTTTACAATTTTGTCATTTACATATGTGATGTTTCCAAATTTACCTTTATTGATTTCAAACGAAATCTTAAAATTCATAAGTCACGTACCTGACAGCAATGTGAAAGATTTGAGTTAAGAAATAGGGGTATAATACAATTTTTTTTATATATTCCTATACACACGTAAAACATGTTAAAAATAAATAATAAATGGTTTCATTTGCACCATGGCATTTTTACCAGTTTGTCCAGTTTTCTTCTTTTTTTATCTAGAATTTCTGAGCAAATGTCTATTTCATAGATGAAACAAAAAATATTATTTTACCTAAATTCCTTATAAATAGTAAATTGGTCTATTAGTTTTTCAAGAGCTGGAAAAAACTGGAATATGGTATTGACCAATCAGAATCCAGAACCAAAATTACTTTTGACCATTGTCTAAATGTTTTTTTTCTGGTCCAGGTGAACTCTGTGTGGATCCAGAGACACATTTATTTGACCTGTACAATAACAACCCCAGTGGGGAATGGCTTATTAAAGTGAGATCTGCCAGCAGAGGGCAGTAGAGACACAGAGGAGATGAAGATGAGACACATAGTCACAGACTCCCTCCTCTAAATCCTTCATGTCTTCTTGCCCACAATGTGAAAAAGACATTTTGACATGTGAAGAGTCCAACAGGCCTCGTGAGATCGAACATTTGACCAAGCTGTGAGATTTTGAGAAGTATGAATCGGACTCACAGGAAGTGATGTCATAAGCTCTACACCCTTAATGATGTAATGAAGCTGGACTTCTGCATTTTAATTGGACTTTTTTTCTGTGTTTTGATGCCGACCTCGGATTGTATGGCACTATAAATGTTGTTTATTTATTATCCGCTAGTGCACAGTTGTGTTTGTTGTGTGATGAATGTATTGCTGAGGTGTTTTTTTGTACAGATTTGGTGCCTGACAGTATTAAATATTTCAATGGACAGAATGTGACTGTAGCTCTTTCTGGCTATGAGACGTCTGCTGTCGTGTAAAGCTAAACAGACGTGCGGCATTTAAATGACTGTTATTGTACAATTTTGATGTGTGTTTTTGTGTTCTTTGTGATACACTAATCTCAACACACACACACATTGAGAGACAGTATTGAATGTGCGAATGTTAGTGTAATGATGTATAACATCAGTCACACGCCGTCATGATTCTTCCTGCTCGACCAACACTGATACACACACTTTTGGAGAACACAACTCACATTTGTCGTCTGATTTGTAAACATACTGGTTTACATTTTGTCGTCATGAAACATCACATCTCAGCAAGTCACACAATCTGAGTGTTGACATTAGCGACCCCGAGCAAGCACTTGATGACTTCGGGTAAACCCCAACAGAAACAGCACTCGAGCAGCATGTGTCCTGTCTGCGACGCGTTTGACATTTCTACACAATACACGGGCTGTGTCGTTCTGCCATGTCTGCATGTCACAGCTGGTTGGTCAGGGACAAAGACGCTGGAAAGATCTCCTGTCGGCAGGAATAATCAGATGTAGGTCACCTCTGAGGCCCGGGGTCCGCCCGGGGCGAGAGCATGGACCCCTTTATACCCTTTATAGCTCTAATACTGTATGTTTATAAACACATTCATGTGCAGTCATCTTACGCTGGAATATTTCCTGCCAACCTTTTGTACAAACTTGACCGTATTTGTGCGTTTCGGCCACATGAACTCAAAGTGTTACTCTTATAACGTTCAGTGTTTGATCCTTTATCTATGTCTTCAGCAGAATGTGTTTGGTTTATAAATGAAAGCTCTTTTGGTGTGAGATGTTAGGCTTGTATGTGGCGTTTGTGGCTTTCGTGAAGGCATTTGTGGATGTGATGTAATAAATTTGACTTTGATTTGATATGAATTTGTAGGGGATTGAGATCTTTTGTGTGTGTGTTTGTGTACCAGCACCACATCAATACTATCAGTGTCACCCAGACAGGGACAAAGCAACATGTTCACACGGCGATTCCTCTCAACGGGACCATTCTGCTGTAGCCGTGTATTGATGGATGATGCTGGTGGAGCAGAAGAGCTTTTCTCACTCTCTGTCCATTCATCTCACAATCAACTTCTGCTTATCTAAAGACACAATAAGAGTTGCAATAACAGTGTTTAACTAAGGACCTTTTCTGTATGTTCTTTACAAATATGTTTTACTTTAAACCTTTCTCTTATGTTTATGTAACCTATTTAAATTTGGCATGAGACCATATTTATTATTTATTAAATATATGTATATCTTTTTATAAAATATGAAAAAATGAATTGATATTTTGGCACATATTATATTTTTGTCCATGGAAGTCATTTGAGACATTCAACCGGACACTTTTAGATACTTTAGGTACCGTGTATAATACAAAATGTTATTTTATTTGTTACATTTTCTATGTAATATTTACCATATTTGCTCATAACCCCCCCCCCTTCAATTAAACCATCAAAAATTAGGAATATGGTATAAAATGGAGAAAACGTTTTGAAAAGAAAGGGAAAAAGACAAACTACAGCATATGAGGGAATATGGGTTTTATTGTAATATACAAAGCTGAGCTTCCATTTACACTCCAAGCTTAACTATGCAAAATTCATGAGCAACTCCGTGAAAATGTCAACATTACCATGATTTTTTTACCAAAGGTATTTACCAAAACAACAGCAGATATTAACATTTGGTTGTTTATATGTGAGGTCTCTCTCTTCAATTTTTTAAGCATTTGTATTATTTTAAGTGGATGATTTTTCATAGTCAGGTAGTGCCTTTTTCAGGATCCATAACGGTACAATTCCTCAAAAATGGGCACATGGATATTAAAATAAACAAACTATTTTATGTTCTGCGAAAAGGCATCCCTTCTGCATTTGATGGGTATTATTTCTTCAGGTTTGCGCATTATGATTCATACAAATCCTACAAACCTTGTCCATTTTGTGTCACATCCATAAAACAAGTTTATTTGCCTTTTTTCCAAGAAAACTTGTGCATAGACTGATATTTTTCTGATGTTTAAACTTTATCAACTAGGGTACAGTAAAATATAAAGAAATGTTTCAGCATATAAATAACAAAAACATTCCCTGAGCGTTTTTGCCCTCGAATTGCCCTCATACAAAATCTTTATACATCTTTAATAAAATGTGACCCTGGACAACAAAACCAGTCTTAAGGGTCAATTTTCTTGAAGGAAATTAAACAGTACATCATTTGAAAGCTGAAGAAATAAGCTTTCTATTGATATATGGTTTGTTAGGATATGACACTATCTGGCAGAACAACATTTGTTTACAAAGCTGGAATCTGAGTGTGCATAAAAATCTAAATATTGAGAAAATTGCCTTTGAAGTTATTAATCTGAGGCACTGAAGCAGGCCATTCACTCGCAAAAATAAAGTTTTTATATATTAACAGAAGGACATTTATAAAATATCTTCATGGAACATGATCTTTACTTAATATCCTACTGATTTTTTGCATAAAAGAAAAATCGGTCACTTTTACCCAAACCTAGTATTTTTGGCACTTATTTAAAATGTTCCTGTGCTACTAAAGACTGGTTTTGTTGTCCAGGGTCACTAATATTTAAAAAGACAAAGATCTTACAGTAATTCCCCAAAGTTTAACATCACATGTGGGAACTACAGAAAACTGCAAAACTCACACATCCAGAATACAAATGCATAATTGTTTGATGATGATCCTTCATATTTAAAAAACGTCATTAGTGAACTTCATAAGTGTTTGTGTGTGTGTGTGTGTGTGTGTGTGTGTGTGTGTGTGTGTAATGGTGTGTGCGTGTGTGTGTGTAATGGTGTGTGGAGAACTCTCACCGCATGTGTCTCACTGCAGCTGTGAGGAGACATAATGGAGAAAGACCGGGCGACAGGAGGCAGTGAGACATGAATGGACAGGCGAGGATATTTCTGGCCTGATTCGCGTGTCATTTTGTGAATACATGTAATTGCGGGTGATTAGCAATCAGTGGCTTTGTGTATCAGCCAATCATCGTAGACTCTGCACGAGCCCGTCATGTGATCTGCCCTTGCGTTTTATTCATTCTGGCATCATTTTACTACAGTTGTGCATTTGAAATAAGCTTCTGTTGCCATATCTGCCTGACGACCATCTAACAGACACACAAAAATGAACTGAGATTTTCTGTGGAGTATTAATATGCGCACGTTTGTGTGAGTGTTGATATGTAGGCCTACACCATCACAGCAAAGGGTGTGGGGGGGTTGGATTGACAGGCAGTGTGTCTGAACTGATGTAGTATTGCTTGATAAGGTGAGAGAGAGAGAGAGAGAGAGAGAGAGAGAGAGAGAGAGAGAGAGAGAGAGCTGTGAGACATAAAGAGGACACTGAGGAACGTGTTCATCCATCAGTCCTCCAGCTGCCCGCAAGAGTCAAACTCTTAGGTTTATCAGCAAAAAACAGACCTTGGGTTGCTTAGCAACATGCCAGGGTTCATTTGGTCATGAGCTTTATCTGCTGTGTGACATGTCAGTAGGATGTTGTTTTGCATCTGCATAGTTTAAAACGCCAAAAAATTAAAAACACATGTCCATCTCACATTTCATTTCAAAATACAAAATTATATTTTAGTTTCTTATAATAATAAGGAATTAGGGGGAAAATCTGTTTAAAATAATTAAGAGGAATATCCCCATGGTTTTAAATTAGAATAATTTCACAAGAAGATCCGTTCATTTATTTATTAAGATTTTGGAATGAAATATAAACTGAACAGGATCTTGAATATTTAGATTCAAGATTCATCCAATAATACATGTGATAAGAGTAACGAAACATTAGCTTAAACAAAAACATACCCTGTTTAGTAGTAAAATCATATTCTCTCTTTTTTACCCACACACACACACACTCACACACACACACACAGTAAACACAGCCGGGTGAAAGGCCCAATAGAGAATCAATTAGCATTTAAATGAATGATGCCAATAAGGTCCAGAACGCTATCTGACATGCAGCAGGAGCAGAAATGTGCCGTTCCCTTGAAAGACCTTCAAAGATATTCAAATCACAGTTCAATCCAACCGAGGAAATGAGCTAAAAGAAAGACCCTCCGCTTCCCTTCCAAATGCAAATAGAAAACATCACATTGGAACCATTTACAACAAAATCCACTCACAAAATCCCTGAGTTAAATAAAACTAAATGAAAGATTTAGAGATGAAAAACCAACCGCGTAAGCGTGTAAGTGTATACATGTTTGAAAATATGAGAAGGATTTGCAGAGAAAGAGCAAAGGCCAAGCTGTTATTCAGGCTATTGTCAAGCGGCCATTGAAAAGCAACATGAAACAAGCAGACGCTTTGATTTCTCTGCTGCCCAATCACAAGCAGATCACTTAGAGATGTTTGCCCAACTCAAGTACACCTGCCTGATGAATGCATTAGCCCTCATAGCGCACGTGTGTGTGTGTGCCCTGCTGATGTTTGATAAAAGACATTTGTATTTTAAACCGTCTGAGACATCAGGTGAAACTTGTTTCAATGCAGAGTTAAAATATTATATTTGTTTCACGGAATACGAAGACATTTATTTACAGCTGAATTCTAGGGTAAATCCTAGTGTTCCTAAGGACATCCCAGAATCCCTCTCATACATTTCTGCAAATCTGAGAAGTTGTGCTGTCAGGACACTCAAACGATCAACGTCACCGCAGGCGAACATGTAGGCGGCACGGGACTCTTTTGTTCTCAAACACACACTTTCACTCTCTCTCACACACACACACACACACGTACACACACACACCCTGTGGCTTCAGAGTGAACAGAGTGATATAATTGCACATGTCACTGTGACCCAGAATAGATCTGTGTGTCTCTCCATGCAGCTAAACTCTCTCACTCTCTCTCTCTCTCTCTCACTCTCTCTCTCTCACTCTCTGGACGATAAAAACAGCATCAGCTTCTCCTATTTCTCCTCTCTAGTAATATTTGTTATAAAATTGTCTTAATATTACATATATGACAAAAACAATACATTTTTACTAGCATTAAAATGTAATCCGTAAAGAATTACAATTTTAGATTTTTTTTATCAAATTGTATTTTTTGTGTTAAATATAAATTTAGATTTAAGAAATTATTGTTTTTTAAAACAATTGTGTTACTAGAAAGGGTTCACTAAAAAAGTTATTGCCTGATTATTTCTGTACATTATTGTTTACAATCAATATCCTAACATTAAACAAAAGATATTTTAATATTTCTGAACCCTATTCTTCATTTAATGTCCATTGATTTATTAGTTAATTTAGTCATTCCAGTATTTTTCTTTTCAATGTCACAAACTGTTATAGGTCCAGGTGTTATTATAATACTATATTTCCACTTTTTGAAAAAATCTATAATAAAAATTGTAAATAAAATGATATATAAAATATTTTTGATGGCCATTTGAATAAAAACAGTAATATGATGTTGGCTGATGTTGTATTTTTCATAGAGATATAAAAAAACATAACCTTTTAAAATATGTTTTATTTTTGCAACCCAAAACATAACCATTAAATTCCTCATACTGTGACATATGAGGAATGGTTTTCTCTCTCTCTCTCTCTCTCTCTCTCTCTGAATCTGTGTCGATCTCTCAGTCTGTCTTCTGCCCTTATTTCTGCCACCCAATTACCGTGTCCATGGCAACTATCTTGGAATATGGCCCACAGACGCTTTGAGCATTACCAGTTTATGGGTCTAAAATCACCACTGTCTCCCTCTCCCACTCGCTACCTCTCTCTCTTTCACAAAAGTCATTCTCCATTGAGGTTCAAAGCTAAATAGATAACCATGGCAACCAATTTGCAGTAATAGCATGCAGTAGAAGCCACTGAAATTATCTGTGTTTTGCCTTTTCATGCTCAGACAGACGCCGCGGACACTCTCGGCTGCTGAAACGTACGTGCTTGAGTTCATCTTTCTGTCTGTCTGCGTGAGAGTGAGACAGCTGCATGACTAAACAGCGAGACATGCAGATTAAACATTCTTACATTTTACTCAGGCTACCCCAAAGACATTCAAAGAGGTTTTAGGATTTAATACAAAAGGGAAACGGTGTGTGTCGTTTCATACACTGCTGTGTTTATTCATTTTGGCTAAAAAGAAGGAGGTGGGAGTAATATAATGGAACAGAGATGCTCACACTAACACATTTTATATGTGTGTGTGAGAACAAAGATCCAACAAAAGATATTAAACGAGCCAAACCAATCATGACCGGATAATTTATCACACCAAATAAAAAGAAAATGGAAATAAGAAAATAATATAAAAACAATCATTTAAAACACTTACTGTAATTCTATTTTTTGTGATCTAAAAAACAAAATATGTTGCTTTGAATATATTTATACACTTTAGCAGAAATTTGTTGTATCTGCTGATTTCTAAAAATAAATCACAGTATCATGTACTGATATACAGTAATATTTACATACGCCTTAAAAAAGATTAAAATATGTGACCCTGTATGCGAAAACCGGGCTAAGGCTCAAAATCCAATTTTCAGATCAAGAGCATCAAAGTTTTTTGATTTTAGTTATTTTCATTGACTTACTTGGTCAGATTATATTTTCCCAGAGTGTTATTTATATTATGAGGATGATTTTAAGTAGAAAACTGTAAATCGCCCCAAAAAAAATCAGTGATTCTCTCTCTCTCTCTCTCTCTCTCTCTCTATCACTCATAGTGTCTCACTCGCTCTCACTGCCTGTCTCTCTCAAACACAGTTTCTGCTGTTGATTTGGTCTCACACTGAGCTGTTTCACTTCAGCTGGGTGACAGAATTCTAGCAAAAGTCTCTCTTTATAGGGGGTGACAACTGAACCAGAAGACATTCCTTCACATGATTTTGATATGCAAAACACACATACAGGCACTCACGCACACTGACACACAAACACACACACACACTACCATCACAAAATATAACTGTGTTCTTTATAGACAACGGTTTTTTCATATTTCTAAAGAAGTTATATTTCTAAAAACGCAATTTTGATTATTGGATACTGGTTTTCACATGAAATACAATAAGGGTTAATTTGATGTTAAAATAATAAGGGTCTTATAGTCCTTAGAATCAGACTTATTCAAAGAGGACTAGATGAAGGTCACTTCTGTGGACAGTGATGTCACCAAGGTATAGCTAAGCAAACCGACCACGCACACTCCTCTCACGGCAAATATCATTGCCTGTGGTCACTGGCTCATTCTAGATCCTCCTGGAGGATTTTTTTTTAAATCTCAGCTTTGTTTAACCTGTCTGGCATTTACCTGCATTTAACTAAAACCCTGAACCATCACACACACACATTCACACATTGTTCATGTGTCTACAGACTCAGAGATGGAGGTCATTATAAAATCAATATTTCATCCTGCAGCAAACAGAAATAACACCGATGAAACGCAACTAAAGCCCAACACAAATGTGGTTAATCATAAATTTGAGATTTTAAATGTCGGCCAGCAGGTCAAGAGTGCTTTTGAATCATGTAAAGCAAGAGGAGCTCTCACCACAACATTGTGTCTGTGAGAGAGAGAACGTGAGAGAGACAGAGAGACAAAACACTATTAGTGTCGCTTCTTTCTCTGACCGAATCACAGCTGCAGAAAAAAAAGTTAGAAAATGATCAGGTTTGTGTTTGTGTGTGTGTGTGTGTGTGTGTGTGTGTGAGAGAGAGAGAGAGAGAGAGAGAGAGAGAGAGAGTGAGTGAGAGAGACCAAATTACCCCATCTTGACACAGATATTGAGAAATTCATTGCTCACAGGTTGCGCGTTCACAGCTCAGGAGATTTGATGGAGTTCTCTGTTGTTTCTCCAGAAATTGCACTGGAGAAATAAAAATAAAATAAAATGGAACTGTAACTGTTGACATCCATAAAGTAATGTGGTAATTGAATGTAGATTGTAGAGGTAAAATAATCTGGATTTGTGACAATTTGATGAAAAAGGTTTGAGTTCATATTGAGATCCTCAATAATATTGACTTTTGATTGCAGACTTGCGAATCTGCGCTCAGTTTGAGACCTTCTGAAACTCTAATGACAGAGACATTTGTAAGATTTATGACTCTTTTTCTTACGAGGAATACCCGAGACGCAGGAGACCAAAGCAAAAGTGTCTGTTTTCTCTCCATTGAGGATATTAAAGAGATCTCATCACATTTCTTTCTCATAGGAGGTAAACACATTCTGTTTCCAACACAAACAAATTCGAATTACAAATACAAAAAAAGCAAAACTGTGAACCCATCAAAAACCATTTCGATTTACCTCATGTAGTGACTGGATCAGTGTGAAAAAAGCCATTCAACCCCTGACTCCCTTTTGTCCCGGTTTCTAGATACCATCATCTAAAGATCAAAGCAAGTATGGCTCCATGAGTCTGGGTTTGCGTTTGGAACTTGCACCGATAGTGTGATAACCATTTGGTTTCTCTGTAGGACATTTACGACTCCGTAGCTTCAAAGCATTGCTTTTAAGTCTCTGTCTCACCTCTTACTTAACATCTGAGCTAACCAGAGAAATTTCTCTGACAAATAGGAACCTATGTGCTTAAACTGTCCTTTCATAAAAATGTATCTAAATGTCTGGTTATATGTTGGCGCTCGTGCCATTATAAATACTCTGTAACTGTTAGATATGCAAGTTTTGATTTAGGGTTCATTTGATGTATTCATACGTTGGGAGGATTCACAGCTCAAAGACTTGCATGTTTCATATGTAACTACACATCTCTGAATTCCCTATATGATGAGCTATGTTATAAAAACATAGCATGCATCATACTTTGTCCATAACTAAGTTTAGGTATTAAATGCTAACTGACCATACTGTCAGAGCCATGCAAATGAGGCGCCATGAGAAAGGACCTCTCTTTGGCCCACGGATCTCCTTCGTGGCATTGGCCCACAGACCATCTGGGGGCAGGGCAGGTATGCATTTAAAACACCATCACCGATCCACTTCGGAGCGTCTCTTGATTTAGGAATTGGAAGGGAAAAGAAAGAGGACAATCTAACGGACACCCCCGCTTGGGGCCCCCCTCTGGGGTCCCCGATTAAGCCATTGGAACTCCGGACTCAGGACCTAAACTCAGCGTTTCAACAGGACTGCATTCTGAAACCATTCAAGAATTCCATCCACACGAATACGGATATTGGTCCAACATCGAGATTGCAAGTATCCGTTTCTAAATACAGAGTAGCTGCGTTAAGAGCGTGCCTCTTTGTTAAAGATGATTCTATTGGTTTTCAGACATGTTTTACCTGCCTAGCGGCCATCTCTCTCTCTCTCTCTCTCTCTCTCTCTCTCTCTGCGCTTCGTAGCGCGCTTGTGTTTCATGTATTTGTTTGTCGTCATTTTGTTTACCATGTAGAGTAGAGTTTAATAAAAACCCATAAAGGCATTTGTGATGAGTTCTCTTTGTTCAGGCTTACAAACTTGGTCACTTAAACTGTGTTTCGATCTATGCTACCTCTGCTCTTAATTCTGTTTGTTAAAGTCACGTTACTTATAGTAATGAGATAACGTTAGTGTATAAAATCATTGATGCATTTGCTGGACGAATACATATAGGATTTTCAACACTATACTGCTTATCAAAATTGTAAAGTATGTAGGTGTAATGACGATTATTATACATATTTTCCTTTGAGCTAAACTAATTCCTTGACTGAAATTGACGTTTTAAATAACTCATTTCATATATGTTTGATCTTGATAGATCTGGTGGAGAATCTTATTTGTTGAGTAAACTCATCCTTAATTCAACATGCAGCTAAAATCACTACATAAATTGGTGGAGGGAATGCGGGCACAGTTTTAAACCTTGTTTTGTGAGCAGAACTCAGTGACTATTCATGTGTGTTTTTACGTGTGTTTATTGAAACCGAATACTCTTTTAAATGGCACTTTGATATGTATGAATGAAGGTGTGGACCCGCCCACCTATCCTTGGAAGACTCTTGAGCTTCTCACAGAGAAAACCTCAGCGTCTGTCAAAGATTTAGTGACAATATAAAGACGAAGAAATCTCTTTATAACGCACTATATTATTATTTTACCGCCTACATTGAGCGAAGAAATCCTCTTTTAGCGCGAAGAAGACAGAGCGAGCGATGTTCCTCCCTCGTCTTATCTAAAGGCCTTATTGTTAATGCATAGCTAGGTGTAACTGATGTGTATTCCAGTGCAAATTAACTAAGCTATTGCGCTCCCTGGGGTGAACAATCAGTGTAGCTGACTGATAATGTTTCTCCCATTCGCTTAACCCAGCGGATTTTATTAGTAAATAACTCCGGGTCAGTTTTACTATTTAAAGGGGGGTTTAACAAAAATCTTGATCAAGTTGTGTTTTTGTTTTATGTTACGGTCGGCGAAGAAATCCCGACCAAGTACACAAATAACTTTCAGGACGGCGAAGAAATCCCGTTAGTCAGTTATAGTGTAGTTTTGTGTGTTTATTGTTCGTGTAGGTTGGAAAGCCATGTACCCGTGTTCAGAAAACTGACACATTAGACACGCGATGAAATTACACTCGTCGCCATAGAAATTGCGCGTAAACGTAAGTTTAATTCCACACAGAATTGTGGAACCGGAAGTTCGGCAGAAGACATATAACCTTCTACTAACACTAGAGGTCAGTTTGTCTTAAAGTGTCTTAACACTTCTCCTGTCTCATCTCTGCACGACTTTCCCATTTTGTTTGGGCAACGCTTTGTGTGCAGTCTCAGCCAGTCTCTTCTTTTGTTTTATTTTACCGTTTACTGTATGAGAATATTTATTATTTGTTATTATATACAAACTATAATGATAATTAATATTATTCCATTATTGTTTTGATGGTTTGATTTTTCTTTATTTGAATCAGGGTTTCTTACATTCTGTGCCTGGCAGTTAGAATTGTATTTGATAATACTTAAATTTTAATTAAACCAACTTAATTGAATTTAAACTTTGATCAAAATAATCAGATTGCAATCTTTAAGGTGTTAGGATTAACTCCCAATTGCCTTATTTTCTTTATTTCAGTTATTCATTTAATGATTTTACTGACTTTTCTAAGACTCCATAGCGCCCTCTACCTATGGGCCCTATCGTAGACCTTAGTGTGGAGCCAGTTCACCCCCGCACGAAGAAACCCTCCTTCTCTATCCTAACCTCTCTTTCTCTTGACTCATCTGACTTTTATTCTTCTTATCACCAGAGACTGAACCTGTCTGAACATCAGTAAAATTTTTGGTAAATATGTTGATGAATCGAATAGCCTAAGTCATAGAATGACCTCATAGGTAACACTCTTCAGCAACATTATTCATTATTTTCCTGTGTTTCACCCACACAATTATCCACCCCCGCCTTAACGGCTAGGATAATAAGCGTTTAGTTTGCGTCACTAACTGACAAACTCAGTTAAGCATTCAACACATAGCCCACATTTTTATCTCAGTAGATCTGTACGGACTTGCATCTTGCTGTTGTGCCTTTCTCTCTCCCCTGTGTCTCAATGTGTCCAGAAGATCCAATCCTGTCACCTGCCAGTCTAGCTAGAGACCAGGCAAAGCGCTGCAATGGACTCCTGCCTGGGACCAGAATCGGCACATGGCAACTGCGCTGAGAGCAGTTGGTCGGACGACCTAATCCGGCGAAGGGACCACGATCTGAACCAGAGCTACAACTACAGAGAGCCAACAAACTCATCTGAAGTGCACAGCCAGGATCATCGGTGACCACGCCCACGACCAGATCGTCCTACTAGAGCCAGAACGAAGGAAGCCGGGAGGAGCCAGAAGCACGTGCAGAACCGCCTAGACCAGCTGGACCTGCATACGACAGTGGATGAAGAGGACCAGGAGCTACAGGAGGAGATGAAAAGCTACATGAGTCCTTTGCAACACAGACTGAGCAAAGAGAGCTATTGGAGCAGATGCCAGAGAGGAGCTGGTAGGAAAACTCCAACAAGCAAAAGCTCTCTATAATGGCCCCGGCAGACAGCAACACAATGCCACGGCCAAGGCCTATAAAGGCCCTCTGCAAGCAGTCCTTGCTGAAGTCCAAGCCATGACTCAGCAATGGAATCTAAATGAACTGAACTTCACTTGCAGACTACGATGTGAACAGACCGGAGAATGCAACAGATTCTCTCCTGTCGAGTCCCCCAGCTAAAAGCCCAGAGCTGCGAAAAGGGGGGGGGGGGTGAAACCCCACTGTTCACACCTTACTAGCCAGCAAACACATAGGGGTGGGGCAGGAGCCATCCAGAAGAACCTGCAGACACACACGCTGCATGGCCCCACAGACCCCAGCAAGCTGGCCAGAAAAATGACAGCTGTCACCACTAAATGCTGTCACCCTGAACACTGCAGGAGGCCACAACAAATGGCTACCTGCATAACATTGACTCTCAGGCATTAACAATGCCAAGTGTGACCACAAGAGACCGGTCAACTGATTAGGATCACCTCCAGCCAAGAGGACCACAGCATCCTATGCCAGCAGTCAGATACTGTCAAAGCGGATTCCAGCAGCTACAACACATCTGCTACAGCCAGCATCTGAGCCTACATCAGACAACAGAACAGGCCGAAAGGAAAGAAGACTTCAAAGCAAAACTCTTCTCCCTCAGAAATCCGCATCACACTTTGAGTCATAACTTAAGCGCTACAGCCTTCTTCCGCCACGATCTCCTGATATCTGTGGAACTACAGAGAACATAGCGCCGCCTCCATAAAGACTGTGTAAATCCTGCCTATCTCTGCACATCACAAAGAACTGACTATGGAGGGTGCACCACAGTAGCAGATCTTCAGCAGAGACTCAGCAGATGTTACAGCCTGCCGGGAACAGCCAAGCACCAGACAGGATGCCCTGAGACAACACAGTGTCACCACTTTCGTCGAACTCGAAAGACGGCGCTCCGTGGAAACCCAGCTGGCAACCTAGGAGCCACTGACCCGTTCCGGCCCAACAGTCATCGAGGAATTCATCTCAACACCATGGATGACACCTCTCCAGAGAGCAAAAGAACAGTGCAACTACGTCTGAGACAGCAGAGATCCTGGGGACATCAAAGGAGCTGATTCCACAGGAAAGGAGGATTTAAAGTCCAAATCAGACTCTTTTTGACCACGAGTGGTATGTGAAACAAACAACCCTCTTGAATGCCCTCCGTCTGAGAAAAATGTCCAGATCTCTGTAACCTGCTGGTCGACTACAGAGACAGTCATCCTACTACAAGATGAACATGGCACCCTACAGGAACCATGGGCAGATATCTCAGACATCAACTTTACACTGTTCACACGCTCTCCACAACAACACCAGCTTCAGACATTTCCTCTTCTGTCAAGTGCGCGCAGTTTCCATTGGACTCATGCCTGTCAACCACAGCAACGGCCCAGGACACCTGTGCCTTGAACTTGAAAGGTAATAACCAATACTGAACCTGCTACATCCTGGTTCTTGCGGATCTCACAGCCCCATGGGGGGCCCTCTCAAGTGTGAGAACATTCTACGATCTACTAGAACCGCCCAGAGCTTTGCACTCTGGTGAATAAATGAGACTGTTGTACCTGCATTCACCAAAAGGGGTCACTGTTCAGCTCAACACACAGTGTGACCAAGCCTTCAACCAAACATATTCAATGGAATACGTGGAGCATGGCCCACTCTGGAAGCCACACCCCCTTTTTACTGAATAAGTCATCTTTTTGCAGCGTGCATACTGTACAAGTGAGTACATTTACCAAAGATTTTGAACAATGTCTTTATGAAGAGCATGACAGCGGATTACCACTCCAAGGAGATGGACCACGCCCTGCACCTGCCATCAACTGCCAGTGTTAGAGCTGCTCGTCACAAAAGACAATGATGCAGAATTAATGTCAACTATGTGGCCCCACTCACAGAACCACATGACATTACATCCCAAACTTGCTGCATCCTGGGCTACACAGGACACCACCTACAAGGTTCGTGAAATGTTAAAAGAACTGCCCACTCATGTAAATGAGCGCTCAAGACGGTGCCATGTACACACCAAATGGCACCTGCGCTTCACCACATGCCTGATTTACCCTTGCTGAACGGAGTTCCATCTGAAAGGGTGGAACACTGCCTTAACACTGGTCTACACTGACAGCGTGACCAGAACGAAAGGGGGGTAAACCAAGCACCAGCAGAACATGGCTCTTACCACAGCCTGAGTTCAGACGGCACCATCACAACATCGCCAGGGCCAGCAATGAGACCCCAACCTTGTCCTACACCGCTCACCAGTACTTCAATGAAAGACACCGGAGTGTGCCACCTGCCTTTGCCCGGCAGTCCCTGCTGAACATGTGAAGGCCAGAGAGCATGCGGCACCCGGCAAGATTCACAAGAGGAAAGTGATGTGAGTAACAAGATTTGGTATCATAACTTTGCCCAGCTACGTGAGACGTGGGGGGGGTAGTTAGACAACACCCCTCCTCATGACACAGGACTACAGGCTTTTGCATGGAAGCCAATCATGCCATCCCACCTGCTGTTTCATCAAGGACTGCTGCTGTGCATCTCCGTGGAGGCAGGAAACATCCTAACCAACCTGTTGCAAGAACCAGCAAACAGGTGCATGGGTGCACTCCCTTGATGTCTAAGCAGGATCGAAAAGATGAAAGGTACCCAATTAAAGACAATACCTGACCACTCGGGAGCATTCTCTGCCTGTATGTCGAGATCCTGTGGACCAATAGGAACCTCCAGTGATCCCGCCATCATGATCTAACTATCCATCGTCAGCTGAAGTTTACATTCGCACTTCCTCTTCCGAAAGGGGGGATATGTAGTGACTGGATCAGTGTGAAAAAAGCCATTCAACCCCTGACTCCCTTTTGTCCCGGTTTCTAGATACCATCATCTAAAGATCAAAGCAAGTATGGCTCCATGAGTCTGGGTTTGCGTTTGGAACTTGCACCGATAGTGTGATAACCATTTGGTTTCTCTGTAGGACATTTACGACTCCGTAGCTTCAAAGCATTGCTTTTAAGTCTCTGTCTCACCTCTTACTTAACATCTGAGCTAACCAGAGAAATTTCTCTGACAAATAGGAACCTATGTGCTTAAACTGTCCTTTCATAAAAATGTATCTAAATGTCTGGTTATATGTTGGCGCTCGTGCCATTATAAATACTCTGTAACTGTTAGATATGCAAGTTTTGATTTAGGGTTCATTTGATGTATTCATACGTTGGGAGGATTCACAGCTCAAAGACTTGCATGTTTCATATGTAACTACACATCTCTGAATTCCCTATATGATGAGCTATGTTATAAAAACATAGCATGCATCATACTTTGTCCATAACTAAGTTTAGGTATTAAATGCTAACTGACCATACTGTCAGAGCCATGCAAATGAGGCGCCATGAGAAAGGACCTCTCTTTGGCCCACGGATCTCCTTCGTGGCATTGGCCCACAGACCATCTGGGGGCAGGGCAGGTATGCATTTAAAACACCATCACCGATCCACTTCGGAGCGTCTCTTGATTTAGGAATTGGAAGGGAAAAGAAAGAGGACAATCTAACGGACACCCCCGCTTGGGGCCCCCCTCTGGGGTCCCCGATTAAGCCATTGGAACTCCGGACTCAGGACCTAAACTCAGCGTTTCAACAGGACTGCATTCTGAAACCATTCAAGAATTCCATCCACACGAATACGGATATTGGTCCAACATCGAGATTGCAAGTATCCGTTTCTAAATACAGAGTAGCTGCGTTAAGAGCGTGCCTCTTTGTTAAAGATGATTCTATTGGTTTTCAGACATGTTTTACCTGCCTAGCGGCCATCTCTCTCTCTCTCTCTCTCTCTCTCTCTCTCTCTGCGCTTCGTAGCGCGCTTGTGTTTCATGTATTTGTTTGTCGTCATTTTGTTTACCATGTAGAGTAGAGTTTAATAAAAACCCATAAAGGCATTTGTGATGAGTTCTCTTTGTTCAGGCTTACAAACTTGGTCACTTAAACTGTGTTTCGATCTATGCTACCTCTGCTCTTAATTCTGTTTGTTAAAGTCACGTTACTTATAGTAATGAGATAACGTTAGTGTATAAAATCATTGATGCATTTGCTGGACGAATACATATAGGATTTTCAACACTATACTGCTTATCAAAATTGTAAAGTATGTAGGTGTAATGACGATTATTATACATATTTTCCTTTGAGCTAAACTAATTCCTTGACTGAAATTGACGTTTTAAATAACTCATTTCATATATGTTTGATCTTGATAGATCTGGTGGAGAATCTTATTTGTTGAGTAAACTCATCCTTAATTCAACATGCAGCTAAAATCACTACACTCACAATAAAGCATCTCATTTGCAATACAACACATTCTCCGCTCAAGCTCTTTCCCTCCATAGATGATTTTCTCTTCTCATGTGATTGAGAGACCTGTCCACGCTGTCAGATAATGTCCAAAGACAAATGGTCCATATCCACACCAAACAAAACAAATCGTCCGTGATTTTATTCTCTCGCTGTGAGGAAGCCACGTAATGGAAGATACTGAACAAACCGTGAAACGACTCTGAATGAAACGTGAATCTGTGAGTGCATTGCTTTGTTATGCAGAAAGCATGTGTTTCAAAGAGGGACTGTTTGGCTTTTCAAACATCTATTGTATCTGAGGAAGGTATAGGGAGGGATATTACAGACGACGGGATGACATTCAGCACAATGATGCCCTCGTGACATCATCAACTCCAGGTCAAACACGGCTGGCAGAACGTCGAACCTGTGTCGTACCCTCCACACTTCCTGCTGGACGTTCAGGACACACACTTGACCTCAGAGCGAGACGTGTGAGAGAAAGCGTGTGTTTTAAAGAGCACGGCGATGAACCGCTGAGAGATGCACCTCCTGCTGAGAGCCGTGGAGTCTGCGTGATCTACACGCTTCTCGATTCTCTCAGTCATGGATGAAAGTATCACGAGAAATCAAACGTTGCTTGAGAGCTTAAAAGCTCTTGAAGAACATTTATTTTTAAACACGTCTGACGTCATCCCAGACAAACTCAAAGAACAGTGAGAGTAAAACATGGTCAAATTCTGCAAGAAAGAATAATATCAATATTGAATGAGATTCAATAAAGAGCCAATAGAAAGTTTTGCTTTCTATGTTTTCTGCATCTCAGATAATAAACGAGGCAGAAATCTCACAAATGTCTCCGTTGGAGTTTCAGTAAAGATCTCAACAATGTCACAAACAGAGTTCAGATTTGTCAAGTCTGTGACAATATTGACAGTGTAAATATTACTGAATATTACTCATTTCTCATCACATTTACACAAATCTACATACATCCAGACACACTCATCACATGTTGAGTTGAAAAACTGCTGTTAATGCTCCAGACGGTCTAGTCCTTCAGTTTTTCTTGGGTTGTGTTTGTGCTCAAGGCTGATATGTGTCATTCAGTCAATACGAAACAAAAGCAATCGTTGTGAGATCTCTGTTGCCTCCGGGCTCACACACACACGCTGAGTCGAGCACATGTGTGCTGTTTATTGATGGCTTTGCTTTACTGGTGCCCTGTATCGCCTCTCCGTGGGTACCAGAGCAGTTATAGAAAAGGGCCCCTGGGACAAACACAAGTCTCACATTGACCCCACACCATGCATTTCATCACACAAGCTTCTAACATTATAAGTCAGTCATGTGATGTATCTGCATAATAGAAAATGTGTATTAAAATAAATACTGAATTGAGGTTTGAATCTGTAAAGAATGTGTGGATGTCAAATACATTTATATTAAGAAGTAAGGAATTGTTGATTTACTAAATAGATTCAATTTTGTGTAGCCTATTTGTTATCAAAATTCAGAGAAATTGAGAGAATGGGTTAATATAAAAAACTGAGAAATGCAGAAGTCAATTTTTGGATCGTTTTTTTCCGGGTGTCAGTCGTGAACCGGAAAATCAGGAATGCGCTTTTGCTGCAGCTGCGGACACGCGCCATGACGTCACAACGCGTTTTTTCTTTTTTTATAAATTGAATATTTTATACATTGCAGTTACATGTTTAAATGTGTTTAATACGTTGGCTACTGTGCCTTAATAATAAAAAGAATCACACATGGCAGTACACATTTTAAGAGATTTCTTTAATGTAAAACTTCGTCGTCATGCCAATGAATGTGTCATTATATAGCACACCAATTCAAGTTTATTTATATAAAGCGCTTTTCACAATGTGCATTGTTCTAAAGCAGCTTTACAGGAGCAAATAAGGAAATCAGTCAGTGATAAGATGAAAATCCCTTTCCAAACAGAGAAAGAGCTGTGAACTGTTATTAAAGGCAGGTGCTGATCATCTTGTAATGACTGTAATTATTGCTGTTTCAATAAGACCTGAACAACGAACTGTGCAGCACTAAATAAAATGTAGAAGAAAACGAAAATGAACAAAACTAAAACGATTGCTCAACAAGAGTGAAGTCCATGTGGATCAGGCGACATCCCCAGACAGGCAGAACTGTGTACCATTGATTTGTAAAACTATATCATTCTGTTAAACAGGACTCAAAACTGTCCCATGTGAGATCTGTTTCATTTTTCTTCATTTATTCATGAACTCAAGAACCGAGGAAGGTGCGCGTGCACAAAGCCAGTGAAAGCGCACGAGAGCTCGTTTCATTCATCACAAACTGACAGTCTATTAAAATTCGCAGTTTATGTAAAAAACCACACGCAGCCCAAACTATTAATAAAATATATTGTATATTGCAACATCACGAGGACGCACACACGGTATGCGCGAGTCTATAAAGGCTGCCTATAAAGCGCATATAATGGAAACAGATTGCCGTGTTGATTGTGTAGGCCCCGGGCTCTCAGTCCCAGATGACCACGGCCAGTTTACAGTGTGTTCAAAGGAGAGGGCTAAAAGGCAATTACAATGTTAATGTGTCCTGGCGGGGGAGAAAAACCTCAAGGTGATGAAGTCAGCAAACAATGTTGTGCCAAAAGAAACGCAAAATGCCAACCAAAGACACGGGTATGATATATCTAGGTCACGAAGGAACAGAAAGGGGACAAGATGCTGCTCTTTTTTGACACAAGAACAGCAAAAGACAGAGAGAGATTGACATTGAGTTGGCTGTGTGGCACTAGCAGGGTTAATATAACCCGCATCTCTCCCGGGAGCTCATAATAGGCCATTAAACAGGCGCATTAGGATAAATGAAAAGCCTTTTAAGTGGTTACCACAGGACCACATGGACTTCACTCGTGAATCTCTCTGGGTTATTGTGTGTGTGTAGAAAGGCGTATGGCTAAAAGGGACGATTTTATTCGAGAGCATTTGAGTAGTGGGATGTGATTTTTTTTGCTTTGTGTCGTCTGTGCGTCACATTTATTCTCATGCAGGTTGCATTCAACCATATTTAAAACCATCCTGGAAACGTAAACATATTAGAATGTAAATATTCATTATGTTTTCAGATCAGTCGGATGCAATAAAGATTCATTTGCGAATGTAATTTAAACCAGTATCACGAGGAAACCCGCTGCCACGTAAAGGCGATAAGAAACAATGGCGAGCTGATTTTGGGAAACTCGGCATCCACTCAGCTCATAAAAAGGCAGCAGATATCTGTTTCGATAGACTCTAATCAGCGCAATAATGTACTTGGGATTGTGATGCTAATCGTAATGGATTCGGAGAGGGGCCAGTGTGCGCTATTGGCTAATTCCAGTACGCCGCGTTCCCCGGGGGGGCCTCGCGTCATTTCACTTCTGCGCTTTAATTGAAGTGTGTTATGTGTTATTTTCCGCCTCGCTGAGCAGCAGAAGAGGTCGGCCGATGCTTATACGGGAGGGAGGATATACGTGTCTGAAAGAGAAAGAAAACGAAGGAAAGTTGCGGTTTTTAAAAAAAAATCGTATTTTAAATGCAACGCAAAGCATGTCCTTTATAATTCGACTATATGGACCAAAGACACACGAATATTTATCAACATTTAATTACAAAGGGACAGTATATTTGCATTAGGCCTATACAGAATGTGATTAATATAAATCTGGACAAAAGGTTACATTATATTTGATACAATGAAAAAGTGTAGATTGTGCGCATCGCACGTATCTGTTTCTGCGCAGCATCATGGTATTGTTTTTAGCTAATTTATGATCTGTCCAGAAGAGAGAGAATTTCTCTGCAAGACTAGTTCAGAGCAGAGCCGCGCAGTGAAGTGTGTAATGGGAAAAAGGACAAAGCAAGAGAGAGGCAGAGAGAGGGAGACTGTGCTATAGATGTTTGATAATTTGGTTCGACGAAATCCTCGTTTTACTTTCTGGAAACCACCATGACAAGACAAGAAAATTACACGTCACACACACACACACACACACACACACACAAAGGCGCACACACGGAGGGGCAGAGTGCAGAATAAATCACGAGAGCGCTGCTTCTCGAACAATGCGTTGATATCAACCTGTGAAAAAAGATAACATTGAATCCCACATGGGGGACTGAACACAGCAGTGTGACAAAGACAGTAGCGTAATACACCTGATCAGAGAGAGACTGATCCCAGACCAGTGTCCCCGGGGAGAGATGTGGTGTTATGCGCTTATGGACGACTCCTAGGGGATGGATTCCGACCTCCTATTGCCCTCTATGATTTTTCTGAAGGGTAATAAAACGAATGAGAAGAGAGGACATCCGTTCTACCCCACTGAACTGTCCGATCTGAGAGTCACATCCACACACACGAGCGTAGTTCACTACAACTATCCATTCATTGATAAAACCAAAGCTGCTTTTGAAAACGCGCAAATGAATGTTTGACCATCTAATGCGTGAAAAATAACACTAGATCCAGTCATAATGATGGAAAGTTAATGAGGATAATTTATACGAAAGAAATGCGTAAATCCATAACAATTAAATTCCTCCATGATACCCAGACGTGCATGCACATATAAATATTAGAAAATGTTTCATATACAAAAAACTATTAAAATTTGAATAGAATGTGAAACAATAAGCAGTATTATTTTATTATAAGAAATATATATTAATCATTCCAAATATTAGTGCTGTACTGTAATGCGTTTCTGCAACGTGAGATGTAGACACCCTCAAAGAAAGCGTTGAAAAAGGAGGCGGCGTCCCATGATTGTATTTTTACAGCCCTGTGAATCGGTCAGATATCATACGAGGTCTGTGCGCGACAGATAACGCCGGTGCGATTAACCCGTTCCGCTCCCACCGGGGGCCGCCGACAGCCCGAGGGATGAACAAAATCAATCTCCGGGGGAAAGACAATCACAGATGTACACGATTAGATATAAGTGTACAGCAGCAAAACACGAACCATAGAAAGTAAAAAGTGATTTTAAAATGACAGAATGTTTTTCTTTTCGTTGAATGCAAGAACCTCGCCAAAACGCGTAAAATACTTATGTAAATACGCTTAAATCACACATATCCAGCTTTACTAAAGTGAAAAGTTCGGTGACAAATACAGCATGTAAAAAATTGAAATTGTATCGTTTAATGACGGATTCAGGAAGATTTAGAGTTCATGTGGTCGCTGTCCGTTCTCTCGGTGCTGAAATGAAGTTCAACAAAACCCTAAGAAATTTAAATAAATTTCCTATTGACATTTTTTGATCAAATATTGAAACTGTTCTACAATCGCTGTTGACTGCAGTATAATAAGTAAAATTATAATTGCAGCAATTTGCATTTTTCGTGTGGAAAAGTATTAAAGAGGAACATTTAAATTTTTACTATTTATTTATGTCTTCGCATAAGACTATTACAATTTCGCACAGGTCACGATATCAATACGATGTTTGTAATCGGGGCACCTTCACTAAACAATATTTAGTAAGCAGACTCACATAATTCCATGACATCAAAAAAGCACGCGTATTTTATTTTAAATAAATGTATGTTATTTAATGGAATGCGTATGTTAGGATTGGAAGAACCTGTGTTAAAATTATTAACGATTTGAATATCAGACAAAATCAATTTGATCCAAACGTGCACGAACGAAAATAGCTCTGAGGCCTGTGATGATTTTATGACGTGTCCCCTTCAGGGTTTAGAGGAATCCACAGGGAAGCTCATGTACAAAACGCATTCCTTCAACTACAATATCAAAAAAATTAAGAAGTGCTACATGGCGGGTGAAAATAACTGAAATCTCTCTTAGATTGAACTATTTCTATTGCTTTGTAATCTGTCACCCCCCCCCAAAAAAATACATAATGCAGATTAACTAAAACACAGCCAAGATTTCTGCATCATCCATGAAAAACATTTTTGCAAATTGTATAATTAGCAAACTGTACAAATACACTTCAGATCATTTAGCTTTTAAACCATGATTATTAAAAGACAGATTCATAACTGCGACGTTTTTCATTGCTTGTTCATTCCAGTGACGACCGAAAAAAGCTTTAAATCCAATATAACGCGTATTCCAAAACGAGCTCTCTGCAGTGAGGTTGCCATGTCTCTTCTTGTTGAAAATGAGCCACGACTATTTCATGTCCTGTAAACATTCAGCTGAAGTTATTAAAAACCTGCCATGCTGAAAAAAAAGAAAGGGAAAAGTCAAGAATATTTCGAAACAACTTTTAGTGTGTCCATGTGAGACCTTGTCCGATGTGAGGAGATCGTTTATATATACGTAAAGTTATGCAACACGCCGAGACCCCGGATGCCATTGGGTGCTCATATCAAGTATTGGGCATAATGAGAGTGGAGGATGGGGCGCTGCAAGCACCTCCCCTAGAAATGCAGCAAATCTTTACCCCGTTTTTTTTCGTCGGTGAGGAGTAGCGCGCATTGGAGTCGGAGACGCGCGGTGCGCGCGAGATTCTTGGCATTGGCAGGCTGACGGTGACACGTGCCTCTCTCTACACCCCCGAGCTCCAGTGTACCGCATTGGCACCAACGACTGCCACTGAAACACATGAGTCGAGCTGTCCCAAGGATACAGAGAGCCGACAGCTCGATCAAAACGAAACGCGAGCTTTCTTCGTTACGCACCGGACATTAAATCTGCTCTCACCTTGGAAGCGCGTCTCAGCGTACGGACAGAAAAAAGAGAGGAGGCGGCGAACAGGATGCGGGCGCCAGGTATAATCTACGCCTGAAAGTGACATGATCCACGGGAATACCAAAAACACCAGGCGTGATTTCATTCAGAACTGGAGATAACGAATACGCGTCACAACGAGAGTCCGTTCTCTTCTCGCTTCCTTGATGCGCAGACAAAGCACTCGTTCGCTCACTTAAACAAGTTTAATCTACACGTTAATTGCTTTCGTATTTTAATTGGTGCTCGTGAAGAAAAGAAATCATGGCTACGTTAATTAGAAGCAAGATTTCGAATAAACTGACCAACGCGGCCCACACGGTCACCAATAAGTCACAGGCGAAGGTGAGTGGGATGTTCGCCAGAATGGGCTTCCAGGCCGCCACCGATGAAGAGGGTTTGGGCTTCGCCGCCTGTGATGATCTGGACTATGACCACAGGCAGGGACTTCAGATGGACATACTTAAAAACGATGAAATGGGTGGAGAGGGCGTTGGGGAAATTGGTGGAGAAGGGATGGCTGAAGGGGACAGCCATTACCAGAGGGATGGAACGGGTCCACCGCCCTCAGCGTCCAAAGACGGCGGATTAAGCGCCGAACTTGCCAGTGCGGACAGGCCAAAAATAACTGCATGGGAGGCTGGATGGAACGTGACCAATGCTATCCAGGTAAAAAGGCATTGCGCGTAAAGTGTCCAACTGTGTATGCACATTGCCTGAACGCAGTCAGCTGTTTTTGAAAATATATATTATTAAATGCCAATATCTTATGTGCAGATAAAATAATTGAACAAGTCTTATGCACCTTTGTAATGAAGCGAATCGCTTTAGTGGTGCGGATTTATCGTGATGTCGTGTCAAGAGAGATTTGGATGAGGAAGCATGTTGTTCGCTCCTGCTAGGTTTAGCACAGAGCTGAGCTTTATAATACAATAATACAAAAAAATGCTGTATTTCGATACTGCCTTACCTTTTGTTTTTACAGTCAAAGAATAGTGGGGTTAGCGTGAGCTGTTTCTTCTCTTTTCGAAGTGCGTAAATTGGAGACCATAATGTCCCCTTTGCGTTGAGGTCAAAGGAAGAGGATGAAAAGTATTTTAATTTAAATTGCTTAGTTCTTTTGGTTCTATCGTCAGGGATGAACATACATCGTTATTTCTTTAATACGTAGTGGCCAATATTTGCAAATAATCAATAAAATCCCGCACATATTCAATCATGCGCAGTTAGAGCTCTTAACATCAAACTGACACCCGTGACGTGACTCCCTGCCTATTCAATTCACGCTGATGACGACACGATGAGGAGAGCGTGACTTTGCTCAGAGCAAATGGAATGTCCTCGCTGAATTCAACTGCATTTGTAAAGCTCCACTGCAACATCTGCAGGGAATACCGAAACCGATGGCGCAAAAAAACTCCCTGAGCTAGACCTGAAACAACTGACATTTTTATAATGAAATAAACCGCTTGTTGTTTATCGTGTAACCAAAATATCATTGTTTGAAAATTCTTCAAAATGTATGTGAAGGTTCTTTGCACCAATGCCAATGAATAACCATTTTAATTCCCCAAAGAACCCGCGTAAAGTGGGTGAAATCAAAATCGTATATTTCTTACCTTTTTGTTGTTTGTGGAGCCTTTTTCACCACAAATTGCCGTTTGTGCAGCAGAAAGATTCTGTGGATCTTAAAGGTTCTACGTGGAACCACACAGCCCAACAAAGAGCCTTTTGGAAATCAATATTTAAAGGAATGCATATCAGCCCAAGACAACTGTGACACGAAAAATATGATAATATAAGTACAGTCTGAATAAAATGAAATGCATTACATTGTGAATGATTTAGACACGCGAAAGTCCTCCGCGTGCTGTTGTATAACGGCGCACCTGTGCTTGTTTTTTTTCAGGGCATGTTCGTTCTGGGGTTGCCGTACGCCATCCTCCACGGCGGATATCTCGGACTGTTCCTCATTATATTTGCTGCTGTCGTGTGCTGCTACACAGGAAAGATCCTCATCGCTTGCCTCTACGAAGAAAACGAAGACGGGCAGCTGGTACGAGTGAGAGAATCGTATGTAGATATCGCGAACGCGTGTTGCGCGCCGCGGTTCCCCACGCTGGGCGGCCACATCGTCAACGTAGCTCAAATAATTGAGCTCGTGATGACCTGCATTTTGTACGTGGTGGTGAGCGGCAATCTGATGTACAACAGCTTTCCGAACTTCCCGGTGTCTCAGAGGTCGTGGGCCATCATCGCTACCGCCGCACTTCTGCCTTGCGCCTTCCTCAAGAACCTCAAGGCCGTGTCCAAGTTCAGCTTGCTCTGCACCATCGCGCACTTTATCATCAACATCCTAGTGATCGCCTACTGCCTGTCCAGGGCACGTGATTGGGCGTGGGACAAGGTGAAGTTTTACATTGACGTCAAGAAGTTCCCCATCTCCATCGGCATCATCGTGTTCAGCTACACCTCGCAGATATTCCTGCCCTCCATGGAAGGGAACATGCAGAAACCCAGCGAGTTCCACTGCATGATGAATTGGACTCACATCGCTGCCTGCATCCTCAAAGGTCTCTTCGCCCTGGTGGCCTACCTGACGTGGGCCGACGACACCAAGGAAGTCATCACGGACAACCTGCCGTCGAGCATCAGGGCCGTCGTGAACCTCTTCTTGGTGTCCAAGGCGCTGCTCTCCTACCCGCTGCCGTTTTTCGCTGCCGTCGAGGTCCTGGAAAAGAGTTTCTTCCAAGAGGGAAGCCGTGCGATCTTCCCGGATTGCTACGGGGGCGATGGGCGTCTCAAGTCCTGGGGCCTCTCTCTCCGCTGCGCCCTTGTTGTGTTCACGATGTTCATGGCGATTTACGTGCCGCATTTCGCGCTTCTCATGGGTCTGACGGGCAGCCTGACGGGCGCGGGCCTGTGCTTTCTCCTTCCCAGCCTGTTTCATCTCAAGTTGCTGTGGAGAAAGCTCTTGTGGCATCAGGTGTTCTTCGACGTCGCTATATTTGTCATCGGGGGTATATGCAGTATTTCGGGCTTCATTCATTCCGTCGAGGGCCTCATCGAAGCGTACAAATACAACATTGCGGATTAGCTTGGTGATCATTTGGTGATAAGTGTTAAACGCATCCCACATAACAAGAACCAGACCGATAAGTTCCCGTCCCCCAAAATACACAAGACCTCGGCTTTAACCTCGAAAGTGTCTGCAAATCTGACTTCACTATATGATAAATAATAAATAAATAATAAACAAACGAATTCGCATTCCGAAAACGTATCTTTACGTTTAAGCATTGGTGTTATAAATAAACATCAGCACGAAACCCTTTTCTTTTTAAGAGAGTTTACTGGTTATTTTTTCCAAGAAGAAAAGACAAGGTTTGGCTCGATTACAAGGGCATTCAACTGCTGAAAGAAAAAAATGACATTAGGAAACGCGTCTTTATGACCTGCAATAAATGTTGTTAAAATAAAAAGCTCATTATTTACAGGGGACCAACATCGTGGCAATAAAACGAACAAGAGTATGTAGAAATATCGAATATCGGGATAATGAACAATTAGATCCGAATACGCATTTTTTTTACATCACTGTAACCAAAATTAAACTGAGAGGGCAAAGTAGATTTTACAGGTGATTGAGTTCTTAAACTATGCATTCTGAACGTATGATGTCCATGCAGCATTAAATATATTCTGGTGAATAAGAGAACAAAGGGATTTACACACAGAAAAAAATCGGCTGCATTTCAGTTCAGATCTCAACACGCAAAGGAAATCATATTTTTAGGACCATTTGATAATAACGAAAATACGACGAGGATAAAGAAGGGGCCAGAGTAAAAAAAGAAAATACGTCTGACGGATGGAAAATCTAAATAGACAAAATTTAACTCAACCCACTAAATTTGAAATGTGTTAATCGGATGTCAAACAACGATTAATAAGAAAGCACAAAAGAAGCTTCATGTCCCCCTGCGTACGATGTGTTTCAATCGAAATCAAGCTGTCTGATGCATTGGCCTACTCCAAATCGAGGGACTTGCATAAGACATTTTTCATTTTGTGCAATCCAATGGGTGCTGTGGAAATGTTATAAACCGTATGTGTTGTGTTATTGTGGTTTAAAAGATGGAATGTATATCACAAAATCGTTATCATATATCGTGAAAATGAATATATTGCAGAATAAAGAAACGCGTGAAATTATATTGTACAATTGTTTTTGGTTTTATGTGTTATAAAAACCCCACTGAACACGTGCATTTTCCCTCCAAGACACAATAAATCTGCAAAACCATCCCTAAACACGCTCTCGCATTCATTCCGGATGACCATGTAAAGATACCATTTTCAAATATAATTCAATCGTAAATATTTTTTTCTCTTTTTGGGGGGGATTATATATTTTTAAAACGTAATTACATGTAATTTAATTTTCTTGGTATGTATGTGTTTGTCTAGTTAAATATAGTAAGGTGAATTTAACATTTATTCATGCAACACTACAAATGTCCACGCAAATATGAAAAAATGAGACGTTCATTATCCTCTTTTGAAGTATATAAAGCAAATTAAATTAATTCAACTTGTCACTCATATGTGGAGGGAGCAACAGCCCGTGAGCGCGTGGACAGATGTTTGCCTCCGAGTCTGCGGGTCAAACCGGTAAACAAACATCTGGACGAACTGTTTGACTCAATGCTGTTAAAATGAAAATAAAACAAGCTCGTGTCTGACTGAAAGATCAAGTGGAAAATAATACACGAATATAAATATTTCCACATTTTAAAAGACTTTCCATTATTAAACACTTACACATTTGAAATTGCTTCAGTTAATAAGACTAGATCAGTGGTTCTCAAACTTTTTTGGCTTAAGTACCCCTTTTAATGATTTTTTCAACCCAAGTACACCTTGACCAGACATCAAGATTTTACCTTAAAATTCTGTGAAATAAGTCAAACAGTTATTACTTCTAAATGTATTAATTTATTTTAAATGCATCTTTGTGTAGTCCTAATTTAATATAAAAATACAATTATCATAATTTATTGATTTTCATTATGTAATCCTGAATGTTAGTTTCTCTCACGTACCCACTGCAGTACCCCTGGGGGTACGTGTACCCCCTTTTGAGAGCCACTGGCCTAGATGAATACAATGAAACGAAATACATATTTGCAGGACGAGAGTATTTGACCAGCGAAAAAAAAGGGCGACTAGCAGGCTAACTAAGTTTTTATTTATATTAAAATATATATTTGTATTTAATTAAACGAATTTGCATCGACACGATCATTTTCATAAGTGAAACGTTGAATGGTAAATACATTCTTTCCAATAATGTTTCGACAGCGTTTAGCGTCGCGTTGAACTATGGGAATTTGAGTTCAGATGGAGGAGCCATTTTCTCATTATCAAGCGCCCCCTAGGGTTGAGATCATATACTTGCAAACATCAGACAACAGCGCCGTCTTGAGATCAAACACACTGTTCCGCACTTTACAATTTAAATTTATGTTCAAATACCTACCTAAGGTAATACTGCAGCTTATTTTATAGTATTTAGAATTTATCCTACAGTACAAATTAGTGTTTTTTTAAAACTTAGTCAAGTTATCTTAAGAATTTAAGTAGCGCAATTTAGGTCTACTCAAAAAAAAAAAAAAAGACTCACCATATTGAAGCCGCTGAAAAAGAAAATCAATCTCCAATTTATAAAAGTAAATAATTTCTCGCACCACAAAGCCATTTGATTTTGCAACACCTGAGGAATAATTTAAATATTCTTTTAAAAACAAAAATGATGCTTCAATAAAGACGCAAAGATCACTACAGAGGCAACTGATATTGAGCAGCAAACACGGTCATGAAAACTTTGGGGACAACAGAGAGAAGAAAAGTGCAAGAACGTTTAAAGTTATTTATTCCCACACCTACACAATACACTCCATCTGGCTTACAGCTATTTGACATCTGCAATACATCGCACGTTCATTATAAATCAAACATCTTACTGACATCATCTAGATGTCTTTGGGACTTCTATAGACGTTTAGCCGATGTGAATACAGACGTCAAATAGATGCAAGCAAGATGTATGTGTGCCATCAAGATTTAAAATAAAACAGAAGGTGATCAAGTCACAACATAATAATACAATTTATTGTTTCAAATAACTGTTAAAACTTTACAATGCATGTCTTATTAGACAATTAAATATTTACAAATGACATGTAAATTGCAGCATGTGAAGACAACACGTAAAAACATACAAGATAGTTTTTCCAAAGGGTGACAGGAAAGAAAGAAATTGCTGCTGGAAAGATATCGTTCAGACCAAAAAGTTTCACATCACCACTGCAGCATTGCTCACTGGTCGGATGTGCGGGTGGTCGGCTTTTTGACAGAGTTCTCCACAACCCAGGGATGAACCAGGACTTGTCGGATGGGAAGTCTGTGCATTGGGTTGTGCTTTAGTAGTCTATTGATCAGATCTCTGGTGCCTTCGCTCACATGAGCTGGATATGTAAATTCCACCTGTAGGAGGAAGAGAGCAAACACAGTCTCAATAAGATGTCAAAAACAGAAGACAAATTGAGCACCAAGTTGTTGAAGTGATTCCAGACTGTACTTTACAACAAAAACAAATCTTAAATTGATGATTACGCATCATGTATGTGGACAGAAAAGTCTGACATTTGAACATGGGGAAAAAGGTGTTGCATGGTCTAATATTTATTTGACTTTTCTGTCAAAGAAATAATCCTGATCCTTACATGTCAACGCATTAAATTTCAGGAAGGAATCATGCAGACTGAGCTCAAACTCAGGAGCGCATGACAGAATCGTGCAGATTTGGCAATTTATTTACCCTGGAAATCTTGCGGTACGTCTCTTCATGGCTCTTCGTTTCAAAAGGTGGCCGACCAACCAGAAACTCGTAGCAAAGAACACCCAGACTCCACAGATCCACTTTCTCATCGTGGGTTTTCCCTTCGATCATCTCTGGAGGAAGATAGTCCAGCGTTCCACAGAGTGTCGACCTCCTGTTAAACCATTTACAACATGCATGCAGTTAAACAAGAGAATTTAATGCACTTAAAACACCAAAAGACTCCAAGACAATTTGCCAGTCACCTTGAGGACGGAGTGTGGACAGACCAACCAAAGTCTGCAATCTTCAGCTCCCCATTGGCTCCCAGCAGCAGGTTCTCAGGTTTAATGTCTCTGTGGATGACGTTCTTTGAGTGGCAGTAGTTCAGAGCATCGGCAAGCTCCATTATATACTGCCAATAGACAACAGATACACACTGAAAAACTGCTGTCAGCTGGGGTTGAGTGCACATGAACGGCATCAAACAGAAGGAGTTACCGTGGCACTGCGCTGATCATCAAAGGTCCCGCAGCGCTGGAGCTCACCATACAGCTCTCCTTTAGGGGCAAACTCCAAGATGAGATAGACACGAGCAGCGTCGTGAAAGTAACCATAGAGACGCAGGATGTTGGGATGTCTGAAAACAAAATGAATCACAACCATGAGATCTGATTTCATCTTCTGAACGCATTAAACGTGTATAACACAAAATGTGTCTTAGTCAGTATTATGAAGCACATTTTATTATGAGGAAAGATATTTCGGCCAATGCTTGTAAAAGTGAAAAATGGAAGTTTAAAGCATCATACCTGAGATGAGACTGGATCTCCACCTCCCTCCGGAGCTGATGCTCCACGCCGGCTTTCTCCAGCTGCTTTTTAAACAGAACCTTCAGAGCCAGAATAAACTTGGTCTGACGTTCCCTGGCCAGATACACGCTCCCAAACTTGCCTTTGCCGAGAGCTCGTCCGATATCGAAGTTCTCTAAACTCCAGGCTTTTCTGAAGAACCGACAGAGCAAACACATGCACCATTACACACCTCTTACAATAAGACTACACGACTTTAAAATGTCTGTTCCCTTATTTTCAAAACAAACAATTCTCACATCTAACAAATTTCTAAATATTAAGATAAACTAATGAGTAATGTTCACAACAAAGTTGAATAAAATCTTACTTTGAACTACTGGATAGTCCATTGGTAGGCGTTTCTGTAAAAAAAGGAACCGGAAGATCTTTAATTCATTGTCACAATAGAGAACATTTAAGGGACATGACTAGGTTCAGTTCTTACGTTGAGGTTTCTCCTGTTTACAGGGTTCGGCTGCAGGAACACTGTTGGTGGAGTTTAGCTTGGGTTGGCTCTGTACTGATTTATGTTGCGTCTGTGTTTTAAGCTGGTCCGGGTTGATGTTCTGGTCTCCGGGGCAGCGAGTTTTCACAGGGACCGATGGCCCAGCAGGTTTCTGCTGGCTTGCAGGTCGCTGAACCCGCTGCGGGCCCTGCGTCGTGCCCAAAACACGCGCATGAGGAGTGGGCACGGGCTTCAGGCTGCTCTGGGTAACTGGAACTCTTTTGGGCCCGCTGGCACAAATCTGCACAACATGATTAAAAATATTTTAAATGAAACCAATGCTCTTTGCTCAATGATAATCTTCACAACTAAATAGAGCTTTTGAAGGGTGTTCCTGGTACAAGTTTCGGGTTCAAAACACAACAGTACAATTTGTATATTTTGAATGCACTGCAATTTAAGTTGGATATGCACAAATATTAAAACATTTATTATATCTTTACGTTGTACGTTCTTTACGTACTTAACGTTATATCTTTACGTTTAGCACACAAAGAGAGGTCAAAATGCGCATCAACATGAGGGAAAGCAACAATATAAAACGTATTATCATGACAGATTTGGAGCATAAACGCACACAAAGACAACAAATATATACGAAGATGAATAAAAGTCCTTATGGTTAATTAGTCAAATGGAAAAACACTTACAACACACAACAATAATTGTGAAGTAACTTACCTTTTCATTTTCAGGTCGCTGAACCTTTAACGTTAGATCTCTGCTTGAATTAGTTCTTGGAGTAGAATCCATATCCTGAAATAAAACGACAAACCTTTAAGATATGTAGAAGAAAATACATAATATCAGTATACAATAGTTTGCATTTGTGTCCGGCCAAAAGTTCAAAAGGAGACTGACGGCCATTACCTCCAGTTAGCCGCTAAGGTTACCGCCAACAAAACCTCCTCGAAACTCTATATTGCACGACAATCTCGCTTCCTTCGTGTTGCAAATCCGTCACTATAAACTAAACTGGACTTATTTTACATTTAATAACGAAAAGATATATAAATACGTATATTTATTATCAAAAGGACGACGCGTTCCCGTCTGCGTCCGTGATTCTGGCCTGTTTGATTTCAAATGTCCCACTTTTAAATACCTTTAAAAATAATCGGATTTGTGATTGGCTAGAAAGCACTTCTCGCTGGATCCTATTGGCTGTAGGAATCCGTCTTGTGACGTATCGTGGCGCAAGTGAAGCTGGGAAAAAGGCAGAGCTGTCATTCTTCTTGTTAACAGGAGATGGCGTATTAGACGGTAAAGAGGCTAATCTACATTAAGATTTATTCACAAGACATCAAATACTATTATTTTGTAGTAGTCCTAGTTTACAATGGATGAGTAATCTACCTAAAGATGCACCTGCATAAATTATATATTAATAATATTAATATATTTTAAATAAGAAAACTATTCATTTATTAAATATATAAATAAATAAAGTCACATAAAAATAAAAAGACCCTCTCATACTGTGTTTAATGCAAGACAGAAAAGAAATGTTTTAAGAATAAAAAATATATATATATTATGTTTGTATGATTATATATATATAGAGAGAGAGAGAGAGAGAGAGAGAGAGAGAGATAATAGTACAAATTTAATAAAATACTTTTTATAAATGATATATAAAATATATATATATATACATATTATAGTAATAAAAACAGAATAAAATACTTTTTGATTTTTTTAAAACAAAATTACACAAGAATATAAAAAATAGGCCTCCTGCTTGTGTACATGTAGAATGATAAAATGAACAACTAAACACGGTCAATACTTTCGTCTTAAGAAGAAATATTTTGTGCCTTGGGGAGATGTAATTTTTTATTCAGTTCTCTTTAATCAGATAATTTATTTAATAGTTATTCATTCAACACAACAAAGATGGCTGCATTGAATTATATCGGATGGTTTTCTTGTCGAAATCGTGTAAATGACAAAGTAATATAGACAGTATCTTGTTCTAATTTAGTTCTTCTGCTTATATTTTCTAATTGCTTCAATGTTAAAATGAATTAGGGTACTTTAGTCTTTCAGAATCAGTGTAATAATTCAGTAAGGGGATCCACAGCATGGTGTGGTGTATGCACAAATGACAAAACAGATACATGCAGTATGAATTGTAGTTTATTTTAATATATGTAAACGGCTGAGGCTGCATTAGATCATCATATCTGTTCGACCTATAGTTAAATCCAGTACCATACATCTCTAGACTACGTAGATTTAATTAATTACCATATTACTTTTGTTTTCACCAACGTGTTTTGGCAATTCATTCCGATTAAAACCTAAATTAACATGTGAAACATTCAATGTCAATATGTTTTAAAAGAAATCATGGCGTTTTATTATTTTAATAATCCATGTCAACTCTGAAATAAACAACATACAGCCAGTGGCTCTTTAATACAACTGAGAAGAAAAGAAATGTACAAGTTTCAGTGCTGCAGAAAAACCTCCATACTGTAACATCTTTATGTTTCTCATACAGTTTAGACAATCTTTATCACATTTACTAAATACATCTTATAAACGTAAGCACATCCACAGTTCGAGAGATGTTCTGCATTTATTTTAATTTGCATGTTGGCTACTTCCCATTACAGACATTAAAGATGCTGAAGTTGTAATTTGTGGCTTCATGTCACCAAGGCAAAGACAACATGAACCCACAAAATAAATAAATAAATAGACTGTATTATCAACCCAAATAAAACACGTCTGCATTAAGTGCCTGCACATGTTTAAATGTTTCCCACAATCAACCTGTACATATTTGGCCAAAAAGAGTAAAGAATGCCCTGGGTTGAAACCCAGTATGCCACCTGGTAGCCAATCTATTTATCACATTTGAAATGTATGGAACGGTATTGTGGAAATTCTTAACCAACAACGAAACACTTACGAATCTCTTGAAACGTGCGGCGCAACAAGAGCTTGACATAGTTCTGCATGTTAGCTTCCCTATCATATTCAGTACTTTATTTGTGGATAATTTATGATCTAAGGAAATACTGCTACCCATCACATGTTTTTAATGATTCCAACAGAGATCTAAGCCGCCTCGCTATCAGCTGTTACATTTCAACCTTCTCTGAACTCAATAGCACAAACAAATCTCACACAGATAAACACACTTCAGATCTGAGATACTGCTGACATGGTCCTCCAAAATCTTTCATTAAAACCACTAGTCTGGATTGGTTTGATCCCTTCCTGCCGTTTAAGTGTTACTAGTATAATAATAATTATAATCATAAAAATAAATATTATAATAATATTCATAGCAATTTCAAGTGTACAAGTGCTGATGATGCATCATTGCGACGTGCTCCGCCTGCTGATGATAAAAGTTGCATGTAACAGCTACACTTGGTGGTGTTTGGCAAACAGGTCCGATCAGTCACACGGCATCCATTACAGCCTGTGCAAATATTTTTAACACTTCTAACCAGGTCTTCGCTTCCATTCACTCATTATATGCAGTTCATCAAACCACACTGATATAACCCTGATGGTGTGGAGCCGTGAAACTGTTCCGGAGAAGTAACTAAATGTTTGAGAGTTTATCATCACAACTAAAGAACGTTCTGCGGTTCTTCGTCATGTTCTTCTTCTTGTGCGTGGACATCACAATAAGTGCAGAGTCTTTAGAGGTCGATGTGATAACCCCGGTCCCTCTTTCTTTTTTGCTTATTTTCCCCCATTAGCCTCTAATATAGACGCTTGAATGTGGGGGGGCAGACAGCTTGAACTTCCGTGATCGGAAAAAAGACATAGAGAAGACAAGGAGCCGCGTGTTGACACACGAACGTTCATTTCTCTGCGACAGCGGCGGCCATAGGTGTGCGAATGGTTCCCCTCGCCGTGATGGCAAACTCCTCGATTTCCGTGTTCAACCGTCTGATCACCCATTCCATTGCCTCTCGACCCTTGGGACAGAAAACAAATAAACAATAAGACCGATGCAAACATTTTACATTTAACTAAGAGACATGAAAGACTGCAAACAAAGTTTTTCTATCTGCAAGTTTCAATTGAAATTTAAGGCAAAACAGAAGCTGTTCTATAAGGATTACGGAGAATTACAAAGGAGTTTTAATTGTAGACGTTGGCCCACCTTTCCAGCATTGGTTGAAATAGTGGATTCCATGAGTCCCTCCAGATAGCTGCTGAGACTGACACCCTTAACAGATATGATGGCCTCCTGCGTTAGCATCGTCCTGCAAGCAGTCAAGAGCAACATTGTTAATTAAAACACATCCAGCAACTTAGCATTCAGACACATTGAAAATGAGAAAAATAGCAAATCCATTCTACTGTAGTTGCATTATTGTCGGTGTCTGTGATGTATTCAGAAAAGTCAAGAAAGACATGAGCGAAATCGTACTTTTCTGGGTCCTCTGGGTGCGGTCTGTAGATGAGCCTTTCATCCACAGACACCATGTTAGTGAAGGTGATCTTTAATGAAAAAGGATAGTAGAGGATTATGGGTATGACTCATCAAGGGAAAATATTTTATAACTCAAGACAACACCCATCACACCTGTTCGCACAACATACATAAACCGGCAAGGCCTCATTCCGAATACATTCACACAAATTCAACACTTTATAACAGCTCTTCATAAAGACAGAGAATGTATCAAATAAAGACTCTAATTATAGCATTTTTTCTTGAGCATATTTGTCTGTTCTGTAATTGCTCTTCAAAATGTTCCGGGTTAAATTATGAATCAAATCTTTCATGCAATACAACAATCCTGTTTTAAAACAAGTCTGCTAACATTAATAAAATGCAAGTGTGTAAACTGTGCTCCAAATAATACTTTTTGGATCAGTGTTGGGCTGCTTACATTGGTTGACTTAAGTTCAAAAGTTTTCTCATCGGGGTCGACTACGGAGTGCTCTTGGATGTATGTACATGTTCGTGCATTACCAATTATCTGTGGGAAACAAAAGATGGGTTGATCAGTAAATCATTCATTGAATACTGCAGAAAGACAGCATATCAACTTTACACATGGATAGATACAAAATACGAGGAATACAATTTTACTTCACTTTTGACAGTGTACAGGTCAACAAGTGAAAATTGGCTTAAGTCAATCACTCCACATCCCAGATATATAACTTAATCTGTTGTTAACCCACAAACTAAGCTTGGCATAATGTTATTCTTGACTGCAAGTCTGTAGTTTCACACTAACCATCCTACTGCTACCATTACATGTTTCCACAACAAACTAAACAAAAGTCATGGACTCATGGTCCATGTTTCCATAACCCATAATAGCAGGATGGACATTGGATATTTTCCACGAGCAAGAATATTCCATGTCATGAGTGAGTCTGCAATTTATATAGACATACATTTCCAAACTCCCTTTAACAATTCATTTCTGTTGTAGAACTAAAAAATGTCAAGTTTTAGACAGTATGGAAAGTTTGAGCCATAGATTTAGACCAACAAAAGCCAACAAACATATTGAACAGAGTGTCATTTGTCCTTCAGCTGATGTGCAAACAACGTACAACAAATATGGACTTAACGCGTCAAGGGACGAATGCCAGAGGTCACATTCTGACCCCCATATTAAATGACGTGGTAACACAGTTAAGTCTCACCTGGAATGTTCACTCAAGTCATGCAATGACACATGCTAAGAACAGAGGTCAATTCTGGGAATAGATTTGCTGCCACACTCCACTCAAATACAGTTTAAAGGGATAGTCCATCCAAAAATAAAAATTACATCATCATTTAGTCATGCTAATGTAATTTCATACCTGTATAAATTATTTCATACCTGTATAAATTACTTTATTTCAGATGAACACATAGAAAGTTATTTGGTAGAATATTAGTCATTTTCAGTTCCGGTACATCGTTGACTAACATAGTAGGAAGAATTAAATGGTAAGCCCGAGAACTCTTTGTTTTCCTAAATTCTTCAAACTTTCGGTTTATGCCCCGGTTTAACAGACAAGGTATAAGTCTAGTCCCCGACTAAGATTAATTTTGAGCTGTTTTAACTAAAAATAACTTGCCTGGACATATCTTAAAATAAGTCAGCGCCATTGTTTTGTCTCAAGATGCACATCAGTAATGTTTTATAACAATGCATTTTAATTAAAGTGACTTAAATATCCTAAATTAACTAAGGCATAGTCCTGTCTATGAAACCCGGCCTATGTGTTCAACAGAACAAACAAAATCCTATGGTTGTGGATGATGTCCCAGAACTGAAAATTGCTAACATTCTACCAAATATCTTTCTCTGTGTTCATTGGAACAAAGAAATGTATACAGGTTTGAAACAATCTGGGGATGATTAAATGAGGATAGATTTTTCATTTCTGGTGGAACCATCCCTTTAAGGCCAAATAAGAACAAATGTTATCTGATCTAATGTGAATACCTGCCTGAGCAACATTTTCTTCAAAATGTGACAAGAATGAGAAGACTCAAAAGCAGGTAGTATAGTAGTGCAATGTTTCCTGGCTAATGAGTCATGACCATCGGCACCCGGTGCTTTAATCTCAAGAAACACATTCAGAGCATAAACGCTCTCCTGAATATGACTGATGTAAATTCTTCTGCCTGATACGACACATTGAAAAGAACAAGGAGAGAATCGTACCGATCTAGCTAAAGAGGGCAGGCCCCATTCTGTGCTGAGCAGCCTCTTGCTGTGCAGGCGTCCTTGCTGGTCAATGTTACGGTCCAACACATCCACTCCAAACACACTAGGGTTCATGGGGTTTGGGTACTTCTGCATTGCAGCTTTGGTCACGGTCTCCCATGGATGACTATAAGTGAGAGATAGACACAGAGAGAGAGATGTGAGATACTATACATCATTCAAACTCATTATTTTTAATGACCCCCTTTTCACATTTTAAAATAACTTGTCTGTTTCACTGTACATACAGTACACAGACTTAAAATGAATTTGAGGTGTTTTCTTTCAGACACTAAAGCAGTAATAGATCTTAGTATTATATAATGAGCACAAGAGAAGCACGCCAATGCAGCGCAACATAACCACAGATGTGTGACTTCAGTTACAGCCGTCAGGACTTCCCAAATTACATCTTCAGCGTGACCCACCAAAAACACTGTGAGAGGACTATTTGCGGAGAAATTCATCTACATCCAAATCATTTAAAGCCAAAATGCACTTTTATTATCAGTTCCTGTGGTGCAATGGCATTGGCACACGTCCTTTTGCAATGAATAACTTGAACGCACTATAAATCACCTTGGATTAAACCGTCTGGGAAAAGCACAGATATAAAACGTAAAAACAAATGTTTAACTCTATTACACAAAATAATGTATATTAAAATACTATTAACTGTAACGCCGTATATAACTGAGCATCACAGTCCGTCATATGAATGGTTGCTGGGAGACGGCAAGCTGTCACATGACGGGTGACGTCAGGTGGAAGGCCCATCTAGGGGAAAGGTCGCCAATGCCAAGGAGAGTTGCGCAACATGGCTGCACAAGACTGCAACCTGACACACATTATACACACGAGGGTGCAGAGGTTAAAATCCAACCGGCACACTGTCGTGCCATCCATACAGTTTTATCTAATCTGAACCCTTTAAATAGAAAAGGCGTCTGTAATACACCTACATTAGAAAGCCATTGTTTCAATGTCTTCACACGAGATACATTTAAATGACGTCTATCAACAATACTAATCCTAAAATTAGTTATCTGCCCTGCAGACCCAGCATCAGAGAACAATGTTCTTGTAGAATTGAAACGATGTACAAGTTCATCTACCCCCATTATACACTCGCCAGTCTTTTTTTAGAGTGAGAGTCAAGGGCAAGCCGGTAAAATTGTGTAACAAACAGACGAGTGTGGCAATTATTCAAGCATTGGAGCTCTCACTTATGTATTAAGATAACAGTTAACAGTTGATAACAGATAATTCAGTTTAGTTTTTCTCTAGCTCAGTATAATTGTGTTATAAGTGTAACGTTGAAAGTAAAGTCACCTCATTACTGCATGACCAATGCAGGACAAGCTAACGTTAACCATTAACTCACATAACTGAGCTAACGTTAAACAAATTGTAACCGAGTGATATACATTTACACACGTCTTTTGTAAAATATGAGTTAAATAAGAAATTTTGTTATTAATTAAGTGGAGATTATAAAATACCGTCAGTAAAAAGAAACTTTTGACAGAAGCGACTCGACTCGTGAAGAGGAGCTAACGTTAACTTACGCGGCTAACCGGAGCGGGCTGACGACGGGACGGTGTAAAAATGACACCAGCGCTCGAATAATCACCTCAACGCATTCAAATCAGACATGAATCGTTCACTCACTTGAAAACGTGTTCTGACGTCCAGATTTTCATGGTTCTTGTTCTTTCCGACCTGTTTGATGAGTGAAGGCTGTTCCGTAACACCGCGCCGCTTCCGCCGTTTGTTCGAGAGAAAACTGACAAGGTGGCTCCGCCCATCTCTGATGCAAGTGCTGGCGTAACAGTGCACTCCGCCAATCACACGGCGGGGTTTCTGAACGGAACGTCCACCCGCCCCGAGAATGTGCGCATGTGTGGAGCAGCTATTAAGGTTTACTATGGGAACATTGCGTGTGTGTACTTTTAAGAAAGGTTAGGGAATTAAGGTTCTTTAACTGGAGGAGCTTCCGTTTTTCATTGTGTAATGTACTGTGATACATAAAAACAGTGATAATGGTCTACATAAGTTAATTGCAGTTATTTAATGGACAGTTAACTAGGGGTGAACATTTTTTACACGTCGTCTATATTCATGTGTTTTAGATTAATTGTTGAGGTATGGAAATCATAATTTTACAAATTAAAACTATATTTAAGTCGCTTCAAAGCAGGCACATTTCGCTGGATTACATGAGTTTTATGTGAAACCTGTGAGGCATTTGAACAGCACTGAAAGAGTTTCCATGTATTGGTTTCATGTATTTATCTCCACTCTCGGTAACTCCAAGTTATTTAATTCTAATAAATAATATTGTTTTGTTGATAACATTCGTGTACACATAAATGTGTTGAAAGAATGTTAAGCATTTAAACAGACTCCAGAACAAGAGGTCCTGAAGATCAAACATCCAGTACATTCTGTCAAGGGTCTAAACCTTCCACTTGTTGTGGACAAAAATAAAGCAATAGCACGTGATTTACACATGACATGCTGCCAGGACTGGACTGACCATCAGGAGCACTGAAAAAAAATCCTAGTAATGAATTTTTGTGTTCATCTCTCCTCTGTATTTAAAGCAACATTAGAGAACTTTTGCTTATGGTTCCTCCATGTGGTTGATAAGCACAATTGTCTGTTGTCATCAGTGTCGTAAATACTGTCCTTGTATAAGCTTCCCCGGGGGCAATGCAATACACGTGAATTTCTTGAGTAAGCAGAAATCGCTGGTACATCATGTCACTTCATTAAAATGTACTAAAGCACTCTTTTGTCTCCAGCGAGGTATACTACTGGCCCAGGGTTATACTAACAGCTCAGACTAGATTCTGAGGTAGCAGCTGGTTGGTAGCTGTTAACACATAGCGTGCAAGCGTCATGGCACATTTGCAGTCACCCAAGCACAACGCATGGTCGTGAATGTGTTCAGTAACCAACGCAAATACTTTTCTATAGTGTTGTGGAAACTTTTCTGAGAGATGAGACCAAGATTTGTCTTAGAAAATGTTTATTTGCTTGCAAGCAGGATCGAAACATAGTGACAGTCTGCAGAGAGTGCAACACTGTCTGTTATTTGCATACCATCTTTATACCCCTACTGCCCCTTTCTCCACCAATCATCAGTCTCATTTGACATTTTCCCATGCTATGTTCATTCTTATCCACAGCTCCAAGGCCGTGCACATCTTCCCTTCTCAACAACACAAGATATCATTCATTCGAGAAGAATTTCTTCCACCAAAACCTCACATAGGCCACGGTTCTGCTACATTCATAAAGATAATCAGTGGAACACTAGAAAGGTGCTAAAAATCTCAGACCTGTGTAAGTAGAAGTAATGAATACATATTAATTCGTATATTAGTTTGTAAATCACAAGTTTGCAAAAGCATAAACATTTCCTCCACTCTTCCCCCTTTTTGTCATTCAACAACCTTACCCTGATGGCACACATACATCTGGTTTACGTCTATTTGATATCTGCATTGATATCTCCAAGACATCTACAATACATAGTTTGCTCATCTGCAATACATCTCGGAGATGTCTTCTATTAGACGTCATATAGATATCTACAAGATGTCTATAAGATGTTTATGATTTACAATGGATGCGAAGCTGCTCTTCCTTAGGTCTTAAGCAGATTTTTTACACATCAGATCTCCAGATCCTTAGCAGACTTATTACAGATGTTCAGACGTATCCGAGACGTTTTGGAGATGAGCAAACTATGTATCGCAAATGTCTTTCAGATGTAAATGCAGACGTCAAAATAGACGTAAGCCAGATGGATTGTGCTATCTGGGTAATGTTGCGAATTTTCCTAAAAACTTTTCACCACACGGGTGCTCTTCTCTCAATTTTCACACACATGATCATTAATTTGTACATATGAAATAGTATGCTTTCTGGTTGACACATAGACATGTCTAATTTAGCTTAGCAGGTTGGTTTGTCCTATTTACATCTCATTTTAACATAGCCTATCTCACATTTTACGCTTCCCCATCATCATCAATTTCGACTGACCCATACATGTCATTTTCAGTCATCACTTCCATTTTGATCATCTGCATATTCTCATATTTTCAGAACGACACACACGACCAGGCGTTGTGCTTTGTGTAATAGGTGCAATCACTAACTTTACACTCAATTCGCTATGGGAATAGTGTCTAGCAGAGTAGCTTTAGAGACCACTAACATTAGAATAGGTACATGAACTAAGGAATCAACAACCCTTGACCATAAAACATTTATTTTGATTTGGTAGTCATCGTTTACAATCAAAACCCTTATTTGGTGATGGACGGGGCTTGTGAACCTACCTGAACATCAAAGTCACAAGTGTTATTACAGCCGATACAGGGCTACTTAGAGTTTTCCTACCACTACAATAATTTTAGAGGGATTATTTTAAGGTCAAAAACTCTCTAATGTTGCTTTTATGTACTTCTGTGAGTGAAGTAGATCACTGGCAGCTTTCATTAAATACAATGTTTTCAGTGATTGTGGGTGTATGGGTGGCCTAGTAAAGCTATTGATAATGTGATTTAATTTTTTTAGGGTTAAAGAGTTTGCTTATTTGTTTAAATTAGGTGGTCATACTCGTGTGAGTTTATATTTTCAATATTTAATATTACTACCAAGAAATGCAGATAAAACATTGGCTCCATGATATTATTATTAGCCATATTAACATTAATTTAGATCAATTAATATTTAATAGTGTTAATATTTAACATTCTATTTCTTTTTTCTTCCAGAATATATCTTCAAACGTGCAACTGGTTTACATTTTCCCCACGAATGTTTGGTGAGCTCCAGGCGCCCTCTCCTGCTGGAAGATGTTAATGCGTTTAAGGATTGGGATGCGTTTCAGGCCATGGCTGCATGTTTGTGATGTCCTTTTTCCTTCAGTGAACTTTTAGCTCGATTTTTTACTGTAGCCTAAACAAAACCATTAAATATCTGTAAAGCTGTCTCAATGCAGATTTGGAAAAGAACAATCGAAACTAGGTGGGGTAAAAGGTTGTGAACAAACTTTATGTTGTCTTGAGAAAACCTAACTTGAAAGTTTGAAGTAAATTCAAGTCACAAAAGTTTTAAATGTTAAGATCGATGGATGTATTTTTTCCTTTTACGCTAATGTTTAAACAAATCATTTGACATTTATTCACCTTCTCTATTAAAAAGTAATTGCTTATTTTAGTTATTTATCGATTATCTCCAAGCACATCAGAAAGAGGTGGGTTCTAGGTGTGTGGGTTCAGGGCATTAGGAGGAAAGCCCTTTGACATTATCAGCCTGCATCAGCTGAAGGATGAATATCGACCTCACTACTTCACAGGGATTTGAAGCATTCACACAGAGCTAAAGTGTTTTATGTGAACGAATGAATGAATAAGGACAAAACCATATCGATATATAAAGAGTTTAAAAGGAAACAGAGATGTCAGACAACTCACCCACACCTCAAATCCCCTCACTCCAAATTATAATATTTTTGAATATTGTTCATGAAAGTTCATATAACTGTTACATAATATTTTTTTATTGTTATGGATTTTAAAGCTTCTGTGTGTTATTGGTTTCTGTACCTTGTTTTCTTCTGGTTCAGCATTACAGATTATGTATTGTGTGCATGTGACACTCCAAGTCAAATCAAACTACAGATGAAAAGCTTGGTATGGAGTAATAGGTTATCATGAAACAGTGTTCATAACCCATTTTAGCCCATCATCGAATGGATAAACATGTGACACAAAACTAAACAAGAACCATCAGGACTGTTCCCATGAAAATATATAACATAACTGCATATCCTTCTCTAAAAATAGTGGAAAATGTATTTACTACATTATTCTGTACTCAAACTTGTCATGGTACGCGAGGACAGAGAACTTAAACGCAGACAGTGGCGGTGATTTTTATAAACAAAACAAAAACCCACGAGGGGTAAAACAATGTTTCAGGGGAACAATACACGTAGACCACACAGGAACATAGACTAACTAAACTAGCCTTAAGACAACACTTGCCATAAACAACAACTGACTTGACTTGACTTGGAGCAATGAATAAAATCTATCCAGAGGTACGCAACAATGCAAAGCAAACCAGCCCAAGACAGAAAACCTGAGGGCATAAAATAGTGAACCAAATCGAGAGTGGAACCGGTGCGGGGCATCAAATCATTGTATCGTTAATCATGAGGGAACGATAGTTCTGGGACACAGACGAGACCGAAGGGAGTCCATGTCAGTCCAAAACAAACAATGCCATGTCTCTCTCCACACTAGACACGTGGGTTTTGCCATGATCCTGACAAAAGACTTTAAACCTGGAACGCAGGATCATGACTCAAACTATTCTGGATTATTTCATTATAACATACTTAAATTTTTCCTATTTTGTATTATTATTATTATATTGTAAACATTAAGAAATAAACCACTAAAGGGTACTTTACTCTGCTTTATTTCAGTGTTTCTCATCTGCTTTTGCTTCAGGACTTTTATGCATAAACAGTAGAAGTGTTGATACACGAAATTAGTGTTTTAAAGAAGAATGAAACTATTAAAATGATTTTAAATTATTTGACCACCTCTCCTCCTTTCTCACACAGAACAACCTCCTGGACAGCAACCAGTCTGGTTTCAAGAGCGGTCATTCCACCGAGAATGTCATTGAAGCCCTGAGACTGGCAAGAGCAGGCTCTAACTCATCTGTGCTCATCCAACTGGATCTATCTGCTGCCTTTGACAACTTTAACCAACACCTCCTCCTGTCAACCACCAAGGCTATGGGTGTACAATGGTTCAAGTCTTACCTCTCAGGTAGATCATTTAGAGTATCCTGGAGAGGTGAGGTCTCTGAGTCCCAACATCTCAATAGAGTGGTGCCTCATGGGTCGGTGCTCAGACCGTTGCTCTTTTCCGTATACATGACATCCCTAGGTTCTGTCATTCGGAAACATGGCTTTTCCTATCACTGCTATGGGGATGATACACTACTCCACCTGTCATTTCAGCCTGATGATGAACCGAAGAGAGCACAAGTCACTCCTCTCTTCATTAAGTTACATTGGCTCCCTTTAGTCGCTCAAATCAAATTGAAAGCTCTGCTCTTGGCGTACAAGACCACCACTGGTTCGGCAACCCCACATCTTTACTCGCTTATACAGACTTATCCGCCAGATCCCTACACTCTGCAAACGACAACCTCCTATAGTGTCATCCCAAAAAGGGAAAAAATAACTCTCACGTACCATGGATCTGTTCCACATTTGTGTAATGATCTACTCGCTGCTACAAGATCAGCAGATTCTGTAGCCATCTTTAAGAATCGGCTGAAAACACATCTCTTCCGTCCGCACCTGACCGATTAATTCTGACTTCTATCTCTTTTCTACTCTTTATATCCTGAAAAAAAGACTTTATATACTGTGGGAGGCTATAAGAGACCAGTTTTACTGCGCTTATATTATTTTTAGTCCTTATGTTGTTCCCTTTGCTTCCATTGTTCACCTCATTTGTAAGTCGCTTTGGATAAAAGCGTCTGCTAAATGACTAAATGTAAATCATCCTCACATCGCGTGATGACGTGTGTTACTGAAGTCAGACACATTAAATTCATCTCTTCTTCTCTAGCAGTCTAGACAATGTTTATCCTCCACTGCGATTCGTTTGCTCAGTCAGTAGCACTCAAGTCGCAATCTCATGCGCGGCTGCATTGTTCTTGCTGTCTGAACACTTCATTTGGGTCAGATGACAGCAAGATCTGACCGTGTGTGTGTGTGTGCTTCTTCTCATAATCACAGTTCGCTGTCTCTCCTGCAGTTCAAAATGGACTGATGTCTCAGTGCATCTGCCCTCTTCTCTTTTATATCTCTGTATTTTCACATCTACGACGAGTTCTCATCCACTGACTCATTTGTGATGTTTTTTGTGTGTCATGAGGTCATCGCCTCTCTGCATTTCTCCCTTCATGCTGTTTCTCTCTCAGTGTGTGTCCTTCATTAAACACAGGCCCACACAGACACACAGGTTTGTGTTGGTGTCTTTTTGGGGACGTGCTATAAAATGTTGTTTTTATATTGACCCAATTTTTTCTATTCCCTATTCCCAACCACACAGCTAAACCTAACAATAACAGAAATCATCTTGCATTTTAGGATGTTAATCCATTAATTTCACTCATGTGGACTGCTGGCTCATGCCCACATGGTAGGTGGATCTCAGGTTTTGCTATTCTTAAAGGGAAATTTGCTCCCTACAATTTAGGCACCACCTGTACACACATACAGCAGTTTTCTTTTTCATTCATGCTGGGGACTTTCCACTTCCATCACTGTTATACAGAGATTTATGGTACAGTATGATCTTTTTATTCAGCGTTTTCCTCCTCACTCTATACAGCTCATGCCAGCTATGAACGATCCTGATATACAAAGAGAAATGTGTAGTTGCAAGGTGAAGTGTTTTAAAGAAACTATATAAAACATTTAAAAGGAGTGAAAGAGTCATTGTGTGTCTATTGAAGGTTTCTGAGTGGATGTGAAGATGTTACTGTCTAGACAGCTGATTATAACAGATGAGCAGCGAAGGGGCACAATAACACAAGAGAGAGATAGAGAGAGAGAGAGAGAGAGAGAAAGAGAGAGAGAGAAAGAGAGAAAGAGAGAGAGAGAGAGAGAGAGAGAGAGACAGAAAGAGATAGACGGAGAGAGAGAGAGAGAGAGAGAGAGAGAGAGAGAGAGAGAGAGAAAGAGAGAAAGAGAGAGAGAGAGAGAGAGAGAGAGAGAGAGACAGAAAGAGATAGACGGAGAGAGAGAGAGAGAGAGAGAGAGAAAGAGAGAGATAGAGAGAGAGAGAGAGAGAGAGAGAGAGAGAGAGAGAGAGAGAGAGAGAGAGAGAGAGAGAGAGAGAATGAGAGAGAGAGGAAGAGAGGGAGAGAGAGAGAGAGTGGGGGAGAGAGACAGATAAGTCTGTCGCAATGTGTTGAGTTGTCATGTCTGTGATTAAATCAGCAATGGTGGTTTTGACCTTGTGACTCATTCTGGTATTAAAGATCACGTCATCATTAAAAATGCTGTTTGACCCCCCCCTTAATTAAGCTTTAACCAGACACAATTACAGATGCAATTCTTTAACTATTTTGTTTTGTTTCCAGATAATGATGAAAGGCATGACCATGTGTTGCTTAACAGACATTTGCTTTATAAAATCACGTGAGCATCCAGACTCCAGACCCATGAATCCTCAGACTTTTCTAAAGGTCCAAGATTATTGCGGCTCTTTTGAGAGATCCAATGCTCGCTTTAAAGTCACAAGACAATAAGGTGACCAGATTTTTTACATTTTGTAGTTAAATGGTCAAAATATCATTGAAATCTAATTTGTTATAATCAATCAAAATGGGGGTAAAACATTTTTGTCCTTTTTTTGTTGCACATAATTATTAATGAGTTTTTGTACTATTGAAAATGATTACAATATATTAATATTTTTTGCAGATCAAACTGACCATAACTAGTTTTAATAAAGATAACCAAAACTCTATGGAAAAATAGTTCACTGTGAAAACCATTGCAAGTGATCAAAACAGTATTGCACAAAACAATTTGGTCAGTTGGATTAAGTTAGAGGACAATAGGTGGAATGTATTAGGTAACCGTTTTATAATCTGTCCTGAAGGTTACAAGAGGATTGTTGGAAGAGGAACCGAAAAGTGGAAAACAAAAAGTGATGCGATTTCATATGGAAAAAAAGACTTAACAAAAATGCATTCTTTGGGCATGAACATCATAAAATATCTTTTACTATTTCTTTGTATTGCACAAGGTATTATGCAAGATAAGTGAGTAGTATTAATTGTTATTCATAGTATTAACTATGTAGCTGACATCAGACCATTTGAATAAACTGAAAGTAATTATTAGCATGCACATCTGCTTTTGACCAGACAGAGGCGTTTATTCTCTGCTTATGCACAATACATGCACACTTTTTGTGTTTATATCTTAGAAATAAAATATTTTCAAGCACATAACATCTTTCCGTTAATACGACATTTGGCATTGAAAACAGTTTGCTCTCAAAATGTCTGTGTCTCTACTTTTTTAACCACGTGAGATCATAAAAACAATATAATTTATACCCCAATACATTTTCACGGCTATAGTGCTGATAAATGTATTTGAAATAGGCCTATACACATACATACACACATACAAACATACGTATAAATACAAGTATGTTTTTGTTATTAGCATATATGTTAATAAACTTAAGTTCACAAAATAAGATTAATAAAGTATAGTCACACTTCTTTACATTTAACCAAACAACACATTTCCCTAAAGCAGAGAAAACTCTCGGACGACATTCTCAATAAACGCACTATATCGTCTCTGTTTACTGAAGGAACAATCTGTATCAATAACTCTGTCTCGTGCACTCTGTGAAAGGCCAAGTCTGGCAGTGACGTCAAGCTGTCTGCTCCCCGCCCCATGCACGCAAGCCCCGCCCACAGCAAATTCCCAGCCGACTTGGACTTGAATGAGGTAAAGTCCGTACCGTCGCGCCAGACGGCTGGGAAAAACGCCGGGAATACTGGAGCACAGAGGCCGGACAGCGGGACGGGGGTGGGGGGACGTCGGCTTAAGGCAAGCCGCAAAGAAAGCCCCTCATAACCGCATGTAAAACAGAATCGTTACTGAAGAAAGCGGAAAAGCCTGCGTCAGTGTTTTTATTCGCCCGCGCGCGGTGGAGCGACGAGCGAGGGAGCGCGCGCGCCCGCCTCGTCCACGTCGATCCGCGAGATCGTTTTGAATGTTCGGCTTCATGGGTCTGATGAACGGAACCACGGACACCCACACCAATGTCTCCTGTACATGTAACTGCAAGCGGTCCACCTCATTCCAGAGTATGGCCATCAGTAAGTATCTACACACGTTTCATATCCGTTTCGATGCGTTTTTCTGACGTAACGTTACTTCGAGTAAGATCGAATCGATTTTAAATCGTGAGGAAAATACGGCAGTTTAGCTCAAATTGCTTGTAAAAGTTTTGCCGTTTTTCTTTTTAGAAAAACATCTTTAGTTGTTTTCTTCTTTGGTTGTTGTGAGGTAAAACTTTTCTCGTGTGCTAACGTTCATTTATAATCTGTTAAGTGAAGCTGACAGACAACAACCGTTAAGTTTCCTTTTTTTAGAATAATATCTGATTAGCATACACACACTTACACATTCAGTTCTTCTGTTCTTAATAGTTACAGTTGATTTGTGTTGTCATTCGCAAAGAAACACTCGAGAAAATGAACTATTATAATCGCATTTTTTTGGATTTATTAGTAAAGTAGTAGTGAACCACATATTCAACATTATCTTATTAGAGAGTAACCACAGTTTAACCATGGTATTTTTAGTTAAACTATGGTAATGCAAATGGTAATCGATCCGCTAGAAACATGTCTGGTTTTCTTCTGCTATAATAAAACCATGCTATATGCTAATGAGGATGACAGGTCATCAAAATGTAAATAAAAGACATTGTAATATTGTCTGCTTTCATTATTTGTGTGTCGATAAAAGCCTTGGATTTGGTTGTCAATAAACGATCAGATCGTACGGACTGATATCTGACGGTCCCATTAAAGAGCAACATTGCAACTGAGGAGTGTTGATGCCATCGGGTGGGGTTGTTTGTCAGTTGTCTTGGGTAAGTGATGGGTCTCAGATCCTCATGTGGGAGTTGCCAGACTTAATATTTTGTGCGTGTGACTAACTTATTGTTCAGACCTGCAAAGTCATTCACTCGAGTAACCGTCTTGCCAAATCTGTCTGGAGTTTATAAATAATCTCTTGTAAGGGAAAAGCTGAACAAATAATAATTTGATATGTGTGTCTGTTGGTAAGACGAGATGACTGTATAATGGGAAATGATCTTAAATTCCAAAGAGGAACTTGCAGTCCAGTCTTGGCGTCTCGCTTCGTAATCGCTCCTTGAAAAAAATATGATTCCTTGTTATCGCAAATCTGCAGAGAAAATGCAGCAATGCAACTGAAAAGACAGAAAGGAAAGTCCAATGCTTACAGAACTGGTTTGTTAAGCCGTACAGCTATAATCAAGAGTTTATTCTAGTAAATATAAAAGAGTTCACAGTCAACGTGACCTGAACTGCATGACAGATTCATTGGAGTTTTAAGGGGCCGTTGCTGTTTTAAGTAGTGTGGGTGGTGAGGGATGAATTTGTAAAGTTTTTTTTTTTTATTGTGAACATTAGCCGTTCGCTCCACAAAATCCCATTTTCTATAAGAGTCCGAGCCAGACTGAATGTGAATCCGCTTGTAGCGGATGGTTTGTGTGAGCGCTGTTTCTGTGTCACAGATGTGCGTCTGGATTAAGCAGCTTAAGGTTTTAATGTTTCCTGGATGTTACGAGGAAATTGACTCATGAAACAGATTTAGATGCGTAGTTCTTATATCAACAGAAGAAGCTCTTCTTGGAAAGAAGCCTAAATAGTATACACGATGTAAACTGATGGACACAGTGTCGAAACACGCATAACTCAATACTGTTAACAAACATGAAAATGGAAGTATGATAAAAAGATAAAACACGAATGGAGGCTATATAGACTATTGGTTTAAGAAATAAACCTATTTTTAGGACCAGTGTTTTTGTAATGACAATGGGATAATGAAAGTGAGTCTTATAAACATAAAAAATATTATTAATGTTAAACAGATGAGTGATTTAACATCAGTAAGAAGTCACAAATTACAGTTTAACTAATGAGAAATTGGATTTTCAAAACAATAGTGCCACAAAGTCTCAATGGCCCTAAAAATACACTTCCTCATGTTTATGTAACGTTTTGTGTTAAAATGTGACAATCGTGTGGTTGCCGTTCATGAGATTCACCAGCAAGCTGAATGTTTTTACATGAGATCTGCTGAAGGATTGTTTCGGTGGGCGGTTAGCGAGAAGTGCAAATTATACGTGAGCAATGAGTTTTCTCATAACACACACTGCCCCCACCTCAGATTTACGGGAACTGAAGCGTCTTTCCTCGCTGGTGCTGATCAGTGTCGATCAGCGCGCATCTTCATGCATCAGACCGCCCAGCGGCTCGGGTTCACTGTAAATCGCATCAGACGTACTAAAGCTCCAGCTCTGTTGGTCTGTGAACCAGGGTAGATGTTCTGGACTCTTTAGGGAAAGAGTTTTTCCTCCTCACAGGATGTTACAGCTGGCAGGTGGCTCGGTTGTCGAATTCTTTGTTTTTTGGTTCAGTTTCCCTCATGGGGTTGCTTCACCTTGTAAACGTGGTTGGCAGACTTGGCAACTGTTTTTAGTCGTCTAAACACTGTTGTTGTCAGTTCAGTTTGGGTCATTCAACCAGGCTGTTATTAGTAGACATTGTGTAACTGGAAAGCAGATCAATTCCTCGAAGTAGAAGAAGCTGCACCCACGGTGGTTTCACTGTGTTTCTGTCCTGTTGAATCTGAATTGTTCGCCGATGACCCTGTGGGGAACGTTCTTTGCGCGTCTAACATCTACGTTCATCAGCACTGAGGAAACGCGCGGGACAGGAAGAGGAAACAGCTGTACGTTGAGAGCCAGCATCTAAATAAGACCCGATCCCATTCATGATCCCACGACTGTGTCCTTAAAGAAAATGACAAATCTGTCATTATTATTCCCTCTCTTGTGATTTCAGACCTGTATCCTGTAATGAGAATGTTTGATGGATGTTTTTATCTTCAGAGACAGACTGATCGCAGCTGGGCCGCAGCAGCAAGTCTTTTAAGATCTCGTCGGTTACTCGTGTCTCATAATAGTGCGGACGGGCCGGGTTTGACTCACCCTTTCATCTCCTTTGCCGCTCTTGTGACATCACCCGTCTAACAGTTCAGTCATCAAGATCTGTGTGAAAGCTCGTCTGGCACTTGTCCTGACACGCACGGTAGCTTCATCCAGACCGAGCGTTACTCGTGCGGCGGTAATCTCAGCCCACCGTCATTCTGGGGTTGTGTTTGGGCCGACTGGAAGTCGTGCTGGTGCTGAATTTTCTGATGAAGATGCAGACCGTCTCGTTTGTCTTTGACTCCAAGTGTGGGGAAATCTTTTTAAATTCTCACTCGCATGCCTCAGCTGCTTGTGGTTTGGATCGGGATGTGGTTACAGAAGATCCTGAGAAATCCTGAAACCTGTTTTCCCTCTGCTCTCAATTTCTCCTTAATTTTACAGCACACCGCTTTAAAATTGAGCCAGGACGCATATTGTTAATCTGCGTATTGATCTGTCATACATACACGTTGTGTGCTGTTTTTAACACGTAGCACACGGCAACACGTGCTGTTGATCTGTTTGGATGAGATGGGCACATTAGTGTCTGAGATCAAATGACTGTAAGTGATAAATGACAGCGAGAATCATCTTTCATTACTCTCTACCATCAGTCTTCTGTACTCAAAGGCTGCGTCCCGATTAACTCACTCCTACTAAACACTTCAGCTACGTCTTTTAGCTCAAGTAAAACCTATGTTATCTTTTAATAACTTGGAAAGAAAAATTCATGCATTTTTGAAATCAAGGTTAGACTATTGTAATTCACTGTATTACGGGGTTAGCCAATCAGCTTTATCCCGGCTACAGATGGTACAAAATGCAGGTCAAAACTTCTGACAGGTCCTAAAAAACGAGACCGTATTACTCCGATATTCAGTTCATCTTGCAGGTTACCTGTAAGATATCATGTTGATTTCAGAATTCTTCTCACAGTGTTTAAGTCTCTAAATGGCTTGGCCCCTCCATACGTTTCGGATCTATTGATAGAATAATGCCCAGGTGCCTCTCTCGGTCATCTTAATCAGAGATTGTGACCGTGTTCCAAAATTAAAATTAAAAACTGTGGGTGACGGTGCCTTCTCTGTAGCTGCTTAAATCAAAGTTAAAAAGCTTCCTTTTTGAACTGGCATTTGGTAATTGAGTATTTTATTGTTTTTTTAACATTCTATAGCTGCTGGTGTCTTTTGTATACATGTGTATATATATATAACATACAGTATATACTGTAAATATAATTTTTATTGATATATTTATCTAAGTTTTTCTTTCTTTTTTAATTACCTGTGTTTTTGTTGTAAAGCAAATTAGTGAACTGCTGTTGATAATTGTGCTATAGAAATGAATTGACATTTACATTGACCTAATGTGGTGGTAGGAATGAAGGACTGGACATACACCTCCGGTCGAAACTCCAAAGTTTTGTAAAAACTTGAAGTTGTTGGGTTGGCACAGATGTATTTTTGTCTATAAAATATTTTCAGACATTTGGTCGGTTGTGTGCACGTGCATATGTAGGAAAGCGTTACACCAATATTAGGACACAGTTATCTTTTGTGTGTTGTGTTTTGTTTACATTGATTTAACCTTTATTACTTGTTGGTTTCAAACTGCTGGGAGGGTAAATGGTGAAGCACAGTAACCAGATTGCGAACAGTATGTTTGTGGTGGATAAAGAAGGTTGATGTCGGTAGATGTGGAGGAGATACACCGTGAGTGATTCCTTAAACACTCTGCTGTGTGTTATCAGTTACAGACCATCACCCAGCTGCATCTATTCTTGTATTTGTCATCACTTCCTGTCTGTGTATGTGAGGTAATCATTAACCAGTCTGGCAGCATGCCAGGTAAGGGCAAAGCTAGTCTGGGCTCATCTCTCTCTTTCTCACACTCTCTGTGTCTCTCTCTCTCTCTCTCTCTCTCTCTCTTATTCTCTGTCCCTGTTTGTCAACGCATAGAAATAATAAATATTAGGGCAGTCACAGTGATTAAATAATCATCTGATTGTGGTTATTTGTCGTAACCACTTCTATTGCGCACATTAAGAAGGCACAAGCTGGGTCAGTATGTGCAGCACTCTACATCCACCACCCTTGCTGTGTACTTAAAACTTGAAAAAATTGCTATGTTCATTTGAGTCATATCAGCTGTCGATCAGTTTGATTTAAATAATTACAAAATTTGCTTCTTGCATCTAGAGGCAGACTACACCGTTCTCATATCTCAATTTTAGTTTGGATGCTCTGGACTAATTCGTTTTGGTCACTTTAATTTGTTTCTGTCATTTACAGAATTTTTCCATGTTTCTGAAATATGATTTTTTTTGTATAAATTCATATTTAAAACTGTAAGAATTCCATTCAGTAAACATTATTAATGAAAAAAGCACCGCAAATAAATGAGAATTAAAAACAGACAATCGATCACCATAATTGCAATTATTTATTATATAATTCTTCGATTTATTCGATAATTTATTAAACAATAAAAAAGTATCTCTCTCTTCCACACACACACACACACGTTAGCTGTCTCTCTTTGTGTGTCTTTCTACTTTTCCTATATCTCAGTCTCTCCCCCTCTCTCTTTTTCTCTCTCACACGTTCTCTCTCGTCTCTCGGTCGTATGCAGTGGTCTCCGCTCTGGTGTCCTGTGGCACATCAGCTTTTTTCCCTGCTCTTCAGCAGTTTGAAGGTGCTGGCGTGTCAACACGGATTTACACTTAAAATCATTTTGAGGATGGCAGTCGCCATGCCTGAGGAAATCCAACCTGAGGTCAAGTTCATCATCGGAACGCCACACATCTTACACCACACAGGTGCAGCAAGCGACATATAAACTAACAAGAGCAAGACAGGTTTACTTGAAAATTTCACTGAAAATAAAAAGTGAATTGGCTTTGTTTTAACCCACCCAGACAGCATTGTTGTGCATCATATGTGATTCTAGACCGTTCAACGCCCAAGTTTGGATCACAGAATTGTGGCGTGTTGTATGTTATTATGTTGATATATGGTAATGTGAGTGTGAGAGTTAAAATTTTCTTTGTTTTCTGTGTGACCTCACACAGACGCTCTCACAGGCTTCTGAGGCTCGAGCCATAAATAACAGCCAGTGGGGGTACAGAAACACCCCTGACACCCCCACACAAACCCAATTAAACCCCCACCACAGACAAATTCCCACTGTTGACATAGTTTGTCACTCCGTGTGTTACTTCCTGTGTCTCAGTTCAGTGTTTTCATTCAGTGTGTGTGTCAATGTTTGAAGTTACTGCCTATGTAGGGTTTTTCAGATTAGACACTTATGAGGTTCCATGAATGTTAGGATGCTGCCTGTGTCTCTTTCAAAGAGAGCCACTTTCTCTGGGTACTATTAGAGATGCTTTAGAATGATCATTTGTACTTTTGGATTTATTTGGTTATCGGTTCTTAAATGTCATCTTGTGATAAACGGAGCATTAAATAAACTCTGCATTCTACATTCACTATACCGTAACATCATTTGTTGAATGTTTATTTTTTATTTTAATTTTGTATTTGCATTTTATACTGATGAAGCACGTTAAAGCAGCTTGTTGTGTTTGTGGTGTTTGTATGTGATGTGTGTGTGTGTGCGTGCATGAGTGTGTCATCTGTACATTTGTTGTGTGTGTTTGTAGTGTTTGTGATCTGTTTGTTTGTGGTGTGTGTTCTAGAGGACAGAAGCGAGTGTTTGTTCTCTGCAATGAACTGCCCTTTGTTCTTGCGTCTAGACAAGCTGTAAAAAAACATACAGTACACACACACATCACAGACACACACAGCTGACAACACATTACATGCATAATTATCGTACCGGGGGGGTGTTCTCTAGAAGCACACATGAACATTCACTGCCTACATATAGCATGTTCATTATGTGTCCTGTGTGTTTGTGTGTGTTCTGCTTTTAAGATGATTTTTGTGACTCAAAATGGATCACAATTACACAAAGTCATGTCGCTTAAATGAGACTCTCAGTTTTGGAAATCTGTGTATGCACACATCCCCACATTTATCACACACACATGTTAGTCTGGCCGTCACGTCCGAGTCCTAATTACTTGTCTTAGATTAATTCAGACATATGTAAATGAGTGTTTTAAATATGAGACGCTACAGCTGCTGGAGGGTGGGGGGTGTCTGTGGTCATAGGTCAGAGGTCAGTGGTAAGACCAGCCGGGGTGGAGCTTGACTCTGTGAATGAATGCTTGAGTGTGTGTGAGACACTAAATACGACACACAGTGTTTGTGCGATATCAGCTGAGCACTCATTCACTGCCATTGTGATTCCCTGTCAGATATTACATGAATAAAGACAACACAAACAACAACTAAAACTTTCATAATGATGAAAGTGACCATCAGATGTCAATTTGTGTGCTGTTAAACCACCACAAAAACATTGGTTGTATTTGTATTTCATAGCTTTTTTTATATACACTACAAATGCGAAATTGTAAAAACTAAATCGGCGAATTTTTTATGAAAAGTATATAAAAAACATCAGTATCTCTCTCTCTCTTTTTTTTGTATCACTTTGTCTGTTTCTCTCTTAAGTGCAACCCTTTTGTTTCATCTTAACCCATATCATATGCACATTTTTTTTCTATTTCAAGTCACATGATTTTCCTGTTTCAGTTTCCCCGAACGTTCGCCGACAGTTACCGTGTACACTTAAAAGCTCAACTAAAATGACCTTTGTTCCATTTAGCACCGAGATCTGAACGTTTCTGTTTGACAAACGAGTCTGGGAAGAGTTTGTTCCGCTGTGTGTTTTTACATGGGGTTGTTTTGTCTGGCAGACGTGGTCACGTGACTTGGAAGCAACGACGTGTCTGTTGGTAACAGGTACGACGGCTTTACATTTTATTGGGAGTCTGCTTCGTTTTTGTATGGCTGGTCCGGGGTCTGTGTTTAAGTGTGTATCTGTTTGTATTTCGGACGGTTTCTTTGCATATGTGCGTCTAGCCACTGCCTTATTAGAATATAATAACAATGAGTGTCTCGTCGACTACATACAGACCAACAGTGTGTCTTAATTCACAGGATTTCACCAAACTCTGAAAGCATACTACAGTGGTGAGAGGAAATAGTCCATACTTTTGAGTGTGCTGTGATGGCGGTTTAACCAAGAAGGATAACGATAACTATGATGATAGCATCCACGCAACAGACTAGTGTGTGTACTGTCTGTCTGGGTAAAGCTGCCATAGATTTCACACTAAAACAAGAGCAGAAATCCAAGCTTATCCAAACACATTCCAGACGTCTGTGTGGCTTGAGTTGAGTTTACACAACCTCAAATCTCAATTTCTTAGAACTGGTAACAACAGTCAGATTTAATTTGTAGCCCATCAGGATCATTTTAGTTTGTCATTATTATTGAATTTAAACCACTTATAATTCATGTATAATTAATCGTGTCGGTGTCTAAGGCTCTGGCAGGTTTATTTTGATGGATGTTGAAATCTCTCTTGCTGAAGTTTACATTGCATATGAAGTATGGCGACGTTATGGAGCTCAGGCTGGAGTTTATACGACCTCTGGAATGTTCACTCACACAGGGAGGAGAGGCTTGGAATGTTATTTTGCCCCCGGGGCAGGAAGGTGCACCTGGCATCTGCCCCAAAAACACAAACACTGCCTGTAAGAGCTCAAACAAGCTGAAAATGTTTTGAAGACTTCACATCTCTTTCACCACTATCACAAATTCATCAAAGATATTGTGTCATTGTTGTTTAAAGATTTAGTTTGTATGTGTGTCTATATCAATGTTGTAATTTGCAACAAATTTATTTGGCAATTATAGGTTGCAAAATATTATTTTATTTGGTAATTTGATGTTTTTCAGCGTTTGTCCCCAATGCAGGTTTGTGAAATCTGTGAAAATGTTCCAGCTAGCAGGTTCATCTGGTCTAAACTTAAAATGAAAATGTGAATTAGACCAAAGACATATTCTATTATACAATGCTGGAACATCAATTCTTTTGGTTGGTGGGATTATTGTTCTGATGTTAGAAGGCACAAAATGATCAATTTCAGTTTTTCATAAAATGACACAAAAACTTTGGCCGCCCGGACCTATCTTTTGCCGCCCCATTCCATGCAACAGCCCCCAGTTTGAGAACCGCTCGTCTAAACAACACTTTTGGTTGAGCAAGACTGACCTCCAGTCTCTTGCAGTTTAAAACATAGTTTGCATTGTTTACCATATTTTCAACACAGCGTGTCTAACGGCCTCGCACAAACACGCACGGCATGTTTAGACTGATTCTGCCGGCCCATCTGCACAGTCCCCCGACCCTCTTTAGACCAAAACAAACGTCTGCTTATCCAAACAAGCACTTCAGAACTTGAGCGAAGGGCCTTCACTACACCCAAACACACACTGAGGCCGTCCTGGTTCCGTCCCAGGGATCTCAGGAAGTCACACTGAACTAAACAGATCTGAAGTTTGTAACGCAGGCGTGTCTGCATTCCCTCTCAGTCAGACACCCAGAAAGTTCCCACAGACGCCTAGAAGGTTCCCACAGTCGAGTTTCCCTGCCAGGGCGAGCGCTCGTAAGTCAGTGGGAAGCGGGTCTGTCTCTCTTTGTCTGTCTCTCTGCTTCGTCATTCCCATGGAAATTCGCAAGCAAATTGTGACCCTCTGTGACCTCTAGCTCTCTCTCTCTCACACACACACACAGCAGTCACCACACCCCATTCACCAGCGTGTGTGTGTGTGGAGACCAACAAACACAGCACAGAAAAAACGTATATTAGCCATACAGACACGCATACATTTGTCTAAATGAAGCGTGCGATAGATTCCTGTTTTATATATATATATAAGTGCTTGTAATCTTTTAAGGATATTCTCAATAAGAGGTTTAGTTAACTTTAGCTCATTCATGGGGACAGTTTTGTCCTCAAGCTGAAGTTAAGTAAACACACTCATCTCTGTCTGTCTGCTTTCTGCTGTCTGGCTGGATTCTGACCGGTATTGACCCGAGAGACAGACGGTCTCACCCCTCATGACTCCTCTCTGACTGTGTGTGTTGTATTAAGGAACATTCAATTAAATTGAGTTTGCTTGTTTGTCATATAGGAGACACCTTTGCTGCACTGAAATAATGATACTTTAAACTAATTTAATTCAATTATGGACAGTGGTTCCACACAACAGTAATATATTATCTCCACTCGTATACTTAATGTGTGAACTAAACTGAACTGAGTACACTTAAACAGCCATGTCCAAATATGTTTCTGTTACAATACTTTAATACAATTCAATTCATTTATGTTGTGTTAACTTTATTTTTTAAAGGAAATTGAACAAGCATCAAATATTATTTTGATTTACTTGATTGAAACATTTAGTTAAGCCAAAGCATTACTGCTTTTAGTCCGTTTAACACAATACAATTGTGTTTGAACATAAAACCTAATACAATGGTGTTAAAACAAAAGGAATTGTTTAAATATGGTAAAATCATTTTGTGTGAAATAAAGGTCTTGTTAGCTTTCTTGGACTGTGAAAACTATAGAAAAGGACGTCATAAATAATACAAAATAATAAAGTGAGATAAAAATAGCAATTCAGTAGTTCCTGATAAATCATGTTTTTTTGTGACTTCCTTAATGTTGTTTTTATTGTTTCTTGTGAGAATAAAACAAAGAGAAAACCGAAAAGGACTGCGAAAAAATGAAATGCTCATGTGTGACATTAAATATAAAGGAACATTTTACATCCTGGAGGAAGTGACATCACAGTTTAGCAAACTCTGATTTATCACCATTATTTTTGCATGGAGAGGCTTTATATCAGGATTGACCTCGAGACTGACAAACTTTGTCAGTCCACCCTGATCTGACAGGAATGTATTTGACATTGTGGTTTATTCGAATATTCGTACAGTGGAAGCCGCACAAAACATATGATTAAAAACAAAGCGATCCCTGAACCCAACCATCTCTGGCACAAAGGATATACTAAAATATAAAATAGGATTGTACGAAATCATATAAATAAGACAAATTGTGAATAAAGACTGGATTATTGGTCAATCTTATAATTACATTTAATTACATTTAACCCTGAACTATTTTATGTAAGCACACAACTGTCTATAAAAATATTTTTTTAATCACATTTTTATGCTTAAATGGCACAATTTTCTTTATTTTTGGATAAACGTGGCATGTTGGGCAAGTTACTTCTATATACCTGTGTTTGTGTTTTTATCACTGTGTATCCCAGACAAAGAAGTTAAGAACAAGCGAGCATTATGAGATGTGGGTTTATACCACTATATATCTCTGTCTGGCACCCCGGCCGTGGCATATTTCACATCCGCACCCGTCAGCTGTCTGGACATCTTTCTGTTTTCATATGCAAAACCGAGTCACCGAGACAATTCAGTCTAGACCCAACGATCGCGTGTAAGAGCGCTGGGCCCCTCCCCCCAGTTACCCATCTGCCTCATTTGCCCCGGATCATTCAGGGTGAGAGATCTGGGCGTGAGTTTGGGCTGTCTGAGCTTCACCTCGATCCTCATTGAGCGCTTGTGTTAGTTTGACTCTGGATGTAAGAGGAGCCACTTAAGAAGCGAATGTGGCAGCATGCAGCTCCATGCAGGCGAGGATCTGCAGCCGTGTACGCGGACGCAGTGCCAATGTGAGTCCTATGAAGTTAGCTTTTTTAGCAGTTGATAGATTTAAGTGATGTTGGGGTGTTCAGACATTGCGAATAGTTTGTGTTTTATATGCAGAATTGCTTGAGAAATTATTCTTAGTAATTATTCTAACCGGTGAACGTCCGATTTTTCTAGATGACTATCTCAAGTGTTTTACAAATTACGTTGTTTGCTTGGGATGTACAATGTATAAAAAATATCGCAAATATGCATGTGCAGTGTTTTGCAATAACAGTGTCAGATTTGTTGTTGTTGTTTTTTAGGAAAGCAAGAGTAAAAATGGCTGTTCACTTTCAGAAGTTGTAGTAATGCTTTATTTTTAAGAAAGAGTATTTTGGTTATTTAATTTTCCATATGCAATTTTGCAATTCTGTTTTCTTAACGTGTGATATCTGTGCATCGCTGCCTGAACCTTGAACCCTTCGAGATTCAGAATGACTTGAATTCAGTGTTTTGAAGTCTTCTGTTACGAGAATATGGAGAGCTGTACGCATTATTAAATTAATAGTAAAATGAATGAACACACTAGAATCTGTTAAACTTATCGTTCATGATGTACGATAAAGCTTTATCTGTTTTTTTGGTCAATTTCAGTTGCATAGATTCTGTGTCAATAGGATTATGAGTGTTTGGTCTCATTGATAGTTTTAAACAAAGTAATGCCATGTTTGCCAAACATAAGAAATGGGTGAAGTCATTGACACACAGATGGATATGTGCTTAATATTTCAAAGCTCTTAAAACAGTATGTTTATAGATTTCCAAACAGCCTTCAGTGAGATTTGAGGAATAATTGCTTTGTCTCTCTGTGTTTGCAGCTCAGCTGGAGTTTGTGCAGATTCTGGTGATCGTTGTGGTGATGATGATGATGGTGGTGGTCATCACATGTCTGTTGAATCACTACAGACTCTCTGCACGGTCTCTCATATCACGCCACGGACGGGCACGTCGACGTCACCTGCCCCTGCCATCGGTAAGAGAAACAAACATGTCCACAACAGCTACAAAAAACACACAAAACGCACTCTACTGTCCCTGACAGCTTCATTCACACAAACTAATGGCCGTCTGACACAAGGCGTCAAATAACTGTTGAGTCGCTATTCTAATTTTAGACTTGGTCACATTATCAGAGTTGTCAGACGTGACTCATGCTAGACAGTGTGTGTGTGGTCATCTTTTATTCGTGTGTCAGTGTGTGTGTCCGTATTTATCTTGGTAGAAAAAAATTCAAAGACATACTTTGGTTTCCTGTGATTGAGCATCAGCCATTCACATGATCAGCTGTTTGATCTCAATGATGAAATTCTGACACCTGCTGGTTGTGTTTTAGTAATGCTCATGACCTCAGGATATGCCATGATATACTTTGCAGTACATTTGTCTCAATTCATACCAGATGCATCATTAAATATAAATTTAAACAAACAGAAATAAAAAACGATATTTAGTAAAAAAAATCTTTCTTTGGTTTGTCCGTCTCAGGAGGGCAGTTTGTGCTCATCTGATTGTACAGGCCCGTCTGGAGCCATGAGTGAGGTATATTTCACTGTCTCCTCACGCACAGTCTCTCTGTTTTATCCCGATGTCTCGCATGCATTTTCAATCATTTTCTGTCTCTCCAGCAGGTTTATGCTCCTCGACCTCCCGACCGCGTCCCTTCTTACCTGCAGCGTGAACGTCTGTCCCGCCTTCAGCCCACCTACCCCTACTTGCCGCACGCCATCATCGACCTACCCCCGACCATCCCGCTGTCAGACGGAGAAGAACCACCGCCATACCAGGGTCCGTGCACTCTCCAGCTCCGAGACCCGGAACAGCAGCTAGAGCTTAACAGAGAGTCGGTCCGTGCCCCTCCTAACCGGACCGTCTTCGATGGTCCGCTCATCGACGCATCGCTGTGCCCACCGAGCGTGAACGCGGGCATCAGCGCTGGCAGGCTAGAGGGAGCTCCGCCCGCCTACAGTGAAGTAATAGGGCACTACTACCACCCCACGTCTTTACAGCACCACATGCAGACTCGACCCGGCACGGTTGCGCCTCTGGTGCAGGGCGTGCTGCAGTCGCCCCTGCTCATCCGCACGGACAGCAAAAACGACCGCAATAAAGAGAAGCACAAAGCTCAGCAGGTCTGACATTACCGCTTTTGATGGTCAGAGCAAAGCAATGTTGACACGGGCTGCGGTACGAGAGACTGATGCAGCCGAGCGCTGGCTTGAGGGCTTACTTCCCTCAGAGTGCTTCCTGTTTGCCAGGGTAAGGAGAAGCAGTCGTGCAAAAGACTCGAAGCGGCTGCCCGTCCTCTTGCCAGTTTTTGCTTTCATGACTCATGACCTTGATGCAAGGTTTCAAACTTTCTATAAATATTTCTGTGTTATTTGTCATCAGTGCTCTTGAAATACTCGGACAAGCTCCCAAACGGAGAGTTTTCCTCTCAGCGTCCTCCACTCTTTTCCTAAGTGATTTTAACATTTACTTGCTTGTCATTGACCACGGTCACAAATGTGATGCGGTCTGTGTGTGAGGTGCCAATAGCTGTTGCGTTATTTACCCATGCAGTACGCTTCAGAAGAGAGCGGCTGCACGCGAGCGTTTTGTTTGATTTGACGCAGATCACGCTTAGTTGAACTGTGCCGCGCACGGGTATATTCATTAATGTATGTGTGTATATAGGCTACAGTATAAATATATAAACACGTGTATGGAAAGCAGAAAAAAGAACTTAAAACGCACGATTTTAGAGTTATTTATATAAATGTCTAAAATTGCACTATTTTTAATAGCAGTCCACAAATCACGTGGGTCTCCTGGAAAGACATTATTTGTTGGACTGAAGTTTGTGTTTGGGGCGTGTTGAAGCGATTGCATTGACCTGTTGCCCTTAACTACACACCCGTCGATGAGGACGGATCTATCGAACACCTTTCCTTCACAGCTCGACTGAACAAATCAGCTGAGGGTTCTAGTGATCAACCGTAGTCGTCTGAACTAGTCATAGAATTAGTAGAAGAGGCTTTAAGAATACTAGTTTGTAGCGTAGTTTAATATCAGAGCCCTTCAACTCTGTGTATTTGCCTTAAGCTTGATTTTAGATTCTAGAGCTGTGCGTCAGCTACATTCACAATCATTGATGTTTCCAGCAGAAGTCCCAAACGTGGATGAGATTACTTCTGCTCCTGTCCAGCTCGGGCGTCTCTGAAAGCACTTTAAAGACGTGGGAGGAAATCTGTTTTGTAGAGAAGGGGGAAAATGGAAAGGAAATAAATATGCAACTGTTCCCTTGTTGGCTGGAACTTGTGGACGGAAAAAGATCGGTATGGTTCGCAATCGTAGAAATTCGCTGGTACACAAGCAGCCTGTCTGATTCTGAGTCAATGAATCAATCAGTATGGAACACAATCTCATTCATACGCTGCCAAATAATGACTCGCGAGACGGTCGATGGGTTTGCTTCCAGCTTTTGGTGAAGTCCCGTGAATCATTTTAATTCCGACCAATGAGGGAATATCGGGTGGAATTTTGTTCATTTTTACTCCAGGGAAACGGCGCTAACAGAAGGTCGACTGCAGGCGGGTTACACTTATCAAACCCGTCTCTGAACACATGATCGAATCTAATGAAAATCATCCATTTGAATAAAATCATCTCTTGGCTAAATGAGTTTCTTAAAGGAACAGATCACCCAAGTATGAAAGTTCTGTCATCATTTGGTCACTCTGCAGAAATAAAGTCATGCCTCTTTGGAATGACATGAGTGTGAGTTAGTTTTTCATTTTGGGTGAACTGTCCCTTTAAGAGTGTTTAAATTGATAACCCTCTCTGCAGTTTGACATAAGGTCTTCCCTTTACAGAGACGCCCGCCAGCGTGTCCTGATCCGTAGGTCACGTGAGCTGGCACCCGGTCAGCCAATCAGGTGGCGGCTGACAGGAAGCGATGTTGTATGGATGGTGATGATTTGGTAGTTTAGTGGAGAGAGTTGCAATATACCGACTATTTGCCTTTTGATAATGTAGTTTGTTGTTTAGTTAAAGATAAAGTAAGTTGTTTCTGTTGCTTTTTCTCGTAAAGGTCATGTTTTTGCGTTCGAGGTTAATGCAAGATTTATTATGTTTTTGTATGCAAATAAATAATGTTAACTTACCCTTTGCTTTAGTTTCCTTCAGATCGTTTCATTGTCAGATATTGTTTAGTTAGTGTCACTTCTGAAAAAAAAAAGTTTATATCTCTGTGTGCCTTCGAGTAGCCAGTAAAAAAACCCATGTGTGTGTTTATAGTGCATTCTGTTGCCTTCATATCCCAAACTGCCCTAATAATTTAAAGATGTTATCAAACAAATCTGCATCAACATGCATTGATGTACTTTTGGTTTTGTGAAAATTTAAGCACAAATTGAAACCAAATGAGATTCACAACTCATTCACAAACAATTTAGGAAAATAATTGTTCCAGCATTTAAATCATGTTCCACTTCATCTCTGTGTCGCTTTAAACTCAGTTCAGACGAATCGGTTAATCTGGAGTCACTTTGGTGTCATCACACACTTTTGGGGCTTTGTTTTAGTTCATCTGTTTTGTCGGACTGTGATTCTCTGGGTTCTTAATCAAATAACAGGAGCTTTCCAAGTTAAAAGACATTTCCAAAGAAGCACTTTCTCTGTCGAACCCTTTAACATGGGTGAAGGGTCAGAATGAATCATTATCTCTTGTGTGTCTGGTTTTAAGAATTACAGTGATGCTAGCCATTTCCCATTTCTGTGTGTTTGCAGTATGAACATGATATTTTCTCTGTCTGTCACATGTATGTGCATGTCTTCAGCTGTTATCACCACACAGTTTCAAGAATAACCATTTACTTTTAACTGTTTTTTTTATTTATATCATATCCTGAAAAGTGTTACCAGATTTGAATCGTTGTTGCTATACGAGCGGGGGGAGCAGTGTTTAAAACACACCAGGTTATACAATCTGATACATTTCAATTAGCTGCCAATTAAACAAATAAACATTTTATAAAAATACATTTAGTGTCTTTTATTCTGTTTTTATCAGCATTTATTCACATACATCACAACACTGTAAAAAAACATGGATAACAAAAATGTTACCAAGATGCCATCAGCCTCAAAAGATGCTCAGTTTGTTCTTGTATACTGTTTTGACACTTCAACAGTAATACAGATAATCGTTTTAAACATTCCACATTGTGGGTTGAATTAGCTGCTTTTCAATAATTTTATTTTTTAACTGTGTAGTTTTGCTCACATACTTCAGTTAGTGATGAACTTGAAAAATATATTTTATCTTTATGATCACTTCACAATAAAAATGTGTCGCTTCTATACGTTTCGGATCTTTGTTTTTTGGTATAACTCATGTGCTTGTGTATGTGCAGTTCTGCCAGTAGGTGGCGATATAAGACTTTAGATTGATTGCACGTCTGGCGTAAAGAGATGTTGCACTTTCACCATTTATTCCAGCAGATGTCAGTCTGCTGTTGTTTTAGATGCTGTATTGTTCTAAATTGAATCTATACCAAGCATATCAAAGCAATAGCATTTTATACAAACAGGCGGAGATCAATTGATCAATACATTAAATGTGTGATAATCTAATTATAAACTGTGTCAAGCTAATTATTTTTCAGGTACATGTACCCAGTGTTGGGTGTAACCAGATACTAAGTAATTAGTTACTGTAATTGAATTACTTTTCCCTTAAATCTGTAATTTATTACAGTTACTTCCAATTAAATTGAACTAAATACTGTGTAATGTACACAATAGTGGAATGACCATAAAATTCAGTCTAACTTGAAATGCATCCATTAATGTAAAGTCAGTTAATAAGAGTACTTTATGTAGCTTTATATGATTTATTTGAATGCAAAAAGAGTCGTTTTGTGTCTATCCTTGAATCCCTTAACTAAGGTTGATAAAGAAAGTAAATAGTAATAAGTTATTAAACACTTTTTGGAGAGTGTAATTTGTAAAGTTATCTAATAAAACTATCGAATATGTAATAAGTAACTAGTAATTCATTACTTTTTCTGAGTTACTTGTCCAACACGGCACGTTACAGTCAGATCCGTCTGATTTTGGGGTTACTGAGAACTTTTAATTCATCCTCCCTGAGCTTGTTATCTTATGTTAGTTTTTATTTCCATCTCTCAGATTCAGGATTTCTACAGAACCGTTTCTACTTTCGCTTATCCATCGGAGTAAACGAATCTAAAATGATTTTTTATTATTTTGTAATTATTTTCAGTGCTTTGTCCAACCAAACTTACATTTATAAAGTATTAATGATTCCCAAAAGAACAATATTTAATATTTAAATATCTAAAAATTAAAATTAAAAAAAAGAGATGAATAGTGATTAGTTCGTCAGCTATCTGGCCTTGATAGTGTTCAAGTAACGTTAATCCAAACTGGTCTCGTTTGAAGCAGTTTGTAAAGTGGAGATAAGTGCAGAATGACTGATTTCTGTCTGGACTCTTGAGCAACACTCTCACCTCGAGGGCTCTTGATGTCATAAATCTGCTCGAAGTTACATTAGCTAAATATTAAACCTTTGACACGTTCTTAACAGAAACGGACATATTTGTGTTATTATCTTGGAGCAAACAACAGTTGGTTATACATTATTCTGTGTACTTAACCCGTGGCGACCCGTTTTATGTTTTATGTTTTATTCATCGTCATTCATTTCTCGCGAGAGCACAGATCTGTGTGTTCCGTAAGCCACGCTCTCGCGATACTTTGCACGATCGAGTCCTAAACAGCATTGTAATCGATCATGTATTAAAAATAGACATTTTCGGATTACTTCTTTAAATTTGAATATTATGTTTGCATGTTATTTTCACTCACGATTACATTTCATACTGATGGTTAAATAAGAGAGCACCTAGTGCACTGCGCAATTTAAACAAAATGTGCACATTTCTTATAAACGTCATTATGATCGAGCCTGATGTGGTTTGAACTTTCAGGACTCATAAACTTTGACTTGTGTTTGGAAATCAGTGTCTAACAGTTATTGGTGTGATAAGCTCAATGTTCCCCGAATGCAAGAAACTTCCGTTCAAGCTGCTTGTTTAACAAATAAATAAATAAGTGTTTTATTGTCTGTTCCCCTACAGCTCTGAGTGTTGGACATAGGTGTGAGTTAATTGTTAAAGAGCTGTTAAATGCATAACTCACCGGCAGATAAGAGTGAGAAAAACATGTTGTTGTTGCTCTTGAAATTGGTACCTGAACGTGCCTTCGGACTTCATCTGTGATGTGTTTGTTCTTATGAGAGATTGTAAACATGTATTTAAGTTAGTTTAGTATTTACATGTTGTAACAAACTGGTTGATCATCTGTGATGAATTTCTAACATTTTTGTATGTTTTATAGTTCAGCTGTTATAATGAGTTGTTATAGTAATGAATATCTTATATAACAATTGCATATTCCTTCTCTATGACTTGATTATGGACCCAGTCCAAATTCTTTGTACTCTCTATTTGGCAAGAGAACAATTTCAGCGTCACAAGCTTGTGTGAACAGTGTGCGCTGACGTTATTTAAGGCCAAAAAGCCAGAGAGTGTGTCCGTTTACCCAGCATGCTTTGCTCAGGACTGATAAGTGCTCACCTTTGAAGTCCTTATTTTCACTGATGCAGGATAGTGTGGCATTATCGCAGATATTTCTGCAGAATAAACGTTTACGCAAGTTTGTTCAGCGTCACTCACTGACATGAATGAACTTCATTTCTTTCCTTGGTGTGATGCAACATCGTGTGGGACGGACAGCCGGTGTCCTGCAGAAATGAGCTTTAACCAACAGGCAGCCGGTCTGCACCGGATCAGATCAGAACTGGTTCCATGATCAAAAAGAGATAATCAGTAATTCAGTAATTGTAAATCCCATTTGTTAAAGGGATATTTCACCAGAAAAATTAATGTTATTTTATTGTTTATTGCCCTCATGCCATTACAAACCTTTTGACTTTCTTTCTTTATTCTACAGGTCACAAATACGATATTTTGAAGAACTATGGTAACCAAACAACATTGAACCCCATTCACTTTCATGGTATAGACACTAATCCACCGACACATTTCTCAAAATATTTTCTTTTGTGTTCCAAAGAAGAAAGAGTCATATACAGATTTGAACTGACATGAGGTTGAATAAAACTTGACAGCGTTTATTTTATTGGTGAACTTTCACTTTAACATTAGAAACAAAATAGTTGTTAGCTGTGAAACAGTGCTTTACTCTTTATTGACTTTATGCTGTGTACTGCACTTAAAAAAATACATTGTTGTCGGACAACTTGTAAATTTTGCATTGTTTTACAATATTTGAACTTTTGTCACACATTTGAAGTCAAAGAAGAGATGTTAAAAAATAATTCATTTAAATAATTCATTTAAATAATTCATTTATTCTGGAAAAAGAAGGCCAAGTCATGCATTGTGGGATAATGTTTTCCAATCCACTGTAAACACGTTTGTCATTTTATTGAAAAATAATGTAAACGTGGTACAATAAAACATGTTAACTGAAAACAAATACACTCACATACACATCTTAAAAATAAGGGTGCTAAAAAGTGCCATCGAAGAAGCTTTTTTGGCTGTATGGTTCCACAGAGAACCTTTAACCGTGACAGAACCCTTTTGTTTTAAAAAGGTCCTTTGTAGTGGAAATAAGTTCTTCAGACTATAAGAAGGTAATATATACATGGTTCTTTTAAAAATGTCACATTTTTTTTTATAAATATAGAGTGAAAAACTCTTCTTAAAACTAACTGTTGAACTCATAATTCCTTGTGTGACTTCACATCTGGTAATATTTGATTAAAATAATTGCTTCTTATTTTTTTACCACACTGTAAAACAATTCCGTCCTCTTATAAAACATTAAGTTCTTTTTTTTTACTGTTTCAACAACTGACACATTGATGTCAAAAAATAAAACAAGTCACTAGAAAATTTTGAACTGAGCTTTTTACAGTGTGCAATTATATAAATAAGTGTGTATTATTTTACATCTTATTTAGTTATTCCTATTGTGTTTTGTTATAATCAGCTGTGCAGAATGTTTTAAAAGGTGTGCTTTTTGAGCAGTGCTTTGACTTGAAGAAGTTCTCAGTAGGTATGAGAATCTTGATCTGATCTATGTATGCAAGTTTTTGACTAAAGTAACATATTTCTATTTGTAATCATACTTTAATTCATAATTTAATTCATTAATTCATTTAATTCATAATCATACTTTAAGAGCCCAAAGGTAAAAATATAGTATTCTTAAATTTCTAATTTTAAAGGCATTGCAAGTCTTATTGATCATCGACCCGTTTAATTTTTTTTAAAGGAAGATACACACAACATACGCTTAAATAACTTTTATTTGTATTTTACAATTGAGATCTTAAAAGTCATAGAAATACAAAAGTAAATGACAACTTTCAGAAAACTGAAATGGTTACATTCACACATGAATGAGCAGAAGGGAAAACCTTCGATAGCTTAAAGTTCTTGAAAGTGAATATAAATGTGAAACATTGAGTTGGACATAACACATCAATAAATTATCATGATAAATACAAACAAGTCTTTTTAAAAGAGCACACACCAGATATTCTCTGTGTCTTCTGTGGATAACACCAATGAGACATTTTAAGATTTGAATGAAATAAAAGCTTGAATAAAAAAGGCTAAAACAACAATTAATAAGCTATTCCTCTCAACAAACTATAAAGTAAACACTGTAACCAGTGTTTCATTTCTCGTGTGTTTCTCACAGGTGTCCCACTCTCTGAGCCAGCAGCTCGAGCTGTCTCTTCATCTCCTCGGGCAGATCGTCATTAACTTCCCCGTCAAAGTACGTTTTGATTTCTTCAACTTCCTCAGTCCAGAACTCTGGTGAAAGATCGAAAAGCTGGTGCAGATCCACGTCCTCCGTCAGACCGCTGAGGTTCAGAGAGTCGTGTGCGGGCACGTACCCGACCGCTGTGGGCATCGCCCCGGCCTCTCCGTTTATCCTCCGGAACATCCACTCCAGTACCCGAATGTTCTCCCCGTACCCGGGCCAAAGGAAGCCTCCGGACCTGGCCTTCCGGAACCAGTTGACGTGAAAGATCTTGGGTAATTTGGCGTCGGGATGTTTCTCCATGCTCAACCAGTGAGCGAGATACCGACCGAAGTTGTAGCCGAAGAACGGTCGCATGGCAAAGGGGTCGTGCATGATCACCTTTCCTGTACGGAAGCGAACAAAAAATCGTGTTTGATACTGCAAAGAACATCTGTGTGATTATTCAGAAGTTGAAAATGCTCATCTCACCTTTGTGCTCAGCAGCGGCCGTGGCTTCCGATCTCATGGCGGCTCCTACAAACACTCCATGTGCCCAGCTGAATGCCTCGTACACCAGCGGGACGCCCTGCGGTCTGCGACCCCCGAATATAATGGCTTCAATGGGAACGCCCTCGGGAGACTCCCACTGCGGGTCGATGATGGGACACTGCCCAGCCGGGGCGCAGAAACGCGAGTTTGGATGAGCGCACGGTTCACCTGAAACACACGTGAGACAATATTAACACATGGAATATGTTAAGAGCTTCAACGTTGAGATCGAGCGCTGCAACCAACCGTCTTTGGTCGTCCATGGTTCGTTCTTCCACGATTTTAGCGTCACTCCCTCTGGAAGATCCTCATCCATCCCTTCCCAGTACACTCCACCGTCGCTGGTCTCACCCACGTTGGTGAAGATGGTGTTTCGGTCGATGGTCTCCATGGCGTTCGGATTGGTTTTGTTGGAGGTTCCCGGAGCCACACCGAAGAATCCGTTCTCCGGGTTGATGGCTCTGAGATTTCCTTTAAATACACAACGAGAGAGCATGAGCACAACTGAACACATTTATTATAATTTCTCAACGATTATTTGCTTGTTTGCACCTTCTTTGTCAAACTTCATCCAGGCAATATCATCTCCAACACACTCCACTTTCCATCCGGGTAAAGAGGGTTTCAACATGGCGAGGTTTGTCTTTCCACAGGCGCTCGGGAACGCAGCTGCAAAGTATTTCTTCTGTCCAGCGGGGTTGGTGATGCCCAGAATCTGACCAAAACGCATCAACAAACCTCAATTACGTCAATTTACTTTTTAATTTGATTAAATTTGTTTTTTATTTGTTGAAAATGACTTTCTACGCTCTGCGTTTTTCCCACACTCACCAACATGTGTTCGGCAAGCCACCCTTCCTCTTTGGCGATGCGGGAGGCGATTCGAAGCGCGAAACACTTTTTTCCCAGCAGCGAGTTTCCTCCGTAGCCACTTCCGAACGACACGATCTTCCTCTGGTCTGGGATGTGAGCGATGAGCGTCAGGTCCGGATTACACGGCCAGTTGTTCACCAGCAGCTCTATGACAGAATGTTGAACATCACTGGCTGTTCTATATTTGTGTGAACAGACCCAAAGCCATTTAGACCATCGACTTACTCTTCAGAGGCAGAGGACAGCCGACCGAATGCAGGCATCTCACGAACTCTCCGCTCGCCAAAGCGCTCAACACAGATTTGCCTATTCTGGTCATGATCCTCATGCTCGCCACCACGTATGGAGAATCGGTCAGTTCCACTCCGATCTTAGACAACGGAGATCCAACCGGACCCATGCTGAAGGGAATCACGTACATGATACGACCTACAAAATAAACATGATTATGATGAATATGTCAAGTGCGCAGTACAGGTTGAAGTTTTTGTGAAGTTCCTGCACCTTTCATGCATCCGGGGAATCGGAGGTTCATGGCTTTGTCCCACTCTTCTTGAGACATCCAGCGTCCGAGCTGGCTGACCCCAGATCCGCGGGGGGACGGAACCGTGTCTCGCTGCTCCGGAGTCACAATGACCGTCTTACTCTCGACACGAGCCACATCGCGAGGATCAGTGCGAGCCAGCCAGCTGTGTGGTGAACACCGGTGATCAGTAAATACACATCTAGATCTTTAACACTTTGCAAATTTAACACAGAAAACTAATTATATGACTGAACATGATTTTAACATTCATCATACCAGTTATTGTATTTGGGCAGTTTCTTGATGACACCCTGCTCTTCTAACAGAGCGAGAATGGCCCGGTTCTCCTCTTCAGAACCGTCACAGATGTGCAAGGCGTCAGGCTGACACAGGTTCACGCTGTTCTCAATGAACTCTCTCAGGGCTGAGCTCAGAGATGCCAAATCCCCCTGGAGCACTCGTGTTCCAGTCTGGTTCCGTGACTGCTGCTGGGGTGGCATGATGCTGAGAGATGCTGATGATGCACAGCTAACTATGAGAATTCAAGGGTCCTCGTGGGAGTCCTATAGCAACGACAAAGAAACAAACAGTAAATATTTAATAAAATAACTCTTTGAAAGTACAACATCGGTGATAGATGCCGATTCTACTGTATATATAATACTACTGTATAATCGAGTATTTATTATTCTAATATATATGAAAGAATACAATGATGTTATAATCGTATAAAAACAATTTATTACAAAGGTTACGCATTACAAATACAGTAATAGCGCATTAACATTTGTCACTTTTATTGGCCTCATAAGATTGCACTGCTTGTTTTTTTATTCAAATTAAAATAAATCTAGAAAAGTAAGAGTTGTAATACATCATTATAATTATAACAAAAATATACGAAGTTGTATTAAAAACAGTATATTACTATGTATATCATTATAATAAAGAACTAATATAAATAACATATTAAAAAAGCTCCCTTTTAAAAGACATTTGCTTAAAATAAGTTCTACCTTAGTGGTGTTGTAGAAAGAGTTGTTCTAACAGTTCTTCATCAGTCTGTCAGGATGAGGAAGCTCATGAATGTTCTGTACATTGTGTGGGACAGTTAGAGGTATAAATACCCCACAGGTCTGGAGGAGGGGTAACACACACACACACTCATACGTGCCAAACTACTAGGCCATAAAACACACACGACGGGAGACAAAAGTCAAAAACACGCCGTATCTTCTGACAATCATTGCATCACCCGAGTAGAGTACCAATGTGAACCTGAGCCGAAGAGAACTGACCTGTTACACACACGGCCGTGACGCGACAGTTCCCTGCGAAGCATCATCGTGTTACGTCATGAGCAGTAGGATCTCCGCGCTCTGATTGGTTGCTGAACTGGAGGCTCGCCTCAGGCTGACTCAGCAGTTGCTGCACTTGCTGTCAATTTAAAAACGATTGTTTTGTCATTAATATAATTTTGTTACTTCATAAAAGTCACACTGATAAATCCTTTTCTACTTTAGATCGTTATGTTAAGTTTTGAGTAAGGACTTTGAACAGTATATAATTATTAGGTGTTAATGTTGTATTAACGTTTTTCTTTCCTATTCCTTAATTCTCTTGTTTCTTGATGGCAAAAACTTTGTCTTTATTTTACCAGACATGATTTTTTTTGTACATCTAAACTTTATTAACTTTATTTGTAGCCTACTTCAACAGAGCACATGTTTGAAACGTTACATTATATTTTACAATACTATAATAAATAACTTTTAAATACTCATAGTCTTTATTATTCCTTTTTATATCATCGTTGTGGTTTTGTAACCATCCAGGAAAGTGATTGGAATGTGCAGATTATGAAAAAAACAAGTTGGACTTCTGATATCAGTCTAACTTTAAAATGTCATTAACATGAAGTTTTTTACGGTACAGTTACAACCGGTTACAATGCGAACTTTGATTGCTTGAAGAATGAGTTGACAACGTGTCATGCATAACTGTTATGAGTTATTTGTCATTTTAATAAGCAGATTTTGCAAAATTTTCGCTACATGACTGTCAATTATAAACAAGACAACCTTATAAAATCTTTGGAGGAATAGGACATGTCAAAAACAAACTCAAATATTGAGGAACACCCTTATCAAAGGACTTGTACTTGTTTGCTAAAGCCCCTTTATGTATATGCCTCACTGAACACAAAACACAGAAAACATAACAACCGGATGAGTTAAACAACTGCTCGATAACATCTGATAAGGTGTGATAATTCAAGTTAATGAACAGCTGTCTATTGTAAAACATCTTGGAGAGAAAGTTTTACGTTTCTGCTTTTTCCTATTTTTTCCAAGTTTTATCTCATCCTACTTGTAACTGTGTCCCAAATTGTAAGAAATGGTTGGAGATCAAAATATGTGTACGTTTTCTTTTAAACAAGTGTAAATTAATATTAGCTACTGTCAATAAGACTAAAATGAACAATTCATATTTCAGATCCTGCACTGTATTCTCGAGGACATTTGTGAGATCTCAACTGCTTTGTAATAAAAAGTCAGACATTCTTCCTTTGAAACTGATGATGCTCTTCAGAACTTTTGCAGATCCTGCTGGAGATCACAGATCCGCGGGTTTGGGTCAAGCAACTTTCCATTAAAGCAAGAGGGGAAGTTTATCTTTATGTTAATGTTGCTTGCTTGTCATGTTGTGTAGAATCTTATCACTCAGTTGTTCAGACTCCATTGAATATTCACAATGGTTTCGTTTCTTGACTTATGGAGATTTTAAATGACTAATGTGAGAGAACGGTTTAAATAATGAATTTATAAATGTGAACAGGTGTGCTCCAGTAATCTTTATAATACAGTAAACCCAAACAAATGCCAAAAAATCATTCATGAAATGTGTTTTTAATTTATACTAAGTTAACGTAATGGACAATGCACAACATTTGACCATGAAACTATTACTTTATCATATGAAAAAATAAAGTGATTCTCCAGAGATTCATAAACACCAGGTGTGTGTAATATGTAACATATGCGGCAGCTATCAGCTGCATTTCATTCAGGACGTCTTGAGAATTGTGAGTTTATGACAGACAGAGAAACAGAAGATAACCATTGTAACTGTTATGAATGGATACTCTGTGTTATGTTGGAACATAAACAACATTGCTGAGATGATAACCCTTGCTTTCTGAGTAATTATTTGCCAAGTATAGGATGTGCTGGTCTTTGAACTTCTGTGTGTTGTTGATATATAATGACGTGATAGAGAGTGAATGTAAAGCTATAGGAGAAGTTTAAAGGACAAGAGTCAGAAGTTACAGACACATGGAAAAAAAACTGCCTCTAAATTGCAAACCAATAACAAAATTATCATTATGTTTGTGAATAAACATACTTTTTACATAGGCTAAAAGAACAAGTTCAATCTATTGAATTGTTATGCAATTCAAATGTAGGCATCTTTATGAGAGTTCAGAATGGTCTACTTGTTGCTCAATTCCAGAGTGTCTTGAAATCGATTACACAATATGTAATTATAATTATTAATTGTTTGTATTTACTTCAAAATAATATAACATATATCAAACTTTTGCACTGCATTGGCCTTTTTGTCGGTGACATTTAAGACACTGTTTTGAGTCATGCCCCACATGAAAACATAATTTTGTTCTTATACAATTACAAACGTGTCCAATTTTGTGTATTGATTACGTTCACCAACGTCAATCATTTGTTTTGTTGTTCTCGAGCGCCACCTGCTGTCCACATTTGTTTTTATTTTTATTTCCGTAAGCTTTATTTGTTGCTGAAGCAATTAAACGTGTAACTAAAAACACAAGTGTAAAAACTGTAATTGCATTTTTTAAATTAAGTAATTTTTATGAAATACTAAATGTGGCGGTTTTTACTTTTCACATAGTTTGAAAATTAATATTATGATTTTGTTTTTATTTCATTTTTTTTCATCAATATTTAATTTATCTTATTTTTGTTGGATGTTGTTATTTATATGTTTATTAGATATGCCATTATTTATTTTGTTATAAAACAATTGAGAAAAGTCTACCGGAAGTCACCACAAAATCCTTCCGACGTCGAAACATTCACACAGTGAGTTCCGCCGCAGGTTCGTTCCGAGTGTTTATGTGACCGCACCGAACCGAGTCATGAGCGCTGATAACTCCAGTCCAGATGTTCTGGTACCGCTTCGGAATCTGTTTAACTGTGTGAAATCCACCAGAGATCGTGTGAGAGGTATGAAGAGTTTATCTCACTGCACGACACGCGTGTTTGTGTGCACGGCTAACGGCTAAACTCGGATCGAAACTACAACACACGTTCCGTTGGAAATATAAACCTTTTAAATTTCACGTACATACACAATAAACTAAACGACATATATACAGTAAAACCCACTAAGTAACTTTCTTCACAGCTGGTGTTTACGTTGCTTGTTTCATCGTGATATTGACAAATATTCATCGATTTTAAAGTTATGCAAGCGATGTAAAATGTAGTTGAGTTATATCGTAAACGTATTGGTTGTGTGTTATCTATGAATATTAAATCACTCATACTTATTGTTGTTTAGACATATTACGTCACTCTTTCACTTGCTGCCGTGACTCATGACGTCACTCGCATATTCACTCCTGTGTGCATTTTCCCAGCGTTTTGTCATTCCAGTATTTCTGTGCTTACAGATGGAGAATCAAACGAATGCAGCGGCACGTTCAGCTTGTCAAACTTCTGGGAGACTTTGGGTTGGTGTGTTTAATCATCTGTTTCGACCAGATCTGCCCCAAACATTCACAATATTATTCACGAATGTCCTCTCATCTCACAGATCAAGCTGTCAAGACAACATCTCAAGAAGCGACAAAACTCAGTTTGATGTTCTCGAGACCTCCAGTGCCCTCAGAGCAGGTGCATCAACCAAACCCCAGTTTCTACCACCTACAGATGCGATTGACATTTGAACTCATCAGACCATTCTTCTCATTTCAGGAATGTGCAAAACTGGCAGACTCTTTTCGGAAGAGCATTCTGGCGTTGTCCACAGTTTACTTCTGGTTACCGAAGAGCCAAGGTACCACAAGATAAACTGTACACCATGTTATGATTCTAGGTTATAGTAATAATTGGGCTATGCACAGGTTTGATTATTTGTACGTTCTTGCCTTGTTTCAAGACAGTAATTTTATTACTCAGACAATCTTTTAAGTTGTACATGTCATGTCATTGGGTAATATTACAAAAGCCGTCTCATGACCCTGCTGTGAACAGTCTGTGGATCTCAGCTTTCGGGCTGTTGAGAAATCATGTTTAATGGTCTTGTTTTTTCGGCAGGAATTACATTGAGGAGAGCAGTTAGAGATGCGACCGCTGAGGTTTTCGAGGGTCTGGTTCAGCTGCTGGATGTTATTCTCTCTTCTCCTTTACAAAGGTGTCGGAGCTCTTATTCCAACATCCTTCTATTGTTTGTGTTTTTTGTCACCTGCACTACAGAGAAATTTATTAAAGAGTGTATTTACTGTGTGATCTGATCAACTGATCTGTTGTTTCACAAGTTTGTCTCAGGATCAGCTGACCTCCACCGGAGGAGTGTGGGCTGCCTGTGACCAGTTTAATCAACTCCCAAAAGGTGAGAGGAGTTATTAAGGTCATAGTTCAGCGGAAAATATCATCATGTACTCACTCTTTTGTCATTTCGAACCTGTTTGACTTTCTATTTTCTGCAAAACACGAAAATAAGATATTTTGAAGAATGTCGGTAACTGGCACCCATCGACGTTCACACTGGTTTTGTGTTCATACAATAGAAGTGAATGGGTGCCGGCGCTGTTCGGTTAAAAACTTTCTTAATTCAAATATCTTCTTATGTGTTCTGCGAACAAAAGAAAGTCGGATGGATCAGAGAAGAATGTGCAGTTTTAAGCAGTCCAACTGTATCATAACAAATTTAAAACTGATTGTATTGCTCAGTTTTGTGTTTTGTACAACTGTGATCATCAAGTGTATTTGATTGGTCCTTCTTCACAGATAACCGCTCCGCTGTGTTGACAGTCTTGACGTCAAATGTTGGTTTGGTGAAAGATGCCCTGGAAGAGATGGAGCAGGTTTGGGGTCCTCGAAAATATTCTCTCCTCTACATCAAAATTCATAGTCGTTAGCATTTTAATATGATAATTGTTCACGTGGGAAATTAATATGACATAAAGTTCCCATCTTAATTTCTAACTAAAGGCTCTGGCTGAGAGTCAGGACCCGTTTGGAGACATCTTAGACGATGATGACATGGACGTCCGCGGCAACCAGGACACATACTGGTCACAGTCAGACCGCGATCTCATCCGTCAGTGTCAGGGTCTTATGAAAGCATCCGGCGCATGTCTGCGCAAACTCTCCTCTGCGGTCCGAAACAACGGACGAGTGGAGACGGAGGAGAATATTGCGCAGTTAGACGATCTCGCCGATGTAGCCAAAGACGTCAGTCCCAGGTGGGTTTGTCTTTGAAAGGATTGTTGTGTAGGTGGCACACACCCTTTCTGCTTATTGAACGAGAGTACAGGTAATGATGGGTTGTTTTATGTTTGTTTACAGCATCGATGACCTCACTCTCTCTCTATACCCACCCGTGGACCGCTCAGCGGTGGACGAGAATGTAAGCGCACACAGATCGTTTCATAATCACACAACTGCACCTGACGTATGTGGGACGTGTTCAGGCGAACTAACCTGCATGTGTCCCACAACGACATTCTCCCATGTTGTTTTTTTTCAGTTCTTGTTTCATTTTAGGTGTGTCTGTCAATTTGTCATGCGTAATAAGCCTCAGGGTCGCTTTGGATAAAACGACTAAATGCAGGTTCTCAGCATTCCATGAAACAATCCCAATATCATTCAGAGTTTACATTTACATTTAGGCATTTGGCAGACGCTATTATCCAAAGCGACGTACATTGCTTTACCCTATACATTTAACATATGTATTTGCAATCCCCTGGGTTCGAAGTCACAACCTTGCGTTGTTGACGCAATGCTCTTACCACTGAGCTACAGGAAAGTTCATGTGTGGACGCACCCCAGAATGACTGACACGCAGTCAAAAGTTCAGATACACCTCTGTTCTGTTTATCTTTTAACATCTGTTCAAATGAAGAGATAATGTACGTGATTCTATTTGTGCTTTTAACATGTTTTTATACTGTATATATTTGACTAGTTTAAGCGTTAAACGTAATAATTAATTTTGTTTGTATTACTTTCCATTAGTTCAATTTATGTTGAAACTACAAAAATAAATGCATTTGTTGTATCATTGTAGGTTTGTAAACTGGCATTTGTGCTGAAGAAGTTGCTGTATATCACAAGGTGAGAACACTAGAGTGGATTAAGATGGGTTGAGTTCAGAGATCACTAGATGAACAAAACTAACATGAAGATTGAAAAGTTTAAAAGAATGGCTTATTCAGTTTGTGTTGGGACATGTCATCTATGCTTGTGTGTTTAACGCATACCTTATTACACATCACACCCTCTCAGTAACGTCTTCTTTTTAGTAATCATATTCATTTGTTCCTCACTGTTTGTTTAACTTTGTGCATCATTTATTCTCTTATGATCTCCTGTCAGGACGAGTCATATTTGTCTGGAGCCAGATGTTTCATGGGTGGAGTTTCTGGACGGGGCTGTCAATCACAACCTGGAGAAAGTGCAATCGCTGCTGCGTGACTCGAACTCATAGACTTTTGTGACGGTGTGTGAGCGCTCCATCGATGTGAAAAAGGAAATTTGGTTAATTTAATATCTGAGATGCTCTTCTGTTGAATCTTCAGAGATGTTACCAGACAGAGGAAAATTCTTTCCTTTTCCTATATCATGTTAAGATTTATGTCAAATGACATTCACGATATTATTATTTTTCCTTCTAAAACAATTCAGTGTATTTTGGATATATATATTGTTTTTCATGTTACGTAATTTATATAAACTATTAAAACATCTCCACCTCTCATGATGGTTGCTTGAGAGCTTCTAATACCACACAGTTTTCAAGCACAAACATACTTCAATGTTTATTCAAAGGAAAACAACTGGACAGAAAAACACGTTTGGAATCAACATGAGCTCACAAACATGAACTTATCTACGTGTAATTGTGCAGAATAAAAATAACGTTACAAATCGTACTTATGAGTCATAGAATGTCGGTTTAACACTGTTAGCCCTTCTATTTTCCATAAGCGAGAAATCCCAGGCGCATGGAGGAGGGTCTGACGTTCACATCAACACTGTTTATGATGTCTTTGAAAGTCGAGCTGTCGAAGCAGGCCACCAGTTTCTTTGGTCCGGCTCTGTTGGGTCTGAACTTTACCTTTAGCATAGCTTTCTGACCCACACCGAGCTCAGCGATCCTGGAACAAACACACAGCAGATAGGAGCGGGGTTATATTGAGTATATGCGAGTGTGTGTTCAAGAGTGTGTGTTTATTTGTAATGTATGCAGTGTATGTATGTGTGCTTGCGAGTATATGTGTGTGTATATTTGTGAATGTTTGTACCGTATGTGTGAGAGTGTATTTATGTGTTGGCAAGTGCTTATGTGTGCTTGCAACTGTGTGTGTGTAGTGAGTGTGTTTATTTGTAAGCTGTTTGTGGACATGTAATTGTGTTTGTGTGTATATTTGCATTTGAGTCTTTGCATCTCACTTGATCTCTTCGGTTTGTCTGAGCAGTCCGCTGCCGGTCAGAGTGATGGAGCAGTTTTTCAGAGATGCTGACAGGGGGTTTTCAAACGTCACTTCTGCTGTCATCTCACCGTTCAGAAGTGGAGTTCCACTCACCTGAAAAAACACACTCACGCGTCACACATAGGTCCACACTGAGTCAAAGACACCCCGTTGAAAACACCAGCATACCATTTTGATTCTGGGTTTAAGATGGTCATGTCACACATGCTGGTCCTTAGCTGGGTTTAACTGGTCAACCCATCATCAAAAATAACCCAGCATGTGCTGGTTATTCAACAGGGACGTGTTGAGATTTACGGATGAAAACACTCACATTTAAATTAAGTTGAGGGCTGTGCGGGACGATGTCTTTCTCCACCAGGTACACATCTCTTGAATCCTTCTTATCTGTTGCGATCACTGATACTTTGATACAGTTGTTGTTCAGAAGTTTTGGTCCATATGTGGCAAACGGGATTAAGATGGGAATGACCTGCTCTTAAATAACAACATAAAACAAACTTTTCACTACATCTGTTATTTTTTTTATAGGATTTCAAAAGTATTATTGCATGTAATTCGCTAGCTGCACATGACGGCGTCGCTGAGCTTTTGGGACGCCGGTGTTGTGCCGTGAAATGCACCCCTGCCAGATTATGCAGATTATGGGTTAGTATTAGAATAAAGTGTTGGGATGGGTTAGAACTAGCCAATCAGACAGCGTGTTATCGAAGGAGGTGCATAATCGGGCATGGGTTCATTTCTCGGCACAACACTGGTCGTATAACACTGGTTGTATAACACTGTATGGGAAAAGGAGGATTTTGGACCGGCGAATATGGGTGTTTTTAGATTTCAAAAAGAATAAGGTAATAAATAAGCGACACGACAGATCCTCTTTACATTGCTGAGCACTTCGTTAACCCAAAACAAATCGATGGTCATAAAAGCTCCCCGGAGCCATCTTGCCTATAGTAGAAACAACTATAATATACAAATACAAAGCGAATATGTTTGCATGATGAAATGAAGGCTACTTTGGAACCATTTACGAAACAATAATGCATTTGGATATTTTTACTGACTTTCTTCATCAGGCCTTATGATTATAGGTTTCTTTTCAAAATGCTAAATATATGATTTATTTTGTGTGTTTGTCCCCCTGATACCTTTCTTGGGTTGCAGCTGGACGTCTCTGGTGTCACTCCAGACTCCGGCCTCCGGGCTGTTGGTGTATCTCATGATCTGAGCGTTCATCTTCAGCGTCAGCTCCTGCGTTTTAGGACTGTCTGTGGTTAAAGTGAGGTGTGCTTGAATATCCACACCGTTCAGTGGTTTCCCATCCAGACTGATCTTCATCTCTACTTTTGGAGGAGGAGGAGCTTCGATCATTCTCACGTCGTTGGCTCTCTTCACGGCCTCTTCGTACCCAACTCGCTCCTTCTCGGAACCTGAAAGCAGACGGGACAGAAGAACAGATGAGTACACAGAGGAAGTGCAAGTGTAAGAGTTTCAAGTGTGCAGACTGACCCTCGGTGTACTTGTAGTTTTCCGTGATGTCTTGTCTTTTGTTGCTGCCTACAGCTTTAGTGCTGATTGACTGTCCAACATCTTTGGTGTTTGACTGAATCCTCCTCTTGGAGCCGTTGGCCATGACCAGCCACGAGACTTTATCAGCATTGACCTCTCCGTACACAAACCGCAAATCGTATTTGATATCGGTGTGTCCCTCACGGACGGCCGTCACCGGAGCCGGACCACAGCAGTAAACATCTGCACACAGCAAAACGATCACGTGAATCTCTTTATCGGTCTTAACCTTCTGTTTCTTTCAGGTCAAAGAAGGCTCAGGTCACCTGCACTTTTCTCCTGTGGCGTTGGGTCCAGGACTTGCCAGCCGTCGTAGAACGAGTCTTCAGTGAGATCAGGACGTCTCATCCAGCCCTCCACCCACACGTGGTAGTTCCTACGTTCCATGAAATATATGACATTTATTTTATTAGAATTACTTTCTATATCGTGAAAAGGTCTAATTTTACTTACCAAACCCTGTCTTTGCTTTGTTGTGGATTCACGCCGTAATCACCGTAGTATTCATCAATTATGAGGTTTAGTTCCGTGTCATGGGCTGATTGATAGTTGGTGATCACACGACAAGGAATCCCCAGACATCTCATCACTACACACACAATATACACACATACACATCAGTCTATACACACTACACACATAAAACACTGTGTGTGTGTGTGTGTGTACCTGTGCACATCACTGCAGCAAACACCCAACACTGTCCAAATTTGACGGGGTGACAGTCAAACTTCATCCACCTTCTTAAGATGTCCACACTGCTGGTCCAGTGATTCGGCTCGACGCCTCCAATAAACTTATTATCCCACCTACCCACTAGAACACCTTTATCATCATCATCATAGTTTATCTGTAGGATTCAGAGCAGAGTTTAATACGTGTCAATGCACACATGCTTCAAAAATAGCTCTTATTGTTGTGAACTATGAGGGACCGAGAGAAAATCCTATGTGAGAGAAACGAACAGCTGAGCGATACAAAATCAATGTCGATTTTACCATAGCGCTGATCACTCGACTGATGTAAATGGGGTTACAGCGCGCTGAATAATCCTCCTGTGGGTTCTTCAGACACTTTGGGTTCAAATCCAAGAGCTTCAGACAGATGTCCAAGATATCATCTTCAAACTAAAGAAAAACACGAGAGATTTCAACCGTCTCGTCTTACAGTGTGTTGAGATCGGTGGTGGGTTAGCGACTTTAAAAAGTAATTCATTACAAATTACATCATCATCAACATTGTATTTAAATAACTAATTTCCCTGGTATTGGATTAAACGCGACTAAATAATTCTTAAAAGCTGTACCATCCTTGAACACATGGACAATTAAATTCACTTTAAACTCTTAAAATAAATTGATTAATAACATTGCCTTTAAACAAGCAGTACACATTACTTTTCCATAAATTGTCTTTTAAATTTTAGAAAGAAAAGTAAAAAAAGAAAAGACAATTAATTTCCTACAATTTTTTTATGCAAACAAAGTTTTATGCAGAAATGTTGAAAGTATATACAGTATATGTAAGATAATAGTATGCAGAAATAGTATACATTAAATATAAAATAAATGCATTTAATATTAAGTAATGCTTTAAAAATAAAACGTAGTCCCTTGTTTGACTTTTTTTCTCATGAAAAATCCATCCCACTCAACTGTGATAAATAAATAAGTAATTCATATAATATCATATAATATAATGTCATACAATTTAATGTAATATAAAAAAAATTCAAAACGCGTTTACACTTATTTTCTACTGTTGGTAAATTGAGCAAACCATAAATTCAAAGTCAGTTTGAATTAAAAATAGACTTTTGCTTAATACTTGAATACTAAAAAAGTTTTCACTTGCATTCAATTCTATTCATTGCTTCTCTTGTTTTTCACCAACTAATTAATTCCTGACTGAGAAATCCAGTCTCATAGTAACCGCTCAGCACCCTAGCAACGTTTTCAAAGGTAAGCACCACTTCTCAAACAAAAGAAATCTGCATTAGTCATGTGTAGACAAAAGCACCATCATCTCACCTGCCCAAAGTCCCAGGCTTCAGATTTGATGTATTCATTTACTCCCTTGTATACGATTCCCTGTTCATTCATAACGTACTCCTGTCTCTCCGCCTCATTGGCCAGGAACACCCAATCATCTGTAAACAGGACGAGGTAAATGAGGACGGGACACACATCAGAGACATGAGTGATCATAGAGATTTGTGACCTACCATCGCACCACGGGTTAAAGAGCACCGTTAACGTGCCGGCACGTGCCGCCGCTTCCGACGAGCCAGTTTTCACAAACAGCGAGTACAGACCGATGCTGGCGTTAGACGGGCAGAGAACGGACAGGGTGGCAGTCGAAGGTGTGCTGTCCAACACCTGAAGGCTCCAGGATTTTCCAGTGTTGTTAACCTGGGGATGTTTAGTGCCAAAGGATGAGCGGGTACCCTTCTCTTCAGACGCGTCGGGACCTGAAATTTTGCAGAAATCAAGAATCATTGATGAGACCTCTTCAATATCTCAGAAAGTTAAGTTTTAAGGTGAACATTTTCACACCTGTTTCCACAGTCAGCTCGATGAAGTCGAGATGCGGACCCTCCACGCTAAGGGTCAATCTGAAAGGTTTCCCTCTCCGGACGATGAGTCGTTCAGTCGAGATCTCATGTGTGCGATGTTCGGTGTTGTTCTTCTTGCATTGAAGGTCTAGTTTCATAAAACCTGCAAAAGACACATGAGAATCTCAACAACAAAACCAGAGGTTCACGGATCTGGTCCACGAGGGCCACAGTTGAAAAAGTCTGAACTAGACGAACGACTCCATAACCCGAGGCCCCAATAACATCACTAGATGACACAATGCATATTTCGACACAGCGAGGTGTGGCTTTGACTGACGGAATACATTTAACACGTTCAGTCTGATAAAGTGTCAAATCAAGTAGCCTTGCTGTGAATGTCAAAATATGGAAAAGCAAAGAAAGAACTGGTATTCTGCCAAAGACAGGCAAGGATACACTAAAACGATGTCATTCGTTTTTTTATTCAAGTAGCATTGGCGTCAATCACGGCATAAGTTGCATCATACGTACAATAGAAGAATTTTTTCCCCCTGAATAAGTGAAAGTCCTGTAGATGCAGGAAGCTTATGTTTATAATGCGAACAGCATCGTTTTGAGCGTGTTAAGACTGATTTTAATGTTGATTCAACTTTGTTTCACAATCATGCAACTTATGCAACATTGATGGTATTTTTGTTCTTAAATTGTTTGTTTCCCTTTGATAGCTGCTTTGGAACCACGCATATTATAAAACACACAAAATAAAGTTGACTTCATGACCAGTAAATAAAGAACCCCGGTCAAGATTAGTTAGCTCAAATTATTAATACATTTTCACCCGTGTTACCAAACAAACACCTCATCAGAGAAAAGGTTTGTCTAAATTTTCTTGAATCTTAAAGGAACGGTTCACGCAAAAATGAAAATCCTGTTATGATTTACTCACCCTCATGTTGTTTCAAATCTGTGAAAATTTCTTTGTTCCGTTTATAAAGATGATATATTGAATAAAATAGGAAAACAAACCCTTCTGGGCCAGCATTGACTACCATAGTAGTATCATACTAAGGCAGTCAATGGTGCCCTAAAACTGTTCAGTTACAAACATTCTTCCAAATATCTTCTTTTGTGTTCAGTGGAATAATAAAATGCATACAGGTTTGAAAAAAAAATGAGGCCGAGTAAATGATGACAGAATTTTTGTTTGAGGGAACTATCCCTTTAAAAGATAAATACCTCAGTTTAACTGCAGTAAAGAATATAAGTCAAGCGCAAGATCAGCCTGAGCAGAGTTGCTCATTTAAATGAAATATTATTGAAGTTTGTCATCAACTTTCTCATCAAATTTACCCAAATCCAGATTATTTTACTTCTACAATCTACATTCATTTACACCTCCATACTCCTCAAGGATGTGAAGTGTCTCATTAGTTTCTGTTTTTATTTCTCGTGAGCAATTTTAGCAGAATCATCTAAGACTAAGCCAATATTTATATAAACCATAGCTCAATCAAATCTCCTGAGCTATTAAAAGGCAACATCTGTGGAAAACATCTGTCTTTGTTTTAGCTGCTGAATTTACCCAATGTACTGTATTTACCATAGTTTTACTACGAGTAAAGATAATGGTTACCACACAATAACCATAGGTTTGCTATATCCATAGTTTAATCATGATATTTGTTGAAAATCATGGTTAAACGATGGCAACCAACCTCCCAAACACATAAGTACTATGCTCTTTTCACACATGCTTAATTTTTGTAAAAACAGTATTAAGTTCTAAGCACATATGTATTCGATGAACTATAACCCAAAAATGCCAAACATGTCTTTTTCTCACCCTGCTTTGTGTTGTTAGAGTTTGTAATGCTCATGTTGTCTCTTCAGATAGGTGCAGTGTCTGTGTTCTGTATGAATGAATGTTGGGTTGTTTTATAGATGCCCTGCCCTGTCACCTCCCATGCATCTCAGAACATTAAGCACATGTGCACACCCTCTGTCATTACAGAAGTCAACCTTGTTGAGTAATAACATAAGGAACGTTGAGAAAATTAAGGACATTTGTTGTCATTCAAATTAGAGGGAAGAAAAGATGAATCAATATTTGCCTGTTCGTTGTTGCTCACGTATCCGTTCATGTTTTATAGAATGGAAACAACATGTTTGATTTGAGAAATTTCATGTTTTTTATTTCACTTGCGACAGAGTCACAGACATTCAGTTGCTGTTTTAATCATCTTGTGATGTTGAAAGGAAACTGTTGAAATCACAGATGAAATCTCTGTAATATCTCAATATTATTTCTCCCAGACATCAATGAGGTCTCATTTGTGTCTCAGATATTTCTCTTGAAAAATCTCAGAAATATTTACATGCTCTTCGTGGATCTTAAAAATTGTCTCAATTCTGGTTTTATTTCTTCATAGCAATTTGAAGAAAAACTGAAACTGAGTTGATACTTCAATAAAACAACTGAGAACTCCATCATATCTAATGATGAATGAGCAACATCAGAGCAATGACATTGTCCTGGGGGAACATCAACACTATTCTGAGTTCATTCACTGTTCCTGAAAGCTTATTAAGCTTCAATTTTTAAGAGTTTATGATGTTTTGATTGTCAGGTTTTGTTAACTGAATGGTTGAAGATCTGCAGGGTGCAGTCATCTACCTAATTTCGTCACAGTCTCATGGAAAGTTCATGCAAGTCGTGAGATGTCCGATGAATCATTATGCATCCTCACCTTTCTCATGATCTTTTATTTCGGTTAGGTGTATTACTATTATTATGAGAGTGACACACGCAATAAAATCTGACTCATTTACGTGCGTTTTTTATTAACCACAACGTTGATACAATTCAAGTCTTTGACAACACATGCATGAGTTAACAGTTTTTATCATCTGCTAGACTGAAATGTGCCGGACCCAGGCCAGCGGATCAATAAATACTCTCAATATTCATTTCTCTAATAATCATTCACAAGCTCCTCAGTGATTGTCAGTTCAGGCACTTGAAGGAAAAGTTCAGATCACAAATCAAAACATTCATTTTTATTTATCTACAACGTAAAGCGAGATGCATTATCTCTGAGATTTCAGGAATTATGTTTTTTATTGCCTTCGATAATGCTTCATCTTTCATTGTTTTTTATTTGTGACAGAAACTGATGCGTGTATAACAAAGTGAATAAACAGAACCACCTTCGTTCCACAGAATACCTCCCGGTGGGTCGTGTAACTTTAAATTAGCGCAAAATAATGACATCATCTCTGATAAACTAGTCCTTTACATTTGCCCTCTACGGATGTTGTGTGCGTTTCAGTGCCCGGTCATGTCGTGGGATTTAAAGAGCATCAGTCGGGGACCGCCGGGCCGACGCAGGACAGTTTGTGTTTCTGTGGATCAGACGTTGAGCACACAGGCGTCGCCTGCGTGCTGAATGTTCTCCCGTGTGGGACACCAGGGCCTCCATCATTCTTCTGCTGTGGTACCACCCATCCGCTCAGTATCGCTCACGGGCTGTTCGGCTCATGGTGAGAGGCAGGGTGGCGGATGACAGCGACGACACCTCCCAGTACAGACTGCGTGAGAGGAACAGGCGGTACAGCACCACCACTGAGATACACTGACACAGAATCACGCCTATCGTAATGACCTGCATACACACATCAGGAGGGTGAGATGGTTAAAGTGGGCGGAGCTCTGATAGATGCAGATTAGTAGTTCACTCTCTTACCTTTTCCCTCTGGTGTTCGTTGAGTGTTAATGAAAACAGAGCCAGGACCGGCTGACACAGGAACCACAAAAAACAGCCCTGAAACCAAATAACCCACCGGTTACAGGATACAATAATTATACCAGCTACTGAAAAACTTGTCCAGTGCAGTGCAGAGTTCATTCACAATAGACAACAAAAATGGAAAAACATACAGTTTAAACAAGAATTATTACTAAGCTATTAAACCTATCTGTATCTTTATAAATATATTAACTGCTGCATTTAGTTCTACCAGTTCTGAACAAGGTATTTTAGTGTACTAAAATTTAAACTTTGAAAATGTTTCTGTACATTGAAATCGAATAAAATGTTGACCTAAGAATTATTAGAAAAACTTAACTCGAATATAAACTGAAGTAAGTTTAAAGGGGTAAAATTATAATAATAAACAAAAACTAAAATAAAAATGTATTTATCTTATATAGCAACATTGATAATAAACCAATAAATTAATGACAAATGCATATGGCAAATTTGCTAAAACTTTCACTCAAATTAACACAAAAGCTAAAAATAAAAGTTAATTTTAAATATTAATAAAACTAAAATCAAAACTAGAATAACTCTGGTTTTGACAAATATTTAAGTGATCATTTCATTGGCTTATGACGATAAACTTAGCTGACCATTTGATAAAATACATGATATTGGGTTCACGATACAATAGTATTTTGATATTTTAAACTCAGTTAAAAAAGGTGGATTTCCAAAACAATAAGAATTTTTTGGAACAGTTTTGTTGTACTTAGAAATTGTTAGAGAATTGGCTTTAAAAAATGTAAGCAAGTTTTCTTTTTGATTTGTTAAAAAATGTATGCATATATACATAAATGTATGACTAAAAAAGAAATAAGAACAAAAAAATCAAATACAAATAAAAGAGGGGGAAAGGGAGGGGATACGAAAATTACTTAATTGCTGGAAAAAGAGGAAGAAAGAATAAAAGCCCGGTTTTTCGCGATGTCGGAAATATGTTCATACAGTTTATAAAACATGTCCATCCTCCAGAATTGCGAGAATGGGCACATTTTAAGGTTTAATTGTATGAATAAAATTGTACTGTCTGTAAATTAATTAAAATTGAATAGGTCTGTCACTGAAAATTAAACTTAACAGTAACATAAAAATACAATTAAGATAATTTATTAAGAGAGAACTTAATAAAAAAACATAAAAACATTTTTTGGCAGCACAACTAATGAAAGGGACATTTTACCCAAAATCAACAATCTGTCATCATTTACTCACCCTTAGATTGATCCAAACCTCTATACATTTCTTTGTTCTGCTAAACTCAAGGAAGATATCTACAAGGATGTCAGTAACCAAACAGTTCTAATCCCCCATTGACTCCCACAGTATTTATTTTTCCTACTAAGGCAGTAAATGGGGGACGAGATCTGTTTGGTTACTGACATTCTTTCAAATATCTTCCTTTGCGGTCAGCAGAACAAAGACAATTATACAGATTTGGAAAAGCCTGATGGTGAGTAAACGATGACAGAATTTTCATTTTTGGGGGAACTTTCCCTTTAAAAATGTTAGAGTATTCATATTGTACTTTTTGTATGACAATTTTGTTGCACGCTTGCGATTTAATTATGGAAGAGATATTTAATGAACCAAATCTCTAAGAAGTGCAGGGCACTTAGGGATTGTCTTAATGGGTAATAACATTTAGTTCTTTACTGAATAAACAAACCAGATGGAGAAAGCACCTGGCAGTTTTGTCTGCAGTATGCATCAGACGGTCTGTGAGCGTTACCTTGGCAAAGCTGAGATAGAAATCCCTCTTGAGCGTGCTTCTCTCAGCTGAGACTATCCGATAAAGAACTGATGCCAGAAACAGAGCGAGCGCCACACGCAGAAGCATCAGGAGCCGCCCGGCGATACTGCGATGAGCGTGAAAACTGTGATGCTCTGTGTCCTCAAACTGCTCCCAGATCAGTAATGCCCCCTACACAAAACACACACACCTGTCATGCTAATGTCAGGCTAAAGTAAAACCACGACAGTATCTGGATCGAACAGAGATGGTGATGGAGAGCCAAACGTTAAAGATTGCAGCTTGAAGAATGTACGTTTTGATTTCACGTTGACTTTGTAGTTTTCTTTATTGCGTTCATCCTTGAATTTCTCATTGTGTTTCATGTTGTCATCTTTGAAATGTCACTGTTTCTTAGCACCGGTGTGTTGTGTGGGTTGGAGGATGGAGACTGACCTGCGTGATGACAGTCGCCAGGGCGACACCCGTAGAGACTGGAGACGAATCCCACTGCAGCGGTTTACTCAGAGACTTCCTGCTGCGACTCAGAGACCAGCCCACACACAGACTCAACAACATGTAGACCATCTGAACCTGAGCGATCATGTCACACACTAACACACGCATAAACAAGCAAGTGTTCAGAGATGACGTCGCAGACGTTTGTGAGACAGAACGAGAAGAAATGCACACTCACACTCCGCGAGGCTGCCCGTCAAAGGCGTCCCCACCCCATCTCTAGCATACCTGGGGGGCAGACACATGTGTCATCCCATAATAATGTTGATGATGAAAACCGATGGTTTGATATTGATGCAGCGTCTCACCGGGCCATGTGGATGTAGTTGAGCAGCACTGACGTCCCCTGCAGAAGCAGCGCCGTGGACAAAACCTTCAGCACGGTGTGCATGGGGCCGCCTTTGCTCAACGCCTGCCACAGCGGCTGCACGTAGATGCACGACGCCACGAAATACGCCAAGATCGACATGAAGTAGAAATTGTGCAGACCTGTAATGACGAATGCAATAATCTCTGACAGACATTGAACACCGATGAAACAAAACCCAATTTGCAAGACGCAGATTGAAAGTGAACATGACATGTGCCACACATGGCCTCACCGGCCTCCTCAGCGCTGAAGTGGTCCAGTGGGTTTCCCGCAGCATCTGGATTCAGGAGGGTGATCTGGAAGTGTACGTCCTCCAGCTGTCCGTCCATCTGCCCCTCCTGACAGGTGTAGCGGTCCGTGTACATCACGTGCCACTGTAGCTGTGGACCGGACTGCTTGGGAATCGTCTGGTTCTGCTCTTCCTTCCTCAATTTAACTGAGATTGACACATTACAGTATTAATTCACACACATCACCTGTTATATGACCCCAAATATGTTAAGTTTACATCTGGAGAGAGACAGAGAGAGATAGAGAGAGAGGAGAGAGAGGAGAGAGAGAGAGAGAGGGGAGAGAGAGAGATAGAGAGAGAGATAGAGAGAGAGGAGAGAGAGAGAGAGAGAGAGAGAGGGGAGAGAGAGAGAGAGAGAGAGAGAGAGGGAGAGAGGGGATAGAGAGGGGAGAGAGAGAGAGCAGAGAGAGAGAGAGAGAGAGAGAGAGGGGGGGAGAGAGAGAGAGAGTGAGAGAGAAAGAGAGAGAGAGAGAGAGAGAGAGAGAGAGAGAGAAAGAGAGAGAGAGAGAGAGAGAGAGAGAGAGTGAGAGAGAAAGAGAGAGAGAGAGAGAGAGAGAGAGAGAGAGAGAGAGAGAGAGAGAGAGAGAGAGAGAGAGAGAGAGAGAGAGAGAGAGAGAGAGAGAGAGAGAGAGAGAGAGAGAGAGAGAGAGAGAGAGAGAGAGAGAGAGTGATCTCACTGGAGATGTGCGCAGATGAAACTCTCTCCAGACAGCTGAGATTCTCAAAAGCCTGAAGCCCTTGAAACATCAACAGTCTGGCCTCCTTCTGCACAGCCATGTCGACATTATCCACACGATACACCAGCAGTCCATTATCACCTGAACAAGAGTCACGTGATTATCAGAGAGATACTGTACGTGTGTCGTACAGTATATTACAGTCAACAGCAATCACAGTCTTGCATTCTGCCTTCTCGCTTGAATCTTTTAGACATGAAAGTGAAAAAATCCATAAATATATATACGTACATTTGGTTTATGATTAAACGTACCATGATAAAGAAATCTTGTGATATATTGCCCGTTGTTTTCTCGCGCAGCGTCGCTCCGGAAAACTCCCGATACCGTTTTTGCATTTGCAGGACTTGAAGAGAACAAAAGCGCGATGATGTTTATAACAAACAGAAACATGTTTTCATTTCAACGCAAGCTGATTTTCTTCATTCACTGTAATGAATGAGGCCAATACGGCCCCGTCCTCCTACAGAATGATTGAGTTCCGTTGCAAACCAATCAAATGGTGGTATTTCTGTCAAGCGCAGTTAAGTAACCAATCAGAGCATGTTGAAGGCGGGACACTGTCGCTGACAGCTTGGCTCATACGTGTCAGCGCTGCCGCAAAGTGATGCAGAACTGTCGTGAAGAGACTGTGTTTTGTTGGAGTTTGACACGCTCATGCGACGTGTCTACAATCATTTTGCAGACACACGTGAGTTATTTTATAAAGAGATGTGATTAGATCGTCGTGTGAGACTCTGATCAGTGATGTTGAGTGTCGGGGAGTCTCACACTGTGCTCGTGACTGGAGGAGCGGGATTCATGTGAGTGTTTTACTGTCACTTTAAACAAGTGTAACTTAAAGATGTCACAACAGTAAAAGACCTGAATTAATGTGACACTTTGTCAAACATTAATGGATAATTTGTTTCATTAATGTCCTGGTGGACATCTGTGATTACTTTGCTATCCCACATTGAAAGTACTGTAGTTTGGTATGTACTTTAATAAACAAATAAAAGTCCTAGATTACTTCAAAGTTTAGCATCATAATTTAATACAGCTTATCAATCAAGTATAATTAATACTATAGAATACTGTAGTGATAGCGAAGCATAGTATTCACTATAATGTCTAATAGTTTACTAAAGTATTTTTGACACTAATGTTCTGGTGTACTAATTCTAACGTTACCTTGATTTTATGAACCCACTTTTATTTATTTTTGGGAACAAATGTTGAAAAGCATCTTAAATAAGTTGTTTTCCGTCTTTCTATCCTTCTGCATATCACTAGATACAAACAAATGTATAAAAATATTAAATCTTAAAAATTTGTATTATACAGGAGAGTTCTAAAAAAAGCACAATAATATATTCAGTTCTGAGCACTTTAAAGCATTGTAGTATTATAATCGGAGTAAAACATGTAGCATAGTAAGGAACAGTTCCCATTTCAAATCCATTGTGAGTCGTATTTAAAGTTATCACATTGTCTCAATAAGATGTTATAATTACATTTTAACACTGTATATGAAATCTCCTACTTTTCATACTATATAGTAAGGAAAAATCAGTATTGGTAAAAAATAGTGCTGTCCAACAATTAATCACAATTAATCGCATCCAGAATAAAGGTTATGTGTTTACATAATAAATATCTGTGTACTGTGCATATTAATTTTGTATTTATAAACACAAAACATACACATACTTGTCTTTATATTTAGGAAATATTTAAATTGATGTTTTCTAATAAGTGAAATTCTAAATAAACGTTTACTAATTGTTATATTTTATATTTTTATTAAATATATGCACATATGTGACCCTGGACAACAAAACCATGTCTTATGGGTCAATTTATCGAAATTGAATAAACCAGCTTTATATTGATGTATGAGTTGTTAGAATAGGACAATATCTGGCTTAGATACAACCTTTAAAACTCTGGAATATGAAAGTGCAAAAAAATCCAAATATTGAGAAAATCGCCTTTGAAGTTGTTAATCAGAGGCACTGTGGCAGGCCATCCACTCACAAAAATAAAGTTTTGATATATTTAAGGCAGGAAATGTACAAAATATCTTCATGGGACATGATCTTTACTTAATATCCTAATGGTTTTTGGCATAAAAGAAAGATCAATAATTTTGACCCATACAATATATTTTTGTCTTTTATTAAGAATGTTCCCTCGGTACTTAAGACTGGTTTTGTGATTCAGGGTCACATATATTATGTAAACACAAACTTTTATTCTGGATGCGATTAATCACGATTAACCGTTTGGCAGCCCTAGTAATAAATAATATGTTCAAAACCTCATTATGTAAAGAAACAAACATGTTAGAAATTCGTAGATGATCTACAGCTAAAGCTGATTATAAAAGTAATTGTAAACATAACATAACATTTAGTCATGTTATTAACGTGTGAGTGTTTCATGCTTTGTCTTTACTGTATGATGTTTAATCATGTCACATTTTTTCTTTTTAGTGGATCTCATTTAATCCTTACTTTGGCTGCAAGGTACCCGCACTGGAAAATCATCAATCTTGATAATGTAAGTGCTTTTTGTTCATTAACTATCATCAGCACGTTACTCACTTTTAATTAGAAAAAGTAAAAGAGACTCGTTGTTTGACATGCTTTTTTTTGTTCTTCAGTTGGACTACTGCTCCAGTCTGAAGAACCTCAAGTGTTTGGAGGGCACTAGCACTTATAAATTCATTCTGGTACAGATCCCTGCCTACTTTTTATTATAAGTTATTATTAGCGTATGTCTGGCTGATCCATTCATTTTTGTTTCGTAGGGAGATGTATGTGACCAATTTTTCATAGAGCGCCTCTTTTCAACTGAAGACATCAGTGTTGTCTTCCATTGTGCTGCTCAGACTCATGTCGGTGAGGAAGACCTTCAGAAACTACCTGAATAACTAAGAAGAACACATTTCTCACTAATGCGTTTCACTTGTGCTTTAGAGAGTTCTTTCGCATGTCCGTCACGGTTCATGCACGTGAACGCAGATGGCACCGACATGCTGGTCCGAGCTGCCTTCCAGGCGCGAGTCAGACAATTCATCTTTGTGAGCACCGATGAAGTGTACGGCCAAAGTTTAAAACAGGTCTCCAGCTTGTCTGAACACAGCATGATACTTCTAGCCCTACAGTACCTGTTTAATCCATTTAATTTCACATCTGTGATATGGTTGTTTCATAACAGCCGTTTGATGAAACGAGTCCACAAAGACCAACCAATCCGTACTCTTCTGCTAAAGCTGCTGCAGAGAATATTGTCATCTCTTACTGGAGGAAGCACAAGGTTTATAATTTATTGTACTTGATATATTTTTCTGTTAGTAAAAGCAGCCTACAGTAAGTCTTTTTAGGTTAATATTTCATCTTTGAGTCCAAGAGAAAATGCTTTATTTTATGAAAACAAAGCAAATTTTTTTAGATATTGTAGATTTGTGCCTCTCAGTTACGTAATGTAGAAAATGTGACACTTCATTTTTTCATATTATCAAGTTTAGACATTTGTATTGCTCTGGCTGTGGAGTGCTGTAACCGTAATATATATATATTAATAAGCATGACTTTACGTAAATACGAAATACTGCTAATATAATTAACAGTTAAATAAAATATTTATATTTAATGTATATTAATATTATAAAATACAAATAAATTATAGTTACATTTAACATTATGTTAAGTATAATTTTTTTTTTTCATTTTGGATTCTTTCCTTTATTCAACTTCTTTTAAATTTAGTTACATTCATTTAACTTTTCCTTTAAATTTAACTTATAAGACATAAGAAATATGCTTATTTGTCACTAATCTTTGTAATGAGACATGTATATTTTTTTCTCACTGCAGTTTCCTGTTATTATAACAAGAAGCAATAATGTATACGGACCTCGGCAGTACCAAGAGAAGGTACGTGAGGAGGGATTCTACACTCCATACAGATGTTGGGAAATATTTTATTAAGAAATGTTTGTGCCTCTTTTCCAGGTCATTCCTAAATACCTGTCTCTGATACAACGCGACCAAAAATGGTAAAGTGCTACATTGCTTATAAATATTATTAGATTTATATAACTAGATTTATTCTTCACAAATCGAGCATCTGTCTCTCATAAAGCACTGTTGAGGGCACGGGCCTGCAGTCTAGACACTTCCTCTATGTTGATGACCTCACAGAGGCCTTTCTGATCGTGTTGGAGAGGGGCGTTCTGGGGGAGATTTACAACATTGGGACCAACTTTGAAATTCCCATCATTCAGCTAGCCAGACAGCTTGTTCAAATGGTACTGTTGTGTTTATTAGTAAAACAAAAATGTTTAATGTTGGTCTGTACAGATTTACTTCTGCAATGTGTGATATCATTTAAATTTGGTTGTTTTTATAATATTGATACATTTATTTTGAAGTGTTATTTTGTACTGTACAACATGACCTATTTTTATTTCCTTGCAGACAGTGAAGAATGTTTCGAATGAACAACTTGATGATTGGATAGAATTTGTTGAAGACCGGTGTGTAATGAAATTAAATGAACAGTTTTCACCACATTGATGAAGAATTATTTGTGACAGATTACAGTTAATGTTTTTTGTACTTTCCAGACCGGTTCGTGAGATGAGATATCCCATGACATCAGATAAACTGCACAGTCTCGGGTGGAAACCAAAAGTGTCATGGAAAGAGGGAATTCGACGGACAAGTATGTTTTCGCAATTTCTATGTGTTTTGTGATGGAAAAAAACTGTTACACATATGTGTTCTGTGGTAAACTGTGATGATGTTTTGTGTTGTCTTCAGTTAAGTGGCATGAAGAGAATCCAGAGTTTTGGCCGTTGATCCCTAACAGGAAGGAGGAAAACTTGACGCCAGCGGTTGACATAATTGGTTCTGCCAAAACAAATTGACGATGTTTTATGAATATATTTAAGACCTCATGTAGATATTTTAGTATTATTTTATTGTATTTTTTATTGTAATATTTTAAATTTTGATTAAGACTGTTTATATACAAATTTGTACAGCGATTTTAAAATAAAGTGTTGGACTAATGGGTGATATTCCTATTTTTTTAGCTTGACCACAAGGCTTAATGTCTTAATATGACTTAAAGTCCCCATGAACCGGAAGTTACGATCGTTTTTTCTTCCGTATTCTGACACATATAAAGGAAGTGTAGAGGAAATTCAAAGGAGAAAATCAGTTGCCATGTCTTGCGTTGTTCACTGCGAATTGATTGGATGTTTAAAAACAGCTGTTGCATTGATTTTCAAATGAAACTGAAAGCTTACTGACATTTTAACATTTAGCAGACGCTTTTATCCAAGGCGACTAATAGAGAGTTCAGGGAGCAATAAGCGATATGTCATACAGGAGCAATAATACAAAGTTACTAGTTTCGACAAAAGCTGGGTCACTACCTATTGAGAGGACGAAAGAGGGTTTGTTTTTATTTATTTTTTCATTTTTCTGTCAAGAATAATGTTTACGGAGACTCCTGTCAAGCCGTCTAGTTTACGTCATGTGAGATGGATAGTCATTTCAGGGAGAAGGTGCATGTTCAGATTTCAATTTAAGATTATGAGGATACATAAATTTATAAAAGAAAATGACCCACATTGATAAGCTGCTTACTATGAACGCTGATATAGTTATTGAAAAATAAGGATTGTAATTTTTATTTCACTTGGACTTTAAACAAATTTTATTGACAAGCATAAGTATTCAGGATCGTTTATGACAATAAATCATTTTATGACATAAAAAATATAACGGGAAACAGATGCATGTGGATCATAAACCAGAAAAAATAATATTGATGGATAAATGTTATCGTGAAGTGCCGTAAACCTGTATGACTATTACTATTTTTGCCCTGTCCAATATGGCGGACTGGACGTCGCAGCAATGACCCGGAAGTGACGCTTGAGGGCACGAACACACGTGTTTTGGAAGCATGTTTTTACAGCGGCACGTTTTTTTATGTCTATTCTGCGGCACATGCTCGCAGAGTGTTTACGTGTGTGTATAGACTCTGGTGTTTAAAACACGGTTAAAGATTGTATCTGAATAATGGGCGAACACGAGCGCTACCCGCCGCCGAGCTTCATGACGCCGGCGGAACCGCCTGTCCACTGGACACCGCCGAAATTCGAGGCGGCCAGAGATTGGAACTGGACACAACCGACACCGGCTGTACCCTGGAACCAAAGCCCCGGTCCATACGGAGGGTTCGGACACCATCCTTATTACAACCAACATCAACATGCAGGTACTGACGCGTGCTGGAAAGTTCCGAGAAAATACCATGGTACTGGACTTTTGGCAAGATTGACCTTTGCTTCATTGTGGTTAACGTAACTTTTAACATTGTTTTACTAAAAACATGATTGTTAGACTTTTGTTCCTGTAGTGAGACCATGGTACATTTGGTTGCAATGCTTTTACTACAAAAGTTTGATATATTTATTTGTTTTAGGTCCCCGTCCTCCTCCTCCTCACAGACCTGAGAGGCAGAATCATGGAAACCAGTGGGGCAGAAAGGTGCCAAGAGCTACTTTACCACATTGACCATGATGTTTACTACAGTCACTTTTGAGTCGCTTGTCAGTGTGTATTGTGTGACGCTCTTTTGATTTAAACAGAAGCAGAAGAAAGAGCCAGAGTTCAGCCACTTCTGCGACACGTGTGACAGAGCCTTCAAAATTCAAGAAAAGTATGATGAACATATTTCACAGCATGTGAAGGTAAATCCACCACAATAACCTCAATTTTATATCTAGACATTTTTACTGTAGTTTAAAAACTAGGAACAGTAATGCCGTGTGATCTGATCGAGTGATGTTCTCCTTGCAGTGTTCTGTTGAGGGCTGTAATTTTAACGCACATGAGAAACTGGTAAAGATTCACTGGAAAAATGTAAGTCTATTATCTTTCTATCTACCCATCCATCCAACACGAGCTCATGTTTAATCTCAAAAATGAGAAAAAGTTTTAACGTGATTTAAAGGTAAATAATGAATCCAGTGTATTCCTGACTGATTCTTGTCCTGCAGAATCACGCTCCAGGTGCCAAGAGAATAAAACTGGACACACCAGAAGAGATCGCAAGATGGAGGGAGGAGAGGCGCAAGTACGATTTAGATCCTGTCTTTAGTTAAAAAAATCTTGACCAGTCTGTCATCAGGGAAGCATTTAATACGGTTTTTAATTCGTGCAGGAATTACCCGACGCTGAGTCACATAGAGAAGAAAGTAAAGATGATGGAAGTGAAGGAGCAGAGGGGAGATGTTCTGGAGACGGCACAGTTTGGGTTTGTTTGTGACTGAATCGTGTTTGCGGTTTAAATGGGAATCTTTCTAGACACAGAGTATTCATATATTTTCTGTCCTCAGTCGTATGAAGAACCGCGGCAGAGGTCGAGGCTGCAGAAGAGGGTTTGGAAGGTGGAGTGAAGGTGCCGGTGAAAGAATTGAACCTGTGACCCCAGAGACGGACCAGCCCGTGTTACTTAAGCGCCCGAATCAGGATGGAGACCCTCTTGGGGCTCTAGCAAAGAATGACCCGGGTCAGCAAGATCATTCATGCGATTCTATATCCACTGTTTTGATGAATAATTGATTACGTATGAAACCATCATTCATTTCGAACCATGGATCATTTTTTTTCTTTCAGGGTCTGATAATGAGGAGTCCATTCAAAAGAAGCAGGCTGGACTCTCGGTCGCCCCCAGAAATGTGACGTCTGCCCTGGGATCACTCATGTCCAGTTACGGGGGTGACCTGACCAGCGAAAGTGAAGGAGATGCAGATGGTTAGTATTTATACCCTATAACCTAAGTTTAAAGTCCTTTACAGTGCTTTATATTTGTATTGTAAGTTGTTGAGTAGTGCACCACGATATTGTAGTGCCAGACCCAAATGTAAATCAAAGCAGTAATCATTTAACCACTTTTTATGTGGAGATATCTTTTTAAACGCGCACATAAAAAAAAAAGACTGAAAAGAAATATCTGTTTACTTAAAATTTGTTCTTTCTTCCTGTTGACTGTGGTTTGAGAAGCGTATGATAACTTCGACACAACAGCGCCCCCTACAGCTCAGACATATTTACATTTATGCATTTGCACTATATACACAACAGTTAAAGGGGCAGACACAGATAAGTGTTCAAGTTAGGGGTCCCGTGAATGAAGAGATCTGTGAATGTGCAACACATGTCCGACCCGGACCGTCTAATAATTTTAAAGCTTGACCCAGACACCCACAAAACCGAGAAAAATCATACATTTATTACCCGAACCTATCGCTGACTCGAATATTATTTAAAAACTGAACCCGAACCCGGTTGGACCCGGCACATATTCCACATCAAATTCAGTCCTAAAACAAAAAAACGAAATAAACAAAATATAGACCCAAACCCGTTGGGGTCCCGCATGCTGACCTCGGGTCCCGGTTCCTCCAAGAAGACCTCTAGTTCTAGTAACATACACAAAACAAATCAAACCTAAAACCGTATTAATGGCTCCTACACACAATATGTGATGCTTTAAATTTGTAAGCACAATTTAAATTGTAATTATATAACATAATATACATGCTTCACTTTTTCCTTCTACAAAGAACATCACTCCGTCTATCTCTCAAGTCTCACATATTGACTCCGTTATTTACATTGACCATAAATGTTGATTAAACGTAACGGTTAAAAGTATTTTTAAATGTTGATTATAATTAAAATCAAACCATTGCAATATGTACATTTGCAGCATTATTGTCATTTCAAAATTTGTAACCATGAATATTTGAGTGTTATAATGTCTTTCTACTACATGTAGCTGGGTTTTGTTAGCTGGAGAAAAGTTTTTGATTTAATTTTGTTAGAGCAGTGCATACTGATAAAATCTATAACTTGAAATGCACTTTAAAGGGCTTTCGGATGAAAGCATTTGTAGGGATGTAACGATTCACCGTGAGCCGGTTGAAAATCGATTATAATATGTGACGATTCAAATCGGTTGAGACGTTATAAAAATCGCAGTATATATTTTGAAACTTGGTACACGTGGATATATTTCTTTAAAAAGTAAAGTTAGGAAAAGCACAGACAAAGTATTAGTTCGTTTATATTAAAGAGACTGTTGTATCATCATTTTTTTTCTTATTTGATTTGGAATTTGTTTTTAAACTTCAATTTAGTTTTGTTATTTGAAATTACAAAAAATAAAGATTTAACAAAGAATTGTGCAGCATTAGGGAAATAATAAAAGGGCAGTTGTTCATTTAAAATTTTCCTCAACTCTGTATTGTGATTAAATCGCATCGTGCAGGTAAACAGTAATTCGTTTGTTATAACAGGACAAGCTTAACGTCAAGACCTGCTTTTACTTTGATAAGTACTAATAGTCATTTCCGTCTCAGAGTCTCCTTTATTACGAGCGTCTCAAGCTGTGGAGGAGAATAAGACGCTACTGGTGGCTCATCCCGTTCCTGTTCAGAACCGCTCTGTACATCCCCCAGAGAAACCAGCAGAGAGCCCACAACAATCCCATCATGCCCCGGTCGGAAGAGGTCGAGGGGGTTGCGGGCCTCAGAGGGGCAAGGGTCAGAGAGGAGCTCACAATCACAAATCACATAAGCCAACGCTGCTCGAGATGGTGAGCGACACGATATTGAAGTGTAACTTTTGTTAAATCTGTTTGTTTCATTATTTTACGCAATGATATTTCATCGTGTGTGTTTAATGTTATTCCAAATTTATTTGGCAGTTATTGGCTCCCGACATTCGCCATGAGAGGAATGTTATTCTTCAGTGCGTTCGATACGTCGTCCGGAAGGGATTCTTCGGTTTGGCTGCTAAAGACAGCAATGAAATCGCAACCGTGAGTACAGATGACTCCGCGTGTGAAGACATCTCAACGTGCAACACAAGAGAGGATGGAGAACGCTCGGGTGCCACCAGCCAAACACAGGAGGAGCTGAATAAAATGGGATCTCCGGCAGCCTCGGATGAATCCGTTTCGAGTCTGGACGCAGCCAAGCAGCCCAGAGTGTTTCTGCAGCTGTTCGCTCGCAGCTTAGTGTGCGAGGAGCCTGCTGACGGTCCGCAAGACCTTTCTAAAGCATCAGAGATGGATCTGAACACATCCACAGAGGCGGCAGAGGAAGCAGAAGACAGCGAGAGGTATCCGAAGTGTACAATCAAAAACGCCTTCAGCGGTATCTGAAAACCATAAAGGCGTTTTTGCAACATTACTAATCCTTTGTTTTGCGTAGAATAATTGGACCTGTTGAATTAAATGACAGATTAAAATGAGTCTGGCATCCATCGGGTTTGCCCTTTAATTTGTATTGGTTGTTGGTGCTTTTACTGCCTTTACAATCTGACAGTGTTTGTGTGGAATTGATGGATCTGCATGGACCTGTGAATGTTCAGATGGATCTCTGAATCTGAGTTTGTCATATTCATGAAGGTGGAGATGCTGGAAGCTCAACTGCTGTTTCTTGTTTTTTAAAGTCCAGCAGGTGTCTTTTGTAAAGAATAACACGAGACACGATGGACCAGCTCACCCGTCAGTTCTCCAGATCTTCTCATGTGATGAGTGGAGACATCCACACCATCCTTATCTTGACAACGTTTGTCACATCTTTGAACTTGTCCTTTCTTCTGTGAGCGACATGCAAATACTTAAGTGCCTATTTATTATGAAATCTTATTTTTTCAATCTAAATACATAAAAGGAATAAACACAATAATCATTCCTGCATTTATTTACTATTTAAAGCTGACGTAAAGCTCTAAGATGCTGTCTTTTGAGGATTCGAGTTTGGGATGGAAATCAGTTGTTGAAAACAGAAAACAAGTATTTTTTGGTGTCATAATGTGAACTTACTTTGCGGTTTGGCGATCAATAAACCCGTCTATTTATGCCAGACACCATAATCTCTGATTTCTGAAATATTTCAATAGTTTGAGGCCTAGTTATATTATAACATCCAGATCGATTGAATCAATGTTAACTTCTGTGGAAGTATAGATAGGTGGTGCCCTGAGAACTAAACCAGTTCAAGTGTTTGTGTTTGTGCAAGTGTTTTAGCACAAGTGATTATTGTCGACAGTCATGGGTCGCAGTCGCATGCAAGTTTAACATTAAACGCATGATTGAAAAATACAGATCTCATTACTGATTATAGTTATTTTCATTGTTTAAAGTATTTTGTATTTGATGGGTTCCACTATTGCAACAGACATGAAGTGTCATCATGTGCCTTGTTTGATGTGTTTATACATTATCAAGTGAATTTACGAATGGTGTATTTTGCGAGCATCTGGTATAGAGGAATGTATTTTTAATGGAATTGTTCATTGTAAGTGTGAAGATGCACAAACATGCAGATCTGCTGATGCAATGACGATGTGAACCACTAGATGTCAGTAGTGCATATCGTGATTACATCATGACTTTAAAACTGTTTTATTGTTATTAATTTAGAGACCTCGTGTCTGTACTTGAGGAAATTTTGCAAAGAGAGTGGATCATTAGCCCAGCAAAAAGCTGTTTTGCTTTTAAAAAAGATTACCCCACATAGTACCATTTCGTTTTAATTTATCACATTCCACAATTTTTTTTTAACTACATGTGTTATTGCATTTGGTTTTAAATGTTATTTTAGGATCTTATTCTGGTAAGTTTTTAAAAAGTTACATTGGTTCCCATTCACAAGATAACATCCCACCAACAACTAACCGGTGAAGACTCGATCATTGGTTGCATTAAAATCAACACAATTCCCATTAGACTTGTTCAGTTTCATCAGATATTTTCTGCAAGTTTTCTTTTTCTCTGTATTTTAACCCCTCAGCCAAAGTGTTTTTAGATCAGGGCGATAAAAGGTTTAAGGGGTGTCACCCCCATAACGAATCTTTCTTTTTATAAAGTTGGTCTACTAGCACAGATGGATGACAGTTATCTTCACACATTACTAACAACTACAACAACAAACAAAATATGGTTCAAACATTTTGGATAATTTGACTGAAAGTTTTTTGATGATCTTAACTTTCTATCTAGCCTTGGCATGTGTGTTAATGTTCGGTATGGAGAAAACACTGTAGTCCTAAAAATGTGCCATTTTATGAATTCCTCACAAAACTAAAATAACACAGGCAAAATCAAATAAAATGTTATTTGATTGGCTGTATGGTTCCCTAAAGAACATACACAGAACCTTTCTATTGAACAAAATATCAGTAAAATCGGTCAGTAAAACGGAACAAAAGTCCACCACATCAGGAACACAGTCACCCTTCAATCTTATGATCATAGGCAAATAACTTTAACATTCACTTCCATTTAGTTAATTTGCATTAACCGCACATTGCATTTTTACTAAAAGGCTATTCGAGCAAACTTAAGAACTTTAAGCTTAACTTATTATTATAGCAAAACCATTTATTTTTGGATGCGTCAGAACGTTGAATGAAAGAATTGCGCCTGACTGTGCAAACGATTTAATACTGTGTCGCATTGTCTTTATTTGTTATCATTCATTGCATTATACATACGAAAATGCACAAATAGTTTTTAAAGCAAGTTAAATAGTGCAAAGGAGGTGTTAGTGGTGAATACGGGACAGGTGAGACCATCAAGCTTAAAATAAAACCAGTACAATTCCCATTATAACTATTAAACCCTTTTTTATTGTTTCTATTGGTTCTTTTTCTCAGCAGGGGTGTGACAGTTGTTTAGTTCAGCATCACAGTTTAGTTCAACTTCTCGGTAACACATTCTCTTCCTCCCACCGCTTCCGTCAGTTAACAGCGCAGCGCGTCATGACTCTGAGCTGTGATCAGCAGCTTCGGCACCAAACTTTGCGTTGGCGGGACAAACATCGATCATGGCTCTAAAACCCAACGCAACATTTGTATATTTGTGATGGACATTTGATCAATTGTACATGAGATGTGGATGTATCATAATGCAGTAACCTGTGAGTTTTTTTAAGGTAGGTGATGGCACCCGGTGCGCAATGGAAACCTGTTCTTGGTTTTAGATTATTCCGTCCATCACCTTGCGTGTGATGTTTTTGGTTTTGTAGCCTGTAGTTATACTTTCGGTTGCTTTTTTAAGAACGCATTTATATCTCAAGTCGGCTGTGCATTATAAGTAAAGAGGGAGTTTCTATCGATTAATGGCTGCTTGCGCCTTTTTATTTCCTCTATAAAGCGACGCCTTCATGCGCGGCTTAATGGATGACAGCATGTTGCGGACACAATTGTAATTACTCGTATTTAAATTCTTCCCATCCCATTGATTTGAGAAATTATCATTCATTAACTTTATTAAGCTTATAATAAATGTATTTAAACTTAACAGCTGAAGCTTCGGTGTTCCTGAAGAGGTCATGGATTAGACTCCAGACCACACATACTTAGCCTATACAAAATAGCCTAGATTGAATGCACCATAAGTCACTTTAAATAAAAGATTCTTCCAAATGCATAACTGTTTATAAGACTTCAGACAACACTTTTTGTGGTAGGTGACTGCAGTGATGGAGAGCCCTTCCAGGACTGACAGGCGACAGGCGTGGGCGCGCGGCAGCCGCCGCAAGTTTACCGTAAGAGAGGGAACCCCAGGAGCAGATGCAGGTGATCCTCATCCTCATTTATCCCTCCAGGATGACGTCTTCATGGAAGGTGAGCATCATGTTAATGTTTTACTTTAAACTGTGTCAGGTATGTGGAAAGAAGATTTCCTCTTACACCATAAATGCAGTTGCAGGAGAACTAGGGACACACTTCACTTTTCTGTTTTGTAGCATCTAATATGTGGACACTTGAACCATCAGACATAGTTATGCAATGACATTCATGTATTTATAGCAACTATACTGTACAAACCAACACAATACAAAACAAAACACTAATGTATATTATTTAATTTATACACCACCGATGAGACATAATTGATTTAGTTTGCTAGTATACTTTATACAGCAAATCCTAGTAGGGCGTAAAAGTGCACTTGCCAGTGTCTTATTTTTAGACTTGAGGCTTTGATTGGCACACTTTTAATTTATAAAAGTGTATTTAAGTATACTTGATATACTTAAATAGTTGTAAACTAGTTGTCATGTATACAACTAGTTTACAACTTTGTTTTTCTGAGAAGTATATAAAAGTTGACTTACAATTATTCTTACTTATTTTAATTTTAAAGTATGTATATTAATAAACACCAACTAATGTGCTATCCATTACTTGGACTGAATAATGCAGAAAAAGCACCACTAAGAGATCAGAACAGATGTGAACTCTCATTTATTTTTCTAAATAAAACATCAAGAAGCTGCTTGAGAAAAGGACATGTTAACGGATATTAATTTCGGCATATTGTGGCCGATTTTATTGATATCATCACGTTGTTCCCTTGAATCAGGTCACTGCAAATGAAGCTTACTTGCAGTGGATACACTGAAAGATGATAAACCGATGAACCATCGGTTCCTAAACACAAACCTCTCTCTCTCACTCATACACACCCATTCTTAGACAGACTAAGATCACCAATTGTGTCTTTATTTTGTTTCCACAGGATGCTCTGCAGGAAAGATCGAAACCTGGCTTCAAGGTTGTGGGTGAGTGTTTGTGTTTCCAAATGCTTTTTATATCAAAGACACACAAAAGCTTCATTGTGTGTCAGTTGTAATACATCAAAAATAAGCGAGTGGAAAACCACAAAAGTTGTTTGGCTCATTGGAGGTCACCGAGGTTAAGAAACTCAGGCTCAAGGACCAATCAAAAGGCAGGTTTAGCGTGAAACCTTTTGAACTACATTGGTTTGCTCTTTTAATAGATTGTTCAGGAAGGTTTCCTTGTTTATTGACGGCTGGATCTTGAAAGAGCAGAAAAACTTGACTATACTGTTATCGTTTCACAAGGTTGAGACCTGGCAAGTTCCAACAAGTACTAAAAAACAAAAACACCACAAATGGCTTTATGTTTGTTTGCATTCACAAAATACTTTGCAATTTTCAATGCACATTAGAAATCTAGGTTTGCTTGTTCATCAATATCAATCATCAATGACGATAGCAGAACCCTCAATGCTCAGCAAGGCGTACAAGAACTGTAATCGTCCTATAAAAACTATGAAAATCTATCTAGCATTAGTTTTTATCAGAGCGTCAATACCTACTGCCATTAGATTTGTCCTGCGTGTATGTAGCGCTTCTATCTCTGTAAATCGCAACATGCAGGCAACTCGCCCACAGACTTTTGCTGATTCAGAAGATGATAAAAGTGCATTATCTGAATTTCTGTTTTCTTTAATCGATGATCTGCATCTTATCTGCACAGGAATGATGCCAGTCAAGCGAGAAACAGTCACCTGATGATAGGTAGGTTAAAACAATAATGCATAACAAATTCAGGCTGGGTTTTTTTGATTCAGGTTTCCTTTTAGTTGGAAGCCTACACGAATGTCATTTGCGTATAACACGTAAGCCTGAACAGGAACAGATGTACTCTCATAGTTACTGTATTGTTGAACATTTTACACTTGATTCATTTATGTTTTAGCAGACGCATTGCTCCAAATGCGACTATCATCAAAATAGGCAAAATAGGACTCTAAGGAATATGCAATTGTAAGATATTAACATTTTAGACCTCATGCCCACTGTAAAATTATTTTTATGTTAATATTTTACAGATCAGATTTTCAATGTAAAACGTAAATTAAAAGCCCCTGAAATGAACAGTTTTTTAACAGATTTTTATGTATTTTTTAAATACGGTCAAAAGCCGCACAATTTCAGAAAAAGACCGCAAATTTTCAAGAACAACAGGGAAATGTGCTTTTATGTTATTTTACAGTTTATTTTTGCCAGAAAACAATACAGCACATTTACTAGGAAAAAAATGAATAGATATCCTAATATCTTATAATATTACAAGAAAAAAATATTTTCACGTCATATTTCTGTTTTTCCAGTTTTTTTTAATACAGTGCAGGCCTGCCAACAATCAACAAATGGATTAAAAAAATGTTTCCTCCACATTTTCTGGTTCTAATTGTACTGTAAACTCTACAGGTCCTGTGAGGACAGGTGTCAGCTTTGAGGATGATCTGAGTCTGGGTGCCGAAGGTGAGCAAAGCCATCACTATAGCAACTGTAACCAGGTTATTATGAATTGGATCAAGAAGAAGTTTACCTATGAGATTTTCTAGAAGAGTTTATCAAACCGGGGACATTTCAATGTCATGTGGCAAACAGCAACTATTTTCATGAAATACTTTCATCGACAAATTGATTTGGTCTTGATTCATAGACACTATCTTGTCTCATAAATCACTTTACATATTGGCACAACGTATTGGCAACTAATCAAAGTGAATCTTTCTAGACAGAGTGAAAAAAATGGGTTTATTGATTGACATATTTGTGCTTGACACGAAATCAGTCTGATGATTATATGTATAACTGAGCACATTCACAAGTACATAATGTGTAACTGTGGTTTAGTGATTAATATCTAATATTATTTTCTTAACAGCTACTGCATTGTATAATGGATTAGATGGGAATCGTTATAGGTAAGAATTGTGTCCTTTTCTTTATAGCTTTTGATAAAAAAATTAAGTGACCATTCCAAAAAATAAAGAGCAACTGTTATTTTGACCTGTTCCTCCAGTCTTCATTTTCTGCAAGTAAATGCTAATAGAAACAATATTTTTATTTAAAATTTGGAAGAGATATTGTTAGTAGTTCACAGAATCACACAAATCCTATAAATTGTCAATTCAAAATATCTTAAATGTTGTTTTGAAATGGTCTCTTAATTTTTTTCCGTGGTTGTAGATTCAGTTTTAAGACATCTCATCTTCTTTCACTTTGTTTTATTGATTTATGCTGGTTAATCTTCCCTTGCTTTATAAACAAACAGTGCTTTCTAAGCTTGTTTATAGAGAACATACATATCAAAACACACATCTAATATAAAAGTAACAATAAAACACTCCAAAAAAAATGCTACTTCACGAACAGGCAAATTGGTTTAATCAATTGTAAATATAATATCATATATGTTATTAAAAGACATATTTATATTTCATTTTTGTGAATATTAAACTGCCCCTCTCAAAATGATTTGCAGCATCCGGGTTACAGGGTGTTATTAGTTTTGTAATGTTTCGAATGACCCATCAGAATCAAGCATTAAAATGAGCCGTGTAATAAATGTTAATGTTTTAACCCCTGATTGGGTCCGATATGCATTTTTAGGGAAGTTTAAACAAACATTTCGATTTGTCCATAACTTACCCCAATAATGAGTTACAGTATAACAACCCAGCATTTTTAAAACAGAATAATAAATAAAAATAAATTAGGTTAAAGTTTCATTGTACGCATTCTGAGTCATTTGTATGTTGCCAAACATGAGTTGACAACTTGAGTTTTGTGTTGACATGGAGTTTTTGTGTATCAGCAGCACACCTAAACAGAAACTTAACCTTCCATTGTTAAACATGGGCCAGAGCTTCGCATCCAGCGCCATCTCCAACACTACCACCAGGACTGTTTCCAGGTAAAACCTTCCCTGATTTCACCCCCTTTCAAACTCAAAATGTGACATTTGTGCTTCAGATAACCATATTATCAAATGAAAGTATTTGCAAGCGCATTCTTTGCTGATCATATCGCATATACCCAGCGTGTCTGAGGTTCTCCAGATGCGAGCCGAAGATGCTGAAGATACTCTCTTCCAGCTTGGTTTCGGTTGCGAAGAACTCCAGGTGACCGCCCGCATCCCCGTTCGATTCTTTAACTTCCCGTCTCACCTTCGAGGCATCAACTTCCGACTGTTCCTCGAGTCCCAGCTCGCCAGGATACACCAGGAAGACCCCTGCCTCTCATTAGCCAGTACGATTTTCCCATGCACACATACTGTATACTGAAGTGTCCTCCAAATACAAGTGATTTGTTCTCCATCTGTTTCTTTGCAGGTCGTTTTCGACAAGTAGAGGCGTTGACGGCCATGGCCAACGCTTTCTATTCATTGTACTCCCACGTATCTCGAACGCCCCTTCAGAAGCTTGCTCCGCCCGAGCTCACCTTAAGCTCCCCCCTGGCGGAGAGAGCCGGGTCTCGAACCAGCGTCCGCAGTGAACCGCGTTCCCCTGTCGAAAGACTAAAAGACACCATCTCCAAGATGTGCTTGTACACCGGTTCCCGCGGCTCAGATTCGGCGTCTCCAAGCACTTCGCCCCGTAAGCGGAAAGGCAGCCAGTCGGGTGTAACTGGGAACGATCCGGCGACCTCGTGGAACGCCGATGACCCGGTTACAATGGCAGACCTTCAAATAGAAGATGGTTTGGAATTTGATAAGGACTGGTTTGTAGAGGTCGGAAAAAACCTTGAAGAGACAGTTAAGGCCGAGAAAGTTATAGAAGATGTATCTTCTCAGTCACTAACATTAGAAGATTCTGGAGATAAAGTAAATAACGCAATGCGTCCATCACTAGAGCATACGGCAATAAATAACCAAGAAGTGAAGTCCAAAGGTTCTGCTTCTTTGAAGAGCAAGAGCGTTACCATGGAACCCGTTCCTCTTATTACCCATGATGTAATTTGCCCTAAAGTCATTGAATGTGTGAATCAGGCACCTTATCGCTGCTTGGAGACAAACAAAACAGATGTTAAAGACTCACTGTTTGCACAACCTTCCATTAGATGGTCAAACACAATCGCATTACCAGATGACCAGGCTGGTGCCACACATCACAATCAGACCGATGATCTTTCATCCAGACACACAGACGCCTCACAAAAGTCATTATGTCAAATCACAGTCACCGGATGGGAAGGCGACGCCGCCAACCCCGACGGAGATGCACAGGAGCCGTGTTCATCCAACATCCAGAAATACTTAAGCCCAGTAAAACCACTGAACCAGAGCAGACTCATCCAATGTCCCAAACAAGGAAACTCTTTCGAGCTGGAGGAGGTATTTCATCTCATTTTAATGCATTCTTGCAGCACAGCATTACATCTAAAGTGGAAGATTGCGCCCATACATATTCTCTCGTTCACAAAGCATTATGGTAATGTGATTGCATCCTTTTCACAAGCAAGGATCATGACAACTAAGTGTTGCTGAGTTTATTTATTGTATAGAACGTAGGGATGAATCAGAGAAAAGATCTTAGCTTCTTTCGGCCGTATGATGTAGGTGGCCTGATGAGACATTGTTTCAGTTCACAAAACTTTCATAAAAAGTTTTTTTAAAGTGTGCCATAAGTATATTTTAAACTATAAGAAGACGTGTACCACACTGCAAAATGAATTTCTTACTTAGTATTTTTGTCTTGATTTCAAATACAAATGTCTAGACATTGTTGAATCAAGATGCATTTATTTGATGAGCAAAATTACCTCAGAAAATAAGTCTTGCTTTAAGACAAACAAATTTGAAATTTCACTGAATATTTGCTTAGAACAAGAAAAAGAAATCTGCCAATGGGCTAAGAAAAATAATCTTGAATTAAGGTTAATTTTTCTTAGTCACTAAATTCAAGATAAATTTTCTTACCCCATTGGCAGATTGGCAAATGTACAAATTCACTGAAATTGTATATTTTTCTTCTAAAAACAAGACTTTTTTTCTTGGGTCGTTTTGCTCCTCAAGTAAATGCAACTTGATTCAAGAATGTTTAGACATTTGTACTGGAAAACTAGACAAACAAACATACATAGTCATAGTCATTTTTTGCAGTGCATCAGTTTATTTTTATGTATTTTTCACGTGTTGATCATTGCCATTTATACTTATCAGAAAAAAGTACACTTTTATGAATTAAGTGGGTCAATTTACTATCGCACTAGTACTTAAAGGTCCATTGTGTCATTTTTTGAGTATCTGTTCACAGAAAAGCTATAACTATATCTCCTCAGAGGTGTATAAAGACCTTATATAATGAAGCGTTATATTTTAATTACCTTAGATATACACCGTGGTACCCCTTACATGAAATTCACCATGTTGTTTCTACATTTATATTTATGCATTTGGCAGACGCTTTTATCCAAAGTGACTTACAATGAATTATACTATACATTTTGTTTCTAAGTATGTATTTCTACATATATTTCTATAGTATAACTGTCCTTAGGAAACGTTGCGAAAATACGTTATCTCCTTCGGCAAAGAAGCGAAAATGTGACAAAATCTTTGTCCTGTGTTAGCCACCGTAGTGCTTCGAAATTGAGTGATCTGTTGGTTGCAACTTGCACGCTCACCGCTAGATGGTGCTACAATGGACCTTTAATAGAATGAATTAGAATTGTAATTTTGGTAAGGGGGTACAACATATACGATGTGTTTTTGCAGTATTTGACTTGTGTCTTTGTTGTATTTCTGTGTTATGCTGCGTTCAGTAAGTTTAAAGTTTCAATTCAGGTAAACAGCGGTGAGGAAGAGGAAGCTCCTTCATCAGAATTCAGTCCCACAGTCACACTGTCCATTTCAACACCGCAACACAAATGTGAGTAAACTTAATTTCCACAACAAGTCTGATAAAGTCAGTCATATATTCTCAGACACTTTTAACATTAAAATAAGCAAGCTCATGTTCACCAGCCTGTGTTAAAGTGGTGAAAGAAAGGTGTTTAAATTAACTGTGAACTCATCACATTCATGTTGCGATTCGCAATTTTTTGTCTGCAGATCTTGTCACTCTAACGCCTTTAAAAACAACTTTACAGGAAGTGATAAAAACATGTTTGAAACAGAAAAGCGAGACTCTTCGCAGTATTAAACTTAATTTGCTCACAGTTTAATTTTCTGATTCTGACAGCTTCGCCTTTACGAGGGGACAGTTTTCAGTCGGACAGCAGTGGATTTGCCGAAGAGGACGTGCCTCTACGTACAGTGAAGTGTGACATCACTAAAGTAACGTCACATGCTCAGGGGACCTCAGCGCTGTCCACTGCTTAGAAGACCATGAGAGAATTTTTACGATAGATGTAGAATTTAAGAATGTTATTTTAATAAAATAAGTTGAAGGACATTCAGTGGTAATAAAGGAAAGCGGGAAGCCAGGATTTTGTAGGGAAGAGGCAGATGAAGTCGGAATAACGTTGACAAACGAATCATGCAGAGAAAATAGTTTTTAGAAAGAGTTCCACATTTTGACGTGTGAACCAACAGCTGTAGCCTTTGTGTGATAAATATTGTTAACAGTTGCTTTACTGATATTTACTGCTGTGATGTTTGTTGTGCTTAAATGTAAATTGCATTATTTGTCATTTCAGAACGTCAATAAATAATTTATTATAAATTAATTTGTATCAAAGATCAAGGACAGCGGTATGGATGAGAAGAAGTATACTGCATAATGCAACTTGTTCTTGTGGTTACTTTTTCCGTAAAGTTAAGACATAATAACCAAACAGTTTAATGAAACGGTTTATGTTGGAGCTTCAATCTGAAAGAAATCTTGCTCAGCAAGTTAGGTCAACTGTCATGTTATTGGCCCGATAAACTTCAAATTGTCACCATTAGCTTACTACATTGCAAATTAATCCATACAATCAACACTTTGGATAATGTCAATTGACCAAAATGACTTTATTGTGTATATAAAGTTGTAAAAACACACAAATGACACATAGCGCACATTCATACTTTTTATGTTTGTCCGGCCTCTTGAACACTGAATTTGCAAACAAAACTTTTTTCTCAGAGGTAGAAAATGCACCACATAGTTTTAATAGCTGAAAAACTTTATTTAACAAATACATAATAAGAGGGAAAAATCATAGTCGAGATATAACATCCATCAGTAAAATGCCAAAAGAAAATCAATGTGTATGAGACATAGTTAAAACACATTTACAAGCTTTAAAAAACAAAACAAATAGAAGGTTGGTCACATGCGTTTTAGTTTAATGGGTTCAATTTTATGAGTATTTAACACAATTTAAATATTAAAAATCAAGGCTAAAAAAGGACAAATTGATGGCAGCTAAAAAGCAAAAGAGAAATATTTTTAAAAATAATCATAGAAAGTAATATAAATAATATTATTAGTGTACCATGCCTAACTTTGTAGGCATTGGTATAAATGTGTACACTCATTGTGGTGTCGCTCATGAAGCAAAACAAAGGCATCAGTTCCTCCTACAGGTCTGAAACTCTGTCTACTGCGCCCCCTGCAGACCAACAGAGTGCATCTGCCACACGAAACAACAGGGCCCATAATTCACAGTACTAAAGGTAGTACAACTGTTTATGCTCACTTGATATTGCACCTTGGGGGCAAAACAGGGAGAAAAAAAGTAACAGGTGAGGGGTTACAGGGGTTACTTTCCCCCTGCCATGACCTTGAGGTACTGAAGGGCGTTGTGTGCGGCGCTGGCACGTGCTGTGTCCAAGGTGGAGGCGAATCCGTGGCAGACGGTGATTGGCTGAGTGGACAACTCCACCAGACACTGGTACAGACCGCTCAGACTGCGCTCCTCTAAACAACAATTAAAAAAAATATACAAACAAACGTGTATTTTCTTGATGAATAGATGAGAGAAAATTTAATTGACAAAAAAAAAACCATGAAAATTGTTAGTCTCATGTTATATTTTTTTTAAAGTGATAGTTCACCAACTAATGAAAATTCTCTCATCATTTCAAACCTGTATGACTTTCTTTCTTCTGCAAAACACAAAAGAAGATATTTTGAAATATGTCGTTGATCGAACAGTGATGGCAGCCATTCACTTGAATTAGTTTTGTGTTCATCCAATAGAAGTCAATGGTTGCCACCGATGTTTGGTTATCAACATTCTTCAAAATATCATTTGTGCTCGGAGGAAAAAGTCACGCAGGTTTGAAATGACAGGAGTGCGAGTAAACGATGACAGAATTTTCATTTGTGTGTGAACTATCCCTTTAAGGAGAAACAACAGAAGTTGAATTTCAAGGTGAATATTTGTACCGTACCCAAGTCCAGGTAGCTGACATCAAAGCGTTGCTCCTCTGAAAGTTCGTGAAGTAGGGAACAGAAATTTAAGTCGTTGGAATCTCGCTGACCCAGCGGATGACAACGCAACTGCAGGATCTTCTCCCCAGCAGAGTTCCTCAAAGAATCCCACGTGCACCCGAGACCTTTTGACTTTCCTCCCTCAAGTCTGCCTCCAGTTTGCTGCTCATAAATAACACACGGTTTACAAATATTAATCATTCTTTAAAAATCCCATTTGTTAGGAGCGTCCATCTCACCATGCCGAAGGTGTCATCTTCTGCCTCCGCCTCATGGCTGGTGCGCATGTCCACAGGTACATCATGTATACGAGAGAGCATCTTTGCAGCTGCGTTTCTTTTAGCAAGCTTTTTAGATGTACCACTACCTACAAAGTTAAACACAAAACACAATTAGGATTATAATGTTTTCACGTTTAAAAAGAAAAACTATAGCACAAAAATTTACATTTACCTATCTCCACAAATCTCTCTACCCTGCAGGTCATCGTAAACTCTTTGCGGTGAGCGGGTCCAGATTCCTGAGTGACTGTGTACTCGGGTAAACGCCAGCCTTTCTGCACCACTAGTTCCTGTGGAAATATTATTGATGTATATACACCGGAGTTTCACAACTTCGGAAGCAACCACGCTGATTTATTATTTATTTTTTTGCATGCAATATTTCGCTTTTAAATTCACTACGTTTGAGTCATCAATCGCACATTTCCAGATTTGCTCTCTCACCTGCAAAGCTCCAACTGGATTGCACTCAGCTTGCTGCGTTGAACTGGAGGATTTCATCTCTGACTGAACGCTAAGACACAGACAAATTTTTTTTGTGAAATTGTCTTCTGCGAGTTCACTTAGAAACACACCGACTTTAAACAACCAGCCAGATGCTTACCATTGCCCCTCCATATCGATCCCCACAAATCCCTCTCCCTCTATTCCATTTCCTTCGATCCCCCCCAGCATTCCTCCTTTCAGCATTTTCAGGGCGGCCTCTGCCGCTTTGTGCTTTGCAGCTTTCTTACTCGGGCCCTGACCGGTGCAGTTGATGTCTCCCACCGACACTCGGAAGGTGAAGTTGGGCTGGTGGGCCTGACCCTCGGCCTTCAGCAGGTCGTACACTGGGGTCTTGCCTAACCGCGTTCCATATTCCTGCAGCAGACTGATGGGCGTCTTCCCGTGATTCACAGCCAGCATTTGCTCAATACTGTGGAGAGAGACACAAAATGATGTTAAATGAGAAGATTTCCAGATTTATCACTTCGGTCAAGAAATGAAAGGAAAGCAAAGATGCCACCTTGTGTAACATCAACAACAGTACAAGCTGTAGCAGAGGCAGTTTTGTGTTTGGGTTATCAAACATATTGTCAAACATTTAATGATGTATACAGAAAAGCATTATAACGGTTCGTATAAAGTCTCTGTTGGCAAATAAATCACTGCAAATTATTAAGAGACAGTGACTCAATCGATTAATTCAAACAGTGATTCAAACACTTGATTTAGAAAGTGAATCGAGCATTCGATTCAGACAGGGATTTTGACTCTTGACGTGAACTCCGATTCAAACGTTCAAATGAAACAGCCATGGAAGCGTCTGAATTAAACAGTGAATCAATCACTCTATTCAGACAGGAAGTTTCGAACTAAACACTGACTGTAAAGACACCGATTTGAGTACTTTATTTAAACACTGAACAGTGAATCAACCATTCGACTCACACAAGGACTCGAATCCTTAACAAACATTTGAACGTTTCATTTGAAAAGTAGTTTGAGAATTAAGTTAAAACAGTGAATCATGCATTTAATTCAGATGAATCTAACATTTAATTGAGCGACACTGACACAAGTGAATCGAGCATTCGATTCAGTCAGGGATCCGAGCATTCGATTCAGTCAGGGATCCGAACATTCAATTGAGGGGGTGTTATGAAGGTTTTTATGGGGAGCTCGCTTTTCTCCGCAACACTCGAGTCGGGTTGTCTTGTCAATTCAAAGTAAGTGATGATTCAAAATAATTCGGCAAAAATCATGTCAACGAGCTAACAGCTGTTCGGTTTGTACCTGGTATACCCAGAGTTTCTCTTGTCGTTATCCGAGTTTTGGTCGTCGCTCATTCCCCAGTAACAGATAAGAGTGCTGATTCGTTTCGGACTGCAGAAGCCCCCCGAGATGACTTTAACCCCCCTGATACCATGAATATGTCTCCGTGTTTGAGGACTGAGACACGAGGAGACGGTAAAGCCCCTCTCTCACAGTCCCGCATCACACGCAAACACGAGTCAAGCTATGAACTATGAACCGCCCGACAAGTGCAACAAGCACCTTCATAATAAAAGTCCTCGCGTTCACAGAGAACCGGAAATGCATGTCCTGTCATTATTTTAGAAATGAAACAACTATAAAATATACACATTATAAGATTAATTTATACAGTCATTAAAATATTTATAAAAATTATTTTGTCTTCATAAAGAAAAAAATGTTACAATTTTCATGGCAGTAAAGCAAACCTTTAATTTCATTACCGAAAGACAGAAGTATAACAAAAAAAGACGGTAGACCATTTTAAGTTCCTTTAGTTGTGAAAAAAATCCTATGAAGTTAAGTTAAATTTTCACTTTCACAAATTTTGAAATCAAGTTTGTACCTGGAATACCCAGAGTTTCTCTTTTGAGCAAAACAAAGACTTTAGCACTAGATTATATAGGATTACTGATGAGGCCAATGGGGTCAGTCAAAGACTTGGGTCATGGAGTCATGCTGGAACTTTTTAAATTGTAATTCTTTATTCTCATTCCCATGTCCCATCCCTGTCCAAAGAGTGATAATAAAACTGTTCATCATGAAACGATTCTTTAGACTAAAAAGGCACTAATAAGGAACATGGCACATAAATTGTGGTTTGGCCGAGAAGGACGCTCGGTGCACATCTCATCTTTCAGGGATTTGAGGAGCTCCAATAAGCACTATTGCTACAAATGAGACGCCAGCGTTCAAGAGAAGTGCCACATTCCAGAGCCCCTGACCTAAGAGCTGCAAAAATACACACAAGCACGTGTCCGGTTTCAAGACACAACTAAATAAGAGTGTCTAAACAAGAAAGTCTGCGACAGCGAAGTGGTAAAAAAACATAAAAAGTAGTTTATTCAAGTGACACCCCTGAGGTTATTCAGCATGCATACCATCGTAAGGAAAATACTACATCTTGTTTAATGTGTAATCAAGTACAAGAACATCAAACCTTTTTTACATTTCTATGTAAACGGAGCGATTCATCATGTTCAGAAAACAACCACTGAATTTGAAAATCGTCACTAGGTTCAGTTCACGTTCCGGTATGACATAAGACTAAGGAACATTACAGCAAGTGTGAATGTTTCACATACTGTGACGACACAAGGGACTTCCTTCATATCCTCATGAAGTATTATTTTTATCTTCAACTTAAGCATCACTGGATGAAATCTTGTTCAATAAGCTCTTCCACAAACTCCACAGCAGGTTCATCTTCTTCCGAGTCTAGTTGCTCTCCAGTTTCTTCAAGCGATTTCTGCTGACTCTCTTCTTGCTTGATATCTTCCACCAGTTGATCTTCTGAATGGTGCGTGGGAGCCGCATCCTCACTTATTTTGCTTTCTTCTTCCTCGACTGTGGAGTCCTTGGCAACAGGCTCTTCGGTTTGCTCCTCAGCTTCTTCTCTATGAACATGAACCTCCTCAGGTGCTTCATCCTCATCATTTTCACCCTGCTCCTCGGCAACATCTCCATCCTTGACTTGAACATCCTCAGGTATAACATCCTCATGATCATTGACGATCTCTTCGTCCTCAGATACCACCAGGTCCTCGACAACATCTTCCTTGACCTCCACCTCCTCAGATATTGCCTCCTGTTCAGTTGCTCCTTGCTTTTCTACATCATCTTCAATGAGCTGAACCTCATCAGCGCGATCATTCTCTTCAGCAACATCTTCTTCCTCAACTTGTACCTCAGGTGTTTCATCCTCCTCAGCTTGCTCTTCAACAGCTTCCTCAAGTACCTGAACGTCCTCAGCAGGTTCTTCCTTCTCCATTGTCACATGATCTTCTACAACATCCCCTGCATTGTCTTCTTCCTCAATTACGCTCCGATTATCTTCTTCAATAAATTCTTCACCCTCGATCGTAACCTCTACCTCAGTTGCTGCACGCTGCTCCTTTACGTCAATCACTTCCTCTGTATAAGCAGGTTGTTGGCTTTGAGATAGCATCTGAAATGTATAGGAACGTAAGCATCAGGATCTGTCAAAACTTTGTATTTTGAACGCTCTACTTTGTAGAACCGGTACTATACCTGGCTCTGGACGATCTCAATCTGGGCAGCGAGGTGGGAATGAAGGCTATGTGTGCTCTTCTGATGGTCCTCCAGACTCCTGCGAACAGACATAAGCTGGTCCTCCAAAGCTTGGGAACTTCTTGCTTGTTCCACCTCCAAAAGATCCCTGAGAGACAGACCAACACATTGGTATAAGTAGCTCCTACAACAAAACCATGTGGCGACTGACCTGAAAGAGGCTCACAAAATTATTTCGGTAACTCTAGCCATATTTACTCACTTGATGTCAATGACTTCCTGTCTGTTTCTTTCAAGAGTCTTCTGGTTGTCGGCAAAAGACTCTCTTAAGCTCGCAAGCTCCGTTCTCTGCTGCTCCAACAGAGATGCGAGACCCTCCACAGCGGACATCTGTTCATCGAGACGCGACGTAGTGACGAAAACTGTGTCCGTTAGGCCAGAAATGCCAACCGCTACTTCAGAGTTAGCACTGAGGACCGAATTAAGCCTTTGCTTGAGTTTCTCCAACTCTTCGGTCTTATTCTTGATCACGCCATTCAAGGTCGCTGTGGAGACGGTCGTCTGCTGGAGTTCAGTAAGTTTTGCATTCATCTCGGACTGAAGAGACCACACCTGACTGTGAAGATCCGTGGATTTGATCTTTTCAGAGGCGGCCAGGGCGATTTCCTGTTTTTTTTCGTCTTGCATGTAAGCGTCTTCAAGTGCCTGGAGACGGTCCTCAAAAACAGCCACATTGGTGATCTAGATACAGGGACGACATAACTGATGATGAGTGAAGTTTATTCATTCATCATTACCTGCTGACAAAAAAAATACAAATTCCAAAGGTTTCCATTAAAAATGCCATTGCGATCATCAATTGTTAACTTCTAAAACCATTACAAAGTTCCCTTATGTAGTGTATTTTGGGTTTTAATCAAGTATGATTTATTGATGTATAATTGCTTACTATCTGCCAGATGTTATCCCACCAAGAGAACCCAACACAGTACGAGTAGAGGCCCACAGAAACCACAAGAGTTACTACTACAACAATACACCATTGAAATGTATGCATATATAATACAAATAACTAAGTAATATATAAAAATAAGATAAAAATAGACATTTGGTCTATGGACCTACTTTACATTATATTAAATCAATATTATGAAAGCACATACTACTTTTTAAACATTAAAATAGTTTTCAATGAAAGTAAGCATGTGTGCTCTAAACAGTTGTATATGATAAACCCCTGACATCCAATAACCTTTAACTTCAGGACCTCAAGACTTCTAGGCCCAGTTTCACAGACAAGGCTTAAGGCAATCCCAGACTAAAATGAATGTTTGACCTGTCTTCACTGAATATAACTTGCCCAAAATATCTTTAAATTACATGAGTGCCATTGTTTTGTCTCAAGATGTAGACCAGTAATGTATTCTTCTAAGGCACATTTATAAAAGCGATATATATATCTTAATTCAATTATTCAACTAAGGCATAGTCCTGGCTTAAAGCTAAGCCGCGTCTTATTTGAAAGAAACCTTAAATATTTTTACTTTATCTTTATAGGGTTCAGGAGACCTAAACCTTGCTGCTTTTTTAAAAAGCTAAGAACAGCTATTGCCAGCTCAAGCTTTTTCTTTACCATTGAAATAAAAACTGACGGCGTTTTTCATTAATACCTTACTAATAGTGAATGCAGACTCGTTTTAGCAAACCATCCTTCAGATGAAGAAGTAACTTATGTGTAGATATTTCTCTTTACATTTTGGTTATAATGCACATTGCATAATGCCCTTTAAACAAGCCTGCCTGGCAAAAAAGAAACATGATCTAGCTCACAGCAGACTATTAATGGCTCATGTGCCACATGACACATTTCGGCAAATGGCATATTCAAAGGACACACGAGGGGTGCTTTCAACGAAACTATTTCAGTTTTCCAAAACAGTATCCAACTTCAATATCCAAATGTTATAAATTCCCTCTCTTACGCTCAGTGCCCAAATATGGCACACGCAATGATGTGCGTAACGCTTAAGAAATTGTAAATTATTTCAACTTAAAGCCAACACAATCGTGGTCAAATCTAGATCAATTCATAAATAATAACAGAGTACCAAATCAAATAGGCCTACCTGTGCGTTACCATACCCCAACTGCTGTTGGAACTTGGTAACCCTAAGCTGCATAGCATTGACAGTCTCCGATAAACTGTCGATGGTTTGTTGTTGCTGACTGCAGAACCACACGGCTGTTGATCCACCGAGAATAAAAATAAAGAAAATAGCAGCAGGAACCGCGTTTTCTTTAATTCCTCTCGCTTGCGCTACAGATGGTTCCAAGAGTGACAAACTGTCATCTTGTTTGTTGCTGCTTTTTCCTTTGCGCTTGGTCATCTTGGTTACGCGCTGGATCCCCAAACGCACTGGATCACTGTGCTTCTTTTTCGGTTTAGTAAAAGCTGGATCAAACCTTGAATGTTTCTTTGGTCCACAATGAAGACGAGGAACAATCAAAACTTTCAGACACGAGGACGAGTGGAAGGCGTTGTGCAGTGCGCACAAGAGGCGGTCACATATACTCTTATTTCCTGTCTAAATAAAGTTAGGTCGATTTAAAGACAATCTTAAAAATAGCTTCTGTCGTGTTCAAACGTAATTGGTTCGATTTGCAGGAAGAGATACTGATAAAATGTATAGCTCGAATAAACTGCATGTCACCTTGGATAAAGTGTCTGCCAAACACATAAATGAAAATCTACTCTTTTTTGAATCTATTATTAATCAGTAGACCTTACATAATACATATATATATACATATAAGTGTTTTAATTCTGGTAACATAAAACAGATAAGCCTATCTATTTTTTGCAGTCATTTTAATTTTGCATGATTTTTCGTGTTCTGCTTTGCAGGACCTCTCACGCTGTCAGATTGGATGAGATCAGTCAACTGTGATCACTGGATTCTCAGCAGGTTTGGGAATGCAGGCTTGGGCTGAACCACTCAAAGATGAGACTCGTTCAAAGGCATTCTTGCATTACATTGGCTCTTTTGCTTCTGGAGTATTGGTGGGTTCACATTTTTGCACTTCATGTGCATCCAGCTAATGTGATGTTATTAAACCTGACATCTAAAAACAATATAGGTCTGTCGGATGTACATTGGATGAATGGATTGGTACTGGCCGACACGACTTTATGTAGAGACGTGAAATGTCCTTATAGACAAATCGTGAAAAAAATAATTTCATAGATAGATAGATGTTTATTTTTGGACACTCAATATAATGCGAACACATCTGAGATAAAGAAATCTTTAATACAGTAAAATATATGATTGGGATCATCAATAAGTATCACCTTATACATGATCATTTTGACTTTCAAAAAACAAGATGGCATACGCTGTTTTGCATCCCTTCGGCTACTCTGCAAAAGAAAAATATATATATGTTAGATGGTTTAAAGTTCACAATCCTATATTTTCTCAATTACAAACAGACAGATTTAAATCAGAAGATATACCTCTGACTGTAAGTGTGGTGGAGCACTCAGCCCGACCCAGAGGGCTGTCGGCCACAACCATGTACTCTCCCATGTCTTTGGGTCCAACCATCAGAATAAGCATTGAACACACACCACACACATTTGTGATGTAGTAGTTGGGGTTTGTATTGAGGCTGACGTTGTTTCGGTACCAGGTAACATGTGGAGTCGGGTTGCCAATCACGGCACAGCTCATGTAGCACTCGTAACCTGGTGGAGCCACGTGACGCTTCAAAGGGACGATAAATTTGGGGGCAGCCTGGAAGTCCAGGGTCTTTGATACTGGCAGTTCACATGTGAACTTTTCTGGCAAAAAAAAGATATTCGCCTATTATTTACATTCTTTCGTACAAGGTTAGAAGGACCTTGTCTATATGATTGGAGAGCGGGAAGAAATGCAGCATCTCTAACACAGTTATGTCTAAAAATCTGGGCAACATTGTCCGAATAAAAGGTAAGACACTTTCCAGACAATCACAGACCAGCGAATGATCCACAACTAGCGTATAACCCCACCTCATAGCTGTCAACCTTATAGGTGCAACATTTACAGAACAAGATAAAGCACAGATAAAGTTTAACATTTGTGTCACAGCTGACAAACCCAAATCTCACGGGTATAAACCTAAATAGAAGTGACCCATAAAGAGAGATCCACAGATATCCAATTGTCTCTGTGCCCATGAGCAAGGCTCTTATCTCAGGTCTCTCCAGAGATCTCTTTCTACTATTAGTTTTCTGTAAATTGCTTTGGGAAAGATGTCCGTTAAACGACAAGAAGTATGTGATAACCATGACAGGGATGTTAGTTTTTGAAGATGGAGTTAAACACGCAGTTTCTGCCAATTTCATATTAATCTGGAATCCTTCTACAGTAGTATTGCATACGTTGTATCTTCGAAGAGTATTTAGAGTAGAGTACTGTACGATTGTTTCCAGAAAAAGACTAGCGCTTCAAGTCGTGCAGGGGGGGGGGCGGAACTACAGCACGAGCACAAACATTACATCATCGCATTAATCCATTCGTGTTATTTTATGCACGTAAAGTTACGTGCCGATTGCTAACAAAACACAAATATGACTATGTTTCACTTACCGCGTGCGGTTCATCTTTTAGCACTGGGACCGGTTCATCTTTAAGCACTGGAACCACCCCATCTATCAGTTTCAAACGATCTCCAAATCCAGCGTTATCTCCACCATTTATATATATACATACGAACTACTGACGTCACTTCTCCCACTATCGCAAGTGTAACGAGCTGCAGCTGCAGGCCCACAGCGCTGCAAATCTTGACGCAGTGCAACCAATCTTGATGGGTGTCTCGTCTTACTATCGCTCAAAGGTTGGTGCGTGGACGGGCTATGTCTTTCACCTTTCCATGCTTTTCCCAAAGGAATAGGGTCCATGTTACGAAACAGGGATCCAGACTTAAAAAAAACTTTCTGAAACAAGCTGGAGTGCTGAGGGAGTGTATCAAGCACACAAATACTACATCATACATCCGACTAGTTTTTTTAACAAGTTGACCATGTTAGCCATGAGAAGCCAGCATGTTTAACATTGTGAGGAAGTCAGAATGCATGAACCTGTGTTAAAGCACCCCTTTAATATTTTATGATTAAAACAAATGGATGCACAAACCCCTCTTTTTTGTTGTTCCCCAAACTGGAGACACCGATGGCTCTGAAATGCTTATATCGTTCTTCGCAAACACTCTGAAGTTGTATTCTCTTCCAGGCAGGATGTTGACGACTGTAAATTTGTTGTTGAACAAATGGTCAACCACTGTCCGCCACGTCTGCTTGATGGAGTCCCTCTTCATCACCGTGTAATGCAGACGGTCATCCCGTATCTCATCAGGAGATGGAGCCCATGTGACTGTTACGGTGCCTTGAACATTCTGCTCCAGTTCTACTGGACCTGGAGGTCTTGGATCATCTAAAAAAAAACATCAATGAACTAGACCTGTACGGTTACAAAAGCTTCTGAGAAGTTTTATTTTTATACTTTACTTTTGTACATGTATACCTTACTGAATGAATCGTCTTTTTTAGATTTACGACTAAAATTATAACATACTGTAGTTTATCCAGATAATTATTATTCTTTTCATGTTGGATAACGTGTTATAATTATTGTTTCTTGGTATTCGTTCCCCCTTTCTCAAATGAATGACGCAAGAATTAAAATGGAAATGAAGGGTGTTGAAATACATTACCAGTCACTCTAATTTCAATAGTGAAAGTGTCCTGGTCCACCACGTTCTTGACAGTGACTGTATAAATGCCAGTGTCTGACAGTTCTGATGTGTGAATAAAAAGCTGGGAAACTTTTTCCAAATCAATAATCGTCACATGTTTGGCTACAGGAAACCCATCCTTTAACCAGGTGATGTCAGGTATAGGACAGGCCTATGGATAAAAGATAACAAACAGTTAAAATGAGACAAAAAATGTGTAGATGTCACATTTTAGCGCTCCGTCCGCATGTCTCCCATTTTGAGCTTATATACAGCAGCAGATAGAAACAGATGCAAATGAGGCATATATCTATGCAAATAACTCACAACTCAAACCTTTCTAGATACTCTGCACGATTTTAGTAATGGATGATTTATAGTCAGTTTAAAAACTCCTTACATTTATTTGATACCGTACCTCAAAACTGACGCTGACACGCACAGTGTTCCCGGCTTTAACAACCATGAAGTTTTTCATTCTGCTGTCAGTGAACTTTGGTTTAACTGCAAAAAGGGGAAAACACAAATACCAGTTTAAAAAAACAAAGTGCAAAGATATTTGTCGATAAATTGCAGAGGTGTTCACCTGGTGGTGGCATGGCTGTTATGTAATTGTCAAGAGCCTGTGGAAGCCCCTCCCCTTCTTCATTGGTCGCAGTTACTCTTACCCAATAAGTTGCCATTGATTTCAGACCCATGACAGTGAAGGACGTCTGAATCACTGCGTTTGTATGGCAGCGACACCACTCTAGTTGGTCAGTAGGCCTGATTTCCAAAAAATATTCTTTTGCTTCGTCCTCCACACCTTTAACCACGATTGGTTTAGTCCAGGATAAAGACACAGTAGTGTAGCTCGATGCAGTTAGTTTGAGGTCTTTGACTTTACCAGGAGGCCCTGAGAAGATAATGTACAAATGGGATCTCAGCTATAGAAATAATAATTTCCTTTGGGTGTTGACATTTGCTCAACATGTCTTACTTTTGGGGTCTCTTGCGAATACACATTCAGAGGGCACACTTGGTTCACCAGGGCCACATGTGTTTATGGCAGTCACTCTGAATTCATACTCCGATCCCTCTATGATGTCTTTAACCGGAAACTTTTTGTCTGAAGACAATACAAAATGTTAGATTTGTACTTCGAAAGAATCAGAGAACATTGGACATCCTATTCAAGGTACGCGACCAGCAAACACACACAAACTTATGCAGTGTAATTTTTTAAGACCTCTGATTGGTTCATCTTTCGGGTTCACTTGACTCCAGAAGTTGCCGCCCTTTTTGCGTTTTTCCACATTGTAGCCGGTAATGCTTCCTCCGGTGTTAGATGGAGCGAGCCATTTCAAGTTAATGCAGTCTTTGTAGGCGCTGACTATTTTCGGAGGAACCGGAGGACCCGGGAATGCTGGAAACAAACACATTCGCTTAGAGGAAGACTTACAAGGGATCATTCACTTTATTTCACATCGAAACAGCCAAAGGGGAACAGAGAAGTCTCACCCAAACTGCCAGCAGCGATATCGTCAGTTGTCAGGGCATCGCTCAGGCCTTCCGAGTTTTTTGCCCTTATCCTGTAGCAGTACTTTCGACCGCGATCTATGTCCGTGTCTCTGTAAGAAGATTGTGCTGGAAATTCTCCGATTTTAATCCAGGTGTTTCGTCCAAGCTGCTGCCGCTCCAGGTTGTATTGAGTCACTTGACAGCCGCCATCGTCCTTTGGGGGCTTCCATTTGAATTCAATGGCAGTCAATGAGCTTTCTATAATTTCCACCGGCCCCTGTGGTGCCATTGGTTTGTCTGGTATAAATGTACACAAATATAAGGGGAATGCAAATGTATAATTCCTAAAAGCTACCTAAAATGTTTTGATATTCCTTTTCTTTCAACACATACCAAGCACAATAAGTTGTGAGGCTGCCTCCACACTGTCAAATTTGTTCCTGATTTTGATTTTGATCTCTCCTGTGTCTCTCCGTTGGCACTTGGCGAGACGCAGGCAGCTGTGAGTTGAGGACTTCTCGATTTGAACACTGTGACCCTCTAGAAGCTCTTCATCCTCTTGAAACCATTGAATCTTAATCGGATCTTTCCCTGAGAAATGCACCTTGAAGGATGCGTTCTCTCCTGCTTTTACAATAACAGGCTCTGAGAATTTACCCAAAGCTTCTGCATCAATTCTCGGAGGATCTGGGAATTAAACAGATGAATCTTACGGTTAGTTTTGTGCTTATATGTGTACTGTGAAAAAATGGATAAACATCCGTACCTTCAATGGTTAATGTTGCCTGCGATTTACGTCCTTCTGCCTCAAACTTGTATGTTCCTGAATCTTTATCCTGGCAGGTGCTGATGATGAGTTTGTGATGAGGACCATCTTTGACAACTGTAATTCCGTCCTTAGATTCTAACTATAAAAATGCATTTGATCTACGTTACACAGAGCATCATGAATTTTATTGTTTCCAAAGGTATTTTTTTACCTTTTTGCCATCTTTGTACCACATTCCAGCACTATCTTCACTGCTCAGTTTGCATGACAGCTCTGCTGATTCTCCCACATTGGCTGAGGTGTTAGACAAGCCGCTCAGAAAGTGAACACCAGGGTCTGCATAAAAGTAAATAGGAAACCTGACATCATCTAAGCACTGACAGAAAATATGACCTCATGTTCGATGTGACATATCAAAGAGCTCAGATGACCATACCTACCTGTAATGGTGTCTGGAACCAGTTCACCAACTCTTGGACGTCTTTTACGTTTTTTTTTGGTCTCATCTCCATCAGATACGTTTACATCTGACCCGTCTCTTTTATCATCCTTTATGATTCCGTCAGCTAAGTTTTCTTTCGCCTCCTGTTCTACCTGGGCTCTTCTCGCTGCTTCATCTCTTTCATCGTGGGCTTTTCTCCTGGCGGCCTCATCTCTCTCTTCCTGGGCTCTTCTCGCTGCTTCATCTCTTTCCTCCTGGGCTTTTCTCCTGGCGGCCTCATCTCTCTCTTCCTGGGCTCTTCTCGCTGCTTCATCTCTTTCATCCTGGGCTTTTCTCCTGGCGGCCTCATCTCTCTCTTCCTGGGCTCTTCTCGCTGCTTCATCTCTTTCCTCCTGGGCTTTTCTCCTGGCGGCTTCATCTCTCTCTTCCTGAGCTCTTCTTTCTGCTTCATCTCTTTCATCCTGGGCTTTTCTCCTGGCGGCCTTATCTCTCTCTTCCTGGGCTCTTCTCGCTGCTTCATCTCTTTCATCCTGGGCTTTTCTCCTGGCGGCCTCATCTCTCTCTTCCTGGGCTCTTCTCGCTGCTTCATCACTTTCATCCTGGGCTTTTCTCCTGGCGGCCTCATCTCTCTCTTCCTGGGCTCTTCTCGCTGCTTCATCTCTTTCCTCCTGGGCTTTTCTCCTGGCGGCTTCATCTCTCTCTTCCTGAGCTCTTCTTTCTGCTTCATCTCTTTCATCCTGGGCTTTTCTCCTGGCGGCCTCATCTCTCTCTTCCTGGGCTCTTCTCGCTGCTTCATCTCTTTCATCCTGGGCTTTTCTCCTGGCGGCCTCATCTCTCTCTTCCTGGGCTCTTCTCGCTGCTTCATCTCTTTCATCCTGGGCTTTTCTCCTGGCGGCCTCATCTCTATCTTCCTGGGCTCTTCTCGCTGCTTCATCTCTTTCATCCTGGGCTTTTCTCCTGGCGGCCTCATCTCTCTCTTCCTGGGCTCTTCTCGCTGCTTCATCTCTTTCATCCTGGGCTTTTCTCCTGGCGGCTTCATCTCTCTCTTCCTGGGCTCTTCTTTCTGCTTCATCTCTTTCATCCTGGGTTTTTCTCCTGGCGGCCTCATCTCTCTCTTCCTGTGCTCTTCTCGCTGCTTCATCTCTTTCATCCTGGGCTTTTCTCCTGGCTGCCTCATCTCTCTCTTCCTGGGCTCTTCTCGCTGCTTCATCTCTTTCATCCTGGGCTTTTCTCCTGGCGGCCTCATCTCTCTCTACCAGAGCCTTCCTCGCTGCCTCATCTCTTTCATCCTGGGCTTTTCTCCTGGCTGCCTCATCTCTCTCTTCCTGGGCTCTTCTCGCTGCTTCATCTCTTTCATCCTGGGCTTTTCTCCTGGCGGCCTCATCTCTCTCTACCAGAGCCTTCCTCGCCACCTCATCTCTCTCTGCCTGGGCTGTCATCCTGGCCGCTTCATCTCTTTCAGCCTGAGCTCTCCTTTCAGCTTCATCTCGCTTAGCCAGAGCTCTCCTCCTATTTGCTTCTTCTTTTTCAGCCTGAGCTGTTCTTTCCCCCTCATCCTTTTCCCTCTGCAGTCTGATTTGCTCCTCGGCTACACGTCTGGCTTGTTCATATGCATCATCACCTTTGCCACCAGCATTAGGATCTTCTGCAAACAGGATTAGATTAACAGATACTGTACTGTACAATATATGTACTGTATGCCCATGAAAAACAAGGACCAAGGTTGTGTAAAATTTACAATGTTATTTAGTAATGTACACAATTCTTTCCCCATCTGACATTAAAAAATACTTTATCAAACTTTGATATTTAGCATAGTAAATTGTGGGATGCTGTATATTACTATACTTTGTTAATGTTGACTGAAGTATTCTGTGTTTACTATAGTACGTTTCAAAAATGCCATCTAGGAATTTTACTGCAGTTTACTATAGTAAATCCTTAAGTATACTACATTATTTTTATGTGAGCTTTGTTATGACATCAATGTACAATACAGGACACATGAATTCACATGAGATTCATAAACAAATAAGCAAATGTACCATCCACAACCAAGGTCCCGTGGCTCGACTTGAGTCCAACAATAGCCGAGTAGACTCCCTTATCCTCTGGTTTACAGTTCTTCACGGATAACTTGTGGACTTGTTTATTTTCAGAGACCGTGACGTCATATTTATCTCCATGCTCAAGGGAGATATCATTGGCGCACCAGGTGATTTTTGGTACAGGTGCAGATAGAGCACACTTAAACATTGCGTCCTGACCCTGAACCACTGTCATGTCCTTCAACATGCTGTCAAATTCCACATCAGGTACTGGAAGAGTAAGAAAGAAAAATATCTTAGTAAACAAATCTAAAACATTATGCAAAGATGGTAAAAAATGGAATTATAACTTCTCACGGGTTAGGGGAGTGGAGAACATGTTGGCTTCTTCAACATCCACTTGGTATAACCCAGCATCTTCTGGACCAAGATCTTTAATGCTGAACAAGAATGTTTCACCTAATTTTTGCATATTATGTTTTTTGGAGTCATCAGTTCCATCTCCATAGTCAAGCATTTCTCCATCCTGGTTTGGATAAAATACAGAACATTATACTGTAAAAAAACTACGTAAACCATACCATTTTCTGTTAACTGGAAAATAAGAAATATTCTGTAAAAAATATTATTCCCCTGTAAAATTATAGGATATAAGGATATATTAAATAGTTTTCCCCAATTTGTCTTGTAAATGTGTTGTTGTTTTCTGTAATTTTATAGTTTTTGACCTTTTTTCAAAATAAACTTTAAAAAATGAAAGAAATCTTGTTAAAAACGGAAATAAACTGTAAAGACAATAAACTTTAGAAATAAAAAAGTTTTTTTTTAAAGTTTTTACCCTGTAAAATCCAATTTCCCAGTTTCTTGTAAATTGTCAGTCTTTTGCTGTAATTGTATGGTTTTTGACCGTATTTCAAAACTTACCTAAAGAAATTTGTATAAAACCGAAAAAGTCTGCTTTTATTATATTTTACGTGGAAAAATCTGTTAAAAAACAACTGGAAAATTATGGAAAATTACAGTTTTTTACAGGGTACTCTTCTAAATTACACGTGTTATATGAATATATTTAAGTGAGGATACACACTTTGAAAAGAGAGATTTTACTGCTGGGATCCTTCAACTTCATGTCGAGTTCAAATTTTGCTGTTCCATCCGTTTTGACCTCAATCTGTTTCATTTTGTGGATTTTCTCAACATACTATAGAGAAAAAAAGAGGAGTAGAGACATATCATTTTTATCAAAAATGACTTCATGTTTATTGTAAATGGTTTTGCAAATGGCATAAATGACAAACACTGAAAGCAACGAAACCTTCGACTGCTCCGCATCTCTCTGTATCTTAATTTGATTAAGTATCTTCAGCATCCACCGGAAGTCGGTGACTCCATATTCAAGACAAATGTGCTCATAATCGATCTTGTTTGCACTCAATAACACCTCCCAGAACCTTGGATCGATTTCTCCCTCCTTCCACTGCTTTTGTTTTCTCGTCACAACTCTAAATAAATGGATTTTAAAGCGCTTGTTTGGTTACCGAGAAAAACATTTTCTCACTCAATAAATACATTAAACATAGAATATGAGAAAAAAGCTACACAGAAAGCAGTGCTACATTACGTTTTCTTCAACATTTTTCTAAAATCCTCCGGGTCATTTTTGGGTGCTGAAAAATAAACATATTTTACGGCATGTAACAATCAATACATTTTCTGATATCATTTTTTTGGCATTTTAATCCAGTTACACACATACCTGGTGCTCTCTTCTTGAATCCAACTGAAAGGAAACAGACTTGTTTACGCTATGTGATGTGTTTTTATCATTGCTGTATCAGTTATGGAAGAATAACAACACATTGTTATTTTTTAAATGAACTGTCAGTTTGTGAAATGTAATTTCCTACCCTCAATGACATTCAATGTAGCAGTACAAACTGCTTTACCAAATGGATTTATGGCGACGCATTTGTATGTGTCTGCTTGCTCTGAAGACACATTCGGCATCTGTGAAATAAAAATTATATTCAGAGTTTGCATGGGGGAAAAAAACACAAATGAATCAAAATGAATAAATTTAACAGTCTCATGCATTTATTATGTATCAACACATTGCAAGAAGATGGAAGTTCACTACACCTCCAGGATATATTCTTGATTCCTTTCATCAAATCTTGTTTTATATTTCCCTGAATCTGACAATTCTCCCTTGTTACGTCCCCATGTGACCTCCGGTGCTGGATCTCCATTCACACCAGCTTTGAATATGGCCAATTTTCCTGCGCACCGAATGAAACACAAACATTAGTGCAATATATATGCAAGAACTTAAAAAATAAGTTTTGTTTTTAAAAGTCCAGTGTTTAAAATATAGCACCAACTAGTGGCACGGTTGCGAACTGCAAACAACGGCTCACTTCACAGTTCCCTCCTTTTCAAGGCACTATGGTGGCTGACACAGGACAGAGATGTCACGTTTTCGCTTCTTTGCCAAATGAGATAATGTATTTACGAAATGCACTCAGCAGTTTGTCTGTTCAGAGCTACCGTAGAAACAACATGATGAATTCCATGCAAGGGGACCTGCAGTGTATGGAGATAGAAACGGTTCATACTAAGGTAATAAAACATGACGCCTCATTCTGTAAGGTCCACTGAAGACTTACTTATTTATATTAGATTGCATTTCTGTCAATAGATTCTCCAAAAATTACACATTGGACCTTTAAAAATAACTTTTGGTTCATAAATTATATGATTAAATTAGCTCCATAATCTAAAATAACAGAATATTATTGGTGAATATTGGAAGAAAGAGGTATTTATTACCTTCCTGGATAGTTAAGGCAATAGGTTTTCTAGTGAAATCCGGAGTGTTTTTTTCAGGAGGCAGTTCTTCAACATACTGTGTGATCATAACACCAGGCACTTTAGATCTCTTCCTGATGGCCACTAAAATATCAGAAAAACGTTATTTTTAACTCATTAAAAGCATGGAGAATTAAAGGGAAAGTTCACCCAAGAATAAAAAATATGTCATCCCTCTTGTCATGTCAAACCTCTATAACATTCTTTATAATGAAGAACACAAAAGAAGATATTTTGAATCAAGTTGGTACAACGGCGGTACCCATTCACTTCTATGGTGTGGAAGTGGTCACAAAAACAATGGATGTCAATGGTTACCGCGATTGTTCGGTTACCTTACCAACAATCTTTTATTGTTCTGCAGAATAAAGAAAGTCAGACAGATTTGAAATGACAAGAGGGTCGAATAATAACATTTTTGGGAGAACTATCCTTTTAAAGATGAATAAATTCTTTCTTTCTTTAAATGACTGGCATGGCTGGTTTAAAGTTGTGGTTTGCTACGACAAGAGAGCAAGGTTTTAATCAGAGTTGATCACAAATACAGCCGAAGGACAGTTGAAAAAATGGCCATGGCCTTTGGCTGATGGACCAAAACCAAAAAAACACATGATCTAAATATCTGAATCATTTTGACCTTTATCAAAGTAACACATATTGGAATGAATTTAATATGGATGTTTTTTGGATAATAATAAATATTTAATCATTTGAAACTCAGTATTTTTATGTTTTGTAGGTCATCCTTTAGTTTTACTGATGTCAAATGTGTAACTGATCAAAACACAATAGCACCAACGGCAAAATAAATAGATTTTAACTTACCCCCTGTTCTTTCAGCTGGTTTCTGCATCATCAGTTTACAATGTTTTGCTTAATTCAGAATATATTTATGCCTTCAAAAAATAAAGGAACAAATTTGAATGTGTCTGACAATTTATATAGCGAGCATACATGCTTTTATCTAAATACACTTAGTATTGTTCAATCATAAATTGCATTGTGGTGTAACCATTAATCATGAGAAGATGGGCTGTACCACTGTGGATACATTTATGAAACACCATCTGACCATATTTCCCTAACTACCCTCATTCGCCGTGACACCAAAATGTATTAAATGTACTTCTTATCCAGATAAAAACTAAACAATCCGTCTCTGAGAAAGACAACATCATAGTTTTTGTAAACCATACCAAATATTCACTCTTTACTGTCCTAATTAGAACCTACGTCACTGTAAGAATAAAGAAACATGAGAGAACAATATCTTCTTATATCTGAAGTGTGTATACCGTATAGAACAGCTGCATGCATCTGTTTAATGTGTCTAGTCAATAAATGAAAATTATGCCTGAGTCACTTACCTTCAGAAAATGAGCAATAAAGATATATTATGAGCTTGATATTATATATATATATTGCGGTTAAAGTAACACAAGACCATCATAAAATCTTTATTACAGCATGTTAAAATTCACAGGAGCCTTACCAATGACTTTGTGAGCCTCAGGAGGGATTGACTTTCCCCTTCTGCTTTTGATAGGTCACATACCTCATAAACCTATCAGAGCAATTACACTTGCGCTCACGATGACTTTTGGGCTGTGAAATTTTGCCACAGCAAGAAATATTTTTGAAGATGACATAAAAGCTCATTAAAAGAAGAGCATTAATATACATGTTGTGGAGGGCTATTCATCTGTTCAGAATTTGAGGAGAACCTCTTGTAACAATTAAGTTAAAAAAACATCAAAATCACATTTAGAAACTTTATTACAATAAGTATTTTTTTATAATTTGTTGATATTGAAAACAAAGACAGTTATTTTTCTGTAGCTAAACGAGAGTGGTTATATTATTATAAACAAATATTTGCAAATATGTATTTAGCACATGAAGCTCTAGAAAGAAGGAAGAAAATCACCCACAATGATGTTGTTAAATGTCATATCTAAAGACACTTTTGTCTCAATGTCACACACGAATAATCCAACAACGCTTTGCATCTTCCCATAAATTAGTTTAAAAACATATTTGTATATTTATCAACAATAAACAATTTCTAATATTGGCAAAACAAAGTAAGAGAAGATGGAGAAGGATGAAGCCACTCACCTTAAAGTCCAGCTGCTTCTCCCAACCCGACACTCTTTGACTCCCCAAATTCAATGCTGCCGCTCCATTTTGTTCAGCAATAAAACAGTACTGGGCCAATTTTGAAACCCCTGAAGCAGTCGACTCTTATTAGCTGTCATATTAAATTGTTATTCGGATAAGGTTTATGGCAGCGGCATGACGGCGGCCCTGAGTGTGGCTCGTGGTCACGCTTTTTCTGGAAATGGTAAGAGTGACATTCAAGCTGTTTCTGTGACTGTCTTTTGACCACTGGCACTGACAAGATGTGACCTGACCTTTGCTAGAAAAATAAAAAGGATCACATTGACGCCGTAAGACCCTTTAAACCATACACGTGTGTGTAAATCAAGCGATGTTTGAAGGCAGCGCAAATGTTTCTTTATATCAGTACACTGTGTATATGTTGTCTGCTTTAGACGGAGGCATTGTGGTAAATACTTCTGTTAATGGATCTGCTATTTATATTTTAATGATGCATGCTGGTAAAACAGTCATATTTTGACTTTGTAGAACCTAAAGGGTTTGAGTTATAACATCGCGTATTATTGCAAATTATTAAATTCCTTTTTGCATATCTGCTAGCGTTTCATGAAATAAATACAAACGTGTGTGTGTTTTTAGAATGCAAGTGTACTTTATAATGTGCTTCATGCCATTTTTTATACCATTTTTGTATGCTTATAATACTCAGGTATCACTTATAAAACATAAGATAGGACTTACAGTATACCAAAGTATTATATTGCACATTCTATGTTATGAAGCTGAATGGTGAACAGTTTTTCAGAAAGCCACTATTTAATGTTTAACTCCGTAACTGATTCTTTTGCTAACCCCAGCATGAACAAATAAATAAATGGATCTTATGACTAATGTGTTGGATATTTGGCCGCAGAGGCATTTCACAGTCACAAGAGGTGACCATGTTTTACATGCCCAGACATCTTAGCGGCTCTCACAAGCTTTAGTGTTAACATTATTTGGTCTCGGTAAAAACATATAGACCTATAACTCCACGACTTTGTTGCTAAGCACCTGAATTGAACATTTACAATAAAATGCATCAGGTCATTAGGGTAAGATTTATTGTAATGGGGCAAAAGTGTTATTATGGTGCAGAATGATCAAATTTTATCATTTTTTTTATCATGTACATGTTCCCTAGAGGAAAAATAAGCAGCTGATTATCCTGATCATAAATTACATGCACTCAATGTATTGCATCATTGAATGTACATCTTTTATAACAGTTTTGTATTTTTTGTATATTTCTTTCGAGGGACATTGTGAAAAGACCTCAACATAATCTACACCGCCACAGTTGGAAAAGCCTCAAATATGTATGTTGTTATTCATGTTGTTATTCTGTCTTGTGAAACATATGTGAAATAGCTCGTTCGACCAGTAGCTACTGTTCTGACTCAAAATAAAAATATATATATTAGCACAATATTTTAAATTTTTTATTAACATTAACATTTCCTAAACTCTACCTGTTATTAATTTTAATGCCAAAATGTTTGAATAAATGCGAACGTAAGTATGTTTGGACAGAATGACGTTGTTCTCGCGTGACGTCTTTACGTCTGCTGTGAGGTGATTGCATAGTTGCCAAGTCCGCTTATAATCCGCGACTTTGGGCTTGTTTTTTTATCAAGTCGCGTTAAAAATTCATAAATTGCGGGTTGCGTTTTTTTGGGCTTTTTTAAAAAATATTTGTTGCTTGTTAGGAAAATTGACAAGCAACTTCGTTTCTTTAAATGTATGGTCACCGTTTTACTCGCACGCATTCATTGACACTTTCATATTACAGCTAATTGCCAATAAATGAAGTAATATAAATTCTGTAACGTATTTCGTCAAAACTTTCAGCCCTCTCCTCCCCCTCTCCCTTCATTGGAGAAAAATCTAATTCAAAGTGCAGGCGCGTGACGTTGTAATCCACGCGATGACATTTAGATGGACATAAATAAAACATGTAAATTTGAGAAAACAATGGCACCAATAAAGTGGTCCAAGCATGGAAAAAAGTACAACAAAGCCCTTTAATGCTCTTATCTTGTTCTTCTTTTCCATCTCTCAACCCTATTCTTCTCACAGGTCATCGAAGATGAGTGGTTATAGTGTGCCCTCACGTTTTGTTGCCGTTTGCTGATTTTTGCTAAATATCTTCTGCTCTTCATTTTAAAATAAACGAGAATTTCCAGTTTAAATATTGCAGGCGCTTTTATTGTAAAAAATAGTTAATGATAAATTAGAACGATGGTAAAAAAAATAATCAAATTATATTGGGCTTGTTTTGGGCTTGTTTTTAAAGCTGAGGTTGCGTATTTGTCTCGCGAGAGTTGGCAACTGTGGGTGATTGTAAGCGCGGTAAAACCAAAATCGTGAAGTAACGGACACTCGACCTCGAGAACATTCTGTACGTGCACGCGGGATAAAGATGTACCTGTTTATGAGTTCATGACAGCGATGACTGCACGATATTAATTCCAGGTGAGCGTTTATTCACACGTTGTCAGCAGTAGCCATGTCTTAAGCTGCTTTTGCTGTGAGGGTGTAGGCTAACAGGGCTCATAGCACATCATTTAAATACAAATGGGTTTAAAATGGCCAAAAATCAAGGTGAGGTTTCATTTTCTTCACCCTTGTGTAACTGCACATATCAGCATGTTTAACACATCAGCATGTCTTTAAACTGTACATTAACAGAGAAAGACGATGTGAGATATGTCGATATTGTATTATGATATTAAATATATGTGAATCTTTATACTTAAGTCAGCCAAGGATGTCCAGTAGAGCTGACTACTTTAAGACTCAAAATTGCGACAATTAACAATAATCACATTGTATACATTAGAAAGTGTGTTTTAAATCAAAGAAAGACAAAGTCTGCTTGTCAGAAAATGTTTATTTGTGCTTACACATATGCATTCATATACTGTATTTTAGAAGAAGGCCTACTTAGACAATATTGCATGTATCGTTAACAATGTACGTATTCAGATGTTTGCGTGCACTCCCTTGGCTACATGTATTTATGCGTGAAATCCAACATCCAAGGAACATCCAGCAGGCATCAGATTATTCTGAAGTAAAGAAAAAAGTGAATCAGTAAAATTCTGTTCTTCAAAAGATAAAAAGAAGAAGTGTTGTACATAAGGCAACAGATCGATTCAGTGTTATTCTGAGATCTCATCTGAGAATCTGATGGGTATTGGTCAATGCAGAACAATCCTGAGAATTAACCTTTTATTGGATGTATTCAAGCACAATGGGAGTTCATATTGTCACTTTATTTGAGGAATAAGCTCGCTGACACATAAAACACAAAGGAATTAAGATAAGATGTGAATGACCAAATACCCTGTAATGAATTTCTGTGCCTCTTTTCTATGTGAAGATGTGTCAATTGCTTATTTACATAAATACATCAGATGGGTTTGACATGGCACGTGGTGATTTCATCTCAATCAATCAAGGGGCTGCATAAAATTGATTGACTGCCGAGATTTGGCCTGCTTGTTGACAAGCCCTGGCACAGGCTACGGACCAAAGTGGCCGTTTGTATTACCTAACCACGCTCAAAATTATTAGCAGCGTGACTCAGTCATGAAGGACAAATCAACACGTTAATAAATCAGGTCACTGTGGTAAACACTTTGAAATGGTCATTGCAACTGTGATACTGTACCCTTCACTTTTAATACGGTAGAACATTCTGCCCTTCCGAGCGAGTTGACTGCCACCACTTTGTACTCGCCGCTGTCTTCATCCCGAACTCTGAGGATGTACATGGAGCAGACTCCAAAAGCATTTGTGGTGTAGTAGTTGTGGTTTGAATTGATGCATATCCCGTTATGATACCATTCGACGTGTGGCGTGGGGCTGCCACGGACAGCACAGGTCATGTAACACTGATATCCTTTCGGTGTAGTGTGGAGTTTTAGTGGAACCAGGATAGAAGGTGGTCTTTCCAAAGAGACCATGGCCGACACGTTTGAGGGTACGGAAACTAGATTAAACATGAATTTAAGAAAAATTGAATAGCACAATAGGGTAAACTGGTTATGGCTCTGCAACCTACCTCTGTTGCTGTTGAAGCCCCATGTTGGTGAATCCGAAGGGTCGGAAAGTCCTAGATCATTTTTTGCATAGACTCTGAAGTGATATTCTTGACCTGATTGAATGTTGGTAGTGTGGGTTGTACTGAAAAGATGGTCGGATATTGTGCGCCAAATGCGGGTGTTGGAGTTGTGTTCTGCGACCAGGTAATGCAGTCGGTCGTCATTCTCCTGATTCGGAGAGGGAGCCCATGTGATGATGACTTTTCCATGAACCACCTGCTCTAGTTCCACTGGGCCCGGAGGTTTGGGTTCATCTATGGCCACATTGAGAAGAAAGAGTTAAAAATCCTGGGAAATATTTGTGCAATTGTTATTTGTACTTAGGTCATATGATATGAGATATCCAGTCTATACCTGCTACTCTGACCTCTATGTCAAAGCTGGTCTGCCCACTTGAGTTTTTCGCCACAATGGTGTAGACACCTGAGTCTGAGTACTTTGATGAGGGTACGACAAGCGTGGATGTGCCGTCAGTATTAATGATCTGGTTCCAGGGAGATACAGGTTTACCATTCTTTAGCCATCGAATCTCTGGCATCGGGGAGGCCTGTATGTCGAATATCAATATTTTAAAGATTAAGTTTAGGAGAAAATATAGTAGTAGGATGCAAGGTCTAAGTTTTATTTTGAAGGTGTGAACCCTTACCTCATAATTGATTTTGATTCTGATAGAATTTCCTGACCTCACAACCATGAAGTCTTCAGGATCTTTGAAGAAGGGCTTCACTGAAATGTGATCAGCCACAAGCAAGTTGTAAAAATATTAGAAATTATGATATGACCTGAGACAAAATCGGTTTTGGACAATCTTACTTGGTAATCTGGTTTTAACTTACTGTTGGGGTTTTTAGCACAGACCATGACGGATGGAGCACTTGGTTCTCCAGAACCAGACATATTTATAGCTGATACTCTGAACTCATACTCGGACCCTTCAGACACATCCTTCACTGCATACTTAAGACCTGTGGGTAGCACAGATCACTTTATGCACAAATTTGGGGGCAGTTGAATTGTCTTAGTTGGTTTTAAGATTCAAGACTCACGCAGTTTCCTTACAAAGTTGCATTTCAAACTTGGCTCTTGAAACTTGGTTATAATGTCACCCACTAATAATGTTCTTGCTTATAAATGTTTTTCTTTTGTTTTAGGACAAAAAAACTAGCTCCCCTTTGATTTAAAGTTCTGTACCTTGAATTGGTTCATTGACCAGGTTCAAGGTTACCCATAGGTTGGTATCTTTTTTACGTTTCTCCATCAGGTAGCCCAAAATTTTAGTTCCTCCATCTTCCCCTGGTGGAGCCCATGTGAGGTTAATACAGTTCTTGAATGCACTGACCACCTTTGGAGGGGCCGGTGGGCCAGGAAACACTGCGACAGATTAATTGTCAGATGACTTTGACACGACTCAAAATATAAAAAAACAGGCATGCAGTCTCTTACTTAAAGCGCCAGCCATCATTTTGTCTGTCTCCATCGGCTCACTGATGCCCTCGAGATTCTGGGCGTAGATGCGGTAGGTGTACCTCTTGCCAAGGGACACACTTCTGTCTCTGAAGGTAAGATGGTTAGATAAAACATCACCAACCTTTTTCCATGTATTCTGGCCGACCTGTTGGCGCTCAATTATGTAGTTTGTCACTTCGGAGCCACCGTCATCTTTTGGAGGGTTCCATTTCAATTCAAGGGCTGAGGATGTAGTTTCATTTGTTTCTAGCAGGCCTTGCGGTGGACCTGGCTTATCTGTGATAGGCAAAAATGCAAGCCACTTTAACTACTCTCGTAAGTCGAATATCAGCAGTTTGGTGAAGATTAAAATGCAAATATTGTTTACCTAGTACAATAAGACTGGATACGGCTTCGATGGAACCGAAGGGGTTTTTGAGCTGTATTTTGATTTCTCCAGTGTCCGAGCGCAGACAGTCTTTGATTTGAAGACGACTGTGGTTGGATTCGTTTAACACTTTCACGGACCACCGTCATGAAGTCTTGAGCCCTTGTTAAACCATTTGATTTCCAGAGAGGCTTGTGGTGGAAATGACATTTTAAAAGATGCATTCTGACCTGCTTTTACCATCACAGGATTGGAGAACTTTTGCAAGGCATCGGGATCGAATTCTGGAAGATCTGTAAAATACAGGAGCAATTTTAAGCAAAACTATTTTTTTAAATAGACTTTCAAGTTTAAAAACGAATACTGTACTTACCTCCAACTCTCACCATGGCCTGTGTCCTGCAACCATTCACCTCAAACTCATAGAGACCTGCATCTGCGTCATTGCAATTTTGGATTATGAGTTTATGCGTACAGCTATCTTTACAAATCATCACTCCATCTGTGGAAGTCAGCTGATGAATTTTGAACAATAATGTTATTCTGGTCAGCAAATCCAGTCATATGTAAAGCTAACACAAGCAAACATACCTTCTCTCCATTTTTATACCACACTCCATCAACTTTGTCAGTATTCAGTGTGCACATAAGCTCTGCAGACTTGCCACGGAGGGCGTTTATGTCTGACAACCCGTTTGCAAAGCCAACTTTACCATCTGAAAAGAAAACGTACAATGGGTTACTGCCATTTGTGTTTAATGCTAATAGACATAACGTTTTTAAAATTGCAAAATATAGAACAGGTACACTGTCACAAACATACCTGTACCATCTCCAGCAGTTCCACTAGGTCCTACCACATCTGATTCCACACCTCCCAACTCATCTGCTACTAAATCTCCTCTCCCCATTCCGTGCTGCCCACTTGCCACATCATCATTTGTACCTTCATCTCCCAGTCCACTCTTCCCTCTTGCATCTCCTCCGCTACTATCTTCAAAACCAAGACTTCCACTTCCATCCCCTCCATCACCACTTTTGGCTCTTCTGGCCGCTTCGTCTTTTTCTCTCTGCAGCCTAGCCTGCTCATCTGCCAGACGTCTTGCAAGATCATTGGTTCCTTCACCTGCACCACCTCGACCTTTCCCCCTGGCATTAGGATCCTCTATAGTGATACAACATTTGACCAATTAACATGTACAGTCTTGTAAAAGAATACAGTTGTGTATAAGAATTTAAAATACCATCGACAGCAAGACTGGCCCTGGACGATTTAATCCCAGCGATAGCTGTGTACATGCCCTTGTCTTCCAGTTTACAGTCCTTCACTGTTAATTTGTGAGTGAGCTTGTCCTCTGAGACTGTGATGCTGTACTTGTCTCCATGTTTAACAGAGACGTCATTGGCGCACCAGGTGATTTGTGGTGAAGGTCCAGATAGAATGCATTCAAACACTGCATCGTGTCCTTCAACGGCTTTAGCATCCATTAGCATGCCGTTAAACTCCACATCCGGAACTGTGGGGGTAAATAGTAAAGCAGATGTTTACAGATATGATTGAAAGAAAGAAATGTTTTAATTTATAATGCAAATGTTTTCTTACTTGTAAAGTTTGTTGAGAAAACGTTCACATCATCAACGTCAACTTGGTATAATCCACCATCGTTCAGACTAACATTGTTGACACTAAACAAGTACTTATCACCAGTTTTCTTCATATTATGTTTTGAAGAATCATCTGATCCATCTCCAAAGTCAAGCATATCACCGTTCTAGAAAACATTTAAGAGTTTAGGTTAATGATCATATTTACGTTTAAATGTAACCAAAATAAAATCCAACTTAAATTGTAAATTGCGTAGTAACAAATTATTGCTTATATTTATAGAAAAAAATGAATCAACGTGTTTCCTTGTTCAAAGATGCGAATCTGTGTTTCTTTGACAAGTGGTTGAGCTTACTTTGTAGACGAATATTTTACTGTTTGGGTCGTTGAGCTTCATATCAAACTCAAATTCAGCCCTGCCACTTGTATTTATTTCAATCGGTTTCATGTTGTCAAGTTTCTCGACCACCTGTAGGACACAAAAAAAAAGTTGTACGTTTCCCATCCTGACACATAAAAACAAAGAAGCATTCAAAGTTTTTCGAACGTTTATTTATAAACCTGATAGCAATTGACCAATTTTTGTAATGGTTTTTTAGAAGAATAAATTCTTGAGCATCACCTTGGCTTGTTCATCCTCTCTCTCCTTTTTCTTTAGGTTAAGTTGTTTCAGCATCCAGCGATAATCTGTAACTCCAAACTCATGACATACGCGCTCATAATCAGATTTTTTGGCGCTCAGCATCACTTCCCAGAATTTGGGATCAATCTCTCCCTCTTTCTTTGGTTTTTCTTTTCGCTTCTTGACAATTCTACAAAACACAGCTCAGATTGTCTCTTATAATTTTTATAGGAGGAACCACACGAGCATTGTTGTTTTTATCATAACACTTATCTTTATGAGAGAATTCGAGAAGATAAAGCAATTACTTTGTTTTCTTAAGCATTTTCCTGAAGTCTTCGGGATCATTTGTTTGTGCATCTTAAGAAACAACAAAGAATAACATTTCATTTCTTCAAATGATTTAAAAAAAACTACAAAATGAAGAACACCATATCGCAAACAGTGCAATCCAGTCCAGGACAAACCTGCTTGTGGTTTTTTGAATCCAACTAAAATACAGAACAAAGAATTATAACAAGATACTGCATAGAAAACACATTTTCTCACACTTTTTTCTCTTGAAAAAATTGAATCAGGTCATATTAAATATCAATATTTAATATCGTATGGGCCTATGCTTGGTCACATATATTTATGGCCTACCTGACATGACACCTAGTGTAACCGTGCACGTGGCTTTCCCGTACGGATTTGTGGCGAAACATTTGTACGTGTCGGCTTGTTCTACCTTCACATTTGGTATCTGTTGTGGTGAGCAAAATGACGTTAAAAGTTATTCACTGTTAAGAGATCAATCGTTATTTTATATAAACATTTTGATAAAAATGAATGTCACTTTGTATGTTACCTCCAGAGTATGTTCTCTAGACCTTTGGTCATATTTTATCTTATATAATTCGGGATCAGACGTGTCGGCCTTGTTACGACTCCACGTTACAGTCGGTGCTGGATCTCCACTCACTACTGCTTTGAAAATGCCCACTTTGCCTGCGGTAAAAAAAGATAAACTTGCATTAAATTTAAATGTTATTTGTTGGTGCAATAACATCTGTTACAACATCTGATGCTTCCTGGAGACTGCTTAAATATAAAAAATCTGTCCCTACAAAATAAGTATACTACAAGTTTATTTTTTGTAAAGTATACTTAAACACTTATATTTTAAGTATACTTTAGTTTATTTAGTAAAAGCACTTAGTTTTACTGAGTATACTTCAATATTTAAATTATACTTGGTACTAAGGTGGCCCAATTTTTTATGTACAGGTGTACTTTTAAGTATTCTTTAAGTGTAACAATGTTTTCTGAGAAGTAAAAAAGAAAATGGAAGTATACTTTCTTATTTTTAGAAAAAGTATAATAATAGGATACTTAAATATGCTTATTTTTTGTACAGGCAAGAGTAGTTAATCTTTACCCTGTATAAAATTAAATAGTTGGACTTAAAACACCACGAAACAATTATAAAAATACCTTCTTGGACTGTAAGTGCAATGGGTTTCCTGGTGAAATCAGGTGTGGTTTTTCCACGAGGCAATTCCATCACATACTGGGTGATCATAACACCCGGCATCCTTGACCTCTTCTTGATCTCCACTTGAAAGATGTTTACATAAGTCATTTAATAATATGTCGTGATTATTAAACAATTTATTATTGTGGTTGAAAATATACTACTCAAATGGACACACACTGTATGCCTTGTAAAGAGAAATTCTAGTGGTTTTCATTACAAAATACTGTTATGAACATCAGCTGTATACTTTTAGAATGTAAAAAAGTAGCAGTAAAGAAAAAGAGTTAATGTAGTGTGTTTTAGATCAACTAGAATTTAACGGGGTACTGTTCGTTCCTACCCACAGAGACCATTGCAGTTTCCATTTAAGCAAGCAGCATGATTCCCATTATAAACATTAATACCATTATAATTTCTGTGGATGTTTTTGTTGTTGTTTTTTCCAGCAGGGGTGTTTTCCCCAAAAGAACTGAAATGGCAGATGTTGTTTTCAAAAAATATGTATTCAAATTGGCCACATGAGGGCGTTGTACCCTTTTAGGTTTGAACTAAAACAAATAAAATGGATACAGGACACCTAAAGTAAATCTAGGCTAATAACCATTCAAACACCTCATGCGCTTGCCTGGTGAAACTGTAAGAGGACATTATTATATTACAGTTGTTAATACTCTAAAAATTACAACTGGTAATGTAACGGCTTCTTGATAAGCGTTTTACGTGTTTTCTGGCAATGTAGACATTTCAATACAGGTGTATCCACTTGTCTCTTAATGTATTTGACTGGGACTGAATTTAAATGTACACTTTAAAAGTGCTGGGTTGTTTTTAACCCAATGTGAACTAAACCATCCGTTGGGTTTAAATTAAACTATACTGGGTTGTTTAAACTCATTGTTTGATCAGATCTGGACATTTTTAAGGTTAATTTAAACCTAGGTTTGGGTTTGTTCATATAATTTATTCATCCAATGGCTGATTCAAAACATTTTGTGAGTAAATAACTGCACTGCACATTAGTCTTTGCAAACTACAATGTATTGAACCAAAAACAGCTTACCTTTATCAGTGGGAATCTCTGCAGGTTGAGACATGTCCAAAATCTTAATTCAACGTTGTTCCAATGCTGTCTAAAAAATTAAATTTAATGAAAATATGAATGCATTTTATTTAAAAGATTTAATATTTCAATAGGGCTGTTTAAGGATCAATTGCGATGAAATGGCATTCAGAATAAAAGTTTGTGTTAACATGATAGGCTTCATGTCTGTGTACTGTGCATATTCACTTTCTATTTATAAACGCATACACATATGTACATGCATACATAAATAAAAAAATCAATAAATAATTTAAATGATATATTATATACATGCAAATATTTCCTAAATATATACATGCACCTGTATGTGTTTATAAATACAAAATAAATAAGCACAGTTCACAAACATCTAATATGTAAATGGAAGCTTTTATTCTGGATGTGATTAACAGCCCTATATTTAAAAAACAAATATAAACTCATTTGACTTGATAGAGACTTCTGCTTGAAATTGTGCATGCGTGGGGCTTCCATGTGGAAACAAAATGCTGAATCTACTGTAAGGAAAAATCTCCACAAATCAAGTGATAAAATACAATCATCATTTGGGCTGGAGAAATAAGTTATTTAAATATTTTTAGCGCATGCTCGATAAACGGCAGTAGCTAGGATTCTTGTGAATGTAAAGCTATGCCATAAAATTGACATTTATGGACATGGCGGATGCTTTAATCCAAAGTGATTTATGGTGCATTCACATTATACATTTTTTATCAGCATGTATGATCCCAAACCCATGACCTTTGCGTTGCTAGCACAATTGCTCTACCAATTAGGCAGGAACGTGTTAAGTTTGATAGATCTCAGGTATTAAAAGAACTTGTTGCATTTACACAACAGACCTTTACTGATTCTTATCGATAAAACACTAGATGTGTCCTCCATCATTCAGGGCAATAACACCTCCTGCATTTCTCAAACAATCTCGACTTTAAATTAGGTTAGATGAGATCTCGAATCTCACCGAGCAGGTACAGAACATGCCCCTCGCCTGAAGTGTAATTAAAGGTGTTCCTAAACTCATCCGTCTGGCTCTTAATGGCCTCTCTTAACGGAAGATACACAAGTCTGTGACCTTCAGAAAGTCATCCAGTAAAGATATATTAAGAATTTGATGTGATGGATATCGCATACAGAGTAACGCGAGACTGGCAGTTAAACACTTTACGACGTTCTTAGATTCGCAGGCTCCTCAGCGATGCTTTTACAAGGCCAAAGGGGAAAGAAACTGTTATCCAACGTTTGACAGATCGCAGACGAACAAAACAACATTGTGTGATCGCCATGGCAACTCGTCTATTCAGATTGCTCGCGAGCTGGAATACTGGTAATAATCTGTCAGCCTACATCAATACCACAAAGATGTGACACGTTCGTCTTGTGCTTAGTAAATGTGTTTTGCCGAAAAGCATTGGAAATAACCTTCACCAACCTCGAGTAAAAGCCCGCTATGATGTGTCTTGCAATCCTCGTTTAAGATTGCTCATTTTTCCTGGACATTGTCACTTGCTCTTGAGGGGTTTGGAGTCAATCCGTACGAAAGTCTTTCCAAAAGTCTTCTGTTTCTCTTAATCTGTCTTTGTCTGTCTCTCACTCGTGTACGAGAAACACATAGTGGAACGAAGCCAAATGCTTTGAAAACCAACCGATGTATGTATAAATCAGCTTTGGCTATAGGTCAATTCATGTTTGGATATTACAAATTATTCACAATTTTGTTGTTTATCAGTAAAACAATCAAGACATCTTTGCAACATGACATATGATTTGTTTTAAGAAAATGCGATCTCAATTGTTCTCTTTTCTTATTGGCAAGAAGGTTTGTCATTTAAATAAATCTCACTAAAATTTCTTAGATTCATGCCGAAAACAAGAAAAAACAAATTGCCAGTGGGGTACAAACAATAACCTTCATTTGTAATCTCCGACAACACGTTTTGCTTCTCAAGTAAATCAGTCCTATTTCAAAGATGTTTACTGGAAATCAAGACAAAAAATATTGGTTTTGCATTTGGATTATGTAGAAAAAGTTGGCACCGTAGCGCAAAAACGGTTGAGTAACAAAGAATAAAATGAAAGTTTAATAAAATTAGTAGTAATGTCATTCACAACACATGACAAAAGCCATCAGGTGATGAGATGCTGTGAATTTGAATGACTACTGAGTGATCTGTCAATTTCTGATCATATTCTCAATTTTTTAATGAAAATTAATAAACTCACCTTTAAATGTAACCGCTGGCTCTGCGTCAATCTGGCGTGTTCTCTGAAGAACATTGGTGGAGCGAATGCAGTTGAATCAATCAGCTGTCACATTATAGCTTTTATTTGGACAGCTCAGGGGAGGGTGTCCAGCCCCCATATCCATAGTCATATATCATATTTATATTGTCCTTGTGTATGATGTTTTATCCATTATAAGAAAGAATGATGTTGAATTTACCCATCGTTTTTAATGATCTCAGTCATGTTGATCTGTTGAGTTGGTGCTGGTCTTGCTACTGAAAGATCTATCACCATCACATGTGATTTCATTTCATGCATGTAAATTCAATGTAATGTTAATTATTATTGGATCCACATTAATGTGTCACATCGGGTTCCCAAACATAGTCACATTTTCAATGGCCTTTCCATTTACAGATGGATGATGATTCTTTTGTAACATGACCGGACATATTGCATGTTTATTGGATGATTCAATTCTATCTAAAATGCCTCTTAAAACAGTGCCATTAGTTGCCGGGTTATCAACTGTTCTCCGAATCTAATGATATTAGGTGTGATTTTCCTCCATACATCGTGTGATATATCCCAAAATAAAGCCCTTATGGATATATTTACAATATTCAGGGGCTTATGCCGATATGAAACTCCTGGCCTTGTAAAAAAAATATATTCGTGTGGCTTAAGGGTAGGTTTCGTTTTACATTGACATGGGTTTACCAGGCTTGACGTGCCCAGACAGCTTGTCTAAGACTCCGGAGCCGGGCAGATGTGCTTGGGTGTAGCCTGTAGACGCTCTCTGGACTTCAGAAACACAATAAACACAAACCTCAGACTGTGACACGAAGTAGCTCCTTCTTTCACAGAGCAGGTTGCAAAGTGAGGAGGCTACGTAACTGGTATCACTGTTTTGCGCAAATCTGCTTTACTCATCCAAGGCCTGTGCATTTGAAGAATGATAACTATAAAAAGTAAAATCTTTTTTTTTTAAAGTAAGATATTAGCAGAGTCAACATCACAACTACAATTATAAAGAGGATCAACATATGGTTGGGATCAGTTAGAGATTTTGAATTCATCTGATGAACGATGAAAGATTGACAGCCAATCAAAACCATTCAAATTTAAAGGACTTGTGTTAGAAAAAGTGTGACATCGTTGTCCTTTGCTGTGCACGCTGATATAATACAACATGATTAACTTTATAGTTGTTGTTACTGGTTTAACGGCCCTTTATTAAAATGTTATTAAAATTATAAAGAAGCTTTGTGATCAACAAGTGTTTATGATACTTAGGCTGAGTTCACATTTTACTTATTTTTTTGACAACTGTGCTATTTTAGTAAAAAAAAGCTTGCAGCTTGGTCACAAATAGCAGCTGGCAATGACTTCGGAGACAGCGTTTGTCCACGAAGGCAGCTCAGCTTCATAGGCAAGCGTGATGGAAGACGTCTTTGCCGTAACCAATCTTATATTTTAAAACGATAATATACATTTTTGCTAGAAATGCAATTAAAAGTTATTGAAAATTGAACTTTATTAAATTAAACAAATCTAGGGCTGTGTTCAAAATATTGATATGGCGATACATCATCATGAGCTCCTGACGATGCGTGCATCGATACATCTGCCTCTTTTTACAATTCTACAGCACATTTGAAATTAGCCAATTATTATGTAAAAAATAATGTGTTACAATAATAAGTGGTGTAAAGGAGCTGATCGCGGTATATATGTGTTCTGTACGGATCGCCCCTCACGATTCTATATGCATGTGACCCGCTTATTACCTGTAAAGTTTCACCATCATTAAGTGAAAGTTTAAGAGCGCGCTCTCTTACCTTCTCTCTGCATCGGTGAGCGCAGCATACATACAAGTGCATTCTGTTTAAGTATCCTTCATTTAAGCGGTTGTGTTAAAGCACACTGTAAAGTTAGTGTCGTGTCGGCGCCATTGCAACACACACATGATGCAGCACTGCTTCTGTCTTTTCCACTATAAAACTCTTCTTTAAAATCAATGAAACTCCCGCTGTAGCTTGAAATCTGTTTTAGTAAAACGTTTATTTTCTTAAATAAAATATTATGAAAAGAACTTACTTGTTGGGGTTTTTATCACAGACCATGACGGATGGAGCACTTGGTTCTCCAGCTGCAGACAAAGCTGATACTCTGAACTCATACTCGGATATACTGCATACTTGATAGCTGTGCCAACCTGAGATCACTTTACTGTCATCACAAATACCATTATCAGCATAACAATTAAATTAAAAAAAGTGTCTGTCACAATATAAGATTTTCACTGCACGATTATCATGTCCAAAATAATTCATGATAAAGAAATATCATAAAATCTACGGAACAGAAAAAACCACCACCTCATATTTTAGAGTGTCGATATGATATTGGTGCTGAATTATTCACAATATTACCAAATTTGTAGTATTTACACGAAATCAAAAATCAGGGCTATAAATATTGTGATTATTGTCAATACCTTTATAATGCAACAATAGAGAAAGTATATATTTTTGGTGTTGTCTCAAACTTTTGGACTACTGTTATCCCCTAGGATGAAATAAATCTGTTAAAGGAACTGTGGCACAATGTGTATCGACAATAGGATACATTGTGCAGGTTCAAATCTGATATTCTGGGCCAATATAACCTCCCTTTTAACATTTTTCTCCTTATGTCTACTGTCCTGTAGATTAAAGGCAAAACACTGAAAAATAAAAAAATAACCACTAGTAACCAATTATAGCTGCGATCATCTGAAATGTTCAGTTTTTCACGAGGAGGTATCAAAGAAATTCAAAGCGTGCCTTTAATCATGGATGAGATTGTGTTGCATTAATTCCATTAGTGGAGAGCATCATCTCAAGACACTTAGACGCCTTTGATATCAATGTGTTCTTGAAATATATGAAATGTCTGCATGCAGCATTTGCAGGGTGCAGAAATTAGAAGATGACCATGCTGTTGTAGTTTAGGGGAAACTTTTAAAACTAATGTAGTTTTTAGTTCATTAGACATTTGGGAGCTCTTACAAAACAAGTATAAAAACAGATAGAGGTGATAGAGAGGAAATAAAGTAGCTGATCTGAGGGTTGTCTGAGACCTGATACCCAAAATATGAATTAATACCATTTTAGAATAATAATAGTATTATATTATATTATTGCACCACAAAATGCACACGAATATGCTGTCACTTTCAACCCAGTGTTGGGTCAAAAAGGGATAAACCCAACCATTGTGTTGTAACTTAAGCTACACTGGGTTGTTTTAACCCATTGTTGGGTAAAATATAAACCTTTTGCTTGTTTTTTACCCCTGTGCTTGGGTTTTACCCTTTTAGACCCAACGTGGGGTAAAAATAACCAAGCATTTTGTAGATATTTTATTTGAATATCTTAAATATATTAAAAACAAGTACTGCATATAAAGAAAATCTATCTACAGTAACTGTATCTTAATTTAGATATGGCTCTACATGTTCTCTGACATTCAGATGAAGCTTTATAACTCGTACCTATGTCCATTCTTGTTCAAACTTCAACAACTATAAAAACACGGAATTTAAGTGTCGGGAAGTGCCTAGTTACTCTTGTAAATAAGGGATAATGTACAGGCAGCCGGTTGTTATCGCAGAGATTAAGTCTTGTATCACACGGAAGGGGCTTATTTCCTGATAATGCTGGCCGCTTGTACATTATTGCGCTTATTACACGGCTACTTAAAAAAACTGGACTTGAAAAGTGAATTTGAAATATTTTAATAGCTCAATTTTACAGAATGCAGACCTTCGGAAAGGAAAATACGTTTTCGTTTTTAAGCTAAGAAACGATGTTCAAATGTCACGAACAGGCAATTTGGTTAAATCATTTGTAAATATATTGTCATATATGTTATTAAAAGACATATTCAAATTTAATTTATCAAAAAAGATCTGTCAAAATGATGTGCTGCATCCGGAAATAAAGAACCTGCCAATGTCGCGTTTGACCAATCATAATCAAGCTTTCCAACTAGCCGTGTATTAAAACCATATTAATGTTGTATATTATTGTATTCTTGTGAAGTAGGAATAAGAACAAAATGACCTTGAATGGGATAACTGACTGGGTTCAGAATAATCCACTGGTTTGTATCTTTCTTGCATTTCTCCAGCTCGTTACCCAAAAGTTTGCTTCCTCCATCTTTCGTAGGTGGAGTCCACGTGAGTTTTATGCAGTTTTTGAAAGCACTGACCACCTTTGGAGGTGTAGGTTGGCCAGGGAATACGGTCAACACAGACTGACGTTTAAATAAATCTAACGATCACTGGCACTAAAGAATGAACCAGCTTTTCAATAAAACTCTTTTTGTGATTCATAGACAATAAGAACATAATAAAAAGATGTAAATAAAATGACAGAAATTGACGTTTTGGGTGCACAATTTCCATGCAGCTTTTAATTTAGAGCTCCAGCCATGATGTTCTCCGTCTCCAGAGGATTGCTCACTCCCTCAGGGTTCTCCGCGTAGATTCTGTATTTCTTTCCACGAGCAACATTTCTATCTCTAAAGGACAAGCGGTCAGCTGAACCATCCCACACCTTCTTCCACATATTCTGGCCGACCTGCTGACGCTCCAGAAGATAGTTTGTCACATCTGAACCTCCGGTGTCACCCGGTGGCTTCCATTTCAACTCAATTACAGACGATGAGCTGTCTCTCACTTCTATCGGGCCTTGCAGGGGCCCGGGCTTGTCTTTGAGGGCTGTTTGGAAAACGTGTTTCAATTCAATGCGACGGCATGAGTTAATATAGCATAAGGAAATGTGATAAATATTTATAGCTTATACATATTTATTCCAGAATGTGAAATACAGCTGAATAGAAACATACCAAGCACAATGAGCCTAGAAAAGACCACGGTAGTACCGTAAGGATTTTAAGATGGATTTTAATTTCCCCGGAGTCGGATTGCCGGCAGTCCTTTATCTGGAGATGGCTGTGTATTAGATCTTTGACTATTTTTATGCTGCCACCGTCAAAAAACTCAGAGCCACCCTTAAACCAGCTAATATCTGAATCTTTTGCTGGGAATGGCATTTTGAAGGAAAAGCTTCGGCCAACTTTCACTACCACACTTTTGGAGGAATGGTGGCGATCATCAGGGTCAAATTTGGGAAGATTTTCTGATATTTCGATCACAAGGTATTAGGGAATAATCATAGATGTGAATATTTAAGGTATGGATTATACAGCCATGGAAAACGTTCAGAGACACTATTCCAAATCGAGGTTATCACAATATAAAAAGAATCCTAAACTTTTCCTAAATTTATGCAGAAATATGACTGTTGTATTGCTCAAAAGTGAACATAAACCTATTTTGAGGTCTGCAAAAATAGCACATCTTTTCTGTTATTTTCATAATAAATGCAAACAGAAACAATACTTTTATTTGAAATTTGGGAGAAATGTTGTTTGTAGTTTGAAACAAAAAAAATGATTTAACCTAAACACATACCAAATGTAAAATGTAAAGTATTTAAATTATTTTGTCTTGTATTATTTTAATTGTCTCTTAATTTTTTCCATGGCTGTATATACATACAGTAAATAAAAGGTGCCTTTAAAAGAGAATGCTATAATTTAGCCTTGTAAAAACAAAATGTTGAATGCATGTAGATCTCTTTGGATAAACGTGTGTGCTAAATGAATAAATGTAAATGTAAAAAGAAACCGCCAGTATCTCCCACTTTCACCAGTCTGGCACTCATTCACTTCAAACACTCATCTGAATCTCTGCCGCTTTTTTTTTACAATTGTGTTCCTCCGTCCTTAGATATGATCACGTTATCATTAGAGGAAAACTAGTCAATGTAAACAGGTGCGATGCACGTAATAATTAAGTAATTTTTTTAATTCACAATTGCTCATTTTGATTTACCATTTGTTCACCTTCTCTCCATCCTTAGACCAGATGCAATCAACGCTGTCAGCGCTCAGTTTACAGTTAAGTTCAGCTGGTTCACCCATGACAGTATAAACATCTGAAAGTACACTGGTGAAGTAAAGCTGATCTTCTAAAACGAATCCAGAGCTGATGACAATGATATTTAAAGAGACAGTTCATCAAAAAAATTAATTTGTCATAAATTCACCCTCCTGTCATTCCAAAGCGGTATGACTTTCTTTCGTCTGCAGAACACAAAAGAAGAACGTTGGAAAGCAAACAAAACTGGAACTCGTTGACTTCCATTGAATGAACACAACACGACAGTGACATTTCTCAAAATATCTTCTTTTGTGTTTCACAGTCAAATAAAGGTTTTGAATGACATGCGGGTGTTTAAAGTGCGGTTTCGCGTCAGACAGATCACTGTAAATAAAAAAAAATATTTTTTATTTGATGGATTGTATCGTGGCTCATGCACAACGCACAAAAATCCCATAATAAAAATTGCATCAAGCAGCAAACAATAGTCGGGCATCATGCATATTTCCAAGATTAAAGCATTTGGTTTGTTAATCACGGAGTCGCCAAATGGAAGCTAATGAATAAGGTTTAGATAGTTATTAATCACTCGCTTAAACTGCCTAAATGACTCTTCTCCTCCCCATACACACTATTCATCTTGTTAGTTGAAGCTGTAGAGAATAATTACTATGTCGTGTCCTTGCTGATATCATTCATAGAGTGCCACACTGTGGTTTAACACCAACAAGGAAGAGAAATACTGGTGACACTTCACTTGCTCCTATTATTTAAAGCCAACGTACTGAAAATGATTTTAATAACTTTTGAAGGCTTTCTTTATAAGTACAGATCTTACCGCCCTAGTCAGCCTGGATCAGAAACTGTAGTCACACCACCTCTGTCTGAGACATTGTCTCCAGAAAATCCTGCAGATTTTATTCCTGCATTGCATGTGAAAATGATGGACACCTGCATACATTTATGCTTGTCTTTCAATCTAGGGGGCTTAAACGCTTTGGATATTGTCTTTGCACATGAATATAAATAGATGCGATGTATGAATGACTATCAATTTTAACAATCATTGGACATGATGAGGCATTAATGGGATGGTTCATTAAAAAGCTAAAAAATGAAATTCACTAATTCATCCTTATGTCATTCATGTCCTATATGACTTTCTTTCTTTTGAAAAACACAAAAATATATTTTGTTGTTAAGCAAACAGCATTGAACTCCATTAACTTCAATATGAACACAAATGCACTAAGACATTTCTCAAAATATCTTATTTTGTGTTCCACGTAAAACAAAGACTTTTGAATGACACGAAAGCAGTGGAGGAAAGTAATGAACTACAAATACTCGAATTACTTTAATTGAGTAGTTTTCTTCAGGAATTGTACTTTTTTAAGTAGTTTCAAAACAGAACTTTTACTTGAGTGCAGTTTTAGTGCTGCATCGGTTCTTTTACTGCGATATTTTTGAACGTTTAAAGACATGAACCATGAAAAACCATGGACCACAACTCAAGGTAAAAATCTTTATTGTTCTACCTAAGAAATAATGTCACATACATCTTGGATGGCTTGAGGTTGAGCAATTGATCAGCCAGCTACAGATATGACTATTAATACTAATTCAATGCAATTTAGGTTACAAATGTTTCGTATTTTTGCATGCAGTATTTGGGGCTCTTATTTATAAATTTCTGCATTGTGGGTCCTAGTACACATGGTTATGGAAGTGAATAAATGGTTTTAACTGGAAAACTGAGCTCATGATAGACAGACAGATAGAACGACATATTGAATGGTTATTATGTCTGAGTTGTATCCAATTTTAAGGTTTAGCTACTTTTAACAAAACACATCTTTACCTTATTGATTTCTATTTAAATCTGCAAATTTCAATATTAATAATTATTCTTAATTCATTAAATAACACTGCATGAAGAGTAACAAGTAACTAGTACTCTGAGTAGTTTTTGAGAAGAGTATTTTTTTCCTTTACTCAATTACTTTTCTAACACCAGTACTCTTACTTGTAATTAAGTACAATTTCGTCAATGTAGCAGTACTTGTACTTTAGTACAGATTTCCAGTACTCTTTCCACAACTGCACGAAAGTGAATAAATGAAATTCATTGGTGAACTTTCCTTCTTAGGTACTTTTCCTCCAGTCTTAGTATGAGATTGTTAACCTTTAACCTGTGCCGTGTCTTCAGATCCTCCCCTGTTCTCTTTCTGTGCTCCGTCATTACTTACAGAAGATGCAGAAGTGTTCACATCACCTGACGTCTGTTTCTCATCACAGGCTGTTTTTATAGCTGCTATTCTCTCTTCTCACTCCTTCTGCAGCTTCACCTGCCGCTCCAAGGCTCACTTTTTGCTAGGTCCACGCCCTCTCCGTCAGCCCGAGTCGTTTTTCTGGGCTACTTTTTGCCTTTGAGCTCTAACGTGTCATCGGCTTGGTTTCAAATGTATACAGACAGTTTACACTTGTTATCAAATCGCAAAAAACGATTTTCTTACTTTTTATCTCTTGTTTTTAGAATATTCACAGATCCCACATATCTCAACATTCTTAAATTATTATTTTTTTACCTGAGAAGCAAAATCCTTTTTTAGTAAATAGGATGTTAAGTCTTGCCTACTGAAACATTAAGTGAGTTTATGCCTAAAAACAAAATACAGAGTAATTTTAGTTTTAGTAAAAACTTTATTTCGGTACATATTCAGAAAACAAAACATAATATTTCGAATCGTTTGCTTATTATGTATGGGTGGTAAACAAAGAAACCATTAATGTGTCTTATAGTGTCACAAAAAAAAGGAAAGAATATAAATCTTTATTTTTCTATTATGAATATTAATAATATAAAATAATATATTGTTTACTGTTTGTTTTCCAAATTGTTGCTATGTGACACCGGACACAATGTATTTATCAACTACCCTTATGTAAATAAGTATTTGAGAATGTTAACTTTGATATTTGTTCTGGAAAACGCAGATTTACTACTGTAAAATGTACCACATTTAGTGCTTGAAAAGCTTGTCTAATAAGTTCCATGCTGCTTTGTCTGAAGTATGTCTATCTTTAAATAAACACAAATTATCAGCTTAAATAAATAACATTTATACAGTAAATAAATTCAGAGTATTTTTTACATTATAATGAATCAGTTTTACCAACCATATTTAACACTAAAATATATCCGATTCCCCAAACTGATCTTAATAAACAGTAAGAAATATTCTGGAATTTTACCTTCCACTAAAAGCCAGGCATAACAGGACTTGATGCTGTTATCCATCTGCTTACAGTCCTTCAGCACCAGCCTGTGTATGAGTTTATCTTCGGACACACGGATGTCATATTTATCTCTCTGTTCTAATCGATTATTCCTCCCCACCCACATGATTTTGGATAATGGTTTGGTGAGGATGCACTTAAAAATGGCATGAAATCCCTCTCCGTGTCCTTCATGTCCTTTATCTTCACCAGAAAATCCACATTTGAAACTACAAGTTAGGAGTGTTTGATGAGTGTCATTTAAAACAAAGTGAAAAAAGTTGATGAAACCAACCTAATCTCACATACATTTTTTAATATTTTATGGTTGGGTAAGTTACTCTGAAAAAGCAATTTATTACTAGTTACTAATTACATATTCAATAGTGTAATTATATTACTGGACAAATGACTCTCTCCAAAAAGTATTTAATTACTTATTACTAATTCCTTTCTATATCCTACATGAACCTCGATTGGTTAAGTGATTCAAGGATAGACATGAAACAGCTCATTTAATTCGTTCATATAAATAATATAAATACATAAAGTAGCATTATTAACTGACCAAAGATTTACAAATTTGAGAATTACACATTAAAGTAGTTAGACTTTGAATTTTGATGTCAATTCCATGATTGCAAACACATATATTACACACAGTATTTAGTTTAATAACATCAGGATTAACTGTAATTAAATTACAGAAAAAATAAGAAGAATCCTTTACTTGTCTTTTTCAAGGGAAAAGTTATGAGATTACAGAAACAAATTACATAGTAACTAGTTAAACCCAAGATTGTTTACATTTGTATGATCTGAATTATACCAAAACGTAGAATACACAAATTTGCCACTTTGCAAACCAGTTGCAAAACACCATGAGAGTATGTTGGTTAAAGCATATATCTTAAACCAGTCTAAACCAGAGGCTCTAACTGGTTAATGCTGGTTTCCAGATGTTACTTTTTAACCAATCAGCAAACTGGTCCCAAACTGGTCTTGAAAGCCATTCAACAGATTAGTCTGAACAAACCTGCAGGGAGTGACTTACTCTTAAACTGAGTGGAGAACCGGTTGGCGTTCTCTACGTCCAACTGGTAAAGTCCTGCATCATCTGGGAGAAGGTCTTTGATGGTGAAGATGTATTTTTTGCCTACTTGATTCAGGTTGTGCTTCATTTCTAAATAGAGTTCTTGAAAATATGGTATAATCTCACCATCCTGAGAAACAAACCAAAAGTTCGCCATCCACGTGTGAAGACACGAACCTTCATCATTATCAGTCCTTACATTGTAAATAAAAATTCTTCTGCTGGGGTCTAGAAGATTCAGATCAAGTTGAATGAAGCGCGTCCATCGGGATTTACGTCAATGTGTTTGGAAATGCTTTTGACAAACTGACAGAGAAACATCACCCTTTCACATGTAACTTATGAAAAACACATGAAATTCATCATTCATTTTTATTACCTCGGCTTGCTCTATTTCTCTCTCTCTTTTAAACTCATTGAGTTTATAAAAAATCCAGCGGAAGTCCGTCGCCCTGTATTCTGTCCTATCGCCTCGATTTTGCTGGCTTCGGTTTAGGACGAACTTTACTGTAGGGTTCAAAGACAATTCACTGTTGATGAAAGGTAGATAGCTATAGGTTATGGAGTATATTTTAAGAACGGAGGATATCAAACTTTTAAAACTCATTTCCTACTGTTTTTCTTTTTTATGTCAGCAAACGTTATGAAAGCTTTGGGGGACCACATCTCCCTTTCTCTCTCAAACCTCACCAGTTCATATCTTGGAATAAAATAATAAAGAGGACGACGCGGCATCGTCGATGCATTAGTCACGAAGATTACCTGAAATAACTTTCGGTTTACATCAGAAGATAAACAACACCTTTTTCTTTTCAGGACGGCCTTGAGCTCGTTCAGATCACTTGCGTCTAATACATCAGAAAATGAAGACTGATTCATTTATACCACCATAACATGCAATTACATAAAAGCTACGGGGCAGATTATTTCTACTTACAAGCTTCCTGCTTTGCTTTGTCCTTTTTGTATCCTACTGAATATAAAAGGGACAAACAGACGGTTTGAATCATGAGTGTCTGTATAGAATGATGATGTTTTGTACCTTCAATTACATTCAAGACAACGGTGACCATCGCCTTTCCAATAATTTGTAGCCAAACATTTGTAGGTATCCACTTGGTTTGGAGAAACATTCGGCATCTGAAACACAACACAAGGAGTCAGATTAGCAATAGAAAAACTTGAATATCCTTTTATTTTCTAGCACAGCTCACCTCCATAGTGTGCTCTCGAGAAACAGGGTTAAACATGGTTTGATATTTCTCTGGATCAGAAATATCCCCATTATTTGTAGCCCACGTTACAGTAGGGTCCAGATCACAATTGCCTTGAAGACAGCAAGTTTACCTGTAAGACGACTCAATTTCTTTATAAACTTTTTTTTGACCAAACAGACAAATAGCACAAATGATAAAGCACTGTATTGTGATCATTCAAAATATTTAAAGTCTTTCCGTACTTGTATGACTTTAATTTTTCCACGGTAAAGAGATTTTTCTTTTTAGGCGAACTGTCCCTTTTACTCAAGCATGGTCAATTATATATTTTTTCATTTAAAAAATATTAAATATAATATCAATAGAGGAGTTGATACTAAGGTTAAATGAACACTGAAGTTTCACCTTGACCTTATCCGGTCGGACCGATACTTCCACACTTTTTCCCGAATCTTTTCACTTGATTCCGATTAACTGAAATTTTCACTGCAAATATAAAAAGACAGTAATATTTACAAAAAGACAGAATATCTCACATTTCAACATATTTTTAAATTAATATAATTTATAAAGAATAATGTGGCCGATTAAGTATATATCGCAATGAGGGAAAATTGTGACAGAAGTCATTGAAAACAGAAAAGAACTGGTATAAAAAAAAAGTGCTTTTCATCTTTTAGTGTAATTGTGATTGTAAATATAATGCAGTAAATAACCTGTAGGGGTCATCGCTTGCTTAGTGTAAGGACCTTTGTTTATTTTCCAGGTTAGTAAACCGTATCCCATGACAGATGATAAATGTTGTTTTAAATTTGCATTTCCACACAACCACCGTATTTGTACCGGCCTGATGGATTGAGATCTGCCCGGTGACAAGGAGAAAAAAAGTGTCTCCGCGTTTAAAGCGTGACCAGTAATTTTGGAGACATTGCAACTGTCAGAGCAGAAATTGCTTTGGCGGGTAATAGTGATTCTTCACTGTAGAAGTTGTGGATGTGGAGTCAAGTTTTTGTTTCTGCTGATGTCCCACAGAACGAGAGGGTTTGTGATCCTGAGGAAGATCAGAGATACCATTTCATTAATTTGACCTTAAGTTTGATCTTACCTCAGTTATGTCATTTTGAAAAAAAAAATTATTTCTAAAGAAATTTGCATAGTGGTATGATATATATATATATATTTATGTTTATGTGTGCGAGTGAATGGGTGTTCTTTTTCTTATAATGGACAGACTTATATTTATGTATGAGCAAATGTTTTTTTATTATCTTATATATATTTTTTAGTTTTATATCTTATATTGTATGTTTTTTTTCATCCTTAAATGTACTTTGTGCTATAATTCAATCTCAGTATTGCTAAGAAGCAAAGTAAATCATCTTCAACAAACATTTATTATTATAATAACATCATTCTAAGCGAACAGATTGAAACATAAAAATACCTCACCTGTGAATTTTCTACAGATATAGAGAGAAAAATCACAGGTCTTGTTAACATCTCAGTTTTTTTCTCCTAGAAAACAATGAGATTGCATGGAAGAAATCTCACCAATGTGTCCGTTAGAGTTTCAGAAGAGATCTTAACCACGTCTCAAACTGAACTCAGATTTGTCAAGTCTGCGATCAAAAGTCTACATTATTGAAGATCTCAATATGAAACATTTCTCATCACATTTAGACAAATCCAGGAATATTACCAAAACATCAGAGATACTTAAATGAAACACAGATGAGTGAGTTATAAAAGAGCAACATCTGAGCAGTAACATTCTCTTATGGTCGCCATATGACACCAATCAAACATTCTCCGTCTATAAATCATTCATCTTGCATTTCTCGTCTCTTCATATCACTCGATCACTTTAAAGAATTATAGCTGGTGACATTATTTTTCCTCACACCTTCAGTGTAAATACAGACGTGTGTTGGTGATTCATGGAAATATGAGCAGCGTCCAGATTCTCTCCTGACTCAAGTGCCGTCGTGATTGGTCAGACACTTCATGATATGTTCTTCTCAACGCTTATGTAAACTATCCCTGATACATTTTTGAGGAAGGATGAGAGGCAGGCGACATTGAGTTAAAGAGAGACCCGGCCTGACACTCTTCATTTGTCTCGTCCTGTGATGGGTGACGTCTGGAGGTGTCGCTCACATTTTGGCTCCGTGAATTAAAAAGAGATCAACACGTCCCGGTGGCATGCAATGGTGACATGTTTTGAGTGATCTCTGGACTGAAGGTTATCAGTCAGAATGAAGAGCGGGGTCTAAAAGTCTGAGGTCTCTTTCATGGCACAATATTATTTTCCGAAGTAGAGAGAACATTTGTTCTTCAAATGTGCATTTCAACATTATACAGATCCGAATATAGATTATAGAGATTCAATGATATATTCTGACTCCATTGACAATTTCTTTTTCTTTTTGAGCAATAAAACTCACCAAATGCAGTTATATTTGTACTTCAAACAGGAACAGTTATTTTATATTTGGTAATAAAAATGAATTCAAGGTGTTGTTTTTTGGGAAAATAATCTTCTTTTCTTACCTTTGCTTCTAAGCTACAGTACTCTTTTAAGGATACTTAGCTCTTGATGCTAACAAACAAGACCAAAATACTAATTGGAAATTGTTTTTGTTATCTGTGTTGAAAAGATGGGATCTCATTTTGAACGTTTTAAGATTTTGAAAAATCTAAAACAAATAAGGTACTTTTAAGACACAATATAAGACACGACACTATTTTTTGGTCATACGCTCATTTTGTGTCATTGACTGTCAACAAACATGTTCAGACTGTTCAAACTTATGGACTCCGAACATGCAGAAAGACAAGCAGAAACACAACCTTGAATTGTTATACAGACAACAGAATATTTCAGCTGCGGTTTCAGACTTTTGTAGACCACCGTAAGACAGAAAATGAATTAGACTTTTCAAGAAATTTCATTAGAGAGAGAGTCGAAGCGGCACTTTGCCCGGAGAGACTCATAAGCGCTTTCATTTCTGAAATATTTCCTCTCGTATTGGCAACAAAGTAAACGCTGGAAAAGTTTCTGGAAATGTTTTGTTCAAACTGGTCTACTGCTGTATTTCAATGGCAAGACGTGGGTGTTTTTTTTACATGCTGATACAAGTCTTTGCCCTGCCTTTGACCTATGAGAAATATCTCTTAAAGATATATTAAGATTTTTATCTACTCATCTCAAGTATTTTAAAATGTTGAGTATATATATGTTTGACATTCTAGGGTTCCTCATGCTGGTTGTTACACCGTCAGTTGATAGGTCACATGCTTCATATAAACCTGTCGCAATGTTACAATAAATCACTGCAAGTCTTGTGCGTTTCCTCAACTGCAACTCATCTGACTTTAAGAAAAAAATCGACAACATTGAATTCTCGAAGTATACAAACCTCATCCGTCTCACAAAACATTGCTTCCTTGAGTCAAATCAAATGTATATCAGAGTTTGGCTCATTTATGTAGTGTTAATCTTGGGTTTATCAAACAGTATGTACATGATCGCATCTTGGCCTCTGAATCCACTTTACTGCTCATGTTTTGGCTCAGACTGACTGAAAATGAGCCTTTGGTCCGCTGGCAGAACACATTCCAGATCATATGCCCGATTCAGTAGGGGTTTGATTTTATGTGCCACTTGGACCACATGGCACGCTACCATTAAATCAAAACACCTGCTGCATTTGTTCTTTGCCTTGGCAGGAACACTGAAGCATTTCAAATCAAGTTCTGTCAATTTTAAAAGGATCGAGAACGCATAATGTCACCGTTCCAAAACGGCATTTGTAGATGCCTTTGGTAGAAGTAAAAATAGGAATTATAAATACAGGGATTTACTTAATATCAAAGATCATTAATAAAAAGGCTAATCGATAAATCAGTTTTAAAATCAAATGCCGTATAAGATGCATTCCGTACAGAGTTACAAATCAGTTGCTTTTACGTTTCATTCCAGTTACTGTAAAAAAATCTCACGGTTTTCTTGTGAATCTTCGTTTTCTTTGCTGTAATTTGCTGGTTTTTGACCGTATTTAAAAAATATACTTTAAAAAAGGGATAAAAATATACCATTGAATAAAATGACATATTTTTTATAGGGTTTTTTGAATGTATTTCAAACATAAAAAATCCGTAAAAAAACCAGTAACATTTTGTTAAACTACATTTGTAAAATATACTTATAAAAATAACAGTAAAATTATGTTTTTTTACAGTATGTCTTAAAAGACAGCTGCCTATGTAGAGAGTAGACAGCTTACTGTGTTTTTCGAAAGAGTGCAAAATGAAATGACTGTGTATGAAACATGACTAACACTTTTACATTTGTTGGAGGTGGACGTTCAATTTTAAAGTACTAAATGAGTCCGTTTTAACTGATTCATCTTTCCTTTCAATGATAGTACATTTATCAATTCAAGGTCATTTTTAAGGACACCAAGCAGTCGAAACTTATTAAAATGACTGCATTCCAAACAATAGTCCAGTCAGCTCAAATCAATTATTTTAGATAATTTAGAAAAGTTTAGCTAACAGAAAACAAAAGGTCTACTGTACATCGCCGTTATATAAAAAAAGTTCACAGTTTTAGAGACCTGGATGACTTTATTCCTCATGGAACACTAAAGGAGATGCTGGACAGAATGTTGGTGACCGACAGCCTCAGTCGCCATTAACATTCATTGCATGGCAAGAAAAAAGTAAGAGTTGACAAGGTTTCTTTTCATTGAATCTGTCACTATATTAATTACACTTTAAATGTACCCCTGGTCTTGTAAAATAAAATATGTATTCTTTGCAGCATACTTGAGGAATTGGTATATCATGAAACATTGACAAATAATAGACATAACAAAATCAATGATAATATAGTGAAATATTAAGAAAAATGTCTTAACCAAATGTCAGATGCCCATACAGCATGAGTCATCTGTCATCCACCAAACATGTTAGTCTGTTTGAACACTTTGCTTTATTTTTAGATTTATGCTTTCCTTGTTTGTCAAGGAAGTTTCTAAGTTTGTTGAATGTAAATTGGAAAAACTTAAACAGAATTTGACAGTTGACGTTATTTCCAAATGCTAAAGCAGCTTAAGATATTGAGCAGATGTCGAAAACATAATTATCTTCCACAGTGACTATAGCAATGTCTTGGGCAACAGTATATCAGTAATTAACTTACCAACAGCCAAATGAGCTCCTGTGTCTAAGCCCTGCTTACAGTCTGATAGTCCAGCGCTGTGTCTCGCAAAGCTAATAAAATCCTTCAAGGAATTTAATAGTTATGTTCCTCCATCACGAACCGCGAGCCGGTGCCTGCCCCGCTCAGAGAGATGCTGCCCCCTTCAGAGAGGGGACGTATGAAGAGACTGACAGAGATTTAATAAGTATGTAAACAGAAGATAAACATAATGTAAATAAAACTTATTTACACTATACCTGATGGACTCTAAATACGTCTTTTGGGCCTGAGAGAGTACAAAATGGGGCTGCAGAAGTTGTAACATGTTTTTATAAGTTAAGACAATAAGTTGAAGACAAGACTTTGTTTAAAAAAAAAAGGTTAAATGTGCTCAACCAGAAGCAGTACGTAATATTTACGGGTAATATAGTGATCAATTTAATTTATTACACTTTTTGTGGTCTTTATTGTTTGTGTTTTATTTGCGCATCGCCAAGTTTGCTCCCATTTAAGATAACTTGACATCATTGTAATAATAAAATCAATATTCAAATACAATGAAAGTAAGAATAGTTTAGAAATATAAATTATATTATTATAATAGTAATATCTAAATAAAATGTGTTAATGGATTAATTTACAAATTACTTATTGTATTTTAGTTTCATATGAGTGTAGGTATGATTATTATAATATTTGACCATATTCAATTTGACTAATTACATGTCAGTATATATATATATATCTACACTCACCTAAAGGATTATTAGGAACACCACACTAATACTGTGTTTGACCCACTGCCTTAATTCTACCCACTGCATTGATTCAACAACGTGCTGAAATCATTCTTTAGAAATGTTGGCCCATATTGATAGGATAGCATCTTGCAGTTGATGGAGGTTTGTGGGATGCACGAAGCTCCCGTTCCACCACATCCAAAGATGCTCTATTGAGTTGAGATCTGGGAACTGTGGAGGCCATCTTAGTACAGTGAACTCATTGTCATGTTCAAGAAACCAATTTGAAATGATTGGAGCTTTGTGACATGGTGCATTATCCTGCTGGAAGTAGCCATCAGAGGATGAGTACATGGTGGTCATAAAGGGATGGACATGGTCCTACAGGTGAGTGTATGTATATATATAGTAATATTATTTTTCTAAATTTAATATTTATGGATATGTGTTTCGGTAAAATGATCGTTTCATTCTGTGAGCTACTTATAATATATACTTATATTATTTCTCCTAAATTTTCTCCTCAATAGAAAAAATATTGTTTCTATTTGCATTTATTGGTAGAACATGAAAACTGGAGAAACCGGTGAAAATAACAGAAACGATGTTCTGTAGGTTTTCAGACCTCAATTACTGCAAAGAAAACAAGTTCATATTCACTTTAAGCAATACAGCGGTAATATTTCTATACGTATTGAGGATACTTCTACAATATTTTTTTGGATTTTTATCCAAGTTTTCATGTGTCTTGTCAAGCCATCAGTCTTTCACTTTATGTCACTCCTGAGGTTTGATTTTGTTGAAATTCAAGAGACACCTGACTGAAATGCCCAACATACATCTAGAAATGCTAATTAAATGAAAAATATATATATACAAAGCGGTCAAATCCGTTAAGATATTTATGTCACTTTTATCGAACACATTACTGGTGTGCATCTTGAGATAAAATGATGGCACTGATATATTTGAAGATATTTCAGGTGGAGTTATATTCATTTAAGACAGGTCAAACATTCATTTTAGTCTGGGACTAGCCTTCGGCATTGTCTGTGAAACTGGGCCCAAGTGTCTTTAGAGGAAGAACCAGTCAAAGGAGAGGAGAGATTTTTCAAATTCAGCTGAACTATACGGTTGGGACACATCTGGATTACTATGAGAAGTAATTTGCCACTAGTTTAGAGTTCAACTTGTTAGTAATGTGATATAGTAAATGTAGTAGTTTATGCGGTACATTCATAAAGATTCTGTGTTCTTGGCTCATTTCTAAATCATAATCATAGTGGTATTACAGCGGCTTGCGTCATGACGGGTTACATAACTCACCGCAGATGTTCAGATGAGCTTGTATCGCTATTCTGCTGCGCTCAGCTGTAACATAGAATATTTATAACCTAAACCCAACATGTGCATGTGTAACATTAAAGAAAGACTCAACGGTGTCGAGAATGAGTCAGGGATTAAAATGAAAATGTTAACCTGCAGGTTTTCATCCACTTTCTAAATGGAAGCCAAATACTGTGGGTTTCCCAAAGACTATAATAGTCAGAAACCTGTACACAATCTCAGAGGCCTTTTCATAAGAGCTGGGTCATTCCGCGTTTCTCAAGGTTGCAAGTTTGTTTTCATCTTCAACGTTGAAGTCTCCGCAGATGCGTGCTGGCAATTCTTATGGCTGACATCCAAAAGGTTCATTTTATAATTTCATGGGAAGGCAGAAGAGCTATAAGTTTCACTGTAAGTACCTGTCATAAATCAAATCTGGGGATGTAAAGTTTCCAAAGAGTAGATTAGAGTTTACATTTAGGTATAGCGTATCAATCACGCCAGCAGATCCCATATATTAATTTCATTGAGCCGAACTTAAGATGCCGAGCGGCGGGTTCACGTAAGGACGAGAAGGATTAGGTCGAAGCTTCCCTGCAGTGGAACAGAATTTATTTGATTCTTACCACGAGCTTGAAGCAAAAGCAAGTGTTTTTAAGGTCCCGCGCAGGAACGCCGATATATTCTGACCGCCATCAGCGGGGCAAGAACATCACTTTTGATAAAGGACGCCTCAGAGGCCAAAGCCGAGTCTTTGGCAGCATGATAAGACATTTTTTACACATCTGTATGTGGAGCAGCATGCGGCGGTAACACGAGAATACAGAAACAACCTGAGAAATGGAAGTTTAAATACAGCATTGGAGGGTCAGACTGAAGCTCTTAAAGTGACAGTACACTAATAAAAAGTAAACCAAAACTCTGTCATTATTTATTCACCCTCACGTCATTGAAAATCTTTATGTCACTCTTTGTTTTGTGGAACAAGAAAAGAAGATATTTTGAGAAATGTGGTTTTGTAGACATACAGTACAATGGAAATCCATGGGGTTTAATCGTTTAACTGGTTGTTTGGTTATCAACCTTCCTTAAAATATCTTCTTTTGTGTTCTTCATAAGAACCAAAATCAAACAGGTTTGGAATGACATCATTTTTGGGTGAACTATCCCTTTAAAAAACATTTTATGATCAAAGGACCGAAGAAGAACACATGAATATGATAAATGTAAATTGTGAGAAATACATATATTCAATGAATATGAGGCTGAATTGTTTTTCCGAATGTGAAATAGTGTTTAAATAACGCAACTGTCTCCTTCAGCTCTTTCAGAAGCACAAGCTGCATTCTATTTGTGGCAGCTATGAACACCGTCAAGAACAATGTGACACCAATTATGCAAATTACAGTTGACCTCTCTTTGATGGCTGCTCGATTAGTCTTTTGCACAATGAGGATCTAGTCTTTAGCATCGATGTTGAGTCTTTCTCAGTAATATTGGGAAATTCTTCAGATGCTCGTTCTCTAATGGAACAAAAGATGTCCACAATCTCACAAACTAACAAAGTAGAGCTACTGAAATGTAATGAATCAATGTGATGTCCAGCTCCTTTATTCATATATGTTAAGTTAAGTTCTGTGTCTGTTGTGTAGTTGTGCTTATGCTGTAAACTGGAGCTCGGCTTCAAACATGAGCAAAACTAGTTGAGTCAAGACACAGGAGAATGACTGCTGAAAACAACAGAGGATCAACAGAATAAGTGACGAACTGTAGTAAATATTTATTTTATGTATCAGAATAAAACCCATATTCTCTGCCATGCTTTAGTTTGCCTCTGTCAAATAAATCCCTTAACCAAGTTTGACGTTTCTCCATTTGTACTACACAACTCCTATTTTGATGGTTTAATTAAATCTGATGAGGCATTAAAAACAAATATTTTGCAACTATTCCCTCCAGATATCACTTCTGGCAACTACCATATGTGATTGTCATATAGATGAAAGTAGATCTATAAAAGTGACAAGGTTCCATTTCATATTTGTCCCCATTAGGGAAGTAATTATCCCTCTGTTGCCATGGATACCAAATTACATCATCTCATCCAGGCTCGGAGTTTTGGACATCGTATCTATACTTGCCATCATAGTGCCCACTGCTTTGATAATTATAAGTAAGAACAATAATTTAGGAAATGTTTGTACTCTTTAAATATTATTGCTTTTGAACGTACACCTTATTTGATAACATTAAGATTCCAGTGTGAAATTGATGCATTTTAATGTTCCACCTTGTGAATCAAGGGCTTTTTTGGTTAATAATAAAAACAGTTAAAAAGCCAGTGCCTCAAAAACAATATGAATAATTATTAATAAAATGTATTTATAAGTTGAGCTGTCTGTTTCAATTTCACAAGAAATGTCAGTCTGAAAACATTTAAGTTTAAAGTCGGCATGAAATAAAAAAATGATCAACGATCGAATCAGTTAACGGTAGATGAAAGCAAGTTCCGCCCTACATTTTTCTCTCATTTGTATTTTATGTTTTATCTACAGTATGATAAGATAAAAACATAGACATAAACAAACGCTTGGGGGAGTTTACAAAAAGATATGAAAGAAATTACAAAGTGTTAAAGTTTTAAGTGCCTTTTGTTTCAAAGCAAAATCTAATTGAATCTATATAAAGTTCAATTTTTATAAAGGAAATAAAACGGAGTTTTCTTCCACAAAATGTACATATGTGTATGTGAAATAAATTCTTCTCTCATTTCAGAAGTCGTTTTAGTCGGGTATCATTGCGATTTGGAAAAAAGGTCAATCGCTACTTCCGTTTCATGACGACTTTAACCCACGTCTACAGTTACCTGCAATACTGTGTTTCAAACAGAGAGGGCGCTAGAGAGGCAAACGTTGCAGATTGTAGTGTTAATAACACTTAGGCTGTGTTAACATCAGGGCGGTCAAAATAAATCCTCTATCTAAGCAGACAAACAGATGGAAACGTCTGGATAAAGCTTCCCTTCATTCATCTTTATTACTCAACTGTCTGGTTCACTCATCTCTGTAACCCGGTGTTTAATTTATCCCAATACATACGATGTGACAGTCTGACACCACATGAGGTTTGTTTGTCCTGCAAACCGTTTAAAGATTTGTGTTTGTTTTCAATAAAAGTTTTATGTGTACATACTCTGCGTGTGGAGTGGGGGGGGGGGTGGCTAGGGGGTAATGCTTTGGTAGCACATCTGCTGAAGTCAGGCATGGATAAACTTAATGCTTCAATATCTTTGAAAATATTTAGCATTAAATTGTATTTTCAAGTGACAATAATACTTCATTCAAGTCGCTTTATCTCTATAATTTATCTGTTTTTTTATCTTTTTGTTTTCTCTCACCGTATGTTCCCCTCTCAGACTCCTAACAGCTGTCCACTTTAAACTTGACCCTCTCTGTCGTCCCCCAGTACATGTGAAGCCAGACGTCCGCCAGCAGCTTCACACATTCTCTCAGTTTACGACCGACCCGTATTCACGTCCCCGCTCAGCAAAGTTAATAATGGAAGCTGTAAACCAAGAGCCGGTGGCTTCAATGAAAAATAAAACACCTTTATGATTTTTATATTCATTCATTTATTTTACATTTTGGTGACATTTATTTAAGAGCACCTCGGGGTGACATATTGCGCAATCATTTAAAATATGTTTTTACCTCGGGGGTATATTTCAGCGTTCTTCACCGTTTAAAAGGAGGGATTTATTTACGACGGGGGTTTATGGGCAGCCTCAGATATTTACAAGAATATAAGTGCACGACGCTGACATTTGTACGCAGATTTACTGGCTATTAAGAGCAAATGTTTTCACTTTTAAGTGTTTGTAATATTTGCCACAGAGGGGACACATGAAACACAACAGCGTTACGTTCTTTCAGATCACACTCACCATTGGCAAGAAATTCAAGTCTTTATACAGTGAGTTTGAGGCACTAAATGGTGTTTATTTCATTAAATTATCTCACATTGGCTTGACGAAAAATGACATTTACATACTGTATCAATTCCCCAAAACGCCGTATAAACTCTCACAGCTGGCTTGAGGTTGTCGAAAATTTTAAATGAAAGATGAATCACATGAAGACAGAAAAATCACTCTGGAAAAGAGAAGCGATGAAATTATTACTTTTCAACAAGACTCAAATGTAAGACTCAAACTGACACGCTTTCACAAAATCAAAAAGGCATTTTTAATACGAACCGAAGATAGTCAGCTGTGCGGTGGACTCGGCCCGGCCCGATGCATTTTCCGCCACGACTTTGTACTCTCCGTTATCTTTGGGACCGACTCTTAAGATGAGCATGGAGCAGACCCCGCAGGTGTTAGTGATGTAATAATTGGAGTTTGCGTTGATGCTGATGTTGTTGCGGTACCAGGTGACGCGTGGGGTCGGGTTGGCCCTCACTGCGCAGCTCATGTAACAATCGTATTGTTCCGGGCTGGCGTGCTTCTTCAGTGGAACCGTGAACATGGGCGCGGATTCAAAGCTGCAGGTTTTGGATGGGGCGAGGTTCAGGATGAACTTTTCTGCAGGATATAAAAACATATTTGCCAAAATCAACAATTTATTATTCTAATGAAAGATAACAGAAGCGTCAACGGGACTCACCTTTTTTCCTCACGATGCCCCATGTTTGGGATTCGGATGGTTCAGAAATGCCAATGTCATTTTTGGCGTACACGCGGAACTTGTATTCTCTTCCTGGCATGATGTTAACTGCTGTGAAGTTGTTGTTGAACAAGTGGTCTGCCACCGTGTGCCAGGTGCGTTTGACCGAGTCTCGTTTCATCACCATGTAATGAAGGTGATCATCACGTTTCTCATCAGGAGATGCGTCCCAGGACACTGTCAAGGTGCCGGGCACATTTTCATCCAGCTCAACTGGACCAGGTGGCTTGGGATCATCTGTAAACAATAGTATTAGATTAGTAATTAATGGAACAATACGCCTGTTATGACACTGGAGGAACCCTTTAGAGAACCTCTGGGCACCTCTCATATCTTCATAATGGTACAAAAAAACTGAGGACAATAATTTTCAATATTGGCCACAAAAATATGATCGGTAACATTTCTGGTTATTGAGATCAAATATAATCTAGGCTTAAATATTATTTGACCAATTAAAATTATGAAAGGATTTTTTTTTGATATTTTTTTGCATAGACATGTGACCTGAAATAAGTTTTAGGCACTAAACTAACTTAATGGTAATCAAAGAAAAAGAAAAAAAATACATCTAAAGAGCATTTGGAAAAAGAGAGTAACAAAATAAAAATAAAACACAACAATATTGCTCAAAATTAAACTAAAACTATCAAGGAAAGTAAGAGTTAAAATATTCTATTAATATTCATACAAATATGAATAGTAAACTTTACTTTTAATGACAATTTATTATTAATAATAGTTTAATTAATAATAAAGTATTAATAAAACTACAATTTGAAAAATAAAATAACTGCCCCTACTTCCTTGGCATAACTAGAATATATATATTTTATTTTTAATAAACAGTTTTGTATAGTAAAAAACAAACACAAAGAAATACCTTGACCTTCGGAGTATTTCAACTTATTTTAATGTTTATTCATATTTAAAGTCAGCGTGAGTACCATCTTGAAGATTCTTTTATAGAGTTTGTTTTATATGATTTTATATATTATTGATATCCATTATGATATCCATAAAACATTTAAAAATGGAATTTACTAAAATCTGATTGGTTGACACTAAAATGTCTTTCCAGAAACACAGAACAGCAAGCCAACTACATTCTGATCTGTTATCTCACCTGTAACTCTGATCTCACTGCTGAAGGTCTCCTGACCCACGATGTTCTTGACAATGATGGTGTAGATGCCCGAATCCGAGCGCTCTGCAGATAGGATGAGGAGCTGGGACAACCCATCCGTGTTGCTTACGGTCACACGTTTGGACACGGGTGTGCCATCTTTCAGCCAGATTATAGTTGGCATGGGGGATGCCTGCCAGTGAGAGTTATTGTGTGATATTAAATTCTGAAGATAAGGCCGGGGAGGTGAAGATAAGAACTGTCGAGTAATAACAACAGACATATAGGCACTGTGATACCTCAAAGTTAATGTTGATCCGGGCAGAATTTTCAGCTCTCACAACCATGAAACTCTTCATTTTTCGATCCGTGAATTTTGGCCTCACTGAAGAATAAAATACAATGTTAATCAGAATTAGCAATTAAATGAGTGGGAAAAGCAGCCCACAACTCAAGTGTTTGAGTTTTGATTGTAACATAAACTTATTTTTTAACACAATATTTATATGGAGTACCAGGTGGCGGCATGGCAATGATGTAGTTGTCCAGATCTCTTGGTTCTCCATCTCCTCCTTCATTGGTCGCAACCACTCGTACCCAATACATGGCCATCGATTTTAGGCCAAGGATTGTATATAAATTCGAAATGAGAGCATTGGAGTTGCAGCGACTCCATTCTGTGTTCTCAGCTGGTCTTAATTCTACAAAGTAACCCTTAGCTTCATCCTGGACCCCCTCTTCTTCCTCTGGTTTAGTCCAGGTCAAATTCAACGAGGTGTGGGAGGAACCCGTCACTTTTAGATCTGTGACTTTTCCGGGGGGTTCTGAAATCACAAAAGTGCACCTGGTTCAGATGGGGGTCATTCTGTTCTGGAATAATATGAAGCTCATTTTAATCTACATCCATTGCATTTTTTATATTTAAAAAAAATATACATTAAAAATATTTTTAGAAATGTAAAAAAAACATTTTTCACTCGTTTATCTATATTTTTAATAAAATTATTGCAAGTTAAAATAAATTACACTTTATCATTTATAACTTGATGGTTAAACAACTTTGTATGTTAATAAATAAATACAAATTTAGAAAACATGTGCATATTAATAATAGCGGATATTTAATAATATAGTGATGTATGATATTTATTAATAGTGAATGTTCAATAATATAGTACTATATTTAATTATAGTGAATGTTTAATAATATAGTGATGTATAATATTTAATAATAGTGAAAGTTGAAAATTATAGTACTATATTTAATAATATAGTGATTTATAGCATTTAATAATAGTGAATGTTTAATAATATAGTACTACTTTTAATAATAGTGAATATTTAACAATTTTCAAAAATGTAGGAAACCACGTGAATACATTTAAGAAACTTAAATAATCTATTTAAAAAAGATCTCTCCTTGTTAAATCGTTCTATTTATAATGATCTCCTATACGATTATTTCTGCCCATGGTTGCGCTTTTTGTCAATGGTATCCTAGCAGACCGTAAATGATTTTGACATGCATTGCACTGCTTAGGATGTGAGTGTAAGTGACATACTTTTAGGATCTCTGGCTATCACAAATTCAGACGGTGTGCTTGGTTCTCCAGCACCAGAGAAGTTGATGGCAGACACACGGAATTCATATTCCATTCCTTCAACCACATCCTTCACCTCATACTGTTTACCTTGAAGACCAATGATGACATAAAAATGAGTTATGATTCAGAAAACAGAACATCATCCCCAAAAAACATCACAAGAACTTCAAAGACAAACCACCTTTGATCGGTTCCTCAGGTGCATTCACTTGACCCCACAAGTTGCTTCCTCTTTTGCGTTTCTCCATGTTGTAGCCAACAATGTTTGTTCCGCCGGTGTTGGTGGGAGGAGTCCATGACAAAGTGATGTGGTCCTTGAAGGCGTTGACCACCTTGGGTGTAGAGGGGGGTCCAGGATACGCTGTAATGAAATTGTCATTTAATGGTAAAATAATGGATTCGAACCCATGACCTTGGCTCTGCCAATGAATTACTTTACCCATTGAGCTACAAAACCGATGTGACTCACCCTTGGTACCCGCCTGGATGTCATCCGTCTCAAAAACACCACTGGAGCCCTCTGCAGTTATGGCTCTTATGCGATAACAGTATTTCCTTCCGTGGTCCACATCATTATCCTTGTAATGGGCCTCGGGAGGGATGTTTCCAAGCTTCATCCAGGTGTTCCGCCCGATCTGGTTACGATCCAAGTTGTAGTTTAGTATAGGAGAACCTCCGTCGTCTTTCGGGGATCTCCACTTGAACTCCACACAGTCGGATGAAGCTTCTAATACTTCAATGGGCCCCATTGGGTTGGTGGGTTTATCTGCATTACAACATTTGCATTATCCAAAGTGACTTACGTTGCATAAAGAATATACTTTTACCTCTCTTTCACCATCTGTAAAGTAGCATGTTCATTTATTCACTTATCTTCAAGTGGGTTGAAGTAAATTGATACTAATAATTTCGGCGAAATTTTACTAGACAACTCAACTTATAAATCATTAATATAAGCTTTTTGCTGTGAATTGGAGAAGTACACTGTAAAAAAAACTGACCTATTTGCGATTCCTCACGTATAATGCAAAAACCTACCAAAAATGTAATTTTACAGGTTTTTACTGTTTTCTAAAATACGGTCAGAAAAATCAAATTTACAAAATAAAAAACATTAAATTTTTTCATAAAAATATATAAATAAATAACTGTGTATTTCTGGCACCCAGCTGCCGGAAAATTCTGTTCTTATACAGTATTTTTATACAGTGTAATGTGACAGTTTTTAGCAAGGATTTTGTTTTTTTCAACAACATTTTTGAAACAATATTTCTATAAGTGTTGAATGAAACTTCGTATACCAACCCAGAACGATAAGCTTGGTAAGAGCTTCAATAGTTCCAAACTCGTTCTTGAGTTTCAGCTTTATTTCGCCGCTGTCTTTGCGCTGACACTTCACCAGCAGAAGGCGACTGTGACTGGACGACTTTTCGATCCGGACGTGATTGTCCTCGATTAGCTCCTCCCCCTCAGTATACCACTGCACTTTTATTGGCTCACGGCCGATAAACTCCAGTTTGAAAGTGGCGTTTTGATTGGCTTTGATGATCACAGGCTCGGAGAACTTGGCCAGGTCATCTTGGTTCAGCCTTGGCGGGTCTGAAACACCATTTAAATAAACATGATCTCCTACTGTATACGTTTGACCCCGATTATTTTTATTATTAAAATAAATAATTACCTTCCACGATCAATATTGCTTCAGTTTTACGTCCATCTGCTTCAAATCGATACTTTCCATTATCGTCTTCTTTGCAGTTAGTGAGGATTAGTTTACGCACGAGCCCGTCTTTGATGATTTTCAGATCATCTGTATCTGTTATCTACACAGAAAATTCAACAAGAACACTGTACTCCTTCTACAGATCACGTCTAAATAAAATGCTTTAATATTTTATTTTAAGTTTAGCAAAACATCCGAGTAGAACTGTGGCGGATACAACGCTTACATCTTTTCCATCTTTATACCAAGCACCTTCGCAGTCCTCACGGCTCAGTTTACACTCCATCACAGCTGATTGACCGATGATGGCACGAACATCTGACAGACCGCTGGTGAAGTGAACCCCCGGATCTGAACAACACATGCATTGACAACAGTTCAAATGTTGCTGTTTCTATTTAAGAATTAATGCCGCATTGACCAGATGTTGTGCAACAAATTACTATTGATCACTCGATCGATGGCTTTCAGTTGTCGTGAGTGTTGAAAAGGTGATCGTAGAAAATGTATGAATTGTAAACAACAAATTCGCTGAAAACATTTTTGGGTAGTTTATCATTTCTTCACCCTCATGTGGTTAAAACCTGAAAGTGAAACACTTTTTTTCTGTGGAACACAAAAGAAGATATTTAGAGAAATGTCTCTGTAGTTTTGTGTCCATACAATGGAAGTCAATGGGGATTAATGTTGTTTGGAAACCAATATTTTTTCAAATATCTTCGTTTGAGTTCTGCAGAAGAAAGAAAGTCCTACAAGTTTGGAATGACATGAGGAGGAGTCAATGATGCAAGAATTTTCATTTACAGGTGAACTATCCCTTTAAGAGTGTGGGAATATACATTGGATAATATTTAAGAGTCATAAACTGGTAACCAGTCTTACCAATTACTGTTTCTGGAACCAAGGGTCCGGTCCTAACTCTCTTCTTCGGCTCCTCAACAGTCGACTCTTCCTCTGGAGGGGGTTGGACTTGTTCTGAAGACGTAACATGTTCTTTTTTCTTCTGCACTTTTGTCTCAGGCTCCGGTTCAGGTTCAGGTTCATCTACGCCTTCAGAGTCCAGCTTTTTTTCTGGCTTAGGTTTGGGTTTTGGTTCATCCCTCGTTGAACCCTTATGAACTTCAGGAGAACCTGCAGGAACTTCCTCCTCCTCCTTCACTTCTGTCTCGATGGCTTTGGCTTGCTGACTTAACTCGGCCTGAATCTCTTTTATTTGTTCCATTCTTTCTTCTCGCTCCTTCTGAAGTTTCTCCTGCTGTTCGGCGGCGATCTTCAGCACATCCGCGCCTCCCCCTCCCGCCATGGTGGTTTTGCGTACCGATTTCTTGCCTCTGTTGTTGGGATCAGGGTCAGCTGTTGTGAGGGCAGAACAACATAAGAGGTGTCAATATTCCGGTCAGTGAATGGAAAATCTATATGTAAAAAGGGAATCTGTGGACGGAAATGGAAATTGCGAACAGTTCGAGAAGTCAATTTTCGTCTTTGCAGCGTTTTTATTTGGACGCATCTTAAATAATTGGTGTTATTTTATTGAAAAGGTCAATTTGGCTATTTCAGACATTCAGTTGAGATATTTGGTATGGTAACAACATATATATAACATGGTTGATCAGGATATTTGATAGAGTTCTCGCTTTTGTTTCATTTAGGTATCCTGAAATTGCTTATGAGAAATAAGAACGAGACTATAATTAAAATACATGAAATGAAAGTAGATTATAGAAGTAAAATCGTTTGGATTTTTGTAAATTTGATGAGAAATGTTTAAGGAGATATTGAGATCTTCACTAATTTTGACTTTTGATTGCTGAGATGACAAATCTGAGCTCAGTTTGACACATTGTTGACATCTCTCTGGAGAAACATCTGGGACGCAGATGAGACTCAAGCAAAAGTTTCCACTTCCATATTATCTCACTGATGTCATCATTATAAAGAGATCTCATCTGCCATTTTTCATTCCTATGGGATGCGACTAAATTAATAAAATCCGCTCAAACTTCCATCAATAAACACGTATGTTGTTTGCACAAGGATCTATTCGACTATCCGAGAGAATGTAACGTATGTCATGAATCTTAACTTGAACTTACGTTCCACTATAAGCCAGGCATTACAGGACTTTATTCCTGCCACAGCTGCGTAGATGCCTTTATCCACCTGCATGCAGTCCATCACCACCAGTCTGTGGATCAGCATGTCTTCAGATACACTGATGTCATACTTGTCACCCTGAACCAATGGGGTGCTCTTTCCCATCCAAGTGATCTTTGAGAGTGGAGCAGATAAGACGCACTCAAAAACAGCATCCTCTCTTTCGATGGCCTTCACCTCCTGAATCTTTACCAAGAAGTCAACAGCTGGAACTGTAAAGAACATTCGTAAATTAACATATCACAAAGACTTTAGTTTGTATGCTCAGCATTGTTCAATAACTGAATTAAATTAAATTAAATTAAATTAAATTAAATTAAATTAAATTAAATTAAATTACATTACATTACATTACATTACATTACATTACATTAAGTCAAGTCAAGTCAAGTCAAGTCAAGTCAAGTCAATTGATACTAAAATTAAATTTAAATTTAAATTTAAAAGCAGAACATTTTGGTTATTAATGTAAAAAAATCGTCAAATACAAACCATTTAATGTTACAGCTGTATGTAAATACTTTGTCTTAATAAACAGTTAAAACTCACTTTTGAAGTCAGTGGAAAAAACATTGACCCCCTCAACATCGACTTGGTACATTCCAGCGTCTTCTGGGCTTAGACCATTAACACTGAAGACGAATTTTCGGCCAACCTGACGCAGAAAATGTTTCTCATCTGTGGCGGTGTTGAATGGAACCATTACACCATCCTGCGACACAAAATCAGAAAGTAAAATATCTTCGCACGGCCTTATGTTCTCATTTTTAGTATAAAAATGGACGTCATGTTTGACCTTAAAGAGGAAGATTCGGGCATTAGGGTCCTTGAGGTCCATCTCGAATTCAAACTCGGCACATCCTGGTGTCTTAACTTCGATGTGTTTCAGATTGCTCAGGTGTTCAACAAACTGTCAAAGGAAAAGTTAAAAATATGAACTTTTTAAACGGTACCACACCACGATTTACAGACACTTCCTAAGAAAAACATGTTTGGATTATTTTACCGGTCACAATCTGAAGACCTTCCATCGACAATTACTTTTTAACTTGATACATTATGCTTTTATGCACTTTTCTTTTTTTGTTGTTTTTACTACTTCAAGAAGTTCTCTAAATTGTTTATACAGAAGGTTCAATCAAACCTTAAAAGTAACTCCTGTGACAAGTCGCATAAACATTGTTCCAGTTCATTTCCATTTTTTTAATTTTGTTCAAAATATCAGATTACTAAGTATGGTGAACCCAATATCGTGTATCGGATCTAATCAAATGTACTAATTTTAAAATTCACCTGCGCCCGCTGCTCCTCAATTTCTCTTTTCTTCTCGTTCAGTTTCCTCAACATCCCGCGGAAGTCCGTCACACCGTATTCAATGCAGATGCGCTCGTAATCTTTCTTATCAGCGCTCAACAACAGCTCCCAAAACTTCTCATCAACTTCTCCATCTGCTCTTTCTTTCTTCTGCGTTTCAGCTCTGAGAAAACACAGCGATACACAACAGTACACAACCCTTTCCTGAGGGACTTCAGAGATGGACACCAATGCCTTTGGCGTGTCAACAAACCAGAGGTGAGATTGATAAAGATCTTACCGAGTCCTCAGGGACTTCTTTAAATCGGTAGCTGCTTTCTCTCGTTGTTCTGTAAATAAATAGAGTTGCACTTCTCATCTTCACCCTTTAACAGATTGCGTTTTTCTTTATATCATGACTCATAAAGAATTCATACGGACCTAGTCGTCCCTCCTGCAATGCTTTGCTCTTCTTGAACCCAACTAAAAGAGAAGAATTTGAGTCACATCTGTTACGTTAATTTGAATCTGCTTTGTAAGATATCGAGCACAGAAAAACCCTTTAAACATGTTCACAAGAAATCTGAAACGATTAGCTTTTCTACATCTACTGGATGCAAACGTCCCTAATAACATTTGAAGAAGTTCATACACACAAAAACTAAAAGTGTTCTTACCTTCAATGATATTGAGTGTGACTGTGACCACGGCACGTCCAAACTCATTCTCTGCGTAACACTTGTAGGTGTCAGCTTGGTCGACTCCAACATTAGACATCTGAATTATACAATTATTCTTTATTTGTATTATTTGATAAAGATGATTTTACAACACATGCTCATAGACATTTTTAATTACTTTTACGAGGTGGCAGTTCGTATGAATTTTGTTTTTTTCGTAGGCACAATATAACATTACTACATTACATTGCCAGAGGAAAAGAAAGAAAAGAAAGAGAAAAAATACAGAAAAAGAAACACATCAATAAATAAAGTTAAGTGCTTTAAACCATTACATGTGTTCAGAGCTTTTTTTCTTATCCATTTGTTACAATGTCATGACATGATAAAATGTAAAATGTTTTGTTTACATAAGGCCCACTTCGTTTTATGTCTATGATATTTACCTAATATAATAGCTGTATTCTGTATTGTTCATTACTTTGTAAATTATGATTTTCAAAGTAACAAAAACACAAATTTTCACCATACTTCCCGATTTTCTGTTAATATAACTTCCAAGTTAAAATTCTTGGTTTGGTAGGGTCTCTATTGCGCCAGTGACGTTAGGTTTAGGGGCGGGGCTTAATTAGTTTCAATACACATTCCCTCCGACAAAAGTTAACCATTCCTGTATTTAAAAAAAAAAATTGTATTCTAATGTAAGATGCAGTAGGTCCACAAAGAACATATTCCTGCAGAAAACTCTCAATACTGTCATTCATAAGTCTTCAAATCCCATGCGTGTCCGTTTGAAAAACAACTCATAATATGATTAGACTTTTAGCTGCCAATAAGATTGTAATACTTAATCTCCACTTAAATCCATTCTGGGGGTTTCTTTCAAAATGTCATAATAAGATATGAAAATCATTGGCATTAATGCTGTCATGTAAGTTAGACGTGTTGAAGCACCTGTAACTGATGTTCTCCTGATGCTTGATTGTAGGACACAACATATCTCTCAGGGTCAGATACATCCCCATTGTTTCGAGCCCATGTGACAGTCGGCGTCGGATCTCCATTGATAATGGATTTGAAACAGGCAAGCTTTCCTGAAAGAAAGAAACGACTGTGCTCATTATTCTTTGTCTATTAGAATCAATGATGGTTTGGTTACGCTGCAGTTCTCCACCTTCTTGAATCGTTATGGCGATGGGTTTGCGGATGAAGTCGGGGTGACTTTTTCCAGCAGGGATTTCCTCCACGAACTGTGTGATCATGACACCCGGGACCTTGGAGCGCTTTTTAATGGCCACTGCCGAGGAAATTAAGACGAAACGGTTAATAAAAAATCATGCAAAAATGTTCTGTTAGTAATTCGAGTAAATATGGATGCATATCTACCTTGCCCAGGTGCAGTTGGCTCAACATCTTTACTCTTTCTGAATTTCATCTCGGCGTTTTGGACTTACAGAACCCCGTCCTATAAAACCAATTGAAAAACATGCATGAACATCCCAGTGGACTATAAAATAATAGGCCTACACTTTCTGTGTATATGGATAATGTCCTGGTTGTTGACTCGAGCTTATATTGTTCGAGTTCTGGGGCAACTTTAAAGAGTTTCTTGTGTGTTTGGCTGTGCATGTGATGGGAAATAATAATGAATATCTGACTGTAAGCAGGTCTGCTCCCCGAGGCGGAAGCTTAGCGGGCTAAACCACGAGCTTCTGTCGGCTTTTCTCAAACATGAGGGCTCCAGCTGTCTCGGATGTAATTCATGGGCCAGTCACAGAGGGGAAAAAACTGGCCAACAGTGTCACTTACACCAATCTGCAACCTTAGGATTTAAGCTGTACGTCTTCGGTAACACTGATACAATTTGAGTAAACCTTGTGGATGCACTCAAAATTTATATGACACGGCTTTCGGAGAAGGAAGAGGCGTGAATGTGTCTGGAGGGGGTCATTTACTCCAATTGCTTTTATTCAGAGGAAAGCGTCTTTTGCCAAACAAGCCTGGTTTGTTCCCGTGATCAACTGTAAATAGGTTTCGACCACGTCTGGTGTTCAAAGGCTAAATTGAAATTCTCATGAAGCAGATTCAGCAGTTTTCTTGTGTAGTCATTTAAAGCGACGGTAAATTGAGGACTTCCCGTTTTAACACTATAGCATGTTCTCAAATGGCCCTGCGTGGTTTTGTCTCTTATAGGTCACATAGCTCATAAAACTATCCATCAAAACACAACCTCTGACGCACATATGCAGACTGCCACAGTTTCAAAAGACTACTTATATCTATGTATGTTTTTATATTTTTATTAAAAATTTCATTTCCTCAAACTTTTCCTAAAAATAAATACATATATTTTTGTGTTATTGCGTTTTTATTGTGTTAATTAGCTGTATTATTTTGAGTTATTATTACTTAATCAAAACAACCCAACTTGATTTCATTTTAGTTTGATTGATATTTATTGGAATACACAGTCAAAATCATGATTTTTGAAAACTAAATGTTTTTGCAAAGGAAGCTCTTCATTTGTAGTCGATATTATTCACAAATGTGACCCTGGTGGTAAAATCCAGGCTGAAGTGGCATAATCTAAAAGTGAGACTTTAGGGTCAAAGACATCATTAACATAAAAATGGTCTGTATTTATTGCTATAAATGAAAGATTTTGATGGATATACAGTACTTTTTAATTTATAAAATGATAATTAAGTTTTTTTAAAGAATACATTAACATTTATGTATTTTATTATTTGAAAAGAAAAAAACATCGTGAAAAACATTATGTTCAATTTTTAATATTGACAGAGCAAAGCCAAGTCAAAGACATCAAAGTTATATTTTCACAGAATGTTCTTTACACTATGTAGGATGATTTTGTGCAAAAAACAACAACAACAAACAAGTCAACCCCTGAAAAAACATAAGCGGTCTTTGTCAGATTATTTACAAAAGTGATAGTCTTGTAATATTGATACAATTCACGTTTAATCTGATTCTTAATTCACCAAACTATTCCTAGGATGAATTCGTATTATATACTGTAACAATAATCTACAAACGAGTCACTTCTGTTTCGCTTTAATTGTATGAAATAAATGAGGTGTGGAGTCATCACGTAGCAGTACATCATGATAAGTTTATCTGAAGACAGCTTGTTCTTATCGAGGATAACCATATTTGTCGGAGATGAAAAATAGCCATGCCTAGCAACAGAGACATATGATTGATTTATAAATATGCCCCAGGGACCCGTGTCCTGAGCTGTCAACCCCAAACTAATAGCACCATGGCTCTTCTTACCGCTCCAACACTTAAATGTCACATTTTATGACTTTGTTAAATTCTGTCTTCCATCCCCGGCTTAACCTGGATTTAGGGAACATTTGGAGAACATTTAACCAGCTGTAAGAACAATGAACAGTTATGTGTGCGTACGCGTCAGCATCAGTAGCCATGTATAGTTATGATGCCTATAAACAAGTGCATTATGTATCATAATGTGTACTAAAATACAATGCAGTTAACAATTAATAAAGAATCTATGGATGACATCACATTGCTTGTTCACGATTCAGTGATCTGAATGAATTAACCGCTCAAGTCAAATTTAAGATTATGTTACAGTCATAATTGAAATGATTTAACATTCATATGATTAAAACGAAGCCACACAGGGTGATTAACATCTTCGTCAAGTGTGGATCCAAAAAACATCTTTGTCAGGTTAATACACAATCGCCCAGCAACCTCAGGAATGATAAACCAATCGTTTTACATACCTTGAGTTTATATGATCTACGTCTTACAAAAATGCCTGAAACTAAACTTGGGTTCACACTAATACAGCAAACATTATCATTTTTTTTTAAAAACAGAAGTTTTCTGTGGGCTTCAGTATGTTGAGAATCATTTTAACACCAAGCTTACCATATCGAATATGTTGTTTGTCTGTGATGTGTATAACGGTCTTAAGACAACAGATGGTGCAGCATCAAGCGGTCATAAGATGATAATAGGAAACACTTTTGAATGGAATGGAAAGATATTTTTACATCAACACGTCTGTTTTCAGCTTAAAGGGACTATTTCACTTTCTCTGTGGAATCAAACGTTTTGCCCATTAATCTTTGATGTCACAAACTCATAAAATGGGTTTACCAAAAAAGAAGTCTCTTACATGTACAGTATATGTTGTCTCGCAAATTTTGCTAAAAGTACAAACAGGTTGGGCATAACATTTTGTATTTGCATTGAAAATGCATTTTGAGCAAAAATTATTGTATTCTTAGTCATCTAGTCAAACCATACTCAGATCTATCATCCAACCATATGCATCCATCCAAGGCCACCATTAAGTTAACAAGCAACCACGAGCGATCCTGATTGGTCAGACGTTCCTAATCTAATCCTTGTAAAATACTGTGGAAAGAACTTACTTTGTGAAGCGTTCCCCTCGCTCTTTGTGAAGCTTTGACCGCCGGCTCTTCACCTTTGCAGTTCAACTTGAGATGGTCCACCAAAGGTGTCCTGTTGCTCCTTAGGGCGGATAGATTTACCCTTGAGCACCCTTCAAAGACAAGATGAGGGTGTGTGACTCCTCCCTGACACATGAAATAAGGCTGGAGAATGCGCCGGAGAAGGTCTACTAAACTATGTTCTTATAAAGGAGGAACGCTGAAGGAGAAGGACGACGGCGATGGAATGGCTTTCTTGGACGACGTGAGGAGAAAGGTAAGTTTGTTCTATGACGGTGTAGAAACGTAAGAAATAAATGATATGGAAAAAAGATCCAAACATTTCACACAAAGATATTTTAAAATGAAGTCATTTTTGTTGTGAGATGATAGGAAGTATTGAGTATAAATTCTGTTGGGGTTTGGATATCTATACTTGATTGTATATATATATATATATTGTATACTTACTGTAAACCTTTTAAATTTTGGGGAATTCGTTTTTCTCAAGCAAACCTCTCTAAAGTCTTTAATTGGCCAGGACTGAACACCCTTTTCAGTTTTAGGTTACACTGGTATGTTCAGGCCAGGCCTTTATGGTTCATATATGTAACGGAAGAGATGGAGAGGTCATAACTCATGTTGATATAGTGAGTCGTAAGTGTGACACATGAGCACATAACTGCGCAACAGGACCTCTGCACTGATGTTACACGCTAACTTATGCCATTTTGACAACTTAATGGCCTTCAAAAACCAAGAACAAACCAAATATAACGAGGACAGAACGTTCCACTCTGTAGATCTTAATGTTGTCTTTAAGCAGGCAAGACTAACATGACTTCAAACATTGGGTTTTGGACCCATATTTTAAAATGGCAACACTTTAGGTTCCCTTTATGAAGCATTTATAAATGTGTTCTTCAATGATTAATAAGTCCTTAACTAAAGCATTATAAAGCAGTTATAACTGCATGAATAAAAAGGGGGATTTTAATGAAATACCTGCTATTTACAAAGCATTTATAACACAGGAGTTAAAAGGGCTCAGTACATGGCAGGTATTTCGTTAGTATCCCTCTTTTTATTCATGCAGTTATAACTCCTTCATAATGCATTTCTAAATGACTAATTATCATTAATGAACACATGTATAAAGGCTTTATAAAGGGAACCTTAGTGTAAAGTGTTACCATTAAAATATAAGTTCAAGTAATTTATCAATCTCCAGAATCCATAAACTTTAAATAGTGAAGTTAATTATAGACCACTTCGAAAGATGGTCCACGAGCACTTACGGTTTTAGTTTTTTTTAATCACACATATTTCAATACATCTTAAAGACATTTGTTTAACATTTTGATTTGGTTGTAATGTTTTTGTCGGTTGAATTTAAACGTTTGTGTAGCGTTAAAAGACTGAAACAACACCAGTCCAGGGCCCAGTTGGACAAACTTAGCTGCTAGTCTCTTTCTGACTAGCAATTAGTTTGGACTTATCAGATTTACTTTTCATATTTCAATTAGCCCAATATATCTTGTTATGTAACTGATTTAAAGAAGTTATGGCCAAATCTTGAAGAAAAAAAAATGAGATTCTAGAAATTCTAAGCAGTTTATGCATTCGGCCCCAGAGGATCTTCCTGTTTCAAAGTGACCTATATGTCAGTTATGGTGAACTCTGCACAATGAGACCTCTGCAATACATTGTGAGGGTTAAAGGGATGTGACCTTTCACCTATCCAGTGAGAAGTGAACACACACAGAGCAGCTATCACTGCAGTGACCGGGAAGCAATTGGGGGCCCTGAGAATCGAACCGGTGACCTTCTATGAGTCCAAATCTCTGACCACTAGGCCACAACTGCCCCATGTTTAAGAAATTCAAAATAGATTAGATTTATTTCATTAATGAAACCAAAATATTTATTTTATATTTTTTCTGTATATAATAGATTAGGATCTTGGGTAAAGTAAAAAAAATAGAATGATTGTTGTTGTCCTTTAATTAGCAGACTAATGGTTTTGTATCAGACTTTGAGAAGATAAATAACTGCAATCACAGCAACGGTTTGTACATACAGTAAGTGGATTATTTAAAGAGCAATATCCATCATGATGTTTGAAGTAAATTTTATTTATACCAAAACATTTGTTTTATGATGCAAATCTGTATATGTGCAGATGCTCTTGTGTTTTCTTCACACTGTAGCATTTTAGGCCAAGAAATAACAAGAAAAAAAGAGGCGAGGAAATCCAACAGATCAATTATTTTCCCTATACTGTAGTGCATGCTGTGAAAAATAACCATAGGACAATAAATAAATACCTAAATAAAATGTTGATTAAAATCATAACAGGGTTCAAATGAAATCTTTTATGAATCTGAATTGAGAACAAGCAGGCACAGCATGAGCACAGTACAATGTTTCTTTTTCTGTAAAACATGAGTCAGATTTTTGTGCTTGGAACTGTGTAATGACACACAATCTTTCACATGCAGTTGGTTTAACCGTCATTGTGTAAGTGATGAAATGTACTGCAAGGCACTCTACGTCACTTTGCATAAAAGCATTTGCCAAATGCATTAAATCTAAATGTAAAAAGGCCATGGCGTAGACCAATTCCCATGTGCCATAAAAATATGCTATTCTCCAAAAGAAGTATTTAATTCTGTACTTCTACTTCTACAAAGAGCCCAAAAACCGGTGAAAACAGCAGAAATGTTGGCTTGCATGCGGCGGTTTGAAAAACCTCATCATGTTGTGGTTTTATTCTGAAAAACAGAAAATCATAGTTAGATGATATGGGAATATTTTGAAATGCATATCTTTTACTAGAAATGTTAACTAAATAATTCAACTCAATAAATAACTTAACTAAATAATTGTATGTGTAGAAAACTAAACTGTTAGCGGTGCATTGAAAGAGCAATTTTGTAGTTGTTCTGGGCAAATCTGCAATAATGATCATTAACTAAATGGCCTACACTGCTTAAAAATCAAAACAAGTAGTTCTGCAGGTGAGTGTGTAGAATGCATGTTTTAAAGTCTTACCTCTGACGTTGAGTTTGGTAGAGCACTCGGCTCTTCCTAACTGGCTCTCGGCGGTGATTCTGTACTCTCCCATGTCTTTGGGTCCGACTCTAAGGATGAGCAGGGAACACACTCCGCAGGTGTTAGTGATGAGGTAGTTGGTGTTTGTGTTGATACTGACATTGTCACGGTACCAGGTGATGTGGGGCGTAGGTGTGCCCCCCAAGGCACAGGTCATGTAGCACTCGTAGCCTTGCGGGGCCGTGTGGATTTTCAGCGGGACCATGAACTTCGGAGGACTTTCAAAGTTGCATGTCTTAGACTCCAGGATGTTCAACTTGAATTTTTCTGCAAGAGATGAACCAGATGGATTTGTAAGGTATTAGACGTCAGGGGAATAGAGAGGTTAATGTATAACACACTACTGGTAAATAAGAACCCTGAGGTGTGGTGCATGTGCAAGCAGGGTGTTCTAGAGTAAACAGACACCCCCCGGTAGGAAAACACCTGGAAGGGCAAAAAAGTATTTACAGTACAGCCGTAAGGTGGTCCTCAACTTGTGCGTTGCAAGTTAAATGCCAAAATGGAAGGTGAAATGGCTGTTGATATTGTGTATTTGGGCAAAATTTCATCAGTTATTTTGTAATATGTCGAATACTACTTTAATTTTTGGCTCTGGGTTTGATGCAAGCTTGTTATAGTTTACCAGAACAACAACAAATTTAAACATTTCTGCTTACAGAAATCAATTAAATTATTGGGCTAAATATATATTTTTTAAACCTTAACTAAACAAAAGTCAGAAATGTTGCCTTGGGATAAACGGAAATAATTTTAAGCGGAGGCACTACAATTATTAACAAAAAATTATTAACAATTTATTAAAAAAAAATGTATTTATCAACTAGGGATGTTAAACAATTTAAAGCAAATTAATCGCATCCAAAATAAAACGTTGTGTTTATAAAAATGTACGTATATGTTTTATGTTTAATTTTGTTTTTAAATTTAAAAAAATGTTGTGTGCTATTGTCATTTTTTAATGAGTTAGGCCTGTTTAACGATGAATCGCATTGCATCCTGAATCGCAATGTTTATGTTAACGTAATATATGTCTGTGCAGTGTGCATATTTATTTTGTATTACTAAAACATACAAATACGTATATTTAAGAAAAATATAAAAATGAATATATATTTTTTTAAATCATATTAAACATGCAAATATTTTCTAAATATATACATGTCTGTGTTTACAAATACAAAAAATATATGCATAATGAAGAGACATATATTATTTAAACATAAACATTTACTCAGGATGCGATTCACCATTGAACAGTCTCAATATATCTCAATAAAACAATAAAAAAATGTCAAAAGCACACAACAAAATTTGACATAAAACATTAAACATATAAAATAAAAGCTCCTTCAAAACAATAATAAAACTACCATAAACATAAAACAAATCTATAATAACAAACCTTTTTTGCATGTGATGAGCCACTTGGGTGACTCCGATGGATCAGACAAGCCGATATCATTTTTGGAGTAGACGCGGAACTGGTATTCTCTCCCTGGTATGATGTTACATGCGGTGAAACGGTTGTTGAAAATGCGGTCTGCTACCGTGTGCCAGGTCCTCTTGACGGAGTCTCTCTTGGTCACCATGTAATGCAGGCGATCATCGCGCTTCTCGTCTGGTGACGGTTCCCAGGAAACTGTCACGGTGCCCGGCACGTTCTCATCCAGCTCGGCGGGCCCGGGAGGCTTCGGTTCATCTGCATCAAAACAAACCGGTACTTCAATACCAGGACTGGCAGTTGACAAAGCCATTACTTGTAAATTGTTGTACAGAGCAAGCGCATATTGTTTTAATAACTATGAAGCGTCCACAGACGAGAATTCCCTCATCTTACCTGTGACTCTAATCTCAATACTGAAGGTCTCCTGTCCCACCACGTTCTTGACTATGATGGTGTAGATTCCTGTATCGGAGCGTTCTGCAGATGGGATCAGGATTTGAGATCCTCCCTCGGCATTGCTGATAGTGACCCGTTTAGACACTGGACTCCCATCTTTAAGCCAGATGACATCAGGGCACGGAGACGCCTATAAAAATATACAATACATCAGTGTAGAAATAAGACACATGGGACTCACATGGTTTTAGAATTTCTCTATACCTCGAAGTTCACGTAGAATCGTGCAGCATTTCCAGCTCTGACCACCATGAAGCTCTTTATCTTAGCGTTGGTGAATCTTGGTCTCACTAGGATCAAAAACAAGAGCAGGGATTGAGAGGTGGATGTTACTTTAAGGTTAAGTATTAAGGTTACCCAGTGTAGAAAGGTAGGCCCCTTGATGCAAACAACTCACCTGGAGGGGGCATTGCCAACACGTAGTTGTTTAGCTCTTGTGGTTGACCTTCTCCACCGTCATTGGTGGCAACCACTCTAACCCAATACATGCCCATCGATTTCATTCCCTTCACAGTGTAGGAGGTCATGTTGATAGCGTTGGTGTTGCATCGATTCCAATCTGGGTTCTCAGCGGGCCTGATGTCAACAAAGTACCCTTTGGCTTCGTCCTGCACACCTGCCTGCTCTTTTGTTTTAGTCCAAGACAAGGACAGGGTGGTGTAGGTGGAATCTGTCACTTTAAGATCAACCACTTTACCGGGAGGTTCTAATGAGGAAACGGAGAGCGTCGGCGTGAGGATTTCCACAACACATTGGGAGAGAAAATATGGAGAAGCTTGTAAAACCAACAATCTGTGAAGTGCAGTGACTTACTTTGTGGATCTCTGGCGAATACAAATTCTGAGGGAACGCTTGGTTCTCCAGCTCCTGATATGTTGACAGCAGACACACGGAATTCATACTCCATTCCTTCAACTATATCTATAGCAGCGTATTTCTTTGCTGCGGATGGTAAATGAGAGGAAAAGTTGACATTAGGGATGCACCGATATGTAAATTCTGGCCAACAATGATAATCGTTTAACATTGGAAGTCGATTACCGATATACAGTATCTAAATATTAATATAAAATCCCAAAGACTGAAACAAAAGGCAAAAAGTGGACAACTGCTTTTAATTGAAAACCCTGACTGCAGAAAACAAGGTAACCATTAGTTCTCTTCTTTTCCCCTGAAAATCATGTACGAAGTCTATTTTACACTAGTTAACGATTCTTTAACCTTCAAACTTTTCTGGTATACTTTCCATACAATAAACAAAACTATAGTTCTTCCAGAGCAACCCAGAAAAAGTTTCTTTATAACCACATGTCTCAACCAACAGGTCTAAAAACAGAAAGCATTCCGACAAATGTTTGATTCAAACAATATGGTTTTGTTCCTACAATTTAATTTATAAATAATATCTACATATTGAACCTACATAAAAAACCTACATAAATATAATGCCGATAATTTATCGCGCATCCCTAGATGATATGAAATAGTAGTTTGAAATAGAATACGTTCCTTCAGTATTTTCTTGATAAATAATCACATAACTTTTTTTAATATATAATCCGTGACACATCGACGTTTCTTTATGTCACACTGTATCACAGGGCAGCACAATATATCCAAATTATGAGAATGCACATTTCAATGATTTGCATTAACGCTCTCAGAATTATGTTTTTATTTCACAATATCTAAAATAAACCAGTGGTTCTCAAACTTTTTTGTTGTAAGGCCCCCTTTGTTTAGAATGCATTGCTTTGCAGCCCCCCAAATAAAGATTTATAATCTTAAACTCGGGATTTAATTAAACCAAAAACATTTTTAGTTATACAATGCTGGAACATCAATTCTTTTGGTTGGTGGTCTTATTTTTTATGTTTAATTGCATAAAATCTATGATGAATTTCTATATTTCATAAAATGCCGCAAGATCCATCTTGGGGTCCCCAGGTGGGTCACGGCTCCCAGTTTGAGAACCACTGCTATAAACATAACCGTTTACATTCAGAGGCTGTAATGATGCATTTATTTCCTAAGAAAGAATATGTAACATGTATGTTAGTTATATGATTTTAAGTTAATTAATTTGACTAGAAATAATAATTTGAGCTGAATCATTCTTGTATTTCACATTATTCAGCAACTTTAATATCGTTCATTGCTACTGTAAAACCGTTTTTTGTTTATTCCGAATGAAATTATTTAGAAACCAAGGACAAAATAGTGTACTGTACACCCAAACTAAACTATAAAAACTCAGTAAAAACGTGGGACAGTGTTCAAACCTTGGATGAGCTCCGCCTGTGGATTGACCTGACCCCACAGGTTGCTTCCCTTTTTGCGTTTCTCCACGTTATAACCCAAAATATTAGTTCCTCCGGTGCTGGTTGGGGGACTCCACGTCAGGTTAATGCAATTCCTGAAGGAACTGACTACTTTGGGAGCAGACGGCGGGCCGGGATACGCTGTAAAGTAAGACAACATTTCGATGTTAACCGAGACACATCTGGGTGAGCAGCACTACGGTTGAGTGAGTAAATATGTATTCCAATCACCTTTAGTGCCAGCCTGAACATCTTCCGTCTCCATCAGCTCACTGGTGCCCTCTTCAGTCTGGGCTCTGATACGGTAGCAGTATCTCCTGCCGTGGTCGACGTCACTGTCTTTGTAGTGGGCTTCAGGTGGGATCTGGCCTATTTTTTTCCACGTGTTGCGCCCGACTTGATTGCGCTCAAGTATGTAATGTTTAATCGGACATCCGCCGTCGTCTTTTGGAGGTCTCCATTTGACCTCGATGCAGTTGGAAGACGCCTCGATGATCTCCAGAGGTCCAAGTGGAGGGTTAGGCTTATCTAAAGTCATTTAAAGACAAAATGTATGACAATTTTTTTACAAAAAACCCTACAATTGCTATTAAGTTGATGTGGATGATTGGTTTCTACTTACCGAGTACAACTAAATCAGTAAGTGCTTCCACGGTGCCAAACTCGTTTTTGATTTTGATCTTTATCTGGCCGGTGTCTTTACGCTGTAGTTTGTTAAGAAGCAGACGGCTCTGTCCATCTAAAATCTCAATCCTGCAGTTGTTGTCTTGCGTAAACTCCTCGCCGTCTTTGTACCACTTAACTTTGCATGGCTCATGGCCAACATATGACATTCTGAAGGACGCTTTTTGATTATGTTTCACCACAATAGGCTTGGCGAATTCTTCACAATCACTAGCATTGAGCCTTGGTGGATCTTAACAAGAAAAATGTTGAATTGAACAGACGTGATCTGCAGGACATTCATACAAACTGATCTGGAATTGGAAAACACACCTTCAACCGCAATTAAACATTCAGTTTTGCGCCCATCAGCCTCAAATTTGTATTTTCCGGCATATTCTTCTGTGACTTTGTGAATTTTCAGTTTATGACTCACACCGTCCTGGCTGATGGTCATGCCCTCACTGGTGTCAGTAATCTGGAGAGAATAAAAAAATCCAGATAATGGTTTACATACAGACGGTCATAATAATATAATATATTAAGTTGCATTACAATATAATTTAATAAAATATGATATAATATAATAAACTATACAAACAAGCAGAAATATTTAATAAAAAAATAAAAAAAATGATGATGATTAATATGCCTGATGAACGTTGCAGGACCTAAACGTACAAAATATGTTTGCAAGCTATGTTAACTAACTGGATTTTCTGCCCTCTGTATTTATAATATTAGTTGAATACCTAAAGACATTTTTTCAGGTGTAAGGAATTCATTTCTAAAGCCATTTAAGACAGCGTTTTCTAAACATATACGAAACAAAAAAATACAGAGAACAAACATTTCTTTATCATGTGTCTAGACATTTCTTTAAAGCTTTCTATTTCTATTAATCGTCTTTCTTCGACCTTGACTCATAAATACAGTCCGTATGTGTGTATGTGGTTGGTACCTCTGTGCCATCTTTGTACCAGATGCCCTTTGCCTCAGCACTGCTAAGTTTGCAGACCAGTTCAGCCGCTTCTCCTACAAAAGCTTTACAGTCATCCAGGCCGGCAGAAAAGTGCACACCGGGATCTGCACGTGATTCATACACAAGATTAGCATTGAAAATCACACTTGAGATCAAAACTGACTGTGAGATTTGCAGATGAAATGGATTTTAGCATGAGTCATGTTACACGCTCAAATGTGAACCACTGTGAATCCACAACCTCTCTATCGCCATCTCTGTTTGAACCATATAATTGCAAGTTACATCATGTACTTTATGTAGGTTGCAGTCAAATAACATCAATTTAACATTTAATTCAAAATTGTGCCTGACGGTTTAAATTACTAATCATAATTATAAGCGTACAGTTGCAAATCGGGAAAAGGGTTATGTACTTGCTATATCACTCTTTATTTATAACTTGGAATATATAAATTGCAATTTTAACATTGCAATTCGTAAAACGTGAAGCGTCTTGGTAAAGCCTTACAATCGTCTTAAGTGTTGACTTCCCTTAAATCAATCTTCTTAAAATCCAAGGTTTAGGTAAGCTATAAATTAAACTATCATGTGGTTGACCACTAGGGGCACACCAACTGAAACCCGAGTGGTATTTCAAATTCAGCTTGTCTAATGCCAACATTATACAGTTTTATCCGAGCGCAAATGTTCTGATTTTAGTATTATTTGTTGTCTGGGTATCAACCAAACTGAACATGTTCTTGTGTTGAACTGTGCATGACATGAATGTTGAGTGAATTTTCTTCTTGTGGAAAACAGTTGATCCTAATAATCCTACTGTCAAGTCTTCATCTGGAACATCTTCTGGTCTTTAGGTGCGAGATACGTAAACATCTTCTCTTGGTCCTCACGTGTAAGACAAGATTCAAGTCGATTGCATTTAAGACTTTGTTGTTGGTTGACTGGCTCTTAGTAACACAAGCCGGGCACAGTGAGGACAATACAAGCGTGTATACGCACAAAAAGCAGACGCACACAAACAAGGCATAAGAAATATTTGTTATATTGCAGACAGGCTGAATATGCTGTTGAATCTTTGAATTTAAGTTTTTTAAGTTGTTTAAAGCTCTTGAGACTTTGGGATATTAGAAAAATAAAGTGCGAACGATTTCATTATTTCACAAACAAAGTTATCAAACACCAACTGTCATTATGTGACCTACTATTGGCAAACTAACGTTGTCTACACAAAGATGCACGTTTTCTAAATAAAGGTGTCAGGTCATCCATTGCTTAGCCACATTTTTAAACAAAACGTGCCTGTGCAAACAAAACCCAAATAGCAACCAGATTTGACCTGATAAAGCTGAAGAATTATTTGAAGAATGTGCAAAAATGGTCATCACTGTGATGCAGGAACAGAAGTCTGACTAAAACTTTCTTATTTAAAGTAACTAAAAGGAAAATAGTGTTTGAATAACTTTGTTTCAATTGTGTTTTATTATATAAATTAGACTTAGCGGTACATCACACAGTTACTCAAAACCCTCAACTCGCGGGCAAAGTCATTTCTGTACTAAATGACTTCGATCACATTGCATTCATGCAACTGTCAAAATAACTAAATATCACCCGTCTCTTACCAACAACCTTCTCTGGAACCTGTGCTCCATGCTTTGAGCGACCCGAACGCTTTGTGGCATCACTTGACTCTTTATCATCTTCAGTCCCTTTGTCGTCTTCTGCAGCTGCACCGCCGCTGCCGTCTGATGGACCCCCTGGACCTGGGGGCTTTCCGGGACCTGGCGGATCCCCAGAACCCGAAGCGCTACCAGAACCCGAGGGGGTCCCGGAACCTGTAGCGTTGTCAGAACCGGACGGGGTTCCCGTACCCGATGCGCTACCAGAACCAGATGGAGCTCCAGAACCGGGTGACTTTGCCGAATCTGACTTCTTGTCGGACCCGGATGGCTTGCCGGTTCCTTTATCTGATGGATTACTTCCACCTTCAATCACACCGTGAGTCGGTGAAGAGCATTTTTTCGGAAAATAAGGAAGAGGGAACAAAGAATACAAGAAAAAAGAACTAACAAACAAATAACAGCAATTGAAAAGAAGAGTGATAATATGACAAAAATGAACAGAACACTAGAAACAAATAACAGCGTCTCACAAAGACATCTCGCACACAAACTGAGCATCCTATTTGGTTTTTGGTGTGTATGCAAGAATTTCTGTGAGATATGATGATGGTTAATATTTCATCAAGGGTGTCAATAGGGCTGTCACCATTATGAGATATTGCTGACGAATAATTGCCTAAGAAATAATTCCGATTATGACGATTAATTGTCTGTTAAAAGGTTTTGACAATTATAACGAATAATTATAATTAATTTTTAAGTGAATAAATCTAGATAAATTAAGAGATGTGAAAATTCTGTATATAACTCATAACCGTCCCTGAAGAGTGACCTTAACAGAAGAAATGGATATATGAGGATGATGTCGTCTTGCCGTGTAGATGCAGCAAATCTGGAATCCCTTTATTAAAACTCATGATCATTATTTAATAATTGTGACAGCCCTAGATGTCAATGCAATTTGCAATTTTTATATTTTTAGCTTTAAAGTGGAGCTGTTAAGTGTCTTAATGTTTACACACTGAAAACAATAACAAACCAACATCAGAGAGGAACACGATAAACAAACAAACAGACAAAATCAACAGACAAACAAAGTGTTTGAACACCAAACACAAGCAACATGTTTACAGCAATATCAGTTTAGAAAACTGTAAACATTTTGGAAAAGAATTCCCTGAGCAATTTATTGCAATATATAACATGTTGTGATTGCATTTCTCTCTCTTTGTTGAACACAATATTTTACCCTTTCAAATTATTATAAGTATTAATAATAAGATCTTATTCAACGATCTGATTATTAATAATCATGCCTTACACTCAATGTTGGATTACGTACAAGATATTTCATATGTTGTTAATATCACATCAAATCTTTAACAAATAAAAATATTAATGTTAAAACTCAAAGGATTGCTATCCATGTTTGAAAAAAACACCCTTAATTTTATTCAGTTTCTCTAAAAAGTTAAACTTTTCCCTTCATGCCGTTTTAGTGGGTTTTAACCAAACTCTTACCAACGACAGTGTCTGGTAACAGCGGGCCCTGTCTGACACGAGTGATGACCTCAGCGTCCTCGTCCACGCTCGCATCAGGAGCAGCGCTGGGTGTGTTTGAGTTTCCTATCATGATTTTTGATGTAAACTGTCAATTAATCAACATATGATGTGGGACGCATGTGATTATTTGTGTGTTTGTGGCCCCTCTCTTCTTGTACCCCTGTTTTCTGGCTTCAGGCTAATTATTGTAAGATACTCTAATACTGTATCAGCTTATTAGCAAGGGCTACAAAAGCAATGTTTTACAGATGATAAAATGACGGTTTTTGGATTGTATTAAAAGATATGAATATTATTTTAGTTACTGATTTTATAGTGAGCTACACCACAATGCAGAACTTTATTATCCTTAGACGAAATTTGTTTGTTATTTGCAAGCAATAGAGGCGTTTAAAGAAACTCAGAAAGTCATTTCGAGCCACAGATTCCCTTGAGACCTTTGAATGGGTTTTCAGAAAAGCGTTTTTCCTTTCATAAGTAACACAAGGTCTAGGGTCTTTATTACTTGAAGAAATGCTTGTTTTGTTCTGCAATATAATATACACCCAGTCATCCCTCAAATGTGAATTCTAAAACCAATGTATTCTCTGAAAATGTATGCTGCTTACAATTGGACTTTAAGATGACATCACTGAACAGCTCTGTTACTCTAAAATAATAGTTGGACGAAATGTTTCCTAGATAGACTCTTTTCTAGGAGAACCATTACCAGCATATTTTTTTAAATAAGAGATGGAAACACAACTATGTGTCTGAATCCATCATTCTAAACAGAGAAGGAATGTTTTTAGAAAGAAAGTTTCAGGCCCCTTGTTGTATTAAATCCTTACCTATGACAGTATCAGGCACGAGAGGTCCTGCTCTCTGGCGCTTTTTGTCTCCACCTCCAGCTCCATCACCACCTTCCCCTCCTGAACCACCTGCTCCACCGGCGCCTCCTGCTCCACCGGCGCCTCCTGCTACACCGACGCCTCCTGCCCCAACGGCGCCTCCTGCTCCACCGGCGCCTCCTGCTCCACCGGCGCCTCCTGCCCCAACGGCGCCTCCAGCGTCTCCTGCACCACCAGCTCCACCGGCAACTCCCTCTCCTCCAGCTCCACCAGCACCTCCAGTTTCAACAGATCCTTTGCCTTCTGAAGCTCCTCCTGTTCCTGTAGCTCCTTTAGCCCCAGCTGCTCTTCCAGGACCACCGACACCGCCAGGACCACCGACACCGCCAGGACCACCGACACCGCCTGGACCACCGACACCGCCTGGACCACCGACACCGCCAGGACCACCGACACTGCCAGGACCACCGACACTGCCAGGACCACCGACACTGCCAGGACCACCGACACCGCCAGTGACACCGACACCGCTTCTAGCTTCAGCCCCTGCAAGGCCTGCAGCCATCGCAGCAGCCGCCTTTGCTCCAGCCGCAGCCGCCTCCTCCTCACTCAGGCCCTTGCTACGGGCTTTAAGCTCCGCTGCCTTCCTTGCTTCCTCCTCAGCTTGCGCTTTGGCTTTAGCGGACGCAGCTAGTGCTGCTTTATCAGCCGCAGCTTTAGCTTCCGCCGCAGACATTCCTTTGGCTTTAGCCGCTTTAAGAGCATCCTCTGCAGCTTTAGCAGCCGCTGCCGCCGCCGACTGCGCAGCCGCTTTAGCTGCTTCAGCTTCGGCCGCCGCTCTGGCTCTTTCTTCGGCTTCTGCCGCTTGACGTTCGGCCTGAGCTTTCTTAGCGGTCTCCATCGCGTCCACCATCTCCTTCTTGTGCTTCTCCGCCTGCTCGGCAGCAATCTTCTCCAAATCACCTCCACCGCCACCTGCCTGAGTAGTCTTACGGGCTTTCTTCTTGCCCTTCGATGCCGGATCTTTGTCAGCTGATTAAGTTTGAGGAATTTCAAAATAGTTTTTAAAATAGCATTTCAATTTATCAAAATGTTTAATAAAATGTACATTTTAAAAGTGATTTGAGATTTTCCTGTACATACCTTCTACAATAAGCCAAGCACTGCTGGACTTTATTCCAGCTATGGCAGCGTAGATTCCCGTGTCAAGAGGCATACAATCAATTACTTTCAACCTGTGGATCAGGTTATCCTCCGAAACAGTAATCTCAAATTTCTCACTGTTGGTCAGCGGGGTGTTTTTTAGGGTCCAAACAATCTTATTTAGGGGTTGAGTTAGGACACACTCAAAGAGGGCGTCTTCTCTCTCTTCTGCCTTCACCTCTTGAATCTTCAGTGCAAATTCCACAGGAGCAACTGCAGGTTAAATATGAAGAGATAGAACTGTGGTCAGTCTTCTGAATGACAATATGCAGTTTACTGACATACATAGATATGATGTAATATCAAAGCCTAAAATATGCAAAATGCAACTGAAATATGTCACAAGATCTGAAAAATCGCATCTGAATCTGGCCCGAGATGCGCTATGAAACTTACTCTTGAAATCTGTTGAGAAGACATTTACACCCTCAACATCCACTTGATAAATTCCGGCATCTTCAGGATTGAGATTTTTAACAGTGAAGATGTATTTTTTGCCAACTTGCTTCAAACCGTGCTTCATGTCAGCCTCAACGTCTCTGCCGAACGGAATCATGACACCATCCTAAACAAAATGTAAAGAAAGTAGGATTCAGAGCCGTTTGTGACTGTCAAAGCCCTGATGACTGATTCACAGTTCTCACCTTGTAGAGGAAAATACGACTGTTGGGGTCTTTAAGTTCCATTTCCAGTTCAAAGGTGGCAGCATCTTCGCCCTTCACCTCAATGGGTTTCAGATTACTCAGATGTTGGATGAACTAAACCAAGGAAACAAACAGAAAATGTATGTCCATAGTAGCCAAAATGTGAAGCCATTTTGTTTTTTAAAGAAAACTTTTTACCTGTGCCTGCTCCTCCTCTCTCTCCTTCTTCATCTCCACCAGTTTCTTCAGGAGGCCACGGAAATCCTTGATACCGTACTCGCCGCAAATATGCTCGTAATCTTTCTTCTCTGCGCTTAGCAACAATTCCCATACTGCTTCGTCAATGTCACCTTCTTTCTTCTCTTCAACTTTTTTGCCAGCGCTTTAGTAACATAAGGTTGACAAATATAAGCTCCGGGCCATGAGATAGCACCTAATTTTATTAGCCTGACCAACATATTTATTTAATGCATATGAGCTTTGTTTTTTAAGCGTATATTTGTGTACTTCTAGACATTCTCTAATGCGTGAAAAAAAGATGACTCCTCTTGCACTTGCAGTTTGGTCCAATCATAGAACCTCTAGAATGTGAATGTCCCTCCCCCAATACCAAACAAAGAAGTAGCAAATCATCAGCAAATTCATGTCCGTGACACAACTAAAGTCTGTGTTTTAAGGCTTTTCAATATATAGTGGTTTGCTGTTTAAATAGAAAATATGTCATCATATGAAAAAAAATCTGACATATGAATCAAAGCTAAAGTGAAATTGCATAATTGATGTCATATATGACCGAAACAATATCTCACCCTCTTCTGAGCTTTCTTCTAAACTCTGCAGGGTCATCGACTACTGTAAAAATGCAAAAAACAAACAGAAGGAAATGAATTCTTGTTTGTCGTATTCATTGTCAAAAGTATTTCCTTCCACTGCTCTGATAAACGTGTCTCACGGGGATCTTACCCTCTTCAGCTTTTTTCCATTCTCTCTCCTTTTTGAATCCGACTAAAAAAGAACAACAACAAAAAAACACTGCATGACTACGTTTGATATTATTTTGGAATAACCATTCACTCTATAACATCCAATAAACTACCGGATTGTATGAAGTCATGTTTTGAGGTCATGTTAGAAGAAAGTACCTTCGATGATGTTGAGAACAACAGTACACACGGCCTTTCCGAATTCATTGGTAGCATAGCATTTATAAGTATCAGCCTCAGCACCGCTGACTTTGGGAATCTGCAAAAAGAAATAATCCAATTGGAAAAATCAAGCAACGAGTGAGTTGTTGTCATATCACAGTGAAAGCGCGCATCTTTATACTTTAGCTTTGAACGAAGAGCATGTTGAGAAGAAGATACCTCCAAAGTATATTCCTCGGTTGATGGGTCATATTTGCACTGAAACTTTTGCGGGTCTTTCATTTCTCCATTGGCTCTGCTCCAGGTTACAGTAGGTAAGGGATCACCGATCACTTTGGCTTTAAAAATAGCTAGCTTTCCTGTTTAATGACAACTGAAGTTACGACAGATTCATTTATACAGCATTATTATTTAAAACTACTGTATGTGTGAAAAGGATTATCGATATTTAATGAATTCTATCTTTAAAAAAACGTTGAGGGTGTTTAATAGGGGTGTAACGCTTCGCGAATTTGAATACATAATGCACGCAAATGCCTTGTTCACTCCAAAGACTAAATTCAGAGGGATCTGCCCTTCGAAGGAAGTAGGGCATTGGAATGATGACTATATTTGAACGTGTCCTGTGATGGTTCGGTACAAATACACGTACCGTAACACCCCTAGTATTTAGTCATGGATGTTGGAGATTAACAAGCATTTTGGTTTAATTTCTAATAACTTACATTTTACTTTCCAATTTTTATTAAAATTCATGTGATAATGTGTTCAGGGATTTAAACATTTTCGACACATTTGATAACATTCATGCTGCTCATAAATAATTATTTTGACGCTTGAATATTTGTTTTTTGTAAAATTGCCCAAGGGAATGGTTCTCAATTCATTAATCAATGAAACATTAAAGTTTAAAATAGAAATAAAAACGGAAATAAACTCCAATATTGTCGAAAAAGCATCCCAGGATTCATCTCACTTAGTTGAATGAGAGAATGTCCAAAGTTAACAAAACGGCAATGGAACAACATATTTACATTCTCTTATTTGTTTTGTTTAATTTTTTTTGGGGGGGGGGGATTTGTATCCTAAAATACAGACAATTATAATGATAAAGAACAAGTAGGTCAGTCCAAACTTTCATTTGGACTCATATATACTGTTCTACTCATTAAAATGGTTAAAAAAACGACAAGTGATCATCTTGAAAACATTCCTGAGCTGTACTGCATGGAAGGAGAAAGCTAGTTGAAAATATAAAGAAACAACACAAACATTTAGCTTGAAAGGTCATTAAGTAGGAATACATTTCTCAGCTTGCTCTGTGCCTTTCAAACCAGCGTGACATGGGATATATGCTATTTGGTTTCGCTCCCTCAGTACATATATAACCGTAGTCACATGTTAAAGCTGGAAGACATGCAGTGAACACGGTAACTCAATCACCTGTTAATTCGCTCGATGTGTACATACAGCACAGGCGTGTTGATCCTACATATGTGCTCACGGCTTGTTAACGGCACACATGAGATTAACATTCAGCTGTCGCACCTGATCGCACATGCCTTCACTCACGTTTCTATTTTATTCTTCTGTTTTAATGTGCTTACCTTCTTGAATGGTTAAGGCGATGGGCTTACGGGTGAAGTCGGGAGTAGTTTTCCCCTCGGGAAGTTCCTCCATGTACTGTGTAATCATAACACCGGGAACCTTCGATCTCTTCTTGATGCCTGAGAAAATCCACATTCAGAGTTCAGTGTTACAAAAAACATCAGCAGATGCACACAGACATAAAATATATAATGTTGCTTGTACTTCACAACGTATAACAGAACCGTGGATTGCATGATGTGAAATACATTTGAAGACAAATTTGCTTGAAATGTTTGTCACATATTTTAGAGCTGCGAAAGAACTAAAAACATGGTTTTGGTTGCAAAATGAACACAGCAATTGATGCCGTTTTTACGATTTAAGAACAAAAATCGTCGGTTTGGGAATTGAAACGGAGTTACTTGTGACATTTATGTAAGTGATAATGTACAGACAGCCGGTTGTAATTGCAAAAATAAGCCCCGACAGATTGATCATACTGAAATGCTTATGTCGCGATAACATTTGGTTGCTTGTACATTATCACGCTTATTACACGGCTACTTGCCACATGAGAATAAAGCTAGACATGAAATGTGATTTTGAAATATTTTATTAGCTTATTTTTACCGGATGCAGACCTTCCACAAGGAAAAGCTGTTAACTTTCAGTTTTAAGATAAGGAATGACGTTCAAATGTCACGAACTGGCAATTTGGTTTAATCTTTGTAAATACAATGTCACATAAAAAACATATTTATATATATTTTTGTGTACTATTTAACTGTACCTGTCAAAATGATTTGCAGCATCCGGGTTACCGTGCAATATTAGTTTTGAAGGGTTGTTATCTTGGAATAACAAACCTGCAAATGTCACGACTGGCCAATCAAAATCAAGCATTCCGACGAGCCGTGTAATAAAGTACCACAAACTCTATGGACGCATATGTGACGTGTGACTATATACTCTATGATGACGTGCGTCTGCTAAAATCTCAGCCGGCTAAGCCACTTCCCCTCTGTAGTGAATGAGGTAACTTGTCAGCAAGCGATAAGGATACGTTTAGTAAAAAAATGTGTCTGAAACAAATCTTCAGGTTATTTGCTAAAGTTAAATTACATGAAACCGACATTTTACAGAAAATCTGATCCGACAGCTTAGGCCGTGTTTACATTTGACTTATTTTTTGACAAGAAAAAATTGAGAATAGCGCCTTTTAAGTGAAAAAACACTTGCAGCGTTGTGGTTACAAATAACAGCCAGCAATGTTCAAAGATTGTATTTGTGAAAGGAACAGCTTATCACATATTTAAAAACTACAATGCTTATTTCTCGCTAGAAACGCACTGGTAAATTATTGAAAGTGTAAATTAAACTAACATTTAGTACAAAACTATGCTCCAACTGACATATAGGCCACCATTCGAGCTTGAGCCTTCTCGACCAATCACATTCCTCGCCTGTTGTTATGGAAACGACAGGTCTCTGTCATTGGTTAGCTGTGAAAAAGGTGCTTGACGTAGGGCGTTTTTTTTCAGAAAAGTTGAACTTTTTTCGATCTCTTAAGACGCTTTCAGCTGCAGAAAAAGACGCTGGTGTTAAAAAAAGCGTTTAGGACTTTTTTGAAAACACGGTGTACTCAATAGGATTTTAATGTAAAACAGATGCTAGCAGCTTCAAAAAAGAAGTCAAATTGTGAACATGGCCTTTATGTAGAAATCATTATTATAAGCTTTCCAAATCAATAAGATTTTTGTTTATATTTATCAAAATAGTTACAGATTGCAGCATTAAATACCTGGTTTGTGAAAAATGCATCAGTTAAAACAATTGTAATCTTAAGCATGCTCATGTTCTGAATTAATTTTGCTTTCACACCGAATAAGTTCATGCAGTCTTGAAAAATTTCAACTGACATCCATCAGCAAACTTTCTCACTGATTGTCCCGAAATTCAAAACAGGGACAAAGCTTTTGAAATTTCCTGTCCAAATATTTTTGTTGTACTAGGAAATACTTCACCACTGGATTCAACAATTTCATTGTGTTTTGAAATGACACCAATCTGAACCTGTGCATGCGCATGATGAAAGACACAATGGTGTGCATTCTTGTGGCACGTTTGACTTTCAATGTGTGCGTGCAGATATTCAGGCTGCTGTCATTCAGAGACCTTACCTCGTCTCGAGGGCAGAATTTCCAGTCCTGGTACAGACACAACATTACAGTTCAACAGCGACAAAGGATCAGGGAAAACAAGGAGGGAGAACGTGAAATGATAAATCCCGGCAAAGTGTTTCAGTTGACAAGGTAATGGACAAACATGGAATTACTCACAAATACAACCAAACACACAGGACAGGGAAAAGACAGGGCAGGTTAAAGCAATACAACTTCAGTATTCAATCCATTAGGGAGTTGAATGTGACATTACAATAGACAAACATTAAAAAGAAACAAAACAAACAAACTGGGAAAACAACAAAAGCGCAAAACGTGACTAAAAATGATCACCCATGGTTGCTTAAAGAAGGAGGAGTACATAAAAACAAAGTAAAAATCATTTAAAACATTAAATCTTTACATCTTTGGCTCGGTGTGTCAATGGGAAATATCAAATATATTTCCATACATGTATTGTTTGACTCGTTGTTTATACAAAAATCTCACCTTTTTAATCTTAATTGTTAAAGTTAAGGGAATTGTTCACCGAAATATGAACTTTAAATACAAACTTTTCTCATAATTTACTCGTTTTATAATTATTCCCATATATATATTTCTGGTCTTTGTACATGTTTCCTCAATAGAACACAAGCAAATTATTTGTATATTAAAATGTTAAGTGTTATCTCATTTCTTATAGACTGGCACCAACAGGACAAAGCACATGCAGGAAACAAATCCTTTAACAATGTTTGGAAATCAAGGGCTGCACAACGAATTGTTGTGACCATTCGTTTACAAAAAATCTTTGTTTAAATTGATGTGTGTGTATATAGTGTATAAAAATGATGTATTTATAAATACACACATACATGTTTATATTTAGGAAATATTAAATTTATATTATACATAAATATATGTATTTAATATATACATATACATTTTTTTTAATTATACATGCGTGTGGGTGTATTTATAAATACGTAATTATCATACACAGTACACGCACATACATTATGTAAGCAAAAACTTTTATTCTGAAAACCTATGCAGCCCTTTTATACTCCTCAATGACACACCAAAATGAAAAAAAATGAACCCCTCCTCAAAGGAAATAAAAAAATAAAGTGAATACGTAAGAAAAACTGAAATAATCAAACATAACAAATGTTTAATGGGTGGAAGTTTTGCAATGTTCAGCCGAGGCTGAAAACAAAACAGAGCTGCGGCACGGTGGAAATAGTGGAACACAGGTTTGAATTTGGCCTGCTTCGTGTCCTGATCCTCTCTCTAAATGCATATCCTGTACAATATGAAACAGAGAGGGTTGATGGCTTGTCCCTTGCATCCATGGTTACACAATTCAAAGATGCTTGCGGTTCGCTGCACTCTAGATGAAGGCCACACGAGCACAAATAAAGGCCCGATTGCTAGAGTTATATTTACAGCATCCTCTTCATTTGCATATTGTGCAGCGTGGCGTGTTTCCATCCCACGACCCACGACAATCAACAGCTGCCTCATCATTCACGTGTTTAAATAAATTTGTCCGGCTAGGTTAGATTCAACACTTGCTTTTATCTCGTCTTGCTCTTGCAGGCCCTCAGGGACAAATATATTATTCGCTCTGCCACAGAGAGGAGGTCATTAGATTTTATCGGGAAAATCCGCCATCGTTTTCGTAGACCTTCTATAAATGAGGCTCGGTTCTTTCGAGTGTGTCAAATAATCATAATGAATATAATAAAAACTGATGAACTAAATGACATCCCCCGAGACAAGTAACTGTTGGAAAAGTAAAATAAAGAATTACGTAAGAGAATAAGAAAAAACCTTTCCCTCCGCTGGGCTTTTCTACTTTTCCTTCACGTACGTCGCTGGGGGATTTGTTGTTCCAGTAATTCAGTAATGGAGCATTTGGACAGGGTTCGGTGCCCGTGTCAGCCTGCTATATGGGAGAGAGGACAATTATATTGTTCTTACCGCCCTGCCCGGCAGCAGTCGGATCCGAAACCTTCGCTTTTTTCCACATCTTGATGTAGACTAATGGCTCAAGACTTCAGAAGCTGCTCTGGGTGTGAGAAAAACAAAACAAAAAGGTCAGATTTATTTCATTCTTATTAAACATCTTTGCTCAATACAAGGTTACGTTAGAAGATGTGTTGGTACAAAAAAAAGCGAACAGATCCATAACAACCAGTCCTCTAATCTGATTGGCTATGGTGAGAGATAAATATTTCCTTTGGGTCATTCTGTTTCAAGACTTCAAAACATTTATTGAGATTAAGCGGGCAGCGCTTCAAAACAGAGAAGAATGAACATCTGTTAATGTAAATAATGTAACCATTACAGTAAGTTACCTGTCAGAGAAATTCATGTAAAACGGAGTAAACGTGCACAAAGATAAGGGCAAAGCAGAGAGACGGTTATCCCGTTCGTTGAGATGTGATGTAGTACGACAGTGCAGTGCATTATGGTCCATTAGACAGGCTTTGGGCCCAGTCAGCAAAACTGCCACAGCACTAGTCATTCATCCTTTAAAATCCATTCACATATACAGATGAGATCCAGTCAGTCTTCACTAGCACTTGTGGAGAACCAATATAGGAGTTTGACATATTTGGATTTAACCGTCCCCATCGGGGAGACATTTTTCATTTGAGGGAGAGTGCTTTAAATATTTCATAGCGCCAATGATTTTTAGCTCTGTTCTAAAACCTAGTGAGCCATCTATGTAGGTAAATGCCTCCTAAGGCAACATCCTAACTAAAACATAACCTCACGAGTGACCGTTTTGGAATGCTATACATAGGCATCATCCTGGGAATAGCACTCCTCATGTGAGGCACAATTGCTTTCAATTGATCTTATATGTAGAATTTAAACTTAAATAGGCATTCAAATACATAACATGCAAATATTGGCTTTAGTTTAGTCACTGTGCTCATTTTAGTGTATTCTGGGATGCATCTTTTTCTTGAATTATAAGCTACAATTTGGTTGAAATATTGTAAAATATAAAATGTGTGAATTAAAGGTCCAACGTGTAATTTTTTTGGATTATCTATGGACAGATACGCCATATAATAAACATAACAACGTATGTCTTCAGAGGTGTGTAGAGTTGTACAGAGGTGTTTATAACCTTAGAATGAGCTATTTCTATCTTCATAAACCTCGGGTCTCCTTACAAGGAATTCGCCATGTTGTTTCTAAACGGACAAATAGCTCTACAGAGCGCATTACGTAATTGCCTTATCTACTTCGGCAAATAGGGGGAAAACGTGACGATGTCAGCCACCGTAGTGCTTCAAAAAAGGGAGGGGAGAGGGGTGGAGGTCGCCGTTGGTTACAAAACGCAACCTCACCACTAGATGCCACTAAATTTCATACACTGGACCTCAAAAAAGAGCTAATTTCTGATTGAGTCTTTATAAAAATTCAAATTATTTTGCAATATTTATTCACAATACACAATATTTATTATTTGCATTTAAACAAACAGCCTTTAAAATGTTTTTTAACCCCTTATACTTTATATTTTGGATCAGCTTGCACATCATTAGTGTGCTACACCTTCAGCCATCCCATAAAACTCTCTTAAGACATCTCATCGTGTTTAAAACAGAGCTTTTGGATTTCGAATCATCCCCTCTTCCAAAGTCTTCGATGATTCTCTTGTAATCAATAGCGTTCTCCATCTCTGAACCTGCGATGCAGGTTCTTTTATTCACTGGATCTTTTTTCTATGCCGTGCTGTGCTACATCAGTCAACTGGTCAAGAAGCTTATGGCAGAACGTTTCGTACACAATAGTGTCATGATTGACCTCTTACAGACACTGCACGGAACATAATGGGCTATAAATGCACGCGTTACGGGCATCACAATTCTGAAGTCTGATGGATGTGTCATCTATCTGCATGCACACATCATTTGGATGATTTGACTTGTCATTTCGGTCAGATAATGTTTCCATTGCTCGCATAATTGACAGGCACACTGTGACGCCATTATAACTGCTTTTAATAGGTTTTTGCAAATCATTTTCAGCTTTGGTTTTAACAAGTGAATAAACATGTATGTCTTTTATAATTGGCCAGATACTCTTGCGTATAGTTAAATAATTTAATGTATCAAAATATATTGTGTATGCTTAGGATATGAAAACAAAAAGGCTTTTAAAATAGACAGTACTGTTACTACCAATTCATCTGCCACCTGGTTGAAGAAAGATTGCTCCAGATGCCAACGTCTTGTAAACCATGAAAAGAACAAGGAAAAACAAAATACAACACAGACCACAGTAAATACAGGTTCACTCGCAGCCTGGTGTGTGTTTTTGTTTCGTGGAGTAAATTATTGGCTGTCAAAAGTATGAAACCATCAAAATTTGAGAGACATTATAAGACAAATTGGCCAATTTTCCCACTGAGCCCATGTCAGGTTAATAATTTCGGCTGGAATTGGAACAGCTTTAGAAGTGCAACTGAGCCGGAGATTAAAGCAAATAAGATATATATTTTGGGCTTGTGCAGTTCTAAATTACGAAAAGAAATGCTGGGTTGATTTTAAACCATGGTTGGGTAAAATATGAACCAACCTAAAGGAACAGTTCACCCAAAAACGAAAATTCTCTCTTCATTTACTCCCCTTAAGTATTCCAAATCTATAAACTGTATAAATCTTATAAGTATAAACTATATAAATCTTCATACATTTCTTGGTTCTGTTGAACACAAAAGAAGATATTTTGAAGAATGTTGGAAAACAAACAGTTCTGGGCACTTTTGACTGCTATTGTAATTTTTTCTGCTATGGCAGTCAACAGGATCAAAAAACTGTTTGGTTACAAGCAGTCTACCAAATATCTTCCTTTGTGTTTCTTTAGACCAAAGACATTTAAACAGATGTAAACAACAACTCGAGGGCGAGTAAATGATCATAGTTTTTATTTTGGGGTGAACTGCTGGTTTAAATGAACATATAAAAGAACCAAGAAAATATTGAAACAACCCAGAATTTGTTCATTTAAAGCAAAGGTTGAGTTTGACCACATTTTCCCCTTATATGGGAAAAAAAACTAATTTGAGATTTTGGGTCATCCCTTGTGTGTTAAACAGTGTTGTCGCTGTGTTGGGTTCCAACCTGATGTCCTATGAAATAACTTGCTTCAGGGTTCAACTTGAGGTCCTAAAAGAAAACCCAATGGACAACATTTACTGTAATTACAGAACACAGACACATTCAGAATCTACATTTCAAAACGACTGTTTATGTTGTGTCTTGGGTGTCACATGTTTAAATGTGTCCCTAGCAGCCCTGTTTTGGCATCTTATCATTTCTGAGAATTAGCCACGTAAGCCTGCTGAGCTAAACATCCCAACTCTCAGACCTGCCAAGCTGCGGGTCTTCTCCAGTTTACATGCAACCTGAGCCTGAGCCACCACCCAGCACAATGTCACATGCTTCTGTGGAGGAAAAAATAACCATTTCTTGACTTCATCCCATTGGCATGCTAAGCGTTCCATACTTAATGGCTGGAATACACTACAAGACTTTTTAAAATCTGAACAGATTTTTAAACTAGACATACACTTACAGACTTTTTGAATGTTTCAGATAGAAATGCGGATTAAATCTGCAGACTGGCACAGACCGAAAATCTGGGCAAAATCTGAGCAAAAGTCTTGTAGTGTAGTTTATCCTTAAAGGGACAGTACACCCCAAAAATGTTTCAATCAAGTATGAAGAAAATTCACATCATCCTCTTTAAAACAATATTAGTGGATGGGAACTTGCTTGACAGTCCGCAACAAAGACATTCTGCTTTTATTATTCATCAAATTCACTTGCAAGTGTTGCCTGGGTTAGCTTAACATGTAGTTTTCCCACCCTGTGTCTCTGATAAAGAGAAGCGGTGCATAAAAGGAAACGTTTTGATGGGTGCCAGAAAGAGCAGCCATGCTTCATAATATAATTATGTGCCAGAGGCCTGCCAGGCCGTATAATAACAGTGTATGAGTAAACTACCACTTCACACGACTATATGAAAAGCGAGTCTAATGACACGCTCAAGTTTAAAACCATACCGTTAACCTTTTTCTTCCGCGTGCAAAATTGCTCTTCTGACATGTTTAGTTGGACGCAGTCATTTGTCAAATGATAGGCTATCGAGCCTTAGCAAAGCCCTCGGTGGTGCTGGGTATTTACATTTCCTGAAACTGGTAAAGTTCAGCGAGCGAGCCACTTAGTGGATAATAGCATACGCACCATTAGCGTGCGAAACATTAGCATGGTGACATTTACGTTAACGGCGACTCAAGGTCTGCTTAAGGCTACGCCGAGGGCCCTTTTCATCTCCATCCATGGAAATATCTTCAATTATGTCCTCTCTCTATATTTGCAAAAATGAACCAGTTTTAGAGGCATTAGCCCATTACGCTAGGCTAATGCTTTAAAAGGAAAATTGTAATAAAGTGCGTCTCATTTACGAGCGGTGATAATTTTAGTAATGACCTTATCACGCCAAGTTACTCACTCGGTCAATATCGACGACAACCGTCGGTCTGCTTCTCTCTTAAGAATATCTGGCAACGAGCCCCAGAGGTCCCGTACTGTCGCAGCATGTGTTTAAGGTGAGGAAATATCCACCATATAAATCAGCCGGCCGGTCTGTACTTTATTTAGAGAATAAGAGATGCGATTCTAGAGGTTGTTTAAGTGAGAGAAAATCACCCTCGGTAATAAGCAAAGCCAATTTTGTTCAGTCCATCAGCCCATTTCTCTGATTGGTGATAAACTCTTGTCTCCTTCTGTCTTGTCAACATCGACCAGTTCAAACAGCTCCCCTCGGATACTCTCGCCAGGCTCTCACATGTCCCCGTGCAATTCTTAACATGAGCGAGATAAAAGCAGAAAGTAGCATCCGGAGGGCAGCTTTAAAGATTAATTTATGTGAAGTTGTGACGTGGTGAATGACTGCGGTGCCAATTTGTTTATTTCCTTTTTCTAACGGCTAACATTTCAGGGACATCTTAAAACTTTTAGATTTGCAGAATCTTTTGACATCATCGCTGACACACCCAACCAGCTGGTATTGCCTGCTTCCTCCGTAGCTTACGTATTCCACAGCAGTAACGTTTTGGCGCTCAGGTTTTTTTTTAATTTACAACAGGAGCAAGTCATGCAAAAAATTAATCACTGAAGATCTATTCTATTATCTGACAGAAAAACTCATGTAGAACATCAGACACCGATTACATATGGATTATTATACAAGCACAGAGTCGCACACACAGATCCAACCGCCGATTAAAAATCCATCATGGCTTCATTTGATCCGATTCCCCATCTATAGTTAGAACATCCGTGCAACCGCTCTGATCTGATCTGACTTCACGACACCTGACCACCGGCTCTCATCTCACAGATTCCACACCATGAATACCAAACTGACGGTTCGGCTCGAGCCGAGACCAACCCCTATGACTTTTTTTTTCGTGAGGCCACCCGGCTATCCGAGATCTTCTGGAACAGAATACACTTATGATCGTTGAATTCCAATATTACCTATTAACTTGGTCTTTAAAGTGGAAGTCTGTAAAGCAGCAGCAGATCACTTTGAAGTTTAGTGTTATGAGTCAAGGTAACATCTGAGGTTGTCAGCATTGCATTGTAAAAGCTCTGTGCTATATTAAGTCGAACTACAGACATAGACGCACCCGCTTTTTTTTTAAACATTCTCAGTTAGTACACTGCAAAACAACATACGAGTGTCGACACACAACGCACTGGGTGGTGAGATGGTAGGCTCCTATCACTTTGGGTACTTCATGCACTGTTCAGTTTTCTGTATGTACAGCAGTGTCCCATATGACTGCATGTTTTTTATTTATTTATATATATAGCGTAGGTATTTTTCCTACAGAGCGTGGGTTGTTCTGGCTGCAATTTGCAAAGCCGAACTAATGTAATGACATAATGCGCTGTATATGTCTATATGGGCGAAATGACAAACAAAACGACCACAAGAACAAAAAAGGATGCACAAAATCCCTACCTGCACAGAGATCTGTGTTCCTCTGCTTCTCTCAGGTTGTGCTCTGGCCTCTTCTGATATTTGAGTGCTGCCTCCAAGTTGTCGAAGGTAATAAATCCGTTGAGCTGCGTGTGTGTGTGCGTGTGTGTATTAGAGACTCTAAAGCCATTCCCTATGCACTCAACCTTGGCTTCCACCAAAATAAGGTTCGCTTTTCGAATGGAGGGTCCGTGAGTAGTTTTAACACCTCTCTGCCATTGGCGTCTCATAACGTACAATGGCATTTGAAACGATCTAGTTCAACCAAACACTAACAGACAAGTGTACACAGAGATTTACGACGTGGTTATGTAAACTGTGAACACTTCTTTAGAAATGAAAATACACAAACTTCCGAGTGGTTTCACGTAAAACTGCAATATTATTAAATGGAAAGCAAAACAAGACTTTCGCTGAAGATATTTGTACTGCGATATACTAGTTTCATAAGACATATCAATTTCAAAAATGTTTTTTAGCCACGCCAAGTCACAAATATACGACAAATGTATTGTTTAAAGACCAAATGTTTGATTTAGTAGCCCTTAAATGTCGATATCAGTATGTGGATTCTTGCCTTTTTATTTTTCTTACAGCATTTAAGAGAAGCATCTGAGATGCAGATGACCGCATCATTCTCTTGAGCATCATTGAGAAACGAAGATTTCCTCCGGGATCCGTTTAACTAGGGCTGTCGAACGATTAATTGCGATTATTTACATAATATATATTTGTGTACTTTGCACATCATTTTGTATTTATAAAACATTCACATACATGCATATATTTAAGGAAAATATTAAAATTCTAAATATGTATGCATGTATGTGTATGTGTTTATAAATACTAAAGTAATCTTCACAGTACACAGAAATTGATTATGTAAAAACAAACTTTTATTCTGGATGCGATTAATGGTGATTAACAGTTTGACAGCCTTAAGTTAAACAATGTTCCAACACCACAGGTAATACTAAACAATGCACTGCCGCATACTTCTAGGCTTGTTTATGCCAAAAATGCATAAACGGTATTAATAAACCACACAAATCTAAAATATTAGGATCATAAACACAAAACAAAAAATGTCCTACTATCTCGATAGTAACAGAAATCATGTCTCTCTTTTAATTCTCTGCAAAACAAAACAATAAAAAAATTGCTTGTGATTCCACTCACTTGGCAAAAACTGAGTGATATTTTATGTCGCTGATAAAATGAAGCGTTTTATGTTCCACCACTGAGAGCATGCAGTGATCTAAAACAGCCCAAGTCAAAGAGTTCTGATGGCAATTTACCATTACAAGCACCACTACATCCACTGGGGGGGTCTGTCAAACAATTACATGCTAAAACATAGTACTGTTTCACACTGTATTACAAAGTCCTATTTTAAATAATGGATTTCTAAAATATCAACATTGATGATAAACCAGTTAAGAACGGATCACTGCATGCACCTACATTATAAATAAGTCATGTAGACCATAATGAGAAAACAAATTTGCTGTCAATGAAAGAAAGACTAATGTAGCTGGATGCTAGGGGTGTGACGAGACACTTATCCCACGAAACGAGACTGGGTTCACGAGAGCAAGATTTTGAGTTTTTTTGATGAAATATATAGAGAATATATGAAATTTATTGTATTTTATTGACCTTAAAAACACAAAATGCTTAATATGATGGCATTATAAAATCAACTTGTACGTTACGAAATAAATTAAACTTCTATTTTAACTAATTATATAATGCATTAATAAACAATATGAATTACACTGCCCATTTTTTTGTAACAAACTCAAATGACAGGCACTAATTGCACGAAAAGTATACTTTTTTTAACTAAGAGGCGCAGCTTTTAGTAAAGAGCTGTGGTTGTTTTCTCAATATTATTTTGCATAGAGCTGGTGTTAGCAGAGGTGGCGATCATATACGTTTTACATGTAGACATTTATCAGATGATTTTATCCAAAGCGACTTACAAATGAGGTAAACAATGGAAGTAATCCTCCTTCCTCCACTGACTGTCCCCTCAAAGCAATTTTTTTTAATATTTTATGCATTTGGCATAATATTTTTATTAACTTTTTTATCCAAAGTGACTTACATTGTATTACACCACACATTTTATCCTAGTACGGCAATCCTCTGGGATCGAACCCAAGACCTTGGCGTTGCTAGCCCCATGCTCTACCCACTTAGCTACAGGAAAGCTATAGCCTATGCTAGTCACCCTCATGTTTCACTGCAATATTTTGTCATTCTATGATGTCACTGCCAGTGTGATTGGAACCCAACACACAAGCACTTGAATATCTATTGAAATGACTTGTTTGATATTCTGACATGTGAAGGCTAACCTGCACTATAGGGGGAAGACAGCTAATCCTTTTGGAGCCGTGAATGACAAAGGTCACAGTTTTTTATTAGCCCCCCAATTAAAGTGAACCGTGGCCTTGTAACGCAGTCTACAAATGGAAGCAGGAAAAATGGTTACATTGTGCAATGAGCAAAGTTATGCAGGGAAGAATCAGATTCTCTGCTCATGATGGATTTGGACATATGGTGCGGAGTACACGCAAGCAACAAAAAGATTATGAACTCTTTTATCGCAAAGAGACCGCAAGCACATGACATACAGCTTTAGAGACAAAAACTGATTTTAAATGCAAGAGACAATTTTAGTTCAACGTGATCTTAGGATCATTGATTTTGGAGTTAATTGTTCTTTTGTCTTTTTGGGAATATCTACATTTCTTACGTGGAGTCTAAAGGGCAACAACACATAACATACACTACATATTCCTCAAGTTTATTCTCCCTTGGTTCTTAATATAGCGTGTTGCCTTACTCGAATGTTTGCACCTTTTGCAAGCGTGAAAAACTGAATCTCGACATCACACAGCCACTGCTGAGAAGATCTCAAACGTGCAGAAGATGCTGGAAACTGTAAAAAAATGTGCAGCACCTGGAGGAGGGCAGCTTCACTTCTCACAAAGCTGAGACTTCTTTCACAAAACAAAATAGAAACAGATCATTGAAAATTGAGAAACGACACCATATCGTTTGTGCAAATGGAATTATTTTGACTTGTGGAATATATGTAAATATCTCGTGTGAGAAATAAAGAACAACTCTGACTTCAACAAGCTTTCATTTGTATGTATTTGTTTCATTATTCAGCTTCCATAGCTCTTTGTTGCAAAAAAATTCTGTATTGTTTACATATTAGGGATCTGAACAAGGAAGGATTTTGCTGACAAAAACAAAAAATAACATTCTAATTAACATTTTATTATGTGGTGAGCGCAGAAAAAGTAACACACTTGAGGTTGTGCCATATTGTGGGTATAATGAAGACTGAAGGGCTTGAAAATGTAGCACAGCCTCTAATTCCTTATAAATAAATCTAAATAATAATCCATCTGTTTAGGAAGCACATGTTATTTTCCATATGGAGAATATGGAGAGCACCTTATATAATATATTGAAATGATCCTTAAACGGATACTACAGAAGGCCGCAAATAAATTGATGACCTGAATATGGAGCGCTCTTAAAACACTCCAGTAAGCATTTGAACTTTCACTGATGCACCGCTATAGGTTTAACAAGTTTCCTTTTATATACAACAAACCCAGCGCACACAGCTGGTAGTAAATGAACAGCGTTCATAAGATCATGGCATAGCAAACTGAATGCCAGTTATGTTTTATGCAGTTATTATAGCAAATGTGCCAAATTCTGGGATGAAATGAGTCAGACAAAAAAGGAAGATTTTCTATTATTGCCTCTTTTCTTTCTTAATCTACTTACATAAAATCAAAGCCTATTCTTCATATAATCATATCAAACTCTTTTTTTCTAGTTAAAATACATTTGTAGACAATGTGTCTTGAATACACGGAAAGTCTCTTTTGTCTTATAAAACTGACAGGTTTTTCACTTATCACTGTCCTTAAAGGAGCAGTTCACCTTCAAAATGAAAATGCTGCCATCATCAACCAACCCTGTATGACTTCCTTTCTTCTCCAGAACACAAAATAAGATATTTGGAAAAAAGTTGGTAACAGAAAAGCACAGCCCCACCATTCACTTCTATTATAACCAATGCAAGAGAATTGTTAAAGACATTCTTCAAAATATCTTCTTTTGTGTTCCACGCAAGATTAAAAAAATTAGAGATTCTCTAATCACATGCCTTCATATCATAAAACAAGAATAAAAAAGGGCAAAAATTACAGCTAGATATCAAGATTCACAAGGGATTCACATTTAAGTCTATAAGAAATGCATTGTGTTAATTATATGAAAAGCATTTGTCAACCGCAAAATGCCGATCCAAAAAAATACTCCCAAAAATATAGGGGATTATAACACCTTGTCCTACTAAATGAATAATTATTTGAATATATCTTGAGAACTAGATCCTCAAGACTTTCATTTAAAATGCTAAACTGTATGGTTTTAGCTAGAAAAGGGCTAAACAGGCAAGCTTTATTACCTTAATAAAACCCATGACCTCAATATATTATAAGCTATTATACAAAGAGTAATACAATTAAAAATTTATAAAACAAATGTATTCTGTAATTGTTTCATTCAGTCACTGTTCTCCATGTCATCCGTTCTCACTTGTTAATTAATAACAACATCCGTAGAAAGTGAAAAAGTCAATTATATCTTTCCCAGGGTGTTAATCTGTGCCTCATATGCAAATAAGAGAGGAAATGACAAAGGCTGATTTCAAAGTGTTAGGCAATCGTCCAATATGCAAATGCGGATAAAAGTCATGTGTATTTATATCTGAAAAGAACCAAATAAAGTCAATGCAAGCTTGCACTCATTTAACCTAGACATAACTTTACATTAACCACCGTTTTTATGTTTGGGGTCACAGAGATGCCACAGATTCCTCAATGTTAATAATGTTTTATATTTAAGGGCCTTGGTTTCTGAACAAGAATATGAGGGTAAGGGCTTAAACAATTTGGATCATTTGTAAACCCAGAATAAAATAATATAATAATGTGAAAAAGCATAAGATGATGCAGTCGGTGAAAGCAAACCATTGGTGTAAGTCAATTATTTTTTAAATCAGCTTTTGAGTTCAGATGTATTGAATTTTTATTTTTCAGTACTCCTAAGTCTAGCACGGTCCTTTCGATAACCCCAAGCTTTATAAGTAAATCTTTCTTTATTCTATTACCCAACAGCTGAATCAGCATCCCTGCTCTTCTAGTTTCCAATATATATGTTATAATCCTGTTCGAAGAATGTTCAAATTCAATACTACAGAAATATTATTTTTGCAAATATTACAATATCCAGAGATAATGTACTTGCAAGGTCAGCTTAACTTATAAGGCTTAAAATCTAACCAAAGAATGCCCTGCATACAATGACTCGATTTGCAGAAACCTCATTTTATTTAATCGCATGACTAACGGTTGAATTTCATACACGTATCATTTCTGTCACATGTCCTAACTTAAATAACTTAAAAAAAATTTGACTTTTATCCCGTTGACACCATTATATCCAGGCTGTGAAAAGTAGATATTAGCGTTCTTTTTCTCACAAGCTGTAATCATGCTAAACTGACTTTAAATATATTTGAAACCTGAGTTAAGAATACTCACTTGCATGTCCAAGAATTGGGCAGCACTTATAAGTTTTATTTTGTTTTATTTTTGCTCCAACGGCCCAGAAAATCAAAAAACGTGACGGGTACAATAATACATAAACCTTTAATTTTACAGCAAAGTGTATTATAATGTAAAGAACGCATACTTTACACCACTCTAGGTTTTCTAGTGCTATGTGGGGAGCAGCAGTGAGTGATAGGCAGCGGTTGGGACGACATCACTTCCAAAGCCTTTAGTGACAAAAGGTCATCCATTCAAACCCTAACACGAGACGTCTGATTTACAGCGCCTTCACAGTAGCTATTCCAAAACAGCCAGCACCGAGCACAACACCAGACAGCATGTAAATCTGAGGTTATTTTTGGAGAACACCTCATTAAATGACTGACTGTGGAGAGGCTACTGGAAGGTGGGAAAGTCTGTCACATACACATTGCCTCAAAGTAATCTGGATCTATTGACACCCAACAGTGCTGTCGTTGAAAGCACATTTTTATCATCGTTGCCTACATGTGGTCATTAATACTACGTTTATGTTTTATCATGTAATGTTCACATTGTACTTGGTACACGTTGTACCTAAAATAAAAGCATGGGTAAATATAAATTGTGAGTCATACACTTGTATATTTATATAAATGAGCTGTCAGCTGATCTGCTGAGACCACCAAAGAAAGAAATCTCAACAATGTGCTCAGATCCAGCAGTATACCAAGTTCCCAGTACTCTCAGAACAGATCTGAATGTACAAAATTATTTATGAGCAAAATACTTTAAGTTATTTGAGCTGAATACTACTCAATTTCATAGCTTTGCACTCATTAGACATCCCACTTCTCATCTGTTTCTATTTTTATAGCTCCTACTGACTTTTAGAAGGAAACATTTGCGATGAAGTTGACACTTAAATGAAAACTCCTTGACACTCCACTAGACCTGAGCAATAAAAAGCAACCAGACCCCTGAGAAATAAACATTTTCCTCCAGAGGTACCTCTAAACGGTTCGTTTTTAATGTTGTTTATGCCACTCTTAATAAGGATTTTTAGGTATAAATCGTCAGTTAAACACTCAACGGGATTAGGTTTTATTAACTTAACCATCCCAGATGGCCAGAAAGGAACTCCATGGTCTCCCATAGACAACATTAAGGAAATAATGGGAAAGGGAATATTTTAAGAGTCTGGTTGCAAAATGAAATAACTCTGTTTAAAAAGGAAAAAAATCATGTTTTTTTATTGTGTATTCAAATTTATAACAATCAAACTGCAGATGTTGTTTTTATTTAGGCCAAAATTACAAAAAAATACAGCAACTACCCCACAATAAAAACATGATAACATAATCAAAAACGTGATTTTTTTAAAAACTGAGTTTTCTTATTTTCGAACAATACTCTTTACTTTCTAAAAAACATTCTTGTTTGTCGCACAACTGTATTGTAAATGCAAACAGCAAGGTGCAGTTTTCGGGGGGAAATAGCATATGTGCGTAATGAAATGTCAACAGCTTATCTTCGAATTTCTGCAAGCAGGGACATGGAGTCGCACCAAAGTTAATCAGTTAGAACTGCTGGATCTTGCAGTTATAAATATACCACGTCACGCATGCAAATATTTCCAAACGAGAAACGATGCATCACAATCATTTTTAAATATCGACGCTGTCTGCATCTCTTCCTAAAGGTTTATCGGATTATCTAATAGCAATTCAAACCGGCGGCAATGACTTTGATCACAAACACGAACTCAATACAAGCTATGCACATACTCCTGAAATAAAGCTATTCAGCCTGAATTCATTTCCAAACCACAAAAATTTGTTCCTTCCCACTGGATTAATTGCTTCCTCATTTGTTTAAACTGCTGCATATGAAATGTTTTGCAGGCTGCGATTTTGCTGCAATACAGAGGAAATTGTATTAGGTTTTGCTCTCACCGATCTCAGTTTCTCAGTGGTGTGTTTGTGTTGGAAATCAAGTTCAAGAGACTATTAAGCAGCTCTCCCATGGCTAAATGATAACCATGTGTGAGAGTATTAGAAGGCCTCCAGCAGGTCAAAGCTACAATGTGTGTGGGGAAAAAACGTTCCCAAAATCAATCATTTGGCCACAACTGTTTTACATTCTTTCACATTGACACGTTGAAAACGGCAGGTGCTTTTCTGCTGTTCAGTAAGCGTTCTCCTAAATTTGTCATCCACACTTAAACCGCAGTAGAAAGCATACCACTTTTAAAACATCATGGCGTACCTTATAATCACCAAAAATAAAGGAAAACGCAGTGCCAGGGCCCTCAAAATATTTTTTTGAATTATACAGAATAGTGCAATGTACTGTACTGTATGTTTCAGACCTAATTGTAAGTCACGTATAAAATTACCGCGGTTTTATTGTAGTAAAAGTATAGTAAGTAAACATGTTTTTGCTCATGCATTGGCTACCATTTGTATTATGAGGTGCTTTATAAGTATTATACTAATAATTATATTTACTTTGCTTATTATACTTATACAAGTATTGTACTTTTATTATTTTATTGTTTTTTTTAATATGCTTTTTGTTGTCTTTATGCTGTCCCAATTGCTTCCATTGCTTACCCCACCGGTAAGTTGCTTTGGATAAAAGCGTCCGCTAAATGACTAAATGTAACTGTAACGGTACATTTGTGGTAACTATGGTTTTGCTACAAATACCATAGTTACAGTATCATTAGTATACTCATGTTTAATTTTCGTAAAGTAAGATGAAGCACTTATTCAGATTTGTGTTTTGCCCTGATATTTATGTTTCCATATACATATTGAAAAAGTCTATAACGGTTCGTTTTGATATTTCCCTTCCACCAATCCAACCCAATGAACGGAAGTCATCACGCGCCATCTACAGACATTCATCAATGTAAACGTTGATAAATCAATGTCTAGCCTTCACTTACCTGTGTCAAACACCATCCTTCGATCAATTCGGTAGACCGTGTCGTCCAGTCTTGAAGTTGTGACAGGATTCTTGAAAATGTGGATTTCAAGTGTCTCTCACTTGTTGATGTGGTTTAACGTTACTCCACATGGACTTCATGACGCAGAATTTCGACATTGACAATAATTGTTTATCTATGAGACATATTTTCGATAGTTGAACTTGAATATATAACAAAAGAGAAATAAGCTTGTTTTCGAGGAAATTCATTTGAGCAGCATATCACACAAGCGTTAGGCCTTTACGTTTGACGTACGTCATTTTAATATGCATTCTGATTTGTCAGTTGCCTTAAAATACGTCTTTATACCGCCTTTGCATTCTCCTACTTTGGAGCTGTCACCTGAGAGAAATAAATGATCCCTCCACATTGTATTGTGCTTATAAACGAATGAATTTTACTAGATTAAGGTGATTGATAAGTTTTATTGCTTGCCTCCCCTCACAGTCCACCCCTGCGTTTCGTGTTTGCCTTTTTGCAGCGCAGCGCAGACCGATGGGCGTATGACATCAAAGTACCGCGAGAGCAAGTCTAAAGATTACACAGCATTCTACTCTCGCGATACTTTGATTACACGCCGATCGCAGATGAAGTCGAACACACTAATTGTTGATTCATGACAGGGAACGGTGGAGACGATATAAAGTACTATATTCGATGTTCTGCTGTAGAAACATTGGTAACTTCTGTTCTCTTACACTAAAGCTAGCAGTTAATTACTGTTAAATGAGTCTTGTCTTGTCAGTTGTCTCTGAATCCAATTTCAATCACGTTACTGCTTAATTCAACAAGAGAGAACAGCAGATAAATGTTACACTTCAATCCAGCGCATATTCATTTTTTATATTTTTTAATGCAAGTTTTGCAGAAACGAAAAGTTGAATCGAAATGAAACTACACAGCATGTTTTTTGGGTGGTAAAACCATAGTAATCAGTGTTCACCATGGTTTTACTACAGTAAAGAAGAGTCAGGGCGAGGTTTATTAAAGGGACAGTTAACCATGTTGTCTCTATGATATTCACTCTGCAGGCTGACACCAGAACAATCTCAACCTTGAACATTGCCAAAGAGTCCTGTCATATTTTTAATAAGCCTGACATATGACGTGTATCACTAACCACATGCATTAGGCACAGATCTAAATATATTAAGCGCATTAATCGTGCTTGCATGACCCCCGATTCTTGTCCACCTGGAAGTGTCATCAAAAGTGGGAGGGGCATGTGAGTCTGTGGGCGGGGAGATGGCCTGGCATGTTCCCGTGCATCATGTGATCTGCAAGGCCAGGCTGAGAACCATGGGAGCGGTGCGCGGAGAAGTGAGATGTGTCTATTTTCAGCTGCAGTCAATACGTTTCATTTTTCAGCTTGGGATATCGAAATGGGAGATGCCAAAGCAAATTGATATGCTGCTGCCTCGCCGCAACATGTTTGTCTCATATGTCCCCCTTCCCTTATTAGACAATCATGGATATTCAATCCTACCATAATGTCCAGTCGACACAGTTTTCCTTATTTCCTCACATTGGGGGTCAAGAACGCTGCTGGGACGTCCTCGCACCCTTCTAGAAGCCCATCTGTTGACCGCGAAACCTTGAGGTCTTTAGCCAGAACCCTGCAAACACGGAAACTATGTTGACTTGATCCGACAGTCAGATGGGTGCATTGGTTTCGTGTCCGATTAATGCAACTAGATCCCGTGTTAAGACTTGCATAAATGCCTTTAAAAAGGTGAAAGATCACCGGGTCACGACTGTACGTGAGAAGGGCTTGTAGAGGAAAAGTAAACAGCCTGGTATTATTACGGGACTGGTGTGCTCGGGAGAGAAAGCCAAACACTGGATTACCCCAAGGGCTTTTGTGTTCTACTTTGATATATATGTTCAGCATAACAAGGTGACAAATAGCCAACATGTCTATATAGGAAGTGCATGTTGAATGTAAATGTACAGTATGAAAATAAATACACTGTGAGGTGGCAACCAGAAGTGTAACATAGTATGATCCATACTGAGTCATGAATATTATTTTTGTCTTCATTTTGTACAATTCTATATCAGGAACATATGCACTATACATAGGCTACTTGTGTCCTTTGGAAAGTTTCTATATTTCCTGTTGATTCATTAATAGACATCCACTGCATGCCTTACTGCTTTTGTACTTTCCCCGTGACGTCTATCGGTGACTTAATGACTTATAAAATCAATTCATTAAAGTAATTAAAACTTACGACCTTTTGGAAAACAATTAAAACGCCTTTGAATCTTTTGACATTTCGCAGGTCGCACCGAGCGTGAGGCACCACTGGTGCTCTAACACAAATATGTTTTAATTACACACCGCTAATGTAGGAGATCGCTGGCCTGTATCTTGCGTTTGGCATGTTACTCGAACATCTTCCCGTTTCCATCTTTCAGCGCGTGTAAATTACCACCGTCACAACAGCAACATGAAGTAATTTGGAGCGCGCGGGCCCCTAATCGAGATGTGATTACCGCTTTTATCCCCGGGGGACTAGTGACAAGTGCACTGGTCAAAATTACCCACTCCCAATCTGCTGACAAGTAAAAAGCAAGAAATTACACCAGATACTCCAGTGACAAGCCGGGTGCTGGCTGTTAATCAAAACAACTGTGCTTCGGTTGTAATCAATCAAACAGCTGCGCCGCACTTTTACCCAGTAGCACCGAGTTGGGAACGCGCTGGCCTCCCGAGGCTTTGACACGGCAGTCTGCGCCACATTCTCTACGGGGCAAAACCAGTGGACCTGCTCTCATATTGACACTGCCTATTGCTTATCAACTCTCCTCGTTTGTCATGCGATGTAATGTCAGTTAGTCATACGCAAGACTGAACTGTTTAAAAGTTTGTTGGTATCAAGAATGATGACTATGAAGTAGGCTATACTAGCATCCAAACCAACAGACATTAAAGGGATAGTTCATCCATTATTTACTCATTCTCAGATTCTTTCAAACCTGTCTTAATTTCTTTGTTCTGCTAAACACAAAGGAAGATATTTGGAAGAATGTCAATAGCCAAACAGATCTCATTGACTCCCATAGTATTTATTTTCCCTACTGGCATTAAAAGGGGTATGAGATCTGTTCCGAATGTGACCCTGAACAACAATTTTTCGAAATCAATATTTTTACATCCTTTGGAAGCTGAATAATTAAGCTTTCAATTGATGTATGGGTTGTTAGGATATGATGATGTCTGGCGGAGATATAACTGTTTAAATATCTGGAATATGAGGGTGCAAAAGAATCAAAATATTGAGAAATTTGCCTTTGAAGTTGTTAATAAAAGGCACTGTTGCTGGTCATCCACTCACAAAAATAAGGTTTTGATATATTAAGCATAGGAAATTTACAAAGTATCTTCATGGAACATGATCTTTACTTAATATTCCTAAGGATTTTGGCATAAAAGAAAAATCTATAATTTTGACACATTAAATGCATTTTTTGCTCAACCAAAAATGTTCCCGTGCTACTAATGGCTGGTATTGTGATCCAGGGTCACAAATATCTTTCTCTGTGTCCATCAGAACAAGGAAATGTATATAGATATGGAACAGCTTGAGGGTGAGTAAATTATAAAAGGTGAACTGTCCCTTTAAATGTTTGCTTATCTAAGCACATATGCTGCGGTGTCAGATTTTAATGCACTTCATCATTTAAATAAGGTTGTGTTGTTTATTAGCTTGAAAAATTGCTCCCCCTGAAGTGTTCACAAAAATAGTGCTCATATTATAGTTGTGGCGTGGATGCGACTAAGTGAGAAAGATTTTTCAAACTAAAGTTATAGCTATCAATATTTTTGAGATGATGACATCAATGAAATTTAAAGATATAATTACCCAGTTACACACGCTAAGCAAGCTTCGAGCTACTTTTGATTGAAAGCAACTAAAAGATAGTAAAACAAGGCTTTAGAAAAAAGTATTCAGAAAAAATTAACCGTATTTAAGGGGACTATTTTCCGCAATAACACTCACAATAACACTGATGATTTCATCAATTCATGAAATCCAGAGGATAATTCTGGCCATGAGAATGTGAATTATAATTACAGCATCAAATTGAACACTCAATACTAATGTAGGACGGAAAACCGATAATTGTACAATCTGATCACATTTCTAGATTAATATATCAAGTTGCTATGTTGCTCGGCAAACCAGTGAACAGCATCATATGGAAAAACTCTTCACGTTGCCATTCACAAACCACTTTGTGCGTATAGGAAATTGTTTTATAATAGAATCACTGTAATGCATATCACTTTAGTACACATTTGGAAAATATAATCTTTTGTTGGAAAAATCACACTTTTTTGAAATCAACTGAACATAATGCAAAGTAGGAAGTTATAAGTTACCTCTCAATACTTGTAATAAGTAGGGCTACAATAGATTTTTCTGCCCAAAATGACGGCGTTGAGTAACTGATGAGATTTTCCCTAGAGCACAGAGTAGGTAATGCAGAAGTCAGGTGACTCTCTTCTCAGATTCAGCTCAGCAGTAAGAGGGATGATCTAATAGTCTTTATGCTTTAATATGCAGAACTAGGGGACGATTATGAGTGAATTTATGGCTTTGTAGAAAGGAACAATCCCTTTACAACACTTGACCTAATTCTGTATTATAACACCCCATTGAATTCCTTGAATGCTGACAATTTTTAATATCTGCAAAAAGAGAAAAGAATTAAATGTCTGTACCAAATCTTATCATTTACTATATGATTTTATGTAAAATCATAATCGCATAAATTAGTTTTTAAAGAGAGTATGATGACAATATACTGTATTGTACCTTGGTATTTTGCCATAGTAAACTGCCGTCAAATTCATGTAGTCTATAGCTTTACTGTAGCTCAGTGGTGAGAACATTACGTTAACATCGCAAGGTTGTGGATTCGATCCCAAGGGATTGCACATACCTATGTATTAATGTATAAGATAATGCAATTTAAGTGGCTTTGGATAAAAGCGTCTGCCAAATGCGTAAATGTAAATGTATAGTGAAAGTAAATTAATATACTAATGCAATAAGCCCCAAGGCCTTTAGCTGTTATAAAATGCACTGTAACACAATGCTTTGAGGAGGTTATTGATTTTTTGAAGCAGCTATATGCGTAGCAATATAAGTTATTTTAGTTATTTTAAGTCTAGTAATGCGGTGAGAATTTGGCTCAGCCAATCAGAATCACGGACCAGATCTGACCGATTTATAACACAGAAGTTACTAGATTTGATCATTTCACTATAGGGAGAGCTTTCCTGTAGCTCAGTGGTAAGAGCATCGCGTTAACATCGCAAGGTTGTGGGTTCGACCCCAGGGGATTGCAAATACCTATGTAAAATGTATAGGATAAAGCAATGTAAGTTGCTTTAAGCGTCTGCCAAATGCCTAAATGTAAATGTAAATGTAGAGGTAAAGTTCAGCCAGAAAAAAAAATTCTAACATCTTTCTTCCTTTTGCAGAACACAAATGAAGATATTTTGAAGAATGCGGATAATAATACAACACTTGCACCAATTGACTTCCATTGTATGGACACAAAACCACTGAGTCATTTCTCATAATATCTTCTGTTGTGTTATACAGACGAAAGGTTTTGAAAGACTGAAATGTGAATAAATAGGCACAGAATGTTATTTTTGGCTGAACTATCCCTATACTACTACAGAATACTGTACAAACACTAACACCTTAAATACCCCAATATACTGCAGTAAATACGAAAGCATATACAAGATTTTTTTCTAGATTGAGTGACATTTTGGTCTTGTTAGTTAATGTGTGTTAGGAGTTCAACCTAGAAAAACAGCGAGCATCTGCTGACGTGATTTTATTTTTGACATTTTAATCATAAGACGTGTTAAACTAAATAAAGAGCGAAGGTAACGCCTCCAGCAGGAATATTCCCCCAGGAAAAATATTCCCTCTGCAAAAGCTGCCATTTTGATAGATTGAGACCTGGTGCAAATTGCTCGGCTCGACCATAACTTGACACCTCTGGAACAGTAAACAAAAGCGCTTTTCATCTCGAAACATTCTGAACGCTGAGCACGGCCAAACACACATTTACACGGTCTAATCCATCCTTAAGTGTGTGTGCAAAATTAGTCCGGGAGTCGGGGAATTTAAAAGGTTTAGTGTCTGTTTTATGTGATGATAAGCTACAGGGATGTTCTCACAGTATTCTTGCTGTATGCATGCCAGAATGCAATGAGACCAGGAGATGATAAACAAACCACTTGCCACCATGAGGTGCTGTTTGACTTGGGCAGAGCTGAATGCTTCTTATTGAAATTGAATCTGATAGAAATGGGTTCAAAAAACTGATGTGGAATGTCTCTTCTCTTTACAGGACAGTTTAAAATAGAATGCCTAAAACACAGATAAAGTGATTTCAAAGGTGTAAGTATATAAAAAAACAGGAGAGCAACAATCTGCAAACAACAAGTACAGAATGCACACAGAATCACCCCACTGAGTCAAAAATCAACTCAAATCAAGGGGATTTGTTGGCATGTTAAAGAAATTAAGAAATAATTACGTTGTAAAATGAGAAATAAAGTAAATAAGCCAAATTTGTGACACTCTCTCGGAACAAATGGTCAGATTTCCACTCATCCCGTAAAACACACTAGATTGTCAAAAAAAGCAAATTCATGTGCATTTGAACATTGACATTAAAAGTTGTTAAATGTTCGCCGGTTCCCGCCTCCTTCCTTACTGTGAACATTGTTACACATATCAATGGACTAAATTATGATATTTGTGATTATTCAAAATGAGCAATTTTTGTTTTCTTATAGTATAATACAATGGAAGTTAATGGGGTTTTTGGATAAGCACATTTTTCAAAATATCTACTTTTGTGTTATGCATAAGAGAGAAAGTCAATGACCCAAAGATGAATAAAGGATAATTTTTGGGTGAACTATCTCTTAAAAAATTGCTCATCTTGAACGATCACAAATATCATAATTTAGTTGATATGTGTAACAATGTCCACAGTAAGGAAGAAGGAGGCGGGAACCGGCAAACATAACAACTTTTAATAAAATAAAATGAACAACAAAACGAAAGTTAAATACCTGCAGCTCACTCACGGTCGACTGCCGGCCACACAAACATAATAAAACCTAAAATAAAATCCAGGCCTTGTCCTCTCTCGTCGTATACTCCTGTGGCTCTTCCTTTTATGCTTCCGATCTCCTTCGTGAGAGATGCGAGACCGGTGCAATTCACAGCTGATACTCATTATCCCTCGTGTCACCGGCCTTGCGTCGTTCCTTCACGGCTCTCGTTCCGGCATGCTCCAATGTGCTTTGTAAATCAACTTCAAATCAAAAATAAATGTCGTAGAAACGTACACCATGCTGTTTATCAACTGAATCAATACTAATTATAACTGCATATACACCTATTGAACAAAGATTGGCCTATACGTAATATTCAGATATCACATATTGAATATAACGATAAAATATTGCTCATCTTTGGAATAAGCATATTATAAGCATATGAGATTCCACTCTTAAAAAATTGGTTATAACAACCTTCTTGGTTATGCAAATTACAATACTACATGCACACGCTAGCACGCACGCAAACACACACACAATGTATTGATCTACCAGCATCCTGATCCTTCACCTCATCAGTTCTTTTTAACAGTTTCTAAGTACTGTCAGCTTTGACAGAGAGATGGAGGAGCATTCCAATCAAGCGTCTGCTTCATGTCCTGGATTCGAGACGGACCTAAACAAGCCTAACGTGGCCTATAATTTATGTCCTCCACGCTGTTATACATCAGCGTCGAAGCATCTGCGCATTTCTTTATAGCACCTGTCTTCCCGCCGCTGTTTCCACTGATGGCAGATACATCTCACACTTAATAACAGACCTTCTGAAATGCACATTATGATAGACGCCTTGGTCTTTTAAAGAATATATCATAAATGACATTTCTTTTCAATTCCACTGAATGTGCGCTAGGTTCCCGTCTCATCTGATGAACTAAGTGTAAGAAGAAAACCTGACTAAGAGAAACATGAAAAGAATCATGTGAGAGAATATTTCTTTGTGTTGCTGACAGAAATAAATACAAAATACAACAGGAAGTCAGGGCATTGCGCAATACTCGATCTTTCAAAACAAATGAAAGCTTTCTGAGGTTGTTCTGACATAATTCTATTTAAATAATGTACGCTCTAGATTGACTATTGAAACTTTTACGAAATCAAAGAAAGGTGCTCATTTGGGCTCTTCTGTTATTGCCAGTGCTTGTGCCAAGGCAAGCGTGAATATTATTCTGTGTCATGTTATTATTCTTCTGGACAGAACCTTGGGGCGTGTAAGTCGTCTCGCGCCGTTTGTGCTACAAATGTGAATTACACCTGCGTTTGTTGTTTATTGAGGAGAGGTTTGTTATTCCTTTTACGCTGACTGGTAAAAATAATGCATAGGAACTGATCTCTGGAAAAGAATATCGAAGAGAGATTCAGTAAAACCACATCAAGTACATAGCAACACCCTGGCAACCGCCTCCCAAAGACCGCCCAGCCACACCGTGGCAACAAGTTCTGCACTGAAAAGCATGGTTTTGCAAAATGATCTTTTTTTATTTGTGCATTCCATGTAATATCAATAAAATTACAGTTGTTTGGTTTTGATTTAGACATACAGCTTACCTACAAAACAAACATTTTTATGATCTGTTTTTGCAAAATAAACTCTTCATTCATCACAATACATCTGCCAGAGATCATTTTCAGCAAACACGATGAGTTTTGAAAAATTTCTTTATTAGAAATTATTTATGTATAAAAATTAACATGCTTCACATACCTCATATGTCTTATTTTACAAATACGTTATTTCAGGCACTGTTTCTGACTTTTTTTCTTTAGGATGAAAAGCAAACATTAGCAATCAGGAACACACATTAAGTTGCCATTTATCGCGGTCAACATAGACATTTTATTCCGCAGCACGAACAGTGCAAAAAAGAAAGAATATCGGAGAAATCATAAGAACTGAATCTTAAAATCACAAACATCTAAAGAGACAAATAGCACGTCTCTCTCCACCGCCCTCCATCTTGAACTTCCCCGGTGATGCTTTGCATTTCTTACTGAATTGTTATGAACGTTACTCGCTCTTTTCCGGTTCGGTGGACGTGGATATCAGTACCTCGAGCGTTTCCGAGGACGTCGGTCACACCTACATCGTGATTTGGGATTTCTGGGACGTGCTACAGAACATTTCGACAACAGGGCAATTTCGAGTTCCTCAACGGTGTGCACAAGCAAACATTACTCAAGAGAGCACTTCGTACATCTTCAACGGTTTCACAAGGCCCATGGTGAGGTAACAATACAGCGACATAGTTCAACAGCATTCCAGAAAGGTTCATTTAAAAAAAAAAGATAAGAAAGAAATAAAAAACAACACAGCACAGGATGTCAAAACCAGCATGCTCAATATTGGTAAACAATGATCACTGTCTTCGCTGTTGTCTTCACCAAGGAGAAAACAAGAGGGGAAATAAAGCTCCAATTGATTTTTTTACTATTTTTTTTTTCATTTTTTGAAGCCACCACATAGTGTTAGCATCAATGAAACGGCAGACACTGACATGTGGTCCTTTATTAGTGAGATTCACCTTAACAATGACATTTGGAATAGATAAAGCAAGCTGTAATGGAATTGTCTGGGTGATAGACCGTCATTCCGACACATCGCCGTCTCAACAGTTTCAGCCTCCCGAGACGTTCCCGATGTGACTTCACGTAAGCTTGGTTAATGGAAACGTGTCTGTGGGGTCTTCAAACCATCGGCTGTCTCACTTCCGTCCGGTTAGCGTGAGAGTGATTTATCTTGAAATGCTGTCTTCCAGGGGTCACTTCTGGGATTTTGCCGTGGCCTTTTATCACTTATCTAGATTGCATGGTTGCTGTAGCTGATGTATGTTTGTTTACTGCTGAGTTCTGGGAAAGAGAACAGAAACATATCATTCATGTGGTTAAATACCGTGTAAAGGCTCTTTTGTTGGGATGTTTTGACTTGATGTTGGTTCAGTCGGGGGCGTGGGAACGACAGTAAAATGCTTAAACATGATCGTTTTTGTTTTATTCTGTGAGCTAGTAACAATATTTCTTCCAAATTTCAAAGATTTCTTTTTTTATTTGCATTTATTTGCATAAAATGAAAACAGGAGAAACGGGTGAAAATAACAGAAAAGATGCTTTGTATTTTTTCAGACCTCTGCGAAGAAAACAAGTTCATGTTCAATTTAAGCAATACAACAGTTATATTTGTAGATTTTTTTTAGGAAAAATTAAAACATTTTTACGTACAACATTCATTTTTTTCACAGTTTTCATGTGTCAGTCTTAACGTTGCTGTTGCATGACTTTTTGTCACTCCTGAGGTTTGCTTTTGTTTAAATTCAACAGACACTGGACTGGAATGACCCCAATACATCTAGAAATGCTGAATAAATCAAAAGTCTCTTTTTTTTTCGGCGGCTGTATATGCTATAATAATGTTGTAATTTTTTAACCCAGCTCGTATCAAAGGCAGGTTAGCAAATGTGAAAAGGGACAGTTTTTTAAATGATTAATTCACCCTCATGTCATTCCAAACATGTTTGACTTTCTTTTTTCTGCAGATCACAAAAGAAGATATTTTGAAGAATGTAGGTAACCAAACAACCCCGACCCCCATTGACTTTCATTATTTTGATAAAAAGCACATGTTTTTCTCAAAATATCTTATTTTATGTTCGACAGAAGATAGTCATGACTTTGAATGACATAAAGAGAAATGACTACATTTTAATTTTTGGGTACACTTTCCCTCGAATACTTCTCTTCTTATGCAAAAGAGGTTTGTGAGAGAAAACAATATTTCAAGCTTAATTTCATATCTTGAGACAGTACTGATATTTAGCAATATTTTGGGTGTCGACTATTCTCATTAAGTTACTATACAGAACATACGTACAAACAAATAGAGGACACTCATCTACTGTTACATTCATTTCAAATGTTGTCATTTTAATTTGCTACTTCCCAACACTACAATGTTCGACAGCAATAAACTTGGAATAAGATCACAAGCTCGGCTTCAAACAAACGTGAAAAAACCCTGCCAAAGAAAGGGAGTGAATGGAAAAATGGAGCTCATTGCATCTTTATATGAAGATCAAAAGGTTACTTCATGCAATCATGCAGAGCCGTCGCTATAAAGAGGGTGAGCTGCCATTTGATCCATCACTTTCCAAACTACTGGTCCAAAACGCCAGCAATTCCCCAGTTTGGATTCTCACGAGGCTCCTGGAGCACTGACCCATAGAGACGGTCAGACAGATAGTCTAACTGAGTGGCGCAACCAATCAGAACCTCTGGTTCGGCCGGGGGCGGGACAAGGTGACTGCTGATGTGCAGGATATATCAATAGAGGGGTTCGATTTTAGCTCTGGATAATTAGAGTTACAGTATTTGCTTGTGTGAACTAGGTCATGCGCTGTTCTCAACGTTTTCCAATTGTTTGCTGCTTCCTAATTAATATGCGTCAGAACAACTTCAGTTGCTATTTTTAGGTCTTCCTTGAATAAATCTTGCACCTATACAACACCCAGCAGAACTGAGTGATTTGCAAACACAGACATTCGTCTCTTCACAATAATGTGACTTGCGTGACTGTGGCATATCGTTCCCGATGCAGATGTGACAGCATTGACAGTTTAATCATTACAACTAAATATAACTTGATTCAGTTTAACAACCGACAACAAGAAGCAATATTAAAAGTCTCTTTTTATTGTTTAAATATCACTGAAATGTATCAACAGTAAGAACTCTTATTATTGGATCGGCACGATTTAACGTGTACACATACACAACATGTAAATAATTGTAGATTGTAGATGTAAAATAATCAAGATTTGTAATTTAGGTATTACAAACATCTTCATAAAAAGATTTTTATTTTCATATGATCTCTTTGAATGTAAGAAGCTGTTTTTGGTTCAGTGATAATGTCTGGTTTCTGACCTGCTGTTGTGTACCGGTAGTTGATACGAAACACTTTTGAGGAGTTGACATCCTGCGGCGTGACATGCTATACTCCATTTAAAACAACTTTAAGCAGCAGTTCACTAATTATTTTATAATTTTTGTACTTGCAGTAATTATAATCATATTAATTGAGAAACTATGTGGTATTACAGACTTTTAAAAAGACATTTGCCACACCGTGGGAGCAAATGAACCAGATGAAGTCATTGAAGGTGATGCAAAATAGTGTGAAACTTACAACTACCTCATCTTGAGGAAAAGTTCATCAAATGGATTTTTGTTAAATACAACATTGTTTATATCACAAATGAGCACAATCACACATTCGCGACCTGAATAATGACGCTTAACCGTAGGGTAACGTTTAAAAAAAAAATGTGGTAGTTATCGTAATGATTCACAAATAGAGAGCAATTGTGAGGTAATTGTGTCCTCGCCAGAGCAATCGTTTCTCATCTGTGTAAATTTAGATCGTCTGTGAAGCCCGGACCGAATAATGATGTAAAAAGCAGTCCAGCATTTTATCTCAGTTACAAATTTCCAAATATAAAATAATATCATAATATATGCAAGATTCTGTGTTTTCAATTGAAATATTACTGAGAGCTACATTATAATGTGGAGTTTCTTATTAAGTAAAACAAGCATATTGGCTTAGGCCGTGAATGCTTCACAAGGCAAAATATTTGATGCTAAATAGTTTATATAAGATAGATGGTCATGAAGGACTGGATGTTATATAAATCACAAAATCTTTATAAATAAATTGCGTAAATACAAGTCATTTGAATTATTATTACATAGCAATTCAATTTGATTTAAGCAGCACCATATTGCTATTTGGATTCCTGCATTAGAAAATCTCTGCTTAATATTAACTTTGTTATAGATGATAAATCTCAGAGTAATGTATTCATAAAATCATATTAAACAGACATTTGAATGATCAATAGGCCAATGCCAAGCCAACAGAATTCAGACTACACTGTAATGTAAAATCTCTGGGTTTATTGATTATCTCTAGTGTTTAGAAACCCAGTATAAAAAAAGATTTTTATAAATATTATTCAGCAACATGAAGATCCACTGAACTTTAAAGCACAAAGGATTTTTTTCAAACCTCAAGTGACCTTTATTCAACAACCTTGCACATAAATTGCCAGAAGGCATTAAAAATAATTGACATTAAATGGAAGTCTAAACGAATCTACTGCATATATTATCTCACCCTAAAAACGCTCAAAACTAAGCTTTGCATAATAGAATCGCCACCCGAAAATCTGGATCTTTATCATATGTTCACAAACAAATATAAACTAGAGAGGTAAAAGTTTTCAGAAAAACTTTATGTTGATTTGAGAAAGAGAGAGGGAGAGTTTACGTTTCTTATTGGAACTTATTTGGTTTTGCTGGATTGATGGATGAATAGTTGGATGTATGTATGTATGTATGGATGTACGCATGTATTTACGTATGTATGTATGTATGTATGTATGTATGTATGTATGTATGTATGCATGCATGCATGTATGTATGTATGTATGCATGTATGTATGGATGTATAGATGGATGGATGGATGGATGGGTGGATAGATGGATAGATAAATAGATAGATAGATAGATAGATAGATAGATAGATGGATGGATGGATGGATGGATGGATGGATGGATGGATGGCTGGATAGATGGATAGATGGATAGTAGATAGATAGATCGATAGATGGATAGAGGGATAGATGGATAGATAGATAGATAGATAGATAGAAATAGATAGATGGATGATTGATGGATAGATGGATAGATTGATAGATAGATAGACAGACGGACAGACAGACAGATGGATGATTGATGGATAGATGGATAGATGGATAGATGGATAGATGGATAGACAGACATACAGACGGACGGACGGACGGACAGACAGACAGACAGACAGACAGATAGATAGATAGATAGATAGATAGATAGATAGTTGGATAGATGGACAGACAGATAGATAGATAGATAGATAGATAGAAAAAATGGTTTATATTTCCAATTGTCTAAATGTCATCCAAGTTCATTTAGAGTGTAAACTGAGCCAAGCTATAATAAACATATTGTTGATTCATATTTAGTTGGAAGATTTCTTACGTTCTGGCATATGAGATTCAACTTATTTTAAGTTGTCTCTACTGTAAACCGCACACTGCTGAATATCAGCATCTCTAAGCAAAGCTCCAAAATGTAATATTGCAATATTAATTTAAGTCAACGATCAATACGCTTGTATGGCGGCCATGATATCAAACAGAGAATGCATCAGTTGATTTCAGGAGTGCAAGATCATGATATCAAGAGACCATTTCAAGGAGACAAACGTTGATACAAATACTGACACACACACTCCCCTGATGTAAAATAGACTCAATTTGGTATTGATCACATTTTCAACTCACCCAAGAGCAAAACTCTTTTCCTTACAGGATACATGAGAGGTAAACCATTGATCTTCAAATCAAGGTGCTATATGAAGCGTGATCGATGGAGCTAGACATTGATCCTCATTCTTTGGGAAGGTTGAAGCACTTGCACGTTGTCTTACGAGATGTTTGCATGCATCAACACGCTAAATTTGGACGACACAATTATTACGTAATGCATCACCAGTTCAAATGATATGAAAAACATCTAGAGGCGAGTAAAAAAAACACTATGTGTAAGTCTGCAGAAGTCACGTGTTGAACACAGTAGAAGGCAAAATAGCAAAATTAGTCTAAATACACAGAAATGTGTCAAAGACATCTCAGTTCGCTGTCTTTAATGGTTATTGAATGTAGTCTTGTGAGACAGCTGGATTTGGATCACTTCGCAGAAGAGTTTTCCCTGAGGAAATCACAAAAGATACCTCTCAGCTAAGTTAAAACACACTTTTTTATTAAGATAACGTTAAATGCTTTTGTGATTGATATTGCTTAATTTGTAATGCACGGACTGTTATGCATCATCGTCTTAATGCAGAAATCTAAATTATGCAAGGTATACTCTCACATAAGAGATACGCTGTGTCAAGTTGAAATAATTTCAGGTTTTACACACAGCACAGCTCATTAATGTCAGTTGCGTTCTGTGCGACCCCCTCCTAAGTCCTGTGTATTCTGGCACAGGTGTAACACTGTTCTCGTAAAATATGTGACGCAAGCACATCACAGTCATAATCTGTTCCTGGGTTGAATGCAAAGCACATGCAAGACACAATAAAATTAAGAAAAAATTATTATTTTATTTTGTGTTATTTTATTGCTGTTATCGATCGTTTTAATAACTTTTGTAGGAGAGTTTTGATATGCCCCTACTATGGGTGGCAGGTGATGTGTCAGGAAACATATGCATTTATAAAGGAAAATATGTATTGAAATTTAAATGTTTATAGTTTAATAACGTTTAATAAAGTATAGTTAGTAATGTTTAAAATACAGAATTTTTTGCACAATTGTTTATTACTGTATGATCACAACCCACAAATATAGAACGGAAAATATAGAACGATAACAGCAATAAAATAATACAAAATAAAATAAACTTATTTTATTGTGGCATGCATGTGATTTTCGATGGCGACGAGTAGTACTAAAAATGTCTCATTTGATCAAAACTGGTAAAGTATTTGACATTAAGAGTTTAAGAAGCACTGAAATTGATCGATCTACAGATGTTTGTCCTCAATAAGAAGTATTTAAATTTGCATACATTCTGACTTTTATGGATAAACTAATAAACTCCATCACCCTATACACCAGGGGTTCTCAACAGGGAGGCCGGGGCCCACAAGGGGGCCCAAGCTGACTTACAAGGGGGCCTCTTGAAAGATCACCAATATTTTTAAATGAGACAAAATAAGCATTGAAATACATTAGGAATTTTTTTTTTCTAATTATTCAGCCATTTTTATAATACATAAACGTTGTTAGCTCAAAAAAAATGATTGGGAAGAAATTGTGTAGAGGGGGCCTCAAAATATTAGTGAATACATTGGGGGGCCTTGGAGTCAAAAATGTTGAGAACTCATACCCTACACTCTTCAAAATAAAGGTGAAACAAAATAAATACTTGCATAAAATACCTTTAACATCTGAAGAACCTTTCTGTTTCACGAAAGGTTCTTTGTGGCCAAAAAGGTTCTTCTGGTAATAAAATGATGGTTCTTTGAAGAACCTTTGACTAAAAGGTTCATTCTGTAACTAAAACTGGTTCTTTTATGGCACCGCTGTGAAAAACCTTTCAAGCACCTTTATTTTTAAGAGTGTACAGCTCCGTCACATGACAAATAAAGAACGTACAAACACACAGATGCTATAAAAATATCGACATCAAATCTGTCTAAAACTCATCATTGTATTTCTTCTTAAAAGCTCCAGCAGGTAATATAAAAAGTTTGACTCCACGTGCTACAAAAGACACGTGCGGGTTGACAACATCACAAATTTGGCGCATATGCTATCCTGAAGTCATACTAGACATCCGTCAGTTAAAACCTGTGAAAGCGACAGGAGGGAAATGCATCATACAGCTGTATCATACGACTGAAAATAGAAATCTTGTCAGGTACAGAGTGGTTCTTTACAGGGTCTGCCTTTGTAGCTCACGGTAATGGGGACTAATGGGGATTCCTGCATGTAATGCTCATATAGAGATGGTCCTCGCTCGAGCAGAAATACAATATCGCATCACATTATTTAATTATTTAATGCCGTGCATTTTACTTCCAAGTACGGCGCAATGGCACAACAGTACATTAAGACACTTAACAGACACTTTTACTTAATGCAATTTACAAGAATGTCTGAAATCAAGATCGTGTATCAATTAGAATCAAGATCTAATTTTCCAACTAGTGCATTCGTGTAATTGCCCAGCGTCCCTGAGCAGAGGATAGATTATCCGCAAGTTTACTTTGAGATTCAGCGAGCAAAGAACATGCCTGCGCTTTTTAACAAGCCCATATGTACAAAAGCCCGAAGATCCACTGAAGTGAAGAACAATGTGCAAGCCCAAGCACGGCACATTTTCACAAGATACACATTTGATGTGGCAATGCAACCAGCTGTACGTATTTGTTGAGTCTGTGTCTGATATATTTAGAGAGAATCGTGCTAGTATTCATCTATGTTGTACCCTTGATTATACAAATTTAATTCTGTTGTCAAAACACTTCTCATTTAAGACCGTAGATGTGTTTTTCTGGGATCGGCTTATGTCATAACCAAACGAATGCAAAGGACAACGTAACAAATACAGAATGGACGCGCTTTGATGTGAATACAATATTTATGCTAAAATTGGCAAATTTTTGCCTTCCTAGTCCAAAATGAAACTTTCAATGATTTTCTAAACATGACACTGTATTTTATGACTAGATCCTTAATTATAATATTAAACTCAGATATAATTTGGGATACATCTCAACTTGCATAACATCCATTAAAAATGTTATGCAACATTATGATCAGTGCATCCTGAAATAATATTGTCAACAGGTTTCACATTATTTGAAAAATTCATGTGATTGTTTTATTTTTCTCCACCATAAGTGCCACTGTGCTTCGATATTTCCACCATTTATTATTATTTGTATAGATTTTTTATAAAAAATAAATATTATTTTTTATTTTTATGTGTTTGCATGTAAAACAAACAACAGTATAAGGCACTTTATAAATAAACAAGTCTTGAAATGAAAGAAAAATATATAAAAGCAATAAATTACATTTTTATATGCAAGTCTCTTGTGTTACTTTCCTTGAAATTTCCATCATTTTTATGATGAATTTATAAATAAGTATTTATATTGTTTATTTTTTTTATTTATGTTAAGCTGCATTAAAACGTTCTCTATATTGTGTTAAATGCAATAAAAATAAAGAAGCCTCGACATTATATAAAAAAACCCCCCACATTTGTCTGTCTTTTACAGTCTCATGAGCTTTAAAATTTTCATTAGTTTTATAATTGTTTTTTATTTTTTACTTCTCATTTTTTGTGTTTATTAATGCAAAGCTGCTTACAATGGTCTATATTGTAAAAAGGCTATATAAATAAAGAAGTCCCAACATCACAGAAAAAGATAAAACATCCCTAATTATATTTTCATATGCAAGTGTCTTAAAACATGAGGCTGGAATTAAAGCTGTCAGGGTTTGAATGGTTCAATTCAACAGTTTAAAGGGACATTTTTTGCAAGCAAACCTAATAAACTTCACATTGTTTTTACAATTATACAATCAAAGGTTCTAAAAGGTTCTTTGCCGACTTGTGTGGTTCTATAAAAGCACTTTAACATCCAGAGAAACGTTCTAACCAAAGGTTCTTTGTAATGGAATAAGGTTCTGAAGACTTCATTATAAACGTTAATAAAGAAACTTTTGACAGAAAGGTTTTTCATGGTTCTGTAATTAGTTGCATGATGAATGTTTAGAATCAAGCGTCCATCGAGTTCCTGGTTTTACAGATCCTCTTGTTCTCACATACTTATACCTGTGACTATTTCTGCAATTATTCAGCTCACGTGTGCACACAATTTGTTCAGGTGCAAAAGAAAATTAGTTTCTATATTCTGTTTCTTATTTCTTCTCACAACTTAAGTCCACACACTATATAATTGTGTGAACTGAGACACAGCCTTTACTGTATAGGTATCAGGAGTGTGCTTGCTTAACTTCTGCTGAGACAGCAGGTCTCTTCTTCTTCTAAATCATGTTTGTCAGCCTGTGTGTTTTATTGATATTCACATTAGCCGTAGAATGCTTCTTTAAGGACCGTTCTAGCGATTCAAGCGTTTTACCTCTTGATAATGAAAAACACACAGGCTCGCCCACATCTGTTCAAATCCAATGCCACGACAACCCACAGAATCCATTCTAAGGTAGTGCTGTTCACATAGAGGACATTAAGGCCCTATTTTAACAATCTAAGCACATGGTCTAAAGCGCACGGCGCAGGTGCACTCAGGGCGTGTCCCAATCAACTTTTGCTAATTTAACGACGGTCGGCGCACCCAGGCGCTTTGTCTTAAGGGACCATCCCCATTCTCTTAATGAGTAATGGTTGTTTTCTGGGCTTAACTTGCAAACCAATCATCTCTCTTCCCTTTAAGACCCAGTTGCTCTCGCGCCATGGCGGATTCGCTATTTTCACAGTGGAATTTGCAAGAGGAAAGACTGGACGCTTCTCCAAAGAGGAAACACATCTGCTTGTGCATGAGGAAAAAGCACGAGGGCAGATCATCTATATAAGAAGCTGGATTTTTCAGGGTTGGAAATGAGGGGGATACTGGGGTGGACCGGGACCCCGCATTAGCCTTAAGGTCTAAAATAATGAATTTGGGGGTCCCCTGGGTTTCCAATAAAACTAGACTATTTAAAACAGCTAATAATTTTTGTCACGCTAAAACAAACAACGTTGTCCGTTATTTGTCCAAATTTCATAATATGCAAATTAAAATAAGATTTTGATCTGAAAAATCCATGCATGCTCAAGCACGCCACACAGCGTTCGATGATGACATGTACAGAGATGTCGCACTGAGACAATGGCGTGAGCCAAACTTTTTCATTCCCCAGAAATTATTTTGTGCTCCTGCAAACATAAACTCCGACTTTGACGAGAAGGCGACCCTTCTGCTTTCGCCCCAAGGAATTATATTTGTTTTTCTTATTCTGCATTGGTTCACATGGATTATTTACATACAGGCCTACTTGATCTACATTATCAAGAGATGAATCATGTTTAAAACGCACTTATGCTTCTGACTGGCTGGTTTGGCAGCAATGTACAGACAGCCACTATTGATTTTGACGCGTCCTCTCCCTCACTCGTTCGAATGAATTGTTTTATTAATATTCTTCCATTACAGTAATATAAAGAACAAGAATCAAAGGACAAAAAATAAATAAATAAATGATAGGAAAATCTGAATTGTTTGAACAGAAAAAAACTAAATTTAAGAGATTTTGCAAAAGAAATTTTAAGAAATAGTTTTTTGTGAATAAAAAAAGTCCAAAGCAAAATAGGAAAATAACAGTTAGATCGATAGCAATTTTTTAAGGGCTTGTTAGGGGACACCCTAGAGCTTTGACACAATTCGATCAATTGGATTATTATCTTTATGTACACAAAAATATTCTTTTATATTGAAATCCATTTCTTGTTTATATTCGCCATTTTTTTGTGCTGCTGCGCTTCCCTCTGTGTAATAAGAATAGGTTAAAGCTTGTTGTAGATTCGTCCATAGGCGCATTTTCTACTAATGCGCTCTTTTCTAAACAAAAAAATATTGCGCTGTTGACCTTAGATTGAATACCTGGTTTGAGTTGACCTGAAAACACTTCTTCTTTAGACCAGCACGACCATGGACGCACAAATGAGCGCAAATGCATTTGGTACATAAACAACGTGGCGGAGGTCGGTTAAATGAGAACTGCTTTGGGCTGAAACTAGCAAAAACACGATAGGGCCCTACATGTTCTTACTGCATTTGACATTGCAGTCATTCTTAGTCGCTTTGGTGGATTTTAAAATTGCATGCTTTGTGTGGTGACATTTAAACCAAATGTTTTTTTGTTGTTGTTGAGAAATGCACTTAGTGGTTTGAGATTGTTAAAGATGATTCGGGAAATGCACCCAAGAGACTGAGAAACTGCATAACAAACACTTCATCCTCTGGAGAGTTTAAAGGGCGCACTGTGAAACTCTTTTTTGGTAAAAAAAAATATATTGTGCGTAATATATCGATTGCACCTAGATTGTCCGTAACCGTGCACATTCCTGTAAAGATTACAATAACAAGTTTAGGTCGTTATAAACATCAGTGTCAATAGCCATAAAGCTTCTCACCCTGAGTTTCCAGGCTCTCACAGAGCTCAGATTTGGCTTCTCCGTTGGGTCTCAGGCTAGATTTTGGGTTGAATTTGTTAGACATGGTGGCGGCGGTGACGACGGCCTTCAGGCTGCGAGTGCTGCGCTTGGTCACGTTCTGCTCCGGGTGTAACAGCACCACGTAGACCTTCGGCATGTAGAGCATTCCAAGAGACACGGACGCGCTCAAACTCACTGAGATGGTCAGTGTGGTGGTTTGTATGTACATCTGCAGAAGAGAAGAGAAAGAAAACATCTCATGAACATGATAGTTAAAGGACATTTAAACGAAAAGCTCACAAAAAATACTGTTTCTGTGATATAGGGTTAGAAAAATTGTTTTATCATCACCTATTTAAAACAACAGCATAAAAAACAAAAATATAAAATACACTGTATAATACGTAGCATAACACAACATAACACAAAACTAAACACAGTATACCATAACAAAAACACAAAGCTTAACACAACATAATGAAGATATAACATTAATACACAACAACACAACATGACACGCACCGTATAACACCATTGCATAACACAACAAAATGTAAATTAAAACACATAACACAACATAATATAACGTAACACAACTCAAAAGAAAATATAAAACACAACACATTGTAACATACACTGTACAACACATAGCATAACATAAAACTAAAACACGTTACACAACACAAAAAAACATTGACATAGCATAACAGAAAACGTAATATTAATTAAAATAACATTATATAACACAACACAACATAAAATGTATACTAAAACAAACACTATAATATAACATAACACATAACCTAACATAACAGGAAAACATCAAATGTAACAAAATAAAACACTTAGCAAAATACATAACACAACAAGACATGACAACACTACATAACAAAACAGAACACAACACGGCCTATAGCATAATATAACATGAAACACAAAACATAGCACAGAATAGCAAAACATACAATACACAAAAACATACCATAACATAACACAAAATCAGACACTTAGCACAACACAACCCATAACAGAAACACATACCACAACAACAAAAAAATATGACACAACACACAAAAAAATTAGTGACACACTGACATGGCATATAAAACATATTTTAAAACGCGAGAAAGGAGATAACGCTAACATAACACAACACAAAACGTGACATATGGCATAAATATAACAAGCACATGAGTTTTATCTACATAGGTGAGAGCACATAATGACAGAACTCTCATTTCAGGACTCATAACAGAGCCACTAGAACAGATCTCGCTATTTAACTTCATCAGCGACCTGGGACCTCAGTTTAATGAGGTCTCGACAACTTAATATACTCCTGATCTTCCTGACACAGTCAATATGTCAAACCTCAACACACAACACAATCATAACCTCACGTCTCGCCGCGCCCGACACTTCGCTACCTAATAACGGAAAGGTTTTCACGTCTATTTAAAACCAGCCACGTTGGGTGACAATGTTTGTGTAATGTTTTCACGGCCAGACATAAACAGACACTGGAGCACTAATGGCTGGAGCCACTCCACAGCTCTCAGTCTGGAACCCCCTGCTGTTGCTGTAGAATGCTGCTGTGTGTTTTGGCTCGGGCGGACGTGACCTCTGCTGTGGTTCCTCTGTGTGCTGTGATTAAGTGTGACTCACTGTTGTGATCTCCATCCAGAGGGACTCGCTAGGAAGCCACCCCGGCCCCGGCACGGATGACGGGTTAGCAGGACCCTCTCCAAATGACAGTGCCATTGGGATATGAGGGAACATCTTAATTGCAAGATCTAATTTTTTTTCAAGTGGTTCATATTAAGACCTGTAGCTTAAGAATGTGTTGTTAGCAAGTTTAAGAAGAAAATGTGTGGTTTGATGTAGTGTAAATGGCAAAAAGTGATGTCCAGGAAAAAAAATGTGCACTAAAATTATTTAATTACTACACTTCCATAAGTGTATATAAAGTGCTCAATTTCCACACCTTAAGTTTGTACTAAATATACAAATCTACACTTCTAGTGTCTCAAAATAGCACAGTTGAGGACTCATACAGTAAATCTTATTGGTTTATCTTAAAATGTATTAAAAGCTTTTTATCAAGAATTTGTATATTAATCTGTTGTATAAAAATATAGCAATTTGACTACATTTAAGTGTATTTTAGTGCACTTTTTTCTCCTGGGCATGTTTTTAATTGAAGTAAATTTTAGTTCTATAGTGCATTTTACAATTTTGTATAATTGTAAAGCAGCTTTACATCGAGGTTATTTAAATTGGCTAAAATTAAAACTTTGAAAACGTTTCTGTTTCTTGAAGTCAAATAAAATATTATCCTAAAAATGATTACACAATTTTGCCACACAAATAAAATGAAATTAATTTTATGGAACTAAAATAATAATTATTAACTAATAATAATAATTAAAAAATAATTCATTTTATATAGCAAAAAATAAAAAACAAAAGTAGATGAAAATTGCTTAAAATTCTAATAATATTGCAAACATAGAAAGATGTAGTTTTAAAAATTAATATATAGAAAATATAGAATACATCGTATAATTGCAATTTTCTTAAAGATTTACTTTGAAAAAACTGAAGTTGTAATTAAACTTTTCTATTTGTAGTGCTAATAAAATACAATTGAATTTGTGTGTAGAAAATTGATGTCAAACCAAGCAAATATTGGAAACCAAAAATACTTTTTGCCACTACTAAACACATAAATCTTAGTAACCTGCTTTGAAAAAACATGACGGCCAAATAAAATTCTAAAACAAATATTAACACAGAAAATGAAAAACAATAACAAGCAGCATCTCAATTCTCAAAAAAGTAAACATTACCAAGTTTCTCAAGTTATTATGTGTGCAAACAATTTTTAACAACGGCCACAGAAATCAACAAAGAACTTAAGAAACCTGTCAATGTTGTTTAATTAATATTAATGACATAAACACACCAGCTGAGCAGGAGCAGCGAGTACATTCAGCTGCATTTACGCTGCCAATGCGTAGATCCGATATTTTGACACAAATTTTATTCTTGTCCTGCTGTTTACAAACCAACTGTTTAAATAAATTCCTCAGCAAAATGGACATGTTGACAGTGAAGTACATTCGAGCACTCACGCATGCATCGCCGATGGGCACAAATGCTCCTCGCAGGGCACGCGAACACAAACACACGAGCGTTCACTCCAACCCCCTGTCAGTCACACAGTACTTAGATATAAAACTCAACACTTCTATTAGTAGTGGTCATACTAAGCAATATTTGAACAAACCCCCTGAGGCCAGAAAGTGACCACCTGGCAGACCACCAGAGCCACCAATTAGAGCCCCTTAGCAACAACGTAAGTAGCAACACCCTGGCAACAACAAGATATGCACAGGTAAGTACAAACACATTTTTTTGATGAAGTTTTAGTTTAAAGAACAGTTTAAAGAGAACCTGAAAAGATCGGTGAAGTTTTGACGACATAGCAGCATTGTCGCTACCTTTAGCGATCTTTCGGATTGACATGAAAAAATACGCAACTGGCGACAAATCTCCCGACTTTTTTCACTGTCTTATACAGAAAATAACAGAAAACTAAAAATACTCAACACAAGAATGTAAGCACACAAAGCCTGAAATGTCATCTGACGACAGTTAGCAACTTTAAAAGCGCACATTAGCTTCTTTACGTTCAAATTAATTGTCAATAAATTACGTTTTAAATAACGTTCTTATCTTATGACGCCTGTCACAGCACAATATATCGAAGCACATCTACTAACCGCAGAGACTAAAGAGCTGTTGCTCAAACAAAAACCTAATAGGTAAATATGGCCGCCTGGTCAACTAAAATCACCCGCGCGATGCCTACGCTTACAAATTTAACCAGAAAATCCATGGCAGACACTGGCCCACAGTGATTAAACTGGACACAAATTATTAGCTTCAGTCTATACTTGGCAAAGTCTTACTAATCTCCCTGAACGCGAAGTTGCAATTACAGTCTCAAATGAGGATTTAATGGTGCACACGACGCACGATTCATAGCGGTATCTCATCAATGCTTCAGCCTCCGGGCGCAGTATGTGTCAACAGCACTCCTGAAATCTAATGAGGCTCGTGAAAAATACTGAGACAGGAACAAGACGGTGAATCAAGATTAGTCCTCAGAGACTTTCTCTGTTGTCTCAACGCATATCAAGTGTTCCACTTTTCCGCCCTGGAAGTGTAACTACAAGTTTAAAAAGGACAGTGTTGTTGCGCTCCAACATATAAATGTTTGGCTTGACAAAACATGGAGAAACCGGATCAACTTTAATAATATGAGACTACTAATGTTTTTCACAGGAGAAAACTTGCACAAAAGACTCTATTTAATCATGTCGTGTCTAGGAGAAACAATGGAGATATTAAACCGACTTTTCACTTTGTTTTGTATAAGAAGCAGAAAGGCTGAGGGTTTCATTCTCAGGGAGACAAATATCAATAAAAATGTAAAGATTAAATACACTTTTATCACATTGGATAAAAGCATCTGGCAAATGCATAAATGTCAAATCAGTGGGTTCTTTAAATTATGAAGATACAATAGAATAATGAAAATATGTGAAAAGTAGGTCTTATGTTATTTTATAAAACAAAACAAAACATTAACATCTGAAGCTGTTTAAGAAAAGTTGGTCTTATGTATTTTACACTCCTCTGGAAGAGAGCATTCAAACATAATGTTAGCCATTCAAATTTCGGTACTTGTTACTTAAGTTTCAGATCATTCAATTTAACAAAAAAAAGATTTCTATTGATGTATGAGTTGTTAGAATAGGACAATATCTGGCGAAGATACAACTGTTTAAAACTCAGGAATCTGAGAGTGCAAAAAAATCTAAATATTGAGAAAATTGCCTTTGAAGTTGTTAATCTGAGGCAATGTGACAGGCCGTCCACTCACAAAAATAAAGTTTTTATATATTTAAGGTAGGAAATGTACAAAATATTTTCATGAAACATGACCTTTACTTAATATCCTAATGATTTCATCCATAAAAGAAAAATCGATTATTTTGACTCAAAAATTTTTACTAAAAATGTTCCTGTGCTACTCAAGACTGGTTTTGTGATCCAGGGTCACAAATATGTTTGACTGTTACTTTGCATGAAACCAGCGACCGTGTGTCTCTTTTTCTACATCTTATTCAAAGCAGACTTTGAGGGAATAAAAATTGTCACGACCTGCATAAAAACTGGGACTTAATTGGCGATGAAAGATTTATGGATGAGGGTCATCTTTCGATGTTGTAATGAATTCTTCATGACAACTAGGGATCGCCCTTTGTTTCTTTAAGGGTGGAGTGTGTACTTTTATACCTATATTACAAAACCTAATATACAACTTTGACAACTATAAGACCATCCATGTGATGATAATATTTGACGATACTGACAAAATGATGTTAACAACCTTGACCTATTTTCGTGGATAGTGAAAATCAATGTGAGAAGAAAGATAAATATTTCCTTCCGCACAAGTGTGTCAGCGCTGTTTCAGTGAATAAGATGCAACTGTATGAATCTCCACACTAAAGAGATGATACTGTTTACTAACTTCTTCTCGTAATGTTTACCTCACATGACTCACCACATGTCATGAAGCATCAGAGATCTGACAGTGTGTCTCATACACCTGAGAGAAAGAGACATATCTCTATTGTTTCCGTTTGTGTTGTCATGGATGGATGAAAAGAAAAACTCCCACTCGTGTCTATTTTTGTCAGTCTCTGAGTGACATTCAGGAGTCTCAGAGCAGTTTTCAAAAACATTTGTGTGAACACCCTGAACAAACTCAATCCATCTTAAAAGCCGCCATGTGATTTGTCACGTAGATATACTTGACAAAGAAAAATCACAGATGAGATCTCTTTATTATCTCAAATATTTCTTTCAGACATCAATGACAGGAAATAGAGAGGTAACGAAAAATGTTGATGAGTTTTATCTGTGTTTCAGATATCTCTCCTGAGAAAAAGAGAAGAACTGACAGATGACTCCATTAGATGTCTCAAACCGAGCTCAGATTTGTCAAGTCTGCAATCAGAAGTCAATACTATTGAAGATCTCAATATTTCTAATCAAATAAACTCAAATCCAGATTATTTTACCTCACAATCTACATTTATTTCACACCTCCACAACCTTCATGAAGTTTTACAATCGTCTCACTTGTTGCTATTTTCATTTCTCCGAAGCAATTTTAGGAGAAAAATCTGCGATCAAAATGAAAGTTGATACTAAAATGAAACAACTAAAACTCCATCAAATCTCCTGAAAGCAGACATTTTATGTTTCTTTGGAACGTATGACAAAATAAACTGCTAAATAAACCTCTTGTTAAAGAGTCAGTAGCAAACTTTTGAACTAAAACTGTTAAAACATCATTGTTATTTGAAATCAAACAATTGTTTCCTAAATTACTTATATATTATATATTTATATTATTTGTACAACTAAAATTAAAAAATTGAGAATGCGAAAGTTCTTTAAGCCATAAATTGACATGTCAAAAAAATCTGTAAAATAGGGCATAAATACTGTATTAATATGAAGACATTTTCTGTATAATAATTTTTACAGTTGTTCTACCTGTATTTTAAATTTTGCAGTGCATTGAATTATAGAATCACCGGAAATGTCCATAAAATAATTAACTAAACTACTGGCTGGAAATGTTCCAGTCATGTCACCCTGTAGCCCTAGACTGGTTGCCCACTGGAGCCATGCAGGGATGAGCCTGGTCCATACCTGGATGAGACAACTGCTGGGAAAGCTAGGTTGCTCCTGTAAGAGGTGTTAGTGAGGCCAGCAGGGGGTGCTCACCTAGTGGTCTGTGTGAGTCCTAATGCCTATGGATGAGATTTTGAACAGAGGTCCTGACTCTCTGTGGTCATTAAAAATCCCATCCTGGCCAAACTCGCCCGTTCGCCTCTACATATCATGGCCTCATAATCATCCCCATATGTACTAATTGGCTTCCTAACTCTGTCTCTTCTCCACCAATAAACTGGTGTGTGAGCTGGCGCAATATGGCTGCCGTCGCATCATCCATCTAGATGCTTCCATGTAAAGCGCTTTGAGTGCCCAGAAAAGCGCTATATAAATGTAAATAATAATTATTATTATTTTCTGTAATTTTTTACAGTTTACAAAAATTATGCACAAATAATAAATAAAACTACTAGAACTGAAAAAAATAAATGTTACTTTAAAGCAATATAAAAATTATTAAAATTGATTAAAAATTATAGAAATGTAAAAATATAAGCCACTGTAAAAAATCTACAAACCTCAAAATAAATTTATAAGATAAAAAATATATATATTCAAATGAATGAAAATTAGGTCTTATGTTATTTTATAAAACATAACAAACCAAAGGATAAAAACTACTGCCAGAAATTTACAATGAAAACATAGAAATTTACCAATAAATCAACAACCCTCATAAAACTAAAATAAGTAAATAACAAAATGTCAATAAATAAAGTGAACAAACAGTACAATGTGTCTGCTTTCACAGCGAGAAAAAGATTTACAATTTCAGAGGGGAAAACCTCTGCTCACAAGCTGCACCTTTAGTTGATAGAGAGGCTGAAGTTCAATAACGTGAATTTCAAGGATGGCGACATTTATGAGCGGCTGGGACCTCCCACTACCACAGCTGTCACATCGCTGACACACACCTGTATGTAGTATATAGGAGATGTTGACCTCTTTTTGATAGAGACGGTCATTACTCTGTCAACAACACAAAGGAGGAAAGCCTGCATGTGAACCCGAACGACATGATGGTGCTGTAATGATAGCTTCCAGTTTTGGAGGGCGGTGATGCATACAAATAGCAGTCCATGTACGTGGAAACCAGGAGGCTGAGATATTATCAAAGCTTCCTCCAAACTAGCGTATTTGCAAGAAGCTTTTGAGAATATTGACATTGAGAAAGAAGCATTTGTGGAAACGCTTGCATTTACGCATTTGGCAGATGCTTATATTCAAAGGGTCTTACGAAGCATTCAAGCTATCGGTATACATGTGATCCCTGGGAATCGAACCCACAATTTTTACGATGCTAATGCAATGCTCTACCAATTGAGATACACTTTGTGTTCCACTCAATACACAGGGATGAGTAAATAACACATGGCCGTATTCATTGAGAGCACTCAAAATATTAAGTCTGCCTAATTTGATTTATTATAATGCTTTGAATCTCTATCACAATTCACGCTCTCATTTTGGCTAGAGGAAAAAAATATCAAGCATCTCCCGTTGCGTCTGCTAACTACATTTGACTGCTTTATAGATAAAAAGATTTTCATCCATTCTGGGCTTTCTCGCAACTTTCTCCAACAAAGCAAATCAAAAATCCAACCCGAATCTTTTGAAATGCAACAGCGATTCTTCTGGACCTCAATGAGACCTACCTGCCAGAATAGCTCATTTAGAAAGCCTTTGGTTAAGCCACAATGCGATGACCTCTCGATTAATCATCTGACAGGCTGATCAAACTCTGCCGGGACCGGACCAGCTGCCCACATTCAAATGATCCAAAAGCCTCCCAAGACATTCATTATTCACTTTGACATAAGATGACAAACAGCTGATGGAACCTGCATGCCGATGAGGCGTTTGCGTGATGGGCGCGAGGCAGAGAGATAAGGTAAATCACAGGCCGGGAGGAAGTGAGGCATTTAATTGCTGGAAAAAGACATGGCAGCTCAGACTCGCCCGACTCATTGTGTCCGACGGCCTGGAAGATTTTTTACTACACTCTTAAAGTGACTGTGTTATAAAATACATTTTGTGTTCGGGACAAAAAAATGTGTTGTTCCAGGACAACGCAATTTTGTTTTAAAAATAGCACAAAATCTACAAAAAATCATGACATGTGTTAAATAGCATAACACAAAGGATGTGTTCATTTATAGTTTTTGAGAGTGTGTATTCGTTTTTCTTGAAAAGCATTGTTGTGAGCTGGCGGTGGTTGGAATCTGTTGCATTAAATAAAATTTTGCCTGAAACAAATTAGCAAAAACTAGGCTAATGAATCAAAAAATACAAGTTGAAAAACATTTTTACGCACGCAGGGATTGAAAATTGACACATGACATGCACTTTATTTTCAGTATGCAACAAATTGCCAGAAACTAGGGTTGCATTTTAAAAACATTGCAAGCAGAAAAGCATTGTTTGTTGCAAATTTGGCGGCAGGAAATTGTTGCTTTATTTTTGGCATGAAACAAATAGACCAAAACTAGGGCTGTGATTAAAAAATGCCACCTGAACAGCGAATGTGGTCGAAAATTGTCACACAATTGTTGTACAGTGTGAAGAAACTTGGCATAAACTGGGGCCGTCATTTTCAAAAATAAAAAAACTAGAAAAGCTATATTTATTGTGCACCCTGTGGTGCGATGTGCGCTTTATTTTCGGCGTGAAAATAATTGTCGAAAACTAGGTGCTGTCAATAAAAAATCCCGCGAAAAAACGTCGTTTGTTACGCACATGTATACGAAAAATCGTTGTTATTTTCAGTGTTAAGAACTAACAAAAACCACGCTGTCAATTTTGTGTGAAACGTTTGTTAAATATTTAAATGATATGCTCGTTAATTGAACAAACTGGACGCATCAATCCTTGTGCGAAAAAGTTCTCAAATGAATGAATATGTTAAATTGCCAGCCCTACCAAAAGCACTTCCTGTGATCTTCAGAGAACGCATCTGACAGGTTTGGTGTGAGGAGTCAAAATAATAAAAGCAGATAGCTAGGAAAGAATCGGGAACAAAGACCATGTGATACGAGGATTCTTCCGATCGGCAGAATATATTTCTTTGTTTCTTTGTGATTGGTGTAGGCAGAACATCGTGTAGTGCAACGTGCAATTACCCAAAGTCATCCGAATGAGTCATTCAACCTGGTTAAAAAAGCACAGCGGGGAAGTGACTTTAAAGCAATAATGGCTCCCCACCCAACAATACTCAAATTGCTGAAATTGCGTGTTCAAGGCTTTGCTAAGGGAGACGCTAATTAAATAACGCTCAAATTGAGAAGGGAGAAAGCCCTTATCTTAAGCCTGGGAAACAGAGGGTCTCTTGTTTTCTATTTTGAAACCAGCAATACAGTCGATGGAAAGGTAGTCGCATACATAATTCAGGCCTTAAACCAAAGAGCGGCGCTGGTATTTCGAGCGAGCTTGTCAATTGATTACATCATCTATAAAAAAGCTAACGCTCAATCTCTTTTCTATTTTCAAAGTCTCTTTCATCTCGTGGAGCACACCACTAGATGGGAAAAAGAGAGAGCCTTTGTTTTGTCCCTGGAACGTACACCTCCTTTTCAATATTCTAGGCGAAACCACGTGAATTCTTCCCAGCGCCACGCCAGACATCATGATTCTCAATTTCTCTTTGAAATAAACTGTTTACCGCTCTGTTTGATCTGAAATCCAAATGAACACAGTCGATTCGCTCCTGCTGGTCTGTTGCCTGTGAAACTGGGCCGCGGCGAACGGCATGTTTTCTAGGAACCCGTAAACGCCGTCATTACGCTCGATTCGAGCAGAAGAAACCTCTTACCTTTTCTGTCGACTGAGACGTCCCGAAGAAAATGGGGATGAAGGCGAGCCAAATGATGCACGTGGTGTACATGGTGAATCCGATGGGCTTGGCCTCGTTGAAGGTCTCGGGCACCCCGCGCGTCTTGATGGCGTAAACCGTGCACGTGACCATCAGCAGCATGCTGTATCCCAGAAGGCAGATGAGCGACAAGTCCGATATGTCGCACTTTAGAACCCCGCGGGACATCTCGGGATCCACCGTACGCTGGTCCTCGTAGTCGACGAGGGCTTGGGACGGGTCCACCGCGAACCAGATGCACACCCCCAGGAGCTGGACCGAGGTCAGGCTGAAGGTGATGGCCAGCTGCGAGGCCGGACTGATGAAACGCGGAGTGCTGATGGTCATTTTCCCCTGCTCGAAAATCCGATATATCCGGTTGGTCTTGGTGAGCAGCGCCGCGTAGCTGATGCTCATTCCCAGGCCGAGGAAAATCCGCCGCAGGGAACAAATCCCGACGTCAGGGGTGGAGATCATCAGGAACGTGGTGGCGTAACAAAGAAAGATGCCGGTGAGCAGGACGTAGCTGAGTTCCCGTCCCGACGCTTTGACGATGGGCGTGTCGTTGTAGCGGATGAAGGTGACCACCACGAAAAGAGTGGCTATGATGCCCAGGATTGCGAGCAGGACGGGGATGACGGCCCATGGAGAGCTCCACTCCAGCTTCACGATGGGAATGGGCTGACAACCCGTGTGGTTCTTGTTGGGCCTCAGATCGAAGCGGCACATCTTGCAGTTGTACGTGTCGGCCTGGTACTGGTACCCGTCGCAGCGTTCGCAGTGCCAGCAGCAGGAAATGCCCTTCACTATCTTCTTGCGCCATCCTGGTTTGCACGCCGGACTGCATATGGATGTTGGCACATGCTTCTCTCCACCCGGCCACTGCATTATTTTTGTCTGAAATGCACCAAACAACGCTATTTAGTTTAGGGGTCACTCAACTACAATGATTTTTCATGATGAAAGGTTTGAACCATCTGATCTGAAGGTGCATAATTACATTTTTAAATGAGTAATTTAGGCCAAATATCATTTAGCCAACATTTTCATTTCTTCCATTACAAAAGTACTGAATAATGAATAAGATCAATAACACCTCAGAATGGATGTGAACTCATACAAAACTGTGCAGAGTGAGAGCTCAAGAAACTCGATTGATAAAACGACAAGAAAACATTTCTGCAAATTCAAGACAAGAGATAACTTCAAAGTCACTTTTGTCACAACATAATCCCTTTAGTAGCATTTGTGTGATCTTATAGTTTAGATTAATTTATACTATAATCTACAAAAGACTAATAAAGAATGACTGAGTGATCAAAACTTTGAAACATTATTGTCTAAAAACTCATCAACTCCTATTTATGTCTTAGACTTCTTAAATAATTTCTTTAGACTCTCAAAGTATGTTTTGTGTATACAAGTCTACACTTCAATCGTCCATACAGTAAAAAGTACATAAGATATTCTTACATTTAGATAAAGCTGGTCAGTCCAGTGGCCGATGATTTTATAGTCGGATGTTTTGTTCTTCATCTGATACTGGTAGATATCGTAGCGGCCCGGAGCATCTCCGTTCTCATTGAACTGCACTGGATTGCCGGCTATGCCTGTAGACGCAAGAAGAAATAAGATTAAAGAGATGCAAAAACAAATCGCAAAGATTTCACCCAAAATATAAAAATCTGTCAACATTTATTCCCCCTCATGTGGATCAAAACCTGTGTGTGACTCTTTCTTCGGTGGAACACAAAAGAAGATATTTTGAGAAATGTCTCGGGTGTTTTGTGCTTATTTATTGGAAGTCTATGGCGTTTAGTGTTGCCAATCAACGTTCTTCAAAATATATTCTTAAGTGTTTCGCAGACTAAGAAAGTCGATATGTCTGGATGGACACGAGGGTGAGTAGATGATGAAAGACAACGTCTTGTTTCCAAATCTTCACAGTAATAACTAACATGTAAGCACATTCAGGTCAGTACCCAAAATCTGCAAACAAACCTCATCCGAGATTGATCGTGAGCTGTAAAACGCAATATTTTGCTGTACTTACTGTGCACAAGCAGTGAATTTAATACACTTTTGCATGCGGGCAAATTTGGTTTGTGAAATATATTTCTTCAGGGGTTATTTAATCCTCTATCTATATTATACTGAATAGCAATGAGCTTTTTAATACAGCTTATTTGTAATATAACAACAAGCGCTGTATCCAGTCGAGAAAAAAAGCCCCCGATGTATCTAAGGAATAGAAAAGCCTGCATTAGAATAATACGCACGACCATATTTATTTAGCTCCACATATACGCAGGCTGAAATTCCCTTCACTGATAAATGACCTCAAGTACATCGAGCGCAATTTCTATTGAGGCGGATGGGCCGGACAGGGCAACAATGCTGCAGCATCCCATGATGCACTTCAGATTAGTCGTCTCATTCTGTGGAAAAGCCTGCTGTCTCAAGCGTTAAGGTTTCTTGGCGAAGTTATCTGTATTCCAGACACTTGACCATGTCCAACTAAATATCCTGAACCGTGTGTTGCCAAGTCTACCGAACAATAGCACAATCGTTTCTCCTTTACTCCTTTACTCCCAACTAAATACTAAATCTAAGGCCGATTTTTGGCAATGGTTGATGAACATCCATTTTTGCTGCTTTGCTTTGGAAACTGAAAGAGGCTTATTTCAAAAGATGATGACTCAACCGTTCTGGATTATGGAATTATGATTTTTTACGGCCACGCTTGATGCTTGCGCATCTCACCGCATAATGTGCAGAGAGATGTAAAGGATTCCAAGAAAATCAAAGCAAAAATTATTCATCAATATATGTAATCAATTGAATTCCCAACGGTCGCTTCGCTCAGTTCTTAAAACTCTTGATGTCCCGCCAAACAGGAAGTGAGGGCGGGACAGACTGAGTGGCTCCTCCCGGTTTAAAAATACCCAATGGGTTTCATGTTAACCACAGCCTGGAGTCTGAACAGAGAGGCAGAAATGCAAAATAATATCATACAGTAATTGATTTGCATCGGTGGAAGTGAGAGACTTTAGGTTTGAAATGCTTACATCATAAACATAAATAAATCATGTCAATGCTTTGGAGCTTCAAAGATATCCTTAAAGCTAAAATATAAATACTAAACCCGCAAATAAATGTTGTTTTTATGAGTTTGATTTCTTTCAAATGTGTGTATGCTTTATTTTACACATCCAGCAGGATTTACAGAAATAAACTTGTTCATGTAAATATAGTAAATCTGTTCTGTAATTGATAATTTCCTCACACATACCGTCAATTTTTATTGTATTATTTGGTTATCAATCATAATCATTTTAATCAACCAAACCGAACAATGATATGTTGAATAATATTAATTGAGATTCGTTTCGCTATTTTTAACCGAGACAAATACACAGCAAAACAATGACACCAGAGACTATTGTTGTGCTTTTTGTTTATCATTCTGCGTAGGGCTCGCCTGTGAAGAGCGATGCTAGCGAACAGTGAACTGTCCCCAGACATATATCCTTATTAGAGCCGTGAGGGTACTCCACTGCATCAAAGGCTTTGGAGTTTTCTTCTGAAGTTCATTTGATGAGACATTCTGCTAGATTTCATACAATGGGATCAGGGGGGAACGCAAGGTAGACCTCCAACTCCACAGAGACGGCTTACCGCACACCCTCTACATCCTTCTCCTGCCATAATATTCACAGGAAAGACACGCGCTTACAGCATTGCAATAAGAATCTTTTCGTCCTGTATAAGCTATTAAAACTCACACTATAGTTAAATAAAAGCATTGCTTGCATTTTCTTGAGAAAATGTCAAATTGCAATGGTTAAGGGGATAGTGACCCAAAAATGAAAATTCTGCCGTAATTTACTCACCCTCATGTCATTTCAAACCTGTATGACTTTCTTTATTCTGCACAAGACATAAGATATTTTGAAGAATGTTGGTAACCAAACACCATTGGCTTCCATTGTATAGACACAAAACCTCCGAGACATTTCCCAAAATATCTTCTTTTGTGCTCCACTGAAAAAAAGAAGGTTTTGAATGACATGAGCATGAATAAATGATGAATAAATGTTTATATTTGGTTGATCAATCCCTTTGACAATACAGAATTTTTTGCATTAAAATATCTGATATTTACATATTATTGCCGATTCACAAAGCCGAAATGCTTTCTTTTGTCTAGATAGAAAAATGTAAACGGCGGCACCGTCGTTTTCTATTTGCGTGAAATGTGAATCGCCCCTTAAGGGCTCAGCATACTACATTCGAAATCGGAAAATGACCGTCTGTGACCGGATTTCGAACAAAATCTGGTCCAAACGACAATTCGTTTCACCGCAGCAAACCAAACAAAACTCTCAGAGAAAGTTTGTGTTGGCCGGTAAACACCCTCGAGCCACCAGTGGTCCTTGGCCGCTACGTAACAGTGGGTGTGTTATGTAGCGCCACCCGGTCTGTTGGAAATAAAGCGTCATTTTATTTAGCTGAGGTGAGGTCAGCTCAATAAAAAAACGTTGACCTTGAGCAGAATGAATGACTTTGATTGTCGCGTTGCAGAGGCTATTTGCATACGTCATATAAACCCCGCCTCCAGAAACAAAGGGGTGATGGATTGTTCAAATACACTATACAGTCTCTCGACTTTTTCAAACTTTTTTTACCCCAAAAGCAGAACGAAAGAACATTTCACCTGGACTACGCCAAACTCGTTAATGTGCAATTCACACATGTTTATTTCCTCAAGTAAAAGCGTAAATCAATTCTAATTACAACACTAAAGCCTTCTGTACATATACCGCTCGCCCGTATTGCAGAACCCATCAGTGCAGATGTAATTGACGTTTAAACAGAGTACGTGTTAGCGGTTTGAGCTTCGGGAAGTAAAGCCGGCAGTTTAAAGGCCATCAGACGCAGTAGGCTTACAAAGCAGAAAGCACTCTGGACAAGTGTGATAGCCACAGACGGAGAAGTGATGGGTCGGCCAGCTATTGAAGTCTCTAACTAACCTCACTCCAACTCTCATCAAAAAGGAAGAACGGGGTTACGGCGAGGCGAGGTGGTTTTTCGCAAGATTTGCGACCCGCTGCGGGTAGCCGAAGCTGTTTGAAAGCCGTTGCTCTCAACACAGCCTGTGGTTATGTAGCAGAGCAGAACGCTGATAGTAAATCACTGGCAGACCGTGGATCACAGCTCATCTGCTGCTAATGTCTGCCATCGCCACTTCTCAACTGGCAGCGTGTGTGATGAAAACTGATTGCATTTTGAATACCATTGTGATTATCAAAACATCCCTTCATCTGATGGAGTAACGGTGGCACACTGTACTAGAAAAGAATAGGGTGGATTTGCAGTAAACAGGCTTTTTGGAGTAAAGCGATACTTGGCAGATTGGTATATAATGATGCAAGAGTATAGGACTTGAGGGTAAGATGTGCATGTGCTATTGAAGTCTAAAATACTATCATGACATGCAATATAGTATAAAATCCGAGAACACTAGTGAAGATGCAATTTTTTCGGCACATTTTTTTCCCAAAACAAATGGTGTTATCAGGAAAACAACTGAGCTGTAATTAAACAATAAACTATTTACATAATTGTTTTTAAATCATCTTGGTTTCATAGAATTTAGTATCTTTCTTTAAATGAGAAACTACGCAGTTAAAAATGAAGGCTACCCAATAGGTTCTTTGTTGGGTTGTATAGTTCCATAAAGAACCTTAAACATTAACAGAACCCTTTAGATGCACAATTGGTTCTTTGTAGTGTAAAAGGTTCTTTAAACAATAGAAATGTAATAAATAAATAAAATGAAAAATTGTCTGAAGAATAATGTTTAGCATTGATGTTAAGCACCAATTTGTGCGCCTTTATTTGTAATGTGAAAGGGCACCCGAAAATACAAATTTTTTCATCATTTATTCACCCTTATGTCAATTTAAACCAGTATCACTTTCATTCTTCCGCAGAACACAAAAATGGGCCCCATTCACTTCCATTGGTTTTGTGTCCATAGAGTAGAAGTGAAGGGATCCAGTGCTGTTCGGTTAACAACTTTCTACAAAATATCTCATTTTGTGATCTGCGGAAGAAATAAAGTCATAAAGGTTTAAAATGACAAGAGGCGTGTAAATGATGACAAAATTTTCATTTTTGGGTGAACTATCAGTTTCAGACTTTATGAATTCAAACAAATCACGCCACATTTTGACCAGCAACACTATACAGTTAAAGAATGTTTGCACATTGTGAAAACATAACCTTAAATATTCAAAATGTGCAACAATTTAATATAAAAATAACAAATAATAACAATGACCTTTCCATAAAATGATGCTGCAACAAAAACCGCCTTTTAAGTATTATGCAAAACACTGAATCTTCTTTGAGTATAAGCCTCGAAATAAATTCATGAAAACCTGAAGCTGAAAAATGTTGATTCTTAGACAAAATAATGTACAAGATGCAACGAATATGTAAAGCTGAAATCTGTAACTTTTTTGGGGGAAATAAAAATAAGGATTTGGCTATGATCTGCAATCAGTAATGTGTGGTTTTATATCACCATTTCTGTTTAAAACAATTACTTTAACCTACGATTAAAGGTTAAAGACAGAATGCATCATAAGTTAAGGTGCTAACTTTAGCCTGCTAGCATCATGATCCCAGCCTCCCTGCGAATCGCCGTCCGAAGCCACGCCTCCTCCAAATCACATGAATGCGCACAGTCCAGAAGCTGTTGGAGGGCACTACGGCAAGACACATGGCACATTCATCGGTGAGAAAACATTGCTGTACGAGGTGAATAACATTACTGTAGTAACAAACCTAAACAATCGTTCTTAAGTCGGAGTTTGATGCAGCAATTTGTTGCTTGTTTCACTTGTTTAACATGTCGCTGTGTAATAAAGTTCCGCCGGCAAGTTAGGTGTTGCGGCTTCTCCACTATTCTCCCTACATTGCGCTGATGACGTATGATGTCTTTGTGAGCTGGGTGTGCAGTGGGATGCAAAATACATTGGCTGATAATGTACAAGTCTCAACCAATGGCACTCGTCAAAACGTTCGGCCAGAATGTTTTTATTGGTCAAATGTTTTTTGGTCCTACGCATTTCACAGACGATATATAGTTATAAAAAAAATATTTGACCACTATTCTTCTTTATTGCTATCAAGATGTGAAAAGATTTACAACTGGCATGAAAATAAAAATCTGAACAATATCAATATCATATCAATTTCTACTTAATATCAAACTGGCATTCCCTACAAAATTGTATCTGAAAACACACATTATAAGTAATTCTTTATCATTTATATGTCATAATTTTCTCACCCTCAAGGTGTTAAAATATATGTATGTTTTCGTTATGTATAGCACAAAAGAAGTGTCTTAAATAATCTGGGAAACGAAACAATTCTGAGGCACCATTGACCACCATAGCAGATGCTATTTATTACAATAGTAATTCAATAGTGCCCCAGAACTGTTTAGTTACAAACATTCTTTCAAATATCTTTTCTTGTGTTCAGCAACTCAACGATATTCATACATGCTTGAAACAACTTAGGGGTGAATATATGATGACATAATTACATTTTTTTGGTGACCTATCCCTTTAAGTACAGAAGAGTAACAAATTATAAAGAAGTGATAAAGAATGATTTATAATTTGTGTTGTCTGATACAATTTAGTTGGGAATCCCAGTTTGACATCAATATGTGAAGTAGTAGGTACTGTAGTTGTTTTAAACAGAAATGTTGATATGAAAGCACACGTTACGGATTGCAGCGTTGCCCATAGCCAAATCCAAAAACCAACCTTTCCAATTCCCATGACAGTGTGGAATTTGTGAAATTATTCAAATTATTCACAACACATCAGTATTTAAACTGGTCCCCAATGACTCCCATTTAATGCTTTACATTGAAAACAAACATTCGCCAGTTGTTGTAACCAGCGGCCTCTTTATTCATTCAAACAGACCTGCATGCTCACTGCTGGCAAAAACATGTCGCTTGAGTTTGGTCAAGTTGAGTTAGTACAGTAGAAAATAATGAGGTAAAATATAGCAAGCACACAGAATTGTGTGACAGATTAATTTACCAAAAAAAGCCACATTTCATTAGGCTCTTAAACTGGAGAACAGAGGACCACATCATCTTCAGCCTCTGAGTAAATGTGAATACTCGCTAAATTAATTAGTCATACTGCCATTGATAGTCCACGAAGAACATGTCCGAAGGGTGTTATGAGCCCAATGCAAACTGCTATAATTAACACGTACACGACTCGAGAGGAACCTTGGCTCGAGTGCCCTAAGAACACATGGAAATACTTTTCCGGGGACTGGGCGGCCGCTCCTCCGGGCTTCTTGTTGTTTCTCGTAACTGTAATCCCATCCTGCAGCTAATCTTCACCAAAACCCTCCGCCGACGATTTAATGCCAGGGCAGGGCCGTGAATTGGATTTTGGTGGCCTCCGGTGAGGCATGTTTGTAAATTGTTATGTGGTAACGAAGAAAGCTAAATTCATCGTCGGAGAGCGAATCATGCAAAAATCCCCTTTCTTAAGCACCCATAAAAAGCTGCTCGCTGTGAGCCGGTAGCTCTGTCAGAGGACAAACTGAAAGCTGCAAATCAAGCGCTAAGCGGTTTACCTGCTATCTTGACGTTGCGGATGTACTTCAGCAGAAGGGCTCCGTCGACGGGGTCCATTTTCGAGCACAGTCCCACCTTGCCGGGACAGAGTTCTTTGTGCATGTTGTGGAGGGCGTGGGCCATGGCGTACACGGCGTCGATCACAAACATCACTTTGCCCTCCTGCTCGTACGACGAATCTTTCCCGATCCTCTCTTGATCTGAAAGACAAAAAAAGTGCATGACAGTCAAATGAATTCTAGTATTTTTTATTGAATTGCAACGCGAACATCGAGTGTCTGTTGCAATTGCGGCGCTCCTAGTGACAGACCAATCAGCTTTGAGCTTGAGGCAAAACTTCAGCTATTGTGAAGTGAGCAAGAAACTTCCTTCCGTCCTGTTTTTATAAAAATGAAGAAAATCTCTCTGTACGGGCTCTGTGAAAAACTGAGAAGGAAGTAAAAGATGATTTAAATTAGTAGGCCAGAGAGCGCATAATGAGTTGTTCTGTGAAATTTCCAACTCATTTAAATACACAATCAATAAAATCCAAAGGAAAATAATAAACATTTTGCAGAGAGGTAAAGTGGCTGTAGTATTATAAAGCAAGGCAGTGCAGCGATGTTACATCATTGATCACCAAAAAGTTACAATCCTACATGAAAAGGCAATAACAGTGATTTATTCGTCAAACGTGCACCAAGCGCGGTATGCATAATGACAGTTCAATATTTAATGTAAACAAATCATTTCAAGCGTTCCTGCCCCCAGGCTACGTTTAACCTCTGAGTCGAACACAAATGAGGTTTTCCCAGATAAAATATGTTCGATTTAAGTGTCTTATTGGTGCGTCTTTAGAATTTAATTGGAGCGAAATTGAGCAAAATAGCTGTTTGGGGGGCAGAGAAGCATCTCTGTAATTTACTGACTGAGAAGACTGTTCAGAGTTGAGTACTTCTCGACTGCCGCCTCGTGACCCAGAAATCACAGCAGGTGTATCCAGCGCTAAAACATTACTAAATGAAACTAATAAAGAGGAACTAAACATAAGCATGCATTAGGATAGAAAAAGGAACACTTTAAAATGGAAGATCACTTTCTAAAGTCAAAAGCCCATCAAACAAAACTGTCCAAAGAACAAAGAAATACAACCCAACTGAAATAATGATGTGTTCACAAGAACACAAATGGTTTGTGCTGACCACAGTGTGTTTTGTACTGACTGCAAAAAAAACAATGCAAGTTTTCATAATTTATGGGTATTTAGCATTAATGCCTTTTGCCACATGCTTTCGTCCAAAGCAATACATATAGCAGCTATACATTTTAACAGAGATGCATACGCTTTCTAACACAATGCTTTCCAGTTTTGGGGCCTATGCATTTAAGAGCAATTTTGAAACTTTTCTACGATGACCCGCGGTTAAAAAAAGTTCCTGGTGCTGTGTTTTGTTGGCACAAGATGCCCAATGTGAAATCTGGGTCCTGAAGCAAAACCACTTCATCAAGAGAACATACAGCGGCGTGACAGTTTCATTGAGAGTAATGCACTTCATTTACACATCAATTTAATTACCGAAGCTTGCCAGCGAACACACGAGCGGTGCAGCATGCATTACAGAAATGTTTTGTTTCAACTGCTCGATAGTCAAGAAAAGCAGCCAGCCAAAAGGAAATCAAGAAAAATGGAATGAAAAGTAGACGTTCCGTCAAACAGATTAATGCAGATCGTGAAGAACAAATGGCATTATTCCACACAAAAAGCAATTTCCTGAACACTGACTAAACTTTTAAATTGGCTGCCGAGGATGTAAATCAGACAAACACTAGTAGCGTAAATTGTCAGGTACCTGCTGTAAAATCTGTCTCGGTTTAAGATATGCGTGGTGGGATATTCAATTAAGTTAAGATTTCTAATCCAAGTCACACATTATGAACCTCACTTTCCTCTTCTCTTGAGTTTGGCACGGTTTAAAAATGCCTTGCTTCCCTAGTTGGATATCATCTTAAAACACAAACTTTCCAGAAACATGACTCTAGCATTTTTTCTTTAAATATTGAATAATTATGCCTAAAACGTTGTTGTGACAACGCAAAAATGCCATTTCTGTGAGACGACAGATCGGTTGTCTCTTCGGGAAGTTCATTTTTTGTCAGCAGCTTGGCGCGCCAACTGTGCCAGATGTGGCTCGGGTCATGAATATGAATTAGACGTATTGTACAGCTCTTTAGAATACTGGAATCTGATTGGTTGATCCAATCAGATGAAACTTAAAAAGTGACAGTTATAATGGTACAAGGCACAAATTGCATACAATACAAATTTTAGGACAGAAATACAACGCAGTGCAAAATTACAATAAAATATAAAAAAATAAAATAAAGGCAATAAAATAAAATATAAATAAACATACGAAAAACAACGCAGAATATAAATACAACACAGAGTGCAAAAATAAAATAAAATCTTACAACAAAATATAGCCTATAAAAACTATAGCCAATGCAAAATTATAGTGCAAAATTAAAATATAACATATACAAAATAGCTAATAAATAAGTATATGAATACAGTGCAGAGTGCAAAATAAAAGTAAAAAATTATATGAATAAAATACAATTTTGCCAATAAGTTCAAATAAAGCCAATAAAATATAATATCAAAATAAAATAAATATAAACAAGTGCAGAATATTAACATGTAGCCCATAAATTAAAATACAATAAAGTCAATAAAACGAAAAGAGCAAATACAATAAAATGTGTGTGCATTCAGCCAGCCCACCTCCAAAGCAACTGGTTGGCAAAATCGTATGTTTTCTGTTCAAGTCATTGCTTCCTAAAACCAGATATAATGTTTTGGTCCAGCAAAACAAATCTCAAATATGGAGTACTGGATGAAAAGAATTATTAGTAAACAATATTTGATCCGTTTTAGTTTAATACATTGGTTTCCTCTGGTTACATGTGCAATGCCCTCAAATAAGAAGAATATATTAAAAATGATCAAATCTGTAAAATATGCCACGAGTTGCCATCTCACATGTTCAGCTATTCAGGCGCCACGTCTTGCTCTTCATGCCATGGATAAATGAGGGTCTGCTAACATATGAGGGTGGAATAATAGACAGGGAGACAGCAAGCAAGATTAATTATCTCTCAGCGCTCATATAATCATGTCAGACAGCTGTATATTCATTAGAGATGCAGTTGCTCAGCTTGGGTTATTTTGTAAGGTCTTAATTGCAAAGGAGCCGTTTCAATTATGACCCTGCCAGAACAAACCGGCGAGATAGCTGTCAGATGTCAGGTTGGCAGATTGCAGGGTACACTCTTCAGAATAAAGCCTGTGCAGTTGTCATCTGGCATTATTTCCAAGCATTAACAGTAGTTCTACAGTAAGAACTTTCCTTGAATCGGAAACAAAACAGGACACGAAAGTCTTCGAAAAGTATGTTTTTGTTCTACTTAGAAGTACATGAGAAGGGACTTTTAGTGAATGTTGCTTTGAATACATTGAAAAATCGTATTAAATTGTTGATAGCAATAAACAATAAAAACAACAATATACAAAACTAATATAAATATTCAATTAATTAATGTTTTTCTCCATTTTCACGCCATTGGAGTTTTGGTTGCTTGTCACTGTCATGTATGGACTGCTCACTGGAGGACTTCTGACTTATATTTAAAAATTTACTTTCTTAAAGAATACAGCAGTTTGATTACCATTCCACGGACAACCACTTATATTCAGAGTAAAGTCAACATCCTATATAATTCTATATCTTCCCTGTTTTTATATCAAATTTTCTCTCTTTTATACGGTATATACATTTTCTACAATTTTTCTAGCCTTTTTTTACGGTAAATACATTTTCTACCATTTTATACGTTTTATACACTTTCTACCATTTTCTACCCTTTTTTTTGCTTAAATCTAAAACGTTTTTTTTTTTCGACCCATGGGTAAAAATGAATATTATCTAGGTTTATTTAAACACTTGGGTTCGGCCATATTTTACTCAACCATACGTTCACTTTAATTATTTTTTCAAGTATGGTATAATTATCTTTAGAGGTAATTTTTTTACCTAATATTTTAAATCTTGAAAAGTGGCCAGCTGCTGTAATTTATCAAAATAAATTATGTATTTTCTTAAAAACTTACCAATTTAAAATGAAATGAAATTCAGAAAATAAAATAACAAAACAAATAGCAAAAGGGCAAAGTGGGAAAATAAAGAAAAAATGTAATTAAAAAAAGGCATTTAGCCAATATAAAATAAAATAAAATATAGCAAATAAAATAAAATATGAAAATTCATATCGGTAAATAAACACAGTGCAGAGAGCAAATATAATATTAAATATAAAAAACAATTAAAATAAAATAATAAAATAAAATAAATATTAGTTCAAAATGAAGTGCAGAATGCAAAAATAAAAAAATAAAAAAATAAGAGCCTATAAAAGAAAAAAGAAAAAAATGTGCAAAATGTGTTGGTCCAGCATAGACGCATGTTGACATTTAAAGCTACTTTGTATCAATGTAAAATTGTGAAATTAATGTTTAAATTCAATTACAATGATGGCATTGAATAACTTTTACATTAAACTGCATCCTATTTACAACAAGTAGCCTACCAAAACCTAAAACAGAAATTTTCCCCATTCAGGTTAATGTTGTTTTTCTTACTGCTTCAAATTTCAAAAGACTCGCTCATTCAATACATTCGCTGGTTTGTCCAAGATGTACCATTCCCTTCCTACATGCAAATCCCATTTCTTATCTTAACAAAGCTGCTGCAAAAAGCTGTTGTAACCAAAGAATTGTCTGTTCCATTCTTCTAAGGTTTTTAATCACCGGCTCTTCAGACCTTTCTCAAACAGAAAACCAAACGCAGTTTAACATCCCCGAAAGACCCACGAGCCTTAAAAAACCCAAATTAAAGAGGCAGGTTATGCTTGTGTAATTGTTTGCCACAAGCACGACTACCGGGAAAAAACAGGCCGAGTTCCATCGTGGGAGAAAAAAGCCATTGTGATGCTCCGGGAACGGGGGAGGCGGGTCGGCCCACATGCTTCTTGATGCTGTGCATACTGAAACACACACAAACGCCTTAGCAGATGAACACACGCGCAACCGTGTCATCCATACACACAAAATCCTAGAGATCCGACAAACTCCTCATCTCAGAGTCTGGGCACATCCTCACACGCCACACTGCCGGGCCGAGGGATGCTTTTCAATTAAGAGAGGCGTCTCTGAGATGTTGTCTAGGACAAGGTGGACGAGATGAAGGCCTTGATGAAGCGGCATGCTCGTAACCCGCAGACCCCTTCGCCGCCGCAGGCCGCAAAGACTTTAAACGTCCCGTTCAGCAGGACGCGGCTCGCCCTACGAGTAATAGCTCCGACTTCCCATATTTGCCAGAAACACCCCAGAGCCCTTTGTCTCACTTAAGTTTCTTGTTTGTGGTTTCGGACGAGTGATTTTCCCCAGGAAAGGTTGTGTGGAAGCTGTGCTGCACCCTTAACCTCGACAACAAAAAATCTTTGATACAAAGCGGCTGTGATTCGCGCATAATGCCGGCTGTTTGCCTAGCCGGTCAGCGTGTGCGCTACTAATGGAGCGGCAGTTTCTGAATGCACTTTTGCACTTACTGTATAAAAGCAATCCATTAACTTCTGGCGAAGGAATTACAATATTCAGTACGGAGATAGATGTTATAATTGATTCAAAGGATAAAGCGCTTTATAAGTCGCATACATTAGTCTTGGATCTCGGACCTGGAAATCCCTCCAGCAATCAAAGAAAGAGGGCAATTATTTCTGTTCTTTTAGAAATAATTCAGGTAATAATGTTTGGAAGGCTTCAGGCTTTTTGTCTGAGGTCCAGACTATCGAGATGTAGCAGTCTTTAATGAGCCGACTAACGAACAATACACCGAAATATATCACAAGTTGAAAATTATGTTTTTTAAAGTCTGGTTAAATCTTTGTTTTGGTTAGTAAGCAGTCATTTAGCACAGGATTTTACTTTCGATATCGAGCGGCCACACGGCACAAATTAAAGGATTAGTTCACGCAAACATCACAGTTTTCATTCAAAATATCTCTCACTTTATACACAGAGGTCCCACAATGTTGAAGCTCGCAAAATCCATCATAACATTCATTCAACTGACTCCAGTGAATAAATGAAGGTATCTGTTGGGAAAACCAGTCATGTTTTAAACTCATTTAGCAAACTGAAACCAAAACAACTGCTGAATTAAAATATGGTGACATGTTGATAGCCTTAAAGGCAGGGTGGGTGATCCTGTACAGATTTTTTTGTCATGTTGGTTGGAAGTCTCTTTACATCCTGATTGCAATCAAGAAGTATAGTGGTCGCATTATATTTTTATAATTATATATCGTTTGTTAAAGGCGTAGGACCTAAAAAACATTCGCCCAATCAAAACCTTCTGGCCGAACGCTGTGACTGGTCATGTGTACATTTTCAGCCAACGTAATTTGCATATCACTGCGCACTCTGTTCTGTCATCCGCGCGCTCACGTCCGCTGTGTCAATGTATGGAGAGAACAATTTCTGCGGAACCGACAACAACTAGACATACAAAACGAAAGCCAGTTGTTGAAAAAGCCGTGAATCGCATAGAGGGTGGGATTATAATCTCTAATTATAAGGCTAAAATTAGCACCTTACCAAAGCAACAACCCCAATTTTAAATCTCAGATTCTCTGGAACCATCATAAACTAAACAATAAGAAACAATAAGTTATCAAATATGTTGCCATATTTATTTATATTTAGTTGCCTTTGGATTATAAAGTTTTGAGATATTGATCTTTAAAGCTTTTGCATTTCATATGACTTTGTAGAGTACTTTACATTTTCTTAAAAAAGTCCCAAAGATATATAACTTCACGAAAAAAAACATCACATAAAGTAAATAAATTGTAGCAGAACAAAGAAATGTGAATAACTAAATTTTGACACAAATGTCCGATATTCCAAGGTGATGATTTGTTCATTGCCATTCAAATGTTTGGAAACGCTTGTCTGGAACGTCTCTTGAGATCTTAAAAACCTTTTAATCTCAAGGTATGCTTAAATGTCTAAAATGGCTTTTGTAGACAAAATGTACCTATATATATAAAATCAATTTCATTCATTAGAAAACTAAAACTTTATTTAAAATTATTTTAGAAATTCATGACTTTAACAAATAGTGACTAAAGAGTGAAACAGGACTGTTCGCAATTAATCGTATCCAGAATAAAAGTTTGTGTTCACATTCTGTTCAGAGGTTTTATCTGAAATCTGTGCATATGTATTTGGCATTTATAAACACATACACGTATATATTTAGAAAATATTTGCATTTATCTATCAATATTGATAAATGCCTTTAATTCTTACATTTATTAATTTTTATATTTATATACATGTATGTGTTTCTAGATACAAAGTAGTATGCACAATGCACAGACATATTATGTAAACACAAACTTTGATTCTTGATGCGATTCATCATATAAAACGTGAGAATTTACGAGAGAATTATCATCTAAACAAGTATGTCCTAAGAAAACATTCAACAGATTTTAACACAAATATGGAAGAAAACAGAAGAGCTCACATATTTATTTGGCAAACTAACTAACCCAGAGAACAACACTGGTGACAATTAACCCAACCAAAAGGACATTTATAATGCAGTTCACCCACACTGACTTACAGTACACTTAGAGCCCGCAGACACAACTGTGATGATTTATAGATCATTCCAACCTTTAGTTACAGTCTTAGATGTTCAACCGTGAAACTACATCACCACAAAAACTTTTGTTTGGAAGAGACGGTGTCAATAGATGAAATCTGCATCACCTTTGCATTTCTCAGACATCTCTTCCAGATAAAAGACCGGTCCTTCTTTTTGATCAAAGCTCTCGTGCAAAACATTTAAGACGTGTGATGTCTCCTCCGCTCATCCTCCCAGAGCAACATGAGCCTGAGGGTTTCACAGGGAACCCAAGTTTCTCTTTCAACGCCTGGCACTTAAAATCCTAAGAATCGCCTTCGGGGACATCCTTCCGCACCGAATCTTATTAAACACAAACCAGACAAAGACGGCATGTGCGCCCATCACAGTTTCTGCAACTGAGATATATAGTGTATGTTTAACAGCGTTGGCATATTTCAGTTTGTGAAAATTATCTTTTAATCGACTCGCAGGCTTGGTGCTGACTTTAAAATCTGTGTCTTTAAAATTTGGCAAAGAGAAAGATCACGGATCAAACCCTACCGTTTTAGCAGTGGGGTACATTATTCTCCTTTCCCTAAAAATGTAGTCCTTTTCAAAATAGTAAAGAGGCGTTTTGTGTAGAATCAACCGGGGAATAGGATAATAAACATTAATCGGCAGCAAAACAGAATTTTAGGTTTAAAGGGTTGAAACAACATTGTGCCCGTAGAATCTCTTATGAAAATTATTTTTTTTCATCGTTTTTTTGGTGTTTGGATTACCATTTATATAACCATAGTTTTACTACTAATTACTATAGTAAAACCATGTTTATGAAGTGCCTTTTGTGAAAAGGGCCAAGTGTAAGAAGACCTTAATCCCAACTGCAATTTATATTTTAAATAGGACCTCAAAATGAATTTATAAATTTATATAGTTGTGTGTTTTTTTCAGGGGATGTATGTTATGTAATGTGTTGCTGTAATGATTACTATTGTTTGTTTGTCGGAGCCTATTGTCTAAAGACAATTTTCTACCCTGTTGGGGATAGACATTAAAGCTTTTTGAATTGAATTAATTTGTGGTTAACACGATTGAACTACACAGTTTTTGCTCTTTTCTTTAGGGCTGCATGCTTTTTCTGTCTCACTTAATATACTTTTGAATAGACTTTATAATCAATTTTAGTAATTTCTTGCGTACTACTGCTAGTCACAGACGAAGCGCACAAGATAAAGATGAAGTGGACCAGACATCAAGGTGATAGTCGAAATGGTGGCTCCTGTTAACAACAAGCTAAACTTGGTCCTCCCATCCACCGATATCACATTGATCCATCTTGACATGTGCAATCCATAATCACAAGCCCCTCACCGCGTGGGGCATTTCCTGCATGTGCAACCCTGATAAAAGCAAAGCAGAGCGTCGAAAAGCGAGAAAAACAGAGCGAGAGATAGAGAATGAGAACGAGGCAGAGAGGAGGAGAGACAGGGAGAGCTGAATGCCGAGATATCCAGCTTTTAATCCGACAGTAACCACAGGGCTTTTGTGAGGGCTGGAAAATCACAGCATTGATGTAGCTCTCTCTCCTATCTGTGGCTGCCGGATCTTCGATAAGAGCGGGGGTCAACTCAGTCTTCTCATTTAAGCCGTGCGTTCTCGCTGTTTAACATGCAACAGGAAATCTTCCTGGACTCATTTGCCTACGAATTCAAGACACCGTATGAAAATGTAATGCAGTGCGCTGGTACGTTTTAGCATCATGCTAACAAGAACGTTAGCACAATGTAAAACTGATTGGTGATAATGATAGAAAATAAGCTTGTTATAAAAATCAGCCTCGGTTCAAAACAGTGATAAGCAAAGCACTTATGATTTACAGCATTCTGACTGAATAAAGAATGAGTTGCTGCTAAAAGAAATATTATTTAAAGAATATTGTAGTCGATAGTTTGAATCTGCGCTCGTGGTTCTTTCCCAGCACCCCTATCGCGCATCCTATTGTTTCCTGTCTCTCTACACTGTACTGTCTGGCAAAAAACAAACGCCAATCAAAAAAAACGATATATAGACTGTATTTATTAATTTAACTTATTTATGCAGGAATAAAAAAACAAAAAAATATTTATTTTAGTAAAAACCTGCAATCTGTAACATTTTCGGGGTTAAATATAAACAAAAAAGAAAGTAAGGGAAAATCAAAAAGTCAAGTAATAAATGAATATTAAATATTAAAAATTAAGAACTAAAACCCTTTCCGCGATTCATAACGGTAAGCTTATAGATCATAATAAAGATTTATAAGTTGAGCTATTTGATACGTTTAAGTAGGAAATGCCATTTGACATCAAGTTACCTGAAAGTTTGTGTTTCAAACCAAGAGGGGGATTGAGAGGCAGAAATGAACACCCTTCTACACCAAATTACGCTGTCGTATCGCGTCGCATCCGGTGTGGAGTTTGTATCGTCTTTCATCGCTTGTCATTGCACCTCATTGTGTCTGGTGTAAACAGGGTGTACCTATAAATAATTATCGCCGTACTTTGCATTGTAAATTGAAATTAAAAAGTGAAAACTGCATTATTGTTGTATAAACAGCAAGAATAATGCAATCTATGTTTGAGAGAGCCGCGAGTCAAGCATGATGTTAAATAGAGGTGGGCGGTCACTGCTAAGCTCTTTCGGCATGATTCCCGTTTCCACAGTAACAGTAACATCTCTGATCGAAATAAATCATTTACACAATTTCAACGAATGCCAATGCCGCTGTAAATATGTCCCAGGTGTGTATGAATGAATCTGCCTCTGTGTGTCTCGCCGAGCCCACTTTAAATCAGACTAATGAAACAGATGAAAGGCAGCGATGTCACAGGATCGCCTTTCATTCACAGCCCAAGTATGTTTCACAGATCCTCCATCATATTAGCCATTATTGAAAATGTCAGCAGGAATTTGGGCAAATCTGTGGGTGCCTGTTGACTCACACATGAGCATTGTCCCTCCAAGGCTATATTTACACTGTAGTCTGTCTGGATGACTCTGAAAACAGACCCTTGCTGTGCCAAAGACAACGTGCAAAAACAAGTTTCCTCGAATGGACCACGATTTCTCAGACATTTGTCAGTTTCGCGACAAGATATCATCACACTCATGTTCGGAGACTCCGAGAGCACCTCGTCTAATCATAACAACCCGACTATGTCGGCTAAATCATAACAGAAAATACATACAGGTCCTGACTGTTAATCTCTGTTAGCATTTATTAGAGAACGGCAAACACTCAGACCCGTGAGAGCGACGCAGCGCTTACTCTGAGATCCACAGTGAAATGAAAAGCTGCAGTGAGAGTGGCCTCCGGTTCTGAATCACCGCTTTCAGACAAACATTACAGCGTCCCTCAGGGACCCAACTGCTCCAGGATGCGACCCAGTTAAGGCTGCATTGTATTTCAACGCCTGGCCGTTTTTCGTGAACTAATAAAGCAGTGCAAACACTCTAACGCCGTTCTCATTTCCCACGTGGCGTTATAAATCTGCTACAATGTGCGCGGCAAACGCGGGTTTGTTCTTGAGGTGAATAATCGAGCCTGATGTCAGCACACGTGCTCACGCGCACAGGCACCTCGTATCTGAACTCCTCGGCGTGTGAGTGTTCTCAAAGAAAACCATGATAAAAGGGCTTTGTTAAGTGGCATATTGTGCATTTTCTTTCACCCTACCATATTTTTCAATCAAGCGGATGGAGGCGGCGCGTTCAATCACCATTGGCTATTCAAGAATATTCCGCGCGGCAACAATGATGAATTTTCTCTCGCTGTAGCAATTAGCGCAAAGAGAAGTGATTTATTATGTTGTGGCTGAGCGATAGATTTAGTTTGGGGCTGGATACCTGCGGCGGTCTGCTAAAGGCCAGCCCTCAAAAGCGACGAAGACGTTGCATGAGATGTTACAAAGTTATTCACCGGTGACATTTAGTGAACTCAGACGTTGCCGGTGACCATCGAAGAACCGTGAGGCTCAAATCTCGTCTGTTTGCTGCTGCACTGCGGTAAGCACTGTAATGCTTGGCGGGCTGCATGCTGAGAATTAGACTCGCTACCAAGGCCCCCTGAGATGGTCTGCCTGGATGAAGCCCCTCCTCTGAAGAGTGCAACCCGCACCGATTGGATAACATCTGAAACGTGTTGCTAGGAGTCAACCTCTCTCTCCAGCCACATGGCCGGGGCCAATTGAGTATCCACCCCAGAGAAAAGCACTGAATCAATTAAACTTTATCATCTTTTCTCCAATACGCTGGATTGGTTCAGTGTGGGAATGAAGTCGACCCACATCGGAAAAGATCAAACCCAAAGAGCTTTGTTGTGCTGACTAATCAGACCCAAGCGCAAACAAAGAGAACATCAGGCCAAGCTTTTTACTATAGATCTGGTGTATCCCTTCTGTAGAGCTCGGTGAGATGGAGTCTAGCCAGAGGGAAAGCGTAATTTCTTACTTGTGCATTTCTTTATCCCCGAGCCCTTCTTCAAGGCGTGACGACTGAGCTTGCAGCCGAAGTTGTTCTCCCAGAACTCGGCGAACCAGATATTCCTCCGGTTGTTCTCGAGCGTTCGGCTGGTGAAGTAGCGATCGAAGCCTGCGGGCAGATCGATGAGATCAGTGTCACTTTAATGCGAGCCATCAGAACGCAAAGCTCTCTGAACTTCACACGGCAACGTGGTTTCATTGAACATTTGCATGTGGCATCATTTCACTTCATGTTGCGCTTTAAGGGAACAGTTGGCACTCAAATGCAAATCCGCTCATTACAGATTTTGTTCAAAACCTCTATGCTGTTATTTTTCTGTGGGACATTTTCTAAGAACCTTCAGTGTTCAATAAAAATATACAAAATATACAAAATAGAAAATATAATGTAGAAAGAACCGTCAGTGTTTTTTCATACAACTAATCTATGAAAAATATTTTATATAAAATAAAGCAAATAAAATATTAGACATTATAAATAAATTAAAAAAAGACTAAAAAAAATATTCAAATATGTCCATATAGATGATAAAATCCACATGATGAGAGCCAATAATGTTTGAAGATGTCAGTGCCATTCAACTCAACATGATGAACTGAAGCACATCATCTCAGCAAAATTAATAATAGTTAAAATTTCACTCCTTCCAGAAGATACTTAATATTTCATATTAGGGCTATAAGATATTGAAAAAATATGCAAATATTGTTATATGCAATGCATTAAATTAGTTTAATCAATTAAAACATTGAAAATGATATGACCAACATATAGTACATGTTTCATGGACTCAATTTCTTTGTGTACGGAGTTCCACATCAAAATGTACATTGTCCAGCCTCCAAATGCTACGTAAATGTCATACATAAATAAAGTAAGATTTTTTCTGTATCACTGGTTTTAAAAGAATACGTCCCCATAAAGTCCCCCCAGTGAATCTCTTAAAATAATTTTCTCACTGCAAAGTGTAAACCGCAGCGATATCCACAAGAGTAAATAAATTACTTTCATTTATACCATAAATACTATTTATGTATCAGTTGTTGTGGCGGTTTTTAATGCATTTGCACTAATGTGTATTTCACCGAGCAGACAATCTGGTTTATAAACGGTCTCTAATGGAGAAAAGCGGAGGATTTCATTTGTCACTCACCTCTGATGGACTGCCGTTTGGGTAGGATGGTGACGGCTCCTTCTCCCATCTCCTCTTGGTGAAGTACAGGTGATATCTTGGAGCCCCAGCTATCTGACCCCACCCACAGGAAGTGACCCGTCTGATTGGCATTCTTTGCCGCCTGCAGCAGCCTCCTATAGAGAGACGAGCGACACGTTACGTGAAGACTCATCTGCCGGCCTTTGATTCACATCAACTCTAATTTCTAGTTTGCGTTCTGTAGCGCTTTGGTGATTCTCCGTTTACAGTAACTGCAAATCAATGTGTTATTGAAAGGTCAGTATTGACATTGTTCTGTGCAGAAATTTCAAAGCATTCTCTGTCAGGCACAGTAGCAATTGATTTCAAAATTAGTCATGCACAGATGACGGCAAAAACAACTCCCAGAGATAACAATGGCTCAATAAAGCCTGAGCTCACAAAATCTTTTTTTTCCCAACTAAAAAGACACAGGGTGAATTCACTAAACAATTGCAACCCTTTAGTGCGTGGCTTTTTATGCAAAAACAAAACATTTATCGAGCCATTATCATTATTTTAAGATTATCGCATGTTTTTAGAACGGAAATTGTTATAATTATTATTAATTGTGCCTTTGTCACGAATCTCTGTTTGTCTGGCACAAATAACATTCAGCTATTATCGACGGTTTAAATTCCATTTCAAAGGTATGTTGGTGTACATTGTCTAGCGTTCATCAAGTGTCGATTAAATGAAGCCTGCTGCGAGCGCAGCATTTTAAACAGCCAATTGGATTGCGAGACGGGGAACTACATAATGCAAATTGTGTTCAGCACACATTTTGTGAGCATATTTGCACCGTCACCCGATTTGCATAATTGCTTCAGTAAAACGGGTGCTAAAACAATGCAGACGGCACATGCGGAAAAATGCTTCTATCAGCCGCCGCAATTTAATGCTAGCGAGTTTCCTCCAAAGAGATTTTTCAATTTATTTCCATAAGCTCAATTTAACAGGCGTACATGACAGAAACATGCCAATATTTTTAAGAACTATATAAAATAATTATATATACTCAATTTCTAAAAACATATAACATTTAAAGTATTTCACTCATTTTTATTATGCAACAGTTTTCAGAGTAATAGGACTTTTGGTTATTTGATTTACTTTTATGTAAACTTGCAAATTAACTTATAAACGAATAAATAAGTGATTACCCACAAAAAATATCTTAACAGATATCTGATTTAGTTACGGTCAACCAATAATCTGCACACAACCTATGACATCAGCCAAAAAGGCAACACAGAGGCGGAGCTAATTTTAAACATCATTTTTTCATCTTCATGTCATTCCAAACATATATGACTTTCTTTCTTCGGCAGAACACAAAAGAAGATATTTTATAGGTTGTCTATAACCAAACAACACTGAATCCCTTTGACTTCTATTGTATGAACACAAAACCACTGAGACATTTCTCAAAATATCTTTTTTTTGTGTTCTACACCTCAAATAAGCATATACCGGTTTTGAGATATAAGGTTAAATAAATGATCTCTGTTTTGTTTATATCATGTTGACTTTTGTTAGAGTCATGACAGTGATAAGGCACTATTAGTAAGGATTTCACACGCCTTCTAAATTAAAGATGCATAGATGTGAACGTACACATAAACAAATCATTATGAACTCAAGGACAACGTCTGACAAACAATAATTAGGAAAGCATGATTAAACAGTCATCGCGGACACTCTGCGAGCAACAAATTGAAAAAGTTTGGCCATAATTATTCCTTCAAATTAAAACGATTATTATTCAATGGATGTCTAATAGCACATTTAAGTGACGGCGTTTTGTCAATTTCCAGGAGAACAGCTGGGTTCTAATAGTTCCGATTAGAAACTCCAGGTGCGACACGAAATGCTGGGCCGACTTGGCAAATTAAATGTGCTATAATAGAGGTCACGGAAAGCAGTTTTTCACCTTGTTGTGAAATTCAGACATGTTCCTTCTACTTTGTAAGTCTGAAAAAAACAATTGTGGGCAGAGTTCATCTGCGTGATCATAACAAGTTAAACGAGAGAAAAACAATAGAAGCTACTTACCTAATATCATCTTCGTTTGCAAAAACAATAACAACCCTTGCGTTCGGATTCTCTCCCAGTCGTTGAATTATCTTATCAAACTCTCCGACTTTGGGCTCTCGAGGGATCTTCACAGACTGTGAGATACACACGCTCCCTGCAAAAGAAAAAAAGCGCTGCTGTGTAACTGACTCTATGAAGACAAATTATATGTTGACGAAGTTTACATCACATGTGAAACCAAACAAAAATTCAGAAATGATATTTGTCTCAAATCAAGACCAGACCATCCAAGACTGAATATTAGAATACTGAAAGACAGTGATGCTCAGATTCCAGACATAAACCCTTGACCTACATCCAGACCTGGTAGTTTAAGAACCAGGCGGTCAATTTTAATCAGCTGGAGAAAAATACTGAATTTATTGCACCAATATATAAGCAGCCGTTCGGGGCAATGACGTATGAAGAGATGTCTGAAAATATCATGCCACCTGTGCTTGTTAGCACCTTTATAATGTCAGAGAACATAACCCAAGACCACAATGCACAATGCTCGTTCCATCATTAATTTATTTTTGGAAGTCATCCTAAAAACAGAAGTGAAACGTTAGCATTGTGTTTTTTAAACATGAATGTGAACTTGTTTGCCATATTCAAGATCTGCAAACTTTGGGACTTTTTTGTGGTTTCACCAAGTTAAAAACAAACAAAAAATATTTTCATTTGAAATTTGAGAGGAATAATTTCACTAGTTCACAGAAACATCTTTGTTTATTTTATAAACATTTGGAGCTTAAATTAAGAGTTTGTTTGCAAAAACAGATCACTTAAAAATAAGACAATCCTACTTTTATTGTGCATAAAGCATATCAAACCAAGTGCAGGAAGGTTGCTTTGATTAAGTTATTATAACTCAAAAAATACAGCTAACTAACTATACTATAACTTAACTATAAAAACATCATAAAAAAGGAATAAAAAACGTTTTGCAAATAAAGAAGGTAAATTCTGATACTAAATAAAAAAATCTGTTAATTTTGTGAATGTTTTATGATGTGGGTCACTGAGTGAATCGTAGAACTTGAGAATCGTATCTTTGAATGAACCATTCTTTTGAATTGGTTTATTTTAGTGAATGATTCTGTCAAAATCAGACTCAGTAGTCTGTTCGCAGCAGTTTGCAGCTCAATGGATGTATTTTTTCGTGATTAACAACCAAAATTTTACTATGCATCACACATCGGTTCATAACCTTAATTCTTTTGAATTAGATTTAACGTTAAACACACAGAAACCCATGTACAGCCACAGAAAATATGTAAATATAAGAGTAAACTCCATAATTGTATTCAGGTTTTCTGAATTTACTATTTGAAATTTGATCAGTTTTCATTTTTGCATTGTATTTGGATCTCAACTGACATGATCACGGTGAGCTGTTCATTTATAGAAATAATCCACGTGAAGAATCATACTGTTCTGTTTTACTGAACAACTCAATGATTAAAAAAAGATCCATACTCGTGAAGGCCTCAGGTGAACAATCTGGCTTTTCGATGAGAATTCATGCTCTGTCGAAAACTTCATTGTTTAGCCTGAACCCCGATGTGTTCTCTGCTCTAATGGATCCTGAAATCATATCAGTTTCTCATTGTGTTTAGTTATGATGTGTACCTTTAATAAACACACAAACTCATTTAAATATTTTGTAACGATCACAAACCCTATCTTCACAGTCTTCTCATCCATGTAGTGTGTCTGTTTCTCTTTCGACAGATACCTTGAATTAACCTCTCTCCTTATCAGCAAACATTCACATGCAGATTAATTCCAGCATAATACGCTTCTTTTTTGAGAAGCACCCTTGTACACTTCCATACTCAAGGAGAAGCGCCTGACCTCTCCTAGCCGAAAGACGACCGCTTGTTTGCATCAAAGGCGTTAATGAGACAGAAAAGAGATGCCATATGGAGAGGTTTCCTGACGCCTGGAAGTCTTGTAGTCACTCGCAGTCCTCTGCTGTGTGCATATGCTACTTTCTTACTTTTTGAATGAGTGGAGGCCTGAAGGTAGAACTGAATGAGACGAGCTGTTTGAGGAAACAGTCACGGAGTGAACGGAAACCATTACTTATCTGTGTATTATTAACGACCCAATAAAGTGCCTTGAAATAAGTCGTTTTGTTCGGTGCGTCGACATCATTTTGGGACCAGAGCCATTGTGAGAGAGAGTCGGGTCAACTCTGTTTAATTGAACAGTTTTTTCACAGCAATGCGGTTCATGCGGGCTCTCAACAGTTCCCGTGACATACAAGTTACGCATGGAGCTGCGACTAAACAGACCAATGGAGGAATCTGAAGGCTCCATGAATCACGTAACGCTCAAGCGTTGGCAGAACTCTTTATCGCTCTGAGTGGGACCAGAGCCATTGAGAGAGAGAGTCGTGTCTTCTCCGTTGACTCCAATGGAACAGTTTTTTCACAGATTCAATAGTTCCCGGACGTTACAAGTAGCGCATGGCGCTGCGACTTAACAGACCAACTGAACCAAACTAAACTTCTAATCCATTTAAAGACGAAAGCCATTTAATGAATAAAACATTAAAGAAATAAAGCATGTAATGAGAAAACATTACTTCCAGGAACTACCTGAAGGCTCCATGAATCGCATGGACTCTGGAAACACTCAACGGGGGATGTTAGCTTACGTGGCGGAAGGGAGGCGGAGCTATCAGATGCGGCTTGAGCAGAGTTCTCCGGCAGAGTGATGATGTTTCAATTTGATGCTGACTGAAGTCATGCTGAGCAAAACAGATTTCATTACATTAATTGTACGATGTACAAATTGATTTTTTTGACATGCATTTAGTTGTGAGATTGACGTCATTTGCCCTCGTCTGGGAAACAGCACACACTTCCGGTTTGAATAAAACATTAGCATTCCATTTGGGACGATACTACTCTTCGTGAATTTGAACACAAGATGATTGAGTGCATAGTGCATAGTTTTGGTGTATAGTCATTTGGGACACAATTTCTGTGTTCATACATATTTTCAAAAATTTGATGTTCATTTTTTTGGGTGGACTGGTCCTTTAAGCACACACGTTTTTATACTAAAAGCATTTCTTTTATTTTACAATTACGCATTTGGCAGACGCTTTTTACCAAAGCAACTTACATTGCATTATCCTATACATTTATACTTAGGTACATACAATCCCCTGGGATCGAACCCACAACCTTGCGTTGTTAACGCAGTGCTCAAACCACTGAGCTACAGGAAAGCTTCTGACTTTTACTCTAGAAAAATCTCAAAGAAAACTGTTTAGTGTTGTCAGTTGTGGTCTAGTGGTTAGAGAGTTGGACTCGTAGCCAGAAGGTTGCTGGTTCAATTCTCAGTGCAACCAGGAACTGACTGAAGTGCCATTGAGCGAGGCACCTTACCCCTGTTTGCTTTGCAGTGATAGCTGCCCACTGCACCCTACTTGTAAGTCGCTTTGGATAAAAGCGTCTGCAAAATGAATAAATGTAAATGTAAGATAAATTTCATTCTTTTTGTACACATTATATGTCAAAACGTCAATGTTTACATGTAGAACTACGCAAGGAAACAGTGTCAGAAGTGGTTCCCATTCACAGAGAGTTTGATTTATGTATTTTCAATCATTCACCTTGCATGATACAATGCATTATGCAATGCCGCGGTTTATTCAAACACTTTCCCATCTGAATGCTCCTTTTTGGCAGCAAGAAAACTGATTTCGCGTCAAAATAGAATGACATCTTATTTACTCTGGCAATATATCTCATTCACCATCAGATTTTTAAAGCCTGTAACACAGACACCAATAACGACAGGGCAAGAATAAACACAGTTACGCCAACCAGTGAGTAACAGGGGTGACCTTCAGAGATAAAACGGCTATCTGTAAGTTATTGCCCACCCGGGCGTTTCTATCTTGCCATTCACCGCAGACGTGTACAATAATGTTTACCTTATTTTTTACACAGTTTACCACACTTATTCTTTATTAGTATTCGTTTTCAGTTACTATCAATCCACTTCAGGAGCAAACAAGGGAAAAACACTTCTTTACCCAATACCATTTTTCTGCTCTTCCTTAGTATAACAGTGCCTTTGACTAAAGCCTCACACTTCAGGATGAATTCTGGTGGCTTGTTTGAAAAACTGGTCACATTTTATTCTTAATCAAAAGCAGTGAACAGCAGGAGGTTTTAGATGAGAACAGATGGGAAGGCAAGAACAAGATGGATGAATTGACACAGTTACTGTACACTTCATTGTGTGGGTAGTCCTGTTTTCTATTTCTTCACCTTAAGAACCAATAAACAGGCTGAAAAGAGCTGTCCTGCTCTGTGCTAATAAAGACATAACAAAACTTGTGTTGTTTAACTAATAAAGAAACGGATGGAATAATATCAGGAAAAAATGAAAATGAAATAAAAAACTAAAGACAATAGAAACCATATTCTAATGGATTTAATGGGAGTTGCGTTGGTTTTAATGGAGACTACAATGGTCTCTGTGAGTCTCTATTGGTAATGTGTTGGCTTCTATTGGTGGGATGTTATCAGGTGAATGGGAATCAACAGAACATCAGTAAATCCCACTGGAGTGAGACCCAAAACACACTACATTTAGGAATCTTGTAATGGTTTTAATGGTAAACAGCTGATGGTTTATAATGATATTTGTAGATATTTGTAATGAAACCATTTTGTATTGTTTTCAGCAGGGAGGGCATGCTCAATGGATTTTTTTTTGTAAACCAAAACTTAAAAAAATCAACTTTAAAAATTGCTTTAAAACATACTTTTTGTGTAATATTACGGGAACCTAAGATGTCTGAATGAGAGATGCCGATCTGTGCCAATAGCGTCAACCATTGACTAGACCCTTCCAGGTTAATAAGGAAGAAGAAAAATTTTAGCAGACTAAAATAACCTCAGGTCACATCATCTCCTGCTCAATGCAAGGCTAAAGATTATTTTAGAAAGAACAAGACACTTTGTTTGTGAAATATCAGGACTCCTTAAGAAAAGAAAAGACAGATTACCATTTGAAAAAAAAACAAACAGGCACTTTATTCCTCAGCCTAATGTTGTGAGAAAGCTCAATAATAGTGGTGACAGATTCAGTGTTGAGCCCTGAGTCAAAGTGACAGAGCATCAGAACTTGATCCTCTGATTTGTGGCAGAGTCAATTATCCTTTCCAGACACGTTGTGAGGAATGAGGCGACACTAACAAAGCATCCATATGTTTTTAAACTCGCTTCAGTTCCACTTCAAAGGTGCATATCAAGTCACTGCCTTTCTATGAGAATGAGAAAGTTTCTTACCCCTGATATTCACTTGAAAAAGAAAATTATTTCAGACATTTCCAAAGTGGAACAAAATGAAAAAAAAAGTTTGTGTTCTTTCAGAGTTGCGGCTTAGTGCTTGAGACTTCACGGCTCTTTCTGGATTTACCGTGTTCCACTTTAAAGAAAAATAGCATTGTGGTTTCACGAGTCACTGGATGTCGGTCATGTTTTCCTCCAGCACGATAAGGAAATCTAGCAATCCATATTGTCGACTAAGGCCCATCAAATATAGATGTGTTTTACCATAGATGAGAATGCATAAAAATCACAATAAACCTTACTGTGCATTTTCCCAACATATCTTGAGTGAAGTTAGCATTTTCGATCACCAAGTGAATCTTGTACAATTTACGTGGACTAAAAACACTCCCCCACATTTTATCAATACAATAACAACTCAAACATTCTACTATGCATTTTCGATAAAAACATTCAACACGCCCGCGGGGAGAGTATTGTATTCATGAGATGGCCATTTATTTCTACTTTTAGGGCTGTCACTTGATTAAAAGAATAAATCATGTTTCTGGCATGTTACGGCCTCTGATTCTTTGATGAATCTTCATGTCTGTCAAGCTCAAATGACAAATTGTACCAAACAATATGGTTATTATTAACTGCATCTGCCAAAAACGGCAAGAAACGTAATCTCAAAGTAGTCTCAGATAAAACGTATATTTTACGTGTCTTTACACATAATTATTCAAAGATGCATCAATAAAAACAAAACAGTAATCAATGTGTTTCTTCATATCCTTCCGTCCTTTAGATGAAACTCTTCGGTATTTGAAGTCTATTGTTGTTTATATCCAACAGCGCTAGTACTAATACCCTTTACTAGTCTCTTTGAACATTCTGTGATTTGTTTTCGGTGGTAGATGTCTGCATCAGTTCTCCTTGTGAGGAGAAGCAGTAGTAAAATGCTTGTGCAGAATTAAAGCCTTGAATCTTCTATTCCAATGTTCAAGACAATGCACACAGCAATTTTCAGATAATGTCTGGACAAAATCATTTTTTCATCGTTCATTTCAAGTGGTTTTTAGAAACTAGGACGCTACCAAAGACATACAGGAGATGTCGCAATGACCTCTGAATAGTACATCAACAATGCAGCCATCTTGGATACGACAACAACACTCTAAAATCTGTCATGGTTTGACATTGAAGACATGGCAGGAGAACCCAATTGCAGGCAGAGACAGGACGAGATGGTAGGGGTAAACAAGGGTATTTATTGTACAGACAAGACTATACGAAAGGCAAAACAAAACCCACAATGGGGAAAACAAGACGGATTATATATAATAGAAAACAAGGACACCGACTAACTTACACTAGAAAATAAACACTTGAACAACACTAGACTACACTTACTACAATACAGGGTAACAGGAACTTGAAGGACAAGGTAACTATGAACAGCAACAGTGACAGTGACAAGACTTTCACAGGAACAGATACAAGGTACGAAATACAGGAACAGATACAAGGTACAACGTACAATGAACCTGCACAAGACAATGAACATGAGGGTGTTTTAAAGCGAACCAAATCAAGAGGGAACAGGTGCAGGGGATAAACGAATTAACACTAACTAGGAAACAGGAGGGCAGGAACGATGACGCAGACCGGAGAGAGAGAGTATGGCGACAAATAGCTGCCAAAATCGTCTCTCTCCCACATGAAACAAAGGATCCTGTATGATTCCACCTCTAGACCCAGAAATACATGACAAGGTGAGGCGGAATCATGACAAAAATCACAAACAAAAGAATGGGTTAGCTGTGTTTTTGGATAAAAGCAAAATACCTATTTTTCAAATTATTTCAACGCTTGACAAACATGAGTCTCTGAAATTCTGTAAAATGTCTGCTAAAGATCTGGAAAACATATAAGTTGTAAAAACATTTGATCAATGTCTTATAAAAGGCAGTTTTACATAGATTCTTAGTCATAAACATCTTACAGACATCTTTATGACATCTGACAGGAGACGACTCAGAGACGTAGTGCAGTTGAGCAAACAATAAGAAAACGTCTTATGGACGTAAACACAGACATCAAATAGACGTCTTCCAGATGTATGTGTGACATGAAGAATGTGTCACATCATTTTTGTATTCTTTTTAAGTGCTAATTTAAATATTCGGCCCTCATTTCAAAGATCCACTGCATCCAACATCTCTGGATAATGACATGGCTGTAAAAAGAGAATTGCAAAGGAAAAAGCTACAGTACGTATAATATTCCCTCCGTAATTATGAAGGTTATAATTGTTGATCCATTATTACAAAGCCTTAGGTAACCCACCACATGACTAACCTCCTCCTTGATTAGATTTACCAGCGCCTCCGAGGTTTTTATTTGGATCTCCACATGGAATCAATTACGGCGGGCAAATCTTATTTATCAAATATTGGAGATTTATGTATGCTGAGAGCAGCGTAGGCTGTTTACTCTGTTATTGTGGCGTGCTGGGGCTGAAGATTGCTCATCACTCAGCGGTGGCCCAAGTCAACTCCACGGTACCACCGGGCAACCATTTCCCATGGTGATGTATGCCTGGTGGCAGTCACCTTTCAAAACTCACCAAATCTATTCCTTCATTTCCAAATTCGACCCTTTGAGGCCCCTCGGTTGCAGACGCGATATAAATCTGCCCCATTACTGCAACCCAAAAGATATTTAAATCACTCAGCTTGAGCAAAATACCCTCGGTTACACACATCTCAAGTAAGTAAAAGATGCCGATACAGGGTTGAGGTGCCATGAAGCCATGCTTTAAAACCAGCATTAGAGACAGAGGAGAAAAACAGTGAGGCGTTTCACAAACATTGTGGTTTTTAGCTCAGTCCCTGTAGGCAAGACAGGATTGAATCATGTGTTGGTCAGGGCAGGAACAAAAAATAATTCTGTCAGGTGTGCCCCCGGTCTGGAATTGAAGAGTCTTACACTCCATAGGTTTTCTTTGTTTGCTATCAAACACTTCATGCCATATAGACGGATCTCCCAGCCTGGTTCAAAATCTGCAGGCTAAAGTTGAGATTCGCTCAGCGTAATGAAACATCCACAGCACATTGACAAGAATCTTTTCACATTTCTGTGAATGCAGTGAAGATCTAAAGAGATTTGTGTGTTGTGGTCAGGGCAGATGCAAAAATGCATGAGATTGGTATTTGTCTTTTCATTTGAGCCATTGAGCACATAGCAGCGACATCAAATTGAATATTCAATACTATGTTGAGTAGCTTCTACCTAAAAATATACAAATTTATACTTTTTTTAGTTAACCTTAACCTAGCTAAATCCTTTGTTCATGCAACACAAACATTTAAATTACAATAAAAGCTCAAGAGTGTGCATAAAGTGAATGGAACATTTTGAGTTGTGCAAACTACAGTTACAATTAAGTAAACATAACATACATTTCCAGTGCAATGAACTTAAGGTTATCAGTACAAATGTTGTGAGGAATAGCCATACCCCTGAAAAGTTTAATTATTCATGTTTTTTATTAATGATAAGTACTTTTGGGGCATTTATATAGAGTTCAACAAGATGTTTAAAAAAATGTAAGATGTATTTAATATTACCGATTTTGTTTTTTTGTGAATGATTGTACCATTCATGGGAATTGTGTTAGCTTTGGTAAGCATAAACCCCAATTTCTTACATCAATAAGGAAGACAGTAATTGCAGAAATGCAGTAGGTTGTGTGCTTCTGTGGAGAATCAATCAATGACTGACATCAAATCAATCATCAATTATTTCAATACTATTTGTTATAATAACATACTTCACTGCATGAACATTAAGTTAAATTAATTAAATATTTAAGTACAGCCTACATGGGCAGTGTAAGTTGTACACAATTTTATACGTAAAGAAGGTCAAGCGTACTCATATTTTTGTGTAAAGATTTTCTTGTTATTTTGACTCAAAACCAACTTGGATTCTTTGCCATATTTGAGGTCTGAAAATAAATGCAAATAGAAATAATATTCTTATATGGTAAGTGGTTTACAGAATGAAACAAAAACAATAATTTCACCTCAACACATACCTATAAATAGTACATTTTAAATGCAGGAAAAAAATTTTTTTAAATTTTTTTCCATAGCTGTACATTTTTTTAAACAAATATATGAGGTGAATTCAGGCTTAGTTGGACACTTTCTGACATTCAAATGTGGCAAAAGTTAAACATTTGTTGCTGGTTGTATAGCTTTTTGTAACAGTGTTTCATAACCCCCCCGGCGACGGCCCTCAATGCAGTTCTATGTTTTTTCACATCACATAATATATTACATTAGGAAAGCAATATTTATCAGCCTATCATGCATAAGCAAATATTATATCAGGAGGGAGACGCTCTCTGAGGTACACCGCAGCTCTGTCTCATCAGCGTTACTTATTCATTTGTTGCCATGAATTATGAAGGAATTACTGCCAGCAACCAATACTAGACAAATAGACTTTCACTCACAAACATCTACACTGGAGTCCAATAGTCCGAGACTGCACCGTTGTTCTTTTATTATTTAAAGTGGGAGGGATAAGGGGGGATGTAGCTCAGTTGTAGAGCGCAGGCCTCGCATGTATGAGGTCCTGGGTTCAATCCCCAGCATCTCCAAGTTGTTTCTTAGCTTTCCTGTAGTTCAGTGGTAAGAGCATTGCATTAACAACGCAAGGTTGTGGGTTCGCTCCCAGGGGATTGCATATACCTAAGAATAAATGTATAGGATAAAGGAATGTAAGTCGCTTTGGATAAAAGCGTCTGCCAAATTCGTAAATGTAAATGGATAAAAACTTGAACTAAGAGTATGATTATGGAAAACATTTGAGGTTTAAGGCTTTATGTTTAAACAAATGTGTGATATTGACAATGTTAACTACACGGTACAAAAAGTCCAATTTCATTGCATCCATTGAAGCACACAAGATGTTTTGTGTGAGATTCTCACATCATGCTGGGATTGGCACAAGCGTGTGGAGTCCATGCCAACCTCAGCCCATGCTGTCATTGAAACGGCAATGCTTAACTCTCTATGGCAATCTCTGTTTGAAACATGAAGTTGAGGGTTACTTTACGCATTTTCTTTTCATGTATTGAAGTCAATTGACATTCGTGAGGAATCGTGTGCAAAAGCTCAAATTACAAATCAATATTATAAGCTTACTGGTGTGAATCGGCAAATTGTATGTTATTTTTAACCATGTGCTTTAAAAAAGATGGACAGCGTGATGGCGCTTCCTTCCATTATCATGAAATGAACGTAAAACGTCCAGCTCTGGGCACTGACACGTTCAGCAAAGACGTCAGTTTGGAGCCTGGACATGGGCTGAAGGAATCGTCAGTGGAGTCTTATAACTTATTAGAACCAAACGTATTCAAAAATTTTTTTTTAGTGTAAATCGATTTTATAGTTTGGCTCCTGTCCCATTCATTTACATGGAGAGGGCGGGGTTAATGACCTGTACTGCAGCCAGCCATCAGGGGGCGATCAAAGAGCCAGCAGATTCACTTTTCAGGACGTGTGAGCCACAACTGTTTTAACCAAAAACAAAGGATTGCAGCTTTGATGCATAGTGAGTAACAAATACTAAAATAATCAGATTTTTGTTCAATTTAAAGGGATAGTTCACCCCTTTTTAGTTAAAGGGATTTAACTTGCACTTAAGTCATGCAGGTTTGAAATGACGAGATGACAGCATTTTTGGGAAAACCATCCCTTTGGCCGTAAAATGTGACTTGAAATGTTCATTATAATCATGTGTAATGTTAAAATCTCTTATAACTCTGAAAAATGCAGAAATATTCAGTTGTAAGTTCAGACTCTTGGACTTCACGGAAGACTTATGCCACTATCACAGCTAATATGATTCAAAATGCTTTCATTGGTGCTTAAAACATACGTAATTCCTAAGTGATGGGAAAACGTAATTGGACTATTAAGTTAGACATCCTACTCATCTATTTCTAAGGTCCAAAGGCAGAATGGAGATATATGTGAGTAAAGCTCAACGGGAGACGTTCTATCGACCAGCAGAGCCGAGACTCCAGCTATTAATTATTTTTGTTTGTTTCTGCCTTTCTTCTCTCCTTTCTCATTCTGCAGTTCTTTTGTCTTGGCTCTCCTTCTTTCTCTACACCCTTGACAGATGTGCAAACACTCTATAAGGACACAACATGGGTCTGCAGCGTGGTCCATGATTATTCATATCACGGCCCTCATGTCTCACGACAGCCGGCCAGCATCCTCCAAATACAGCTGCGGGTGGGATCTGGACAACGGGCGTTGTATAATGGGACATTTTATTTGTATATGTATGTGAATATTAAGTATTAATATAAAGTATCAAATATGAAGGGAAACCTTTTATTCTCTCCTTCGAAACAACCTTGGAGGTATTACGTATTATAGGGACAGTTCACTCAAAAATACAGTGAGTTCACCTTCAGGTTATTGCAAACCTGGATGACTTGCTTTCTTACAGTATGTAAAACACAAAAGAAAATATGGTAACACTTTCCTTGAAGCATGTAAGTATAATGCATTATAAAGAGTTATAAAAGGGTAAAATGCATTATTACTCTTCATTATGTGTCAGTTGTAAAAACTGATTTCCAATTTAAAATGTGAAGTGTAACAATTAATTGCTTAGTGTTATAATGTATTGACTGTAAAAACAATTATTTATAAGACATTACAATGAATTAAAAGGTGCACTACAACGCTTTAAAACTACTTTATAATGCATTATACATACAAGCGTCAAGGAAAGTTTTATAATATTTTAAAGAAACGTCTCAGGGGTTTTGTGTCCATACAATGGAAGTCAATGGGGGCCGGTGTTTGGTTACAGCCCATTCTCATGAATTGTGTATAAATAACATACGCTGTGCAATATTGTGTAATACGTACGCCAAAGTTCGATTTTGCGTGCATACATTACGCCTATTTCTGCGTGCATATGATACAGCATTTAGCGTGTGTGCATATTAAACAGCAATTTGTCTCATTAACCTCTACCCAAACCCTAAACCGAACAGTATTATTTTAATTATTTCATGTACGTTTAAAAATGGCTGCACTCCACCCAAACATTGCACGCAAACATTTGCGTATCATATGCATGCAAAATCGAACTTTGGCGTACGTGTTACACGATAATGCAACAGTGTCTGATTTATACATAATTGATGAGACTGGGTTGTTGGTTACCAACATTCTTCAAAATATCTTCTTTGGTGCTCTGCAGAAGAGTCATCTACAGATTTTGTATAAGATAAATTAACATCAAAGAGAAATTCTGTAGTACGAATACCAGTTATATCTTAATATAAATTACAATCCAACTGCAAAAGAGTAATGTGGTATTGAACACAGATCACATGTAAATTAAAGTTAAATTAAAACAGCATGTAGTCTTGAAGTCTTTCTCAATTCACACTGCCTGAAGCTAATTTACGTAAATGTTCGCTAATATAACAAATACAAAATACATTTTGAGCCAAGTTAAACAATGCAGTAATTGAACAAATATACAAAAGAACGGGAACTCAAGACAAAACTACGAGAGTTATTTGCATGGCTTTCAATGCATGAAACTGATTCTGTCAACGCTATCCAAGCATTTATTCAGCAATGAGCACCGATCTGTTTTTCTTTTTTAATAATGCTGTCGTGTGATTAATATCAACAACATAATAGACAGTGACAGGTCTGTGTTTACACGGTAAGGCCTAATATTGTGACACGTGTGACTTCATTGGCCTGCCTGTTTACATCTACTTAAGCCGTAACCCACTGTGTTTGCATTAATATCTTCGCTGGCATTTTGACCAGTAAGTGTCTTTCACACGTGTTTGGTGCATTAGCGTGAGGTGAGAGCTCAGAGCCAGCGTGTATCTCAAAGCAGCCATCTGTCAGTCAGACTACCCTTGTTTGCCACAGTAAACATTACCAACAATACTGTTGAAATCTACTTCTATTCATGACATCTCAAGCTTGAATTATAGTATTTTTGGCTTTAGCCAGATATTTACTGATGGGGGGAAGACAAGTCACAAAAGGAGAGAGAGGTAATGAGACGGGCCAAGATTTCCCATATGAACCTGAGTGCACTAGAGTCTGGAGTGCCACAACTCTGATTTATTGTCCATTTATTTTTCTAATTAAGCAGGCAACAGTACGATTTAATTATATAGTTTAATACGGTCTCATAGTACACTAGCAAAGCATACCACATAAACTGCGCGGGTATTGATTCTTAATTCTTTGGTGTGAAAGACTGACAGCATGACAAGACACAAGAAAGCTGTGATAAAAATCGAGCTCAGAGATAAAAAAATCATTTTGGAACTTTACTTTAACACATGTAGAAATATGACTGTTGTATTGCTCGAAAGTGAAGATGAAGTTGTTTTCATTGCAGGAATTGAGGTCTTAAAAAGCGCATATTATCTGTTATTTTGACCTGTTTCTCCGGTTTTCAATTTCCGCAAATATATGCAAATAGAAACATTTTCGTTTTAAATTTGGGGGAAATATTTAAAGTTCACAGAATGAAACCAAAAAATTTTAATTTTACTAAAAAAATAGCTATAAATACCCATATTTTACTGCGGCTGTACATGAAAATTATAGAATTAATGCCAATGTGCATATTGCCATATGCAAATCAATAATTGCTTGATTTTTGTACTTATTTTTTGTTGTGTAATCCAAGTTTCAGGATGCAGATTGCAGAGGAAGTTAATTTTAAATATATTAATATTGTACAAATTGTTGTACATTATTGATTAATTATCGTATAGCATATTCTATACACATTCTTCAATATTATTCAATTTTAATATAAACAGTATATATATATATAATATATATATATTAGGGCTATACGTTAACGTGTTAATGCATTTTTTTTTTGGATTAACCTTTCCAAATATTCAATGCAATTCACACAACATCCGTTTATTTTGTCAACCCTTGTCTAGCGTTACATTATACAATCACACTGTTATTCATGTAAAGACCTTTAAACCATTTATGTGCGACTTAAAACAGTTGCTTTGACGCGTTTAGTATAGATAAGACAGCTTCTAGCTCTGGGATGTGGCACAACGCATCGCTACAGCGGTGTTGTCAAGGGCTAAAGGCTAAAGTGAATATCTGTCAGAATCTGTCAGACATCGCATCAATATTAAGTTCTCTTTCGTGCTTGAATGAAGGAAACCACACAAGATTATGTCAGCAAGCCCGTTTTGTCTTGAATTTTCGTAAGCAAAGATTTCTACGTGTTAAATAAAATCCTAAAGTAATGTAAAGAGTAATGAATAGGGGAAAAGCGTCAGATCTGCGTAGAGAGACAGCTCTTAAAGGGGGCGCATTCTTAAACATGCTGCTGTGAATTATGTCATAAATGTTGATCAAAGAACTAAAGAAAAGAGGAATTAAATGTGTTTTGTAGCTTTTATTCTGTATTTAAATTAGGATTTCTGTATATTTCCTACATGTTAGACATGAGAGCTCTCAGGTATACTGTACTTCAATGTTAAATAGCTATAATTAATGTTCAAATAAAGAAAAAATCAATTTAATGGAGACATCAGTTGCAGTACTAGTATCAGAATATTGTCTATGTTTCAAAAAAATCTGTTGTATGTAAATTAATTCAGAGAATAAATGTGATTTTTTTTATCGGTTTTGATTTTATGTTGATTGAAGAAAAAAAAATTGTACACACAGCCAATGTTGAGTGGCCACAAACAAAGATGCTTTGCCTGCAGTTATGGTATCTACCAGCAGGGGCCAAACCCAAACCTTTTGATAATCAAGTAGGCTACTCAAAAAAATAACTCAAAGGCTATTTTAAATAAAAAATTGCATTTGTTTGATAGAGCCACATTGTTTACTGTTTCGGGGGAAAAAATCTTTTGAATAGCTTACTTGTCTCGGCTTGATAAACTAGGACAGGAGAAAAATTGAATGTAGAAAACTTGCACACATCAACCTCAAACAATACGCCATTTCTGAAAGCCACAATATGAATTATATCAGTAAAAGTAAATATGACCTTTGGAAAATGAACTTTTCACCATTTCTCTCAGCTCTTGCGACGAACGCGGCTTTCACAATTACATTCCTAACAGAGCGGTTTCTTATTAATTCAACGCTCTGTAAGCGCGAGTCCATTTTTCATTTCATGGTTTTTAAAGGTTTCCTCTTTTCCAAATTGATTGTCTTTCCTATTGGTGAATATAATTTGATACATTGGAATCAAATTTGCCAAATCCTCTCTTGGGCCGCTCCAGAGCAGGTTTAAGAATGAAGATGCTTTGGATCACATTATTTAACTTACAAATGCAGTATTATAATGCTTCCCTACTTTTTTTTAATTTCTAAGTCTTTCTAAGTTATTTGAAAATACATTACATAAGCAAAATTTTTTTTTTAATGTTAGGGCTCTTCAGATCGTTCCTGCATCCCTGCTTATTTCAGCGTTTATTGTCCCTCCAGAAAAGGCGAAGTCCTTACGGACCTCACAACCTGGTACTGTCTGATAGATTTGAAGAAGCTTGTACTCTGTTCAGGTGGAAGGGTCAGATCTCAGGGTAGAATATGGAGGAGGAACAGATGTTTATAGATTCAATGTTCAAGAGAAACAGAAGAAAGTATGAACACAGGAGTGGTGCGCTGTTACTCTAGAGACTAAAAAAGGGAATTGGACTTCATTTCCCCCAGAACTTCCTCAGGGCAGATTCAAGCGTTCTCACAAAGATGATTCATACAACTTGACTTGTACAAATTTAGCTTCCATATGTTTGCATGCATCATGGCCTGAGACTAGATCTGAAAACTTTCGAACACAAGATTCAAAGAAACATGTGATATGAGTGATGACACCCTTTAATATTTTCCATTTAACAATGCATGACTTTAACTAAAATCTATGCTGCTGAAACAATCTATGCGCAAATTGTACAAATTTGTAGACAACAAACATGATTCTCACTGCCCAGGGGCAACAAATTGGTTCCAGCTTGTCCACTAAACTTGACCTAAAGCATTGGTGACAGTATGGATTTAGAAATCTGAAAATATATAAAAGATATCTACCACAGAGTCTGTATTTCTTAAACAATCATAAGTCAACCTTTCGCATGAAGAAACCTTTTATTCATATCTCAGGAACGAAATACAGATTTTTGACCACTTTCCATTTGCACTGGTCCAGAAGCCCCTTCAGTTTTGTTTAATCTTATATTTAATAAATAATTATAGGCCTAATCATTTTTTAAAGATGTTTGTTTAAGATTTTTATTCAATAATGAAGAGTCTGGTGATTTCATTTTGTTCAAACGCTTGTGTAGTGTTAAAATCATAGACTCTATAAAATATGGACGAAGTGTCCGTGACGTCACTTGTAGGTTTTTGATGAGTAAAAATGAAGCCTAAAGTAGGCCGGCCGGTTGTCGCCATCTTGGCATCGTGTCATCGCGCGTCATACCCGGATAATCGAAAATGGGCAAAGAGGCAGGACGTGGGTGGAGCCGACGTGCCTGGTTGCTGAAACAAACCACGCCCGCCAAGCTCAACGTATGGGCCGTTTACATTTAAACGTTTACATGGTTTCAAATAACGTTTCAAATAACCATTTATTTAATTGATATTAGTGTTAGTAATATTGTTAGTGATATTATCAGGACACACGCACACACTCAAGTGGCCACGCCCTTAATTACACAGAATAATAAGGTTTAAAATAATCTAAACAGATGAGTTATAAAAAATTGTACCCCCCTCACTGTTGTAATGAAGGGCCAAAATATTTTTTGTAACAGTGTGTAAACATGATTTTTGGCCATTTTAACATGGGGGTCAATGAGATTCTGCTCTGTTTTGGAGCCAGCCTCTAGCGGTCAGTCGATGAATTGCAGTTTTAGTCACTACCGTGTTGGTTTCACGAGAGAGACCGGAAGATTGCCCCTTGGTTAAAACTGAAGTCCTTCTGGACCAACATTGTTTACGTCGCATTAAGTCAAGTCACAAAACAACTAATATTTAAAGAGACGTAAAATGCGTAGCATTCAAAGACACCTTAAAGAGTGTTGAATTTAAATATAAATGTCAATGGGCTGAGGACATTTCTACAACATTCCTAAACAGAACGCCCTCTTACCGTCTTCCCGGCACTTTTGAATGAATGCGTCCACGCCACTCTCTCCGTAATTGCCCTCTGACGCCACCGTGGAGACGTAGTTCCAGCGCATGGCCCTGACAATATCCACCATAGCCTGCGCCTGGTAAGTATCAGGGGGAACCACGCGCGAGAAGAAGTCGTAGCGTGTGTTGTCGCTCAGCTCGGACGTCGTGGAGGCATAACTCACCTGCGGGATCTGTAGGAGGGACAGAAACATAAATCCTGTTGAGATACCGAGGCACACAATTCTCGAACTCCCGGTGTTTCAGAGCTAAACTCTGTCAGATTATAGTATGCTCCATCATCGCACACTACATCCCCTACCGACCCTCTCTTACACAGCCACAGGAGGTACACTCAAGCCCGCACTGGCTGTTCGGAAATAAGGTGTGTGAGGAAGCAAACAACAAACTGTTCAACAACTATCACAGTTTACGGGAACCCCTCTTAAAGGTCTCTAAGACCAAGTCATTTTGAGAATTCATATGCAGGCTACACTGAACAACAGACACACAAATCAGGCGTGCTGTGAAACTTGAGCAATCACCATACAATGGATCGCCCGCGATGCTCGGAATACATTAAGCTAATGTCTCGCGTAACATAATGGACGGCTTGCACCAACAGGAATGTGATTTATACAAGTTTATTAACTTGGCTATTTTGAGCATGCCGTGGCTTTTAGGCGCACTCGTCGGTGACAAAACCCCGACAGTACCGCTCCATTAAAAGGGATAATAAAGTATTCTGCACGGAGGGTGAAAAATATCATGCAAAAGCATGGGAGCTAATATAAGGTTCATAAATTCAAATGCATTGGTCATTGTGTCCTCTTTGATATCGACTTTTATTCATTAAACATTTGAAACACGCAACGGTCTAAAGCGGTTCTAATTAGTAAAGAAAGCTTTTAAACATTTTAATGCCTCGAAAAAAATTCTAGAAAGGTGCTGTTTTAATGTACATAAAAAGTTGTTACGTTTTAACTCTACTAAATCATATAGAAAGTTTTTACATGTAATGCAACTAAATCCAGATGTTACTGCAGGGTTTGTGGAGGGACATTTTCCTAAAATCCGAGATGTCTTGGTCCCATCTCCTGGAAATATTGTGAAAAGCGCAGTGTGAAAAGCGAATTATATGCTGCACTCAAGACAACTCGGATTTCAGGTATGCAGGGTATTCATTGACGTCACTTTCCCACATGCACATGTCGGGATTGGAGGAGAATTGGAGAAACAAATAAACCGGGACTATAACACTCAATTGTTATTTTACTTTCCAAGCAGCAGGACTCGACATTGATCCTTACTACTCCCCCATGACTAACAAATGAATCAAGTGTTCCTGGACACTAAAATGTTACGCGGAATTGCGTTTCCTGATATTCTAAGCAGTCATTATGCTGAGTGTTTTGCCACCCACGGGGGCGTGCTCTGTTGTGCTAATGTGGTAAAATGTCGACCTTCTTTCGCCAAAGACAATCCCGGAAGTGAACGCTTGGAACGACAAACGAAGTTGGCTATCTGAGCTATGAAATTAGAGCAGATCAATCAACCTCAGCGAGAGGCGTCAGTTGACATCACGGATTAGACACGAACTAGCCCTTCGCAAATTTATGTGAATCGTAAACAAATTTTCAACTATTTGTACAACACGTAATATGTGTGAACACAAACGTTAATATACCCAGAAACTTAACGAATGTCTACATTTGAAAATTACCATATAACGTTCTCTCGGAGTGTCCTAGTGACATCACGTGGTAAACAGGCGAAGGTGACGCCTGGTTGACTGGAACGGATTGAAGAAGTCGAATATTTTACGTCATCATATCTGAAACCCAAGTTGTTTCGAACGGCACATTCTGTCCCATCCTGTTAATGGATGCGTACTGAGTTTAGTTGCTAGTTAAATTATTCGGTGGATTTGATTTAGCGTAACTGGTGCGAACATCACTTCATAGATTAAAAACTGCATGTTGAGCTAATAATGAGTTAATATGTATACTAGTTATGTCTCTAGGCAGCTAGTGGGATTTCTCTTCGTATACGTCATGTAGCTGCTTACTGTCGGATGGGACACATATTGTAGATATTTTAAGCAATGCTCACAGTGTGTGCGTGAAATGCACTGCTGTTTATCTGCAAACAGGTGTTCGACTTCAGTACCGCCCAAGTGGGTGTTGCAAGAAACAGGTGGCTGGAATGCACAATACAAGCACATCCCTACTCGTAGCATTTAAGACAAATAAGCTAATATTTGGAAGTTTACATTTACACCGTACAAGCCAAGATGATCTGCCAACTTGATATGTTTGTAGTGGCATGTTTATTTTTCGCCCAGGGAATATGCTAAAATACATGGATACAAATTCTGTCAGTGCCAATAACTTAACACATTACTCAAGAGATAAGAAGCCGACTCACAAGACATCGAATGTGACAACCGCAGATCGACGTTTGCATACAGAACAACGAAGACATTGCGTGGAATCCTGACTGACGTTATTCTGGTCGATACAAATAAATCATTCAGAATAGTTTTCCAAGCGCAAAGTCATTTGAATGGGGGAATCTCACAAAACTTGTCAAGAACATGGCCAGGTCACATTTCATCAAAGTAAAGGAAGAAATCAAATTCAAAACGTGATCGTATTGCAAACTGCTTTAACACAAAGCATTCAATTTAAGTATTTGGGGGAATCCATGCACGCAAATCTTCAAAAACACTGCATGCAAGGACCGTTTCCGTGAGATTCACCCACATCGAAATGTGAAAACATTTGTCAACATGTCATATCGTCCACTCTAGCAATCTGCCAAACCTTGCCGTCCCTGAGTAATTTGTAAATGTCAGAGGATTGGTTCAAATGACCCAGTTGAGTTCTCTAACAATGTTTTATATATTATTCTGCGCCGAAACAGGGGACGGGAGACGGATTGTGATGAATCTCTTTTCTTTGTGTCCAAACCTCTGGGGTGTTCTTGAGGTGAGCACCAAAGGTTACAGCTGTTGCTTCTCCTAACATGTGCACGTCTAAAGTAATTTAAAACAAGATTTATTAAACAGACGGTCTAGGTGAAGGGCACCAAACCATAGACGGCAGCTTTGTTTGAAATTAATGCGTCTGTCCATATGCATGGCTTTGAGCAATGCGCGTTTGCATAATTATGTTTGACTGGTACACTCGAGACTGTAGCGTTTGTTTAATAAATAGCCACATGCAATAGCAAATTTGTAGTAGTGCTTTGATTCATGCATTGATTTGATTCTTAAACAGTGTAGTGACCTATTTACGGCATTCGCTGTGAATTGGATAAATCTTACACCTGCTGCAAATACTTTAGCTTTGTGTTTTACCGAATAGCTAAATACGGCGAATATGCTGTTGCATCGGGTGCCGGTGTCATCCGGCAAACCAAAAGAGATTTGTGGGCAAACTAATTTGAAACGAATATCCATCTTCCGTATCTAACAGCTTCTCAACTGATATCAGCTGTTGTTTACACTCATAGTCGGTGTAATTTTAACATCTGTTACTGTCAAGCCGAGCGGGAAATGGCTGAGCTATGGGATGGGAGTGACAAAAAAAATCCTGCGTAATTATTGAACAAAACAGATTGGTCGCGCGCGAACATATTCTAGCCAGGCGAGTGGTGTCTGAGCCACTGAAACTATTTCATAAGCCTGGCTCAAGTTTCGAGGAATATTTGCCTGAATAATTATCGCTCTAAATATAGCGAGCATATTTTGTCACTGTGTATTAATTGTATTAAAAGTGTGCTCAGGCGTAGAGGCACAGCACACCCCTTATTTCCCCATCAGCGGATTCAAATGTCGTAATAGCTTTTTGATAATGCAAAATCAATGGGTGTTTATCCGCAGTAAACCACAGACATGTGGCATTAGCTGGTTTTCCTAATTGCCGCGATATGTCCATGCGTCAGAAAGGTCAGAAAGGTCACGATCGGTCATTAAACCATCGAAAGTGAATCGGCGCAAACATGAAGCACTGTTCCTTTCTTCCACCGACTTTACACAATTTGCTTTTTTAGGGCATCGCATGTCATTATTTATTCACGCTCATGTTGTTTAAAACCGATATGTGACTCTTTCTTCTGAAACACAAAGTAAGATATTTTTTGAAACGTTTCAGTGGTTTTGTGTCATGTCCGATGGAAGTCGGTGTGGGTCAGTGTGGCATTCTTCAAAATATCTTCTTTTGTGTTCTTCAGAAGAAAAGAAAGTCATACAGGTTTGGAATGGCGTACGGATGAGCGACAAATAATTTTCACTTTGTCTGAACTTTCCCTTTAATTCCACTAAATGATTTTAGTTTACACCAACACTATTTTTGTGGGTTTTACTTCACTGGTGTATAATGGAGGCACATTACTGTACACTTAAGGTCCACAACAAGATTAAAGTCCTCGTAGAGATTTATTCTCCGAACCAGACAGAGTACATCACCTTACGTCGTGTGAGCGCTCTCGTCCCCACACACACATGTTTCCAGGAAACCCTTTTTTTTAATGCACTATTTTATGCGTATCAGATGTTTACCAAGAAAACCAAGACTGTTTTGACCCATCGGTTTTGACATCATTACCACAAACGATGCCCATTTAATTATTTATTTTGTGTAATTTGCATCTATACTATTTATATTCTATTTATGTGGATACGATTGTTTACAATATTGTGAATTCTTTAAAAATTGTAGATTATAATTTTTTTTTATATATGAACTATATACAATGCATTATATGTTGTATACAGTGGAATGTATGGCCCATATTATAAAACCACAGATGTGAGATGTCGACAGCTCCAAAATGGCGATGCAGAAGACATATCTGGAGCAACGGAATACTGAAGCTGCTTATTATCCATGTGCGGCATGACCAGACAACCGCATTTACAGGCCTCCATGGTGCTCACTGGGGTATTTAGAGACTTGTCTGTCCTTCTTTAAGCAGGGGGATGACTGAGGAAGCCATTGAGTCGTTGGTCGAGCATCCCTCATGTCTGACGGCAAGCTAATCTACTCCCCTATCAATATCACATCTCTATTGCAACTTGTATTCATGCTTGTATGAATGGGACAAACGGATTGCTTTATCAGCAAACGTTTAGCCATCATTTCATAAAACTTCCCAGTTGAAACTTTGTTGCTTATATGTTGCTCTTTTACAGCTCTAGGGTCCTAAATAGCTTTTCATTTCAACATAACCTCGATGTTTTTTCCTAAAATTGTGCAGGAGAAATAAGCCGTGAACAGTTTGGCGGTGTAAAATTAATGTAAATTCAAAGAATTATGATTTGGGCAATTTTATGAAAAGAAACGTTTATATTGAGATCTTAAATATTATTGCACTTGGCAAATCTGAGCTCAGTTTGGGACCTCTTTGAGATTTTCTTTGTAACTCTGTAGTGACAATTGTGAGATTCTTTTCCAGGAGAAATATCTGAGACCGAAAGACCTAAAGGAATAGTTCAACTTCAACATGACAATTCTGTCAGTTATTTTAAACCTGTTAATTTTCTTTCTTCTGCCCGAACGTAAAAGAAGATATTTTGAAATATGACGGTAACCGAAAACTGATGGTCTCCATTGACTTCTAATGCATGAAGACAAACCCAATGCAAGTCAATGGTGACCAACGTATTTTTGCCGCCATCATTTTCAAAATATCTTCTTTTATGTTCTGCAGACGAAAGAAAGTGTCAAGCGGCACGTAAATAAATGACAAAATTTTAATTTTGAAGATGAACTATTCCTTTAATTGTATGCAATGTGCTGCCAATCGAGTTGCTTTGAATCATGAATGTATTTAATACTCAAGTCTGTTTTAGAATAACAGCCTCTTTCAGGCCTCACACAGACAGTGAAACTTTAGCGAGAACTAAAATGTGTTTAATTAGTTATAAAGCTTCGCACCTTAGAAATGCAGCGTTCATCACACATGCGTCAAAGCAAAAGGCTTCTCATTAATAGGCTGATCTTGCTCCGACCTGCTGTGAAAAATATTTCCCAGCATGCCTCAGATCTCTATTTAATATCCCCATCACTCAGTCTTGACCTTTGTAGATTCACTGCTCTTCGGCACGAGGGAAAATGGCATCTAGTCAAGCTTATCTTCTTTAGCATCTACGCTCTCTCGGGAAGACCGTCACCATGGTGCGTCCTTATGGCATTTTCTTGGTCAATCAAATTATTATGAGGTTCAATTTCGAACTGAGCTCCAGATGCTTGACTGAGCGGATCCTACTATGTACGTTTCTACCGTAATGAGACACTCAGGTAGCATAACGCCGGGTAAGTCAGACACTTTCAGCAGGCCGAGTGATGAATGAGAAATTGGGAATATAATTTGGAAAGGTCAAACTACTGATCAAAGGTAGAAATGTATCCGCCGGAAGGGGCCGGTACTCAGAGAAGGTTCATTATCTCCTTCGAGCAGATCAACATGTCACTTGTTAGAGTTGACAGTACTAGAGGAGCTATCGAGGCAAACGCTCAGAGGAAGGGTTGGGATATAGGTGCCGCGGGGGGCAATTTAAACAGAATCGGGAGCAGACATCAGCTTGTTTGTTATGGTGGAAAACAGCTAAAAGCTCGTGATCGACATAATTCTCATGAAAGGCATTCGCACGTTTTAGAAACTATTTGGGAACACAAAGAGTAATCCTTTGAGGAAATATATATGGCATTTGCCAATTGTTTGCTCGTACTATTGCGCTCGCTTTTGAATAACATGCATTAGTCTGTGATATCGTGGGAAAGCTGCCTTGAGGTTTAATCGCCTTAAAGACATTACGCACCTCTTTTACACGTTTGGCAGACGCTTTTATCCAACGCTACTAACAGTACAGCTGGGTATACAGTTTTTATATGTCCTCATGCTCCCTGGGAAATGAACCCACAACCTTGCCGTGGTTAAGGAGCCAAGCTTTGCCATTTGAGCTACAGGAACACTCTCACACTGTTTAATGAACATTAATGAAAAAGTTAGACGTTTGTTTAACAATGAGTTTGTGTTAATCAGCAATGCCAATGTCAAATCATCTGCAGAGAGTTTGGAGACCGTTGATGAGAGATGCTGTTTCAGATGGCTGCACTGAATTCATTAACAAGATCCAGGAGGAATCGACTATATGATGTTAATCTTCCATTTTTGTCGCTTTCATTGGAAACTCTCATCAATGACACTCAAGTACTTTACCAAAATGTTGTGTTCCAAAAGTTACCTTGGTTAAATTTAATTTAATATATATATATATATGTGACAACAAACCAAGCTGGTGTGCAGTGGGCGTTCTGGCGCAATATGGCTGCCGTCGCATCATCCAGGTGGATGCTGCACATTGGTGGTGGTTGAGGAGATGCCCCCTTCCATGTAAAGCGTTTGGAGTGTCCAGAAAAGTGCTATATAAATATAAATAATATGATTATAAACACAAACCGGAAGTTAACTACTGTCCCAGCGCTGTCCGATGAAACGATCCATGTAACGTGATACTATTGACTGTACTTCTCATTTTTTCTTAAATTACTAACATTTTCCAGGTTCTGCAAGAACCTTATGACCTTAACTGTATATAATATGCTATACGTATGCTATGTATTTACACTTTATTTATATGTTTGTTTGATAGGTTTAACAAGGCATATTGATGAAATCTTTCCAGCTGCCCCTCTGGTACCTGCAAAAGTATTTTGTGGTTCGGGAGCCAAAAATGCCCTGACAGTGTCTCACAGAAACACATGTCAGCTCCTCTTATTTGCTCCTCTGCAAAGGCGTTTTTATTCCAGGAGAATCTTATTACGTTTCATTACAATTCTGACAAATGATGGAAAACACGACCCAACTGGGCAAAAATGAAAATACAGACCCAAAGGAATATCATGTCATATACATAATCTAAATTGACATTTCGTTGAATGTCGCGTCGGGCCCGGCTAAAGCTTAATGCACTGCGAGACGTCGCTGCGGCTGAAACCCTTCGATAAATAGTTCGGAGGCCGTAACAGAAGCTACGAATAAGATGTTCGGGATAAACCCAATGCTAAAGAAATCCTCAACAACACATGCATGCTGCCTTCTCCGATGGGGAAGGGCGTAAATTATAAATGCTCACGAGCGGCATCAATTATTCAGAGTTGCCTCGATGCTCTGCAGCTCTCGGTGGCTGATGTCGGTGAAATATTGGCAGGAGAAAAAACCACCTGCTTAATTATGGTGATTAGCTTTGGTGGCATCTCAGCCTGCCGAAACCATACATTCTTTCTTATCTGTTTGACTGCGAATGAAACCACTCCAGATGAGGCATTAAGAGCATGATTGTTGGTGATCTATTTGTTGCTGGGTCAAATCGTCCCTCAGAAATGGCTTAATGACGGTAATAGCATGTCACTACGGATATTTAAAAACCAACAAATTGTCGAAACTAATAACATAAAGGACTCGCTATTAGGAAGAAACCCTGCAATACTTGAGATGTTGTTAAACCAATTAAAAGAAAAAATGCAATGTTTGCTTTTCACAGTTTTTTATCTATCAACTAAGAATTTTGTGTTGTGGTCAGCTCGGTGTTTGTGCTGAGGGCCCTGGTGTTGAGCTTTTTTTTCATGCTCATGTGGCCCGAGGCTTCCGAGCCCCCTGGCGGTCTGACGCCCTAGGGCGCTGGTCCCAGTGGGCCGACCTATAGTCATGCCCTGAGCATACTCCTGTTTAAAACATTTAGCCTACTGAAGCAAAAATGCTAACTAATATAGATATTATGCTAGAAAATTGTGAGGTCGTATATTAGCACAGCATGCAGCACAGTAACCTTCTGTTTCAATCATACAGCGTCTGAAAGCTTGGCATGGACAAATTACGGATGAGAGACCATCTGGATTTATGATCGTATATATGAAGGCATTATTTTCCACAATTTTTTACCACTTGCACAAATTATACAAATTATACACTATTTATATATTATATACTGTATATTAATTTGTTTATAGTATTGTTTATTTAAACAAATATAAGAGCTGTCATGATATAAGATTTGCACTTCACTGTTAAAACGTGGCAAAAATAATACCACGTTATGGTCAAATTTAACTTACTTTCTTTTTTCCAACAAATAAAACTAGACTAGAGAGAGAGAGAGTTAGTAACCATTGTGGCTCTTTAGGGGCAACACTTTGCTATGTTATTATCATAATGCACAGTATCAGAGTATCGATAAGCATGGTTTTAAAGTCCCAGTGAAATGAAAAATAACAATGCCTATTTTTTCATGAAATATTGCAGTATTTATTGTAAAGAGTTGATCAAGGTGGGTCATTCTCTTTAAAAAAATCGTGTGCCCTCATAAACCTCATTTAAAATATGAAAATGCACTTCCGTCCTGATATGACTTCCCTTTTTGAATGACGCATGTTAGACTGCTTGGGCGGGGCATCCGTTTACTCCTCCCCTTCTACTGTCAGTCTGCTGCCGGTTGTATTTTAAAATCCAACGGCGGTTTTGTACATCCAATCAAATTGCAGAGAAAGACGAAAGCCACGGCCACTATTTTTCTCATTTAAAATTCCATTTTGCTGGGAAATGTGTGAAAACACTTTAGTGAAAACGATCGCAACTTCAGGTTCATGGGGATTTCAATCTTTCTCTCTCTCATACTCATCCCCATTACCACAACTCATATAAGAAGAGTGAATGCCTCCACTGAAACACTACAGTCATTCTGTTGCCCTCTGTAGTCCTGTAATCATATTTCTTTACATTCGTTTCATGTCACCTTCACCTTCCCAACCTCTGGATTGGTAATTAAGTTAATGCTTCCGCAGCTCCCCATTTGCTGTTCTTTCTGCACTTGGGCATTGAACAGTTATTATCATTCATGGAAGGTCAAGCCACCCCAGACATTTCCCAGCACAAATGGTAAGAGTGACCGGTGTGCCGAATTCATCACGGTTTTTATTGTGTCCTTTCGGACTGTAATAAGCCTTTGCTCAGCTGCCAAGATCGGGGGTCCTCCATCCGCTCAACCTGCTGTGATTCACGCCAGCCTATGCAAACAGATGCAAAATGTCGAGTCCAAAGAGGTTTTGGATTTCCAGAGCCCGAAACATCACAGGGACATGTGTAAAATGAAACAACTCCTGAACTGGACGCAATGCATTATGGGATTGCATCCTGTGGTAAAGATACAAGAGCTTTTTGCTTAAACTCTGTATTTCAGGAGGCATAAGAAAGTTGCCAACTTTCTGGACCATACATTGGTGTCTATGATGTCGCAAAAACGCTGCATTCAAGGTTTTGGAACAATGTGTCATGAACACACAGAGCATTTTCTAGAAATGAAAAGCGTAAACGTGCTTTTGCTCCGCCATACTGAGCCATGTTTAGATCTCAGCATGGCACAGAGCGCTAAAATGTCCCTCCAAATGTCTACAGCCGCATAAATACATGCATATTTGCAAACACAAGCGCATTGTTTTCGCTTTTGTCACACGAGAGCTGCTGGCTGAAGGGTTCACTTTGGTGTCATGTGATTAGAGGCACAAATCTTTTTTTTTGGTTGTAAGAGCTGCTAGAACACAAAAATTAAAGAAAAACTTAATTCACCATCATGTCAGTTTATAACTGACTTTATTTGTTCTACAGATCATAAAAGATGAGCTTTGAGGACGGCGGTAACAAAACAACCCCGGTCCTTATTGACTTCCACTGTAAGAACACAAACCACCCGACATTTCTCTGAATATCTTCTTTTGTAAAATAAAGTCGTATACAGGTTTTGAATGGCATGTGTGTACAAAGATGACATTTTTATTTTGAGGTGGACTATCCATTTTAAAGCTTGCATGTTAAAACACAGTTCAACCCTGTTGACCAAGATCTTTGTGTATCAAGAGACATTGTTTGAATAAATGTAAAAGATGTCGATTCAATAAATTCTAATCCTTAATAATGATAAATAAATGTAGTGTTTTGGAATTTCTATAATGTATTCTACTAACCCTATGCTTCAGGTATCTTCTCCACAACAACTTCCCTGATGCTCCCGTATGGTAGTTTAAAACTGCAAATCAACACCGATCGGGAGGCTATTGACCTCAGAGTCAGCAGATCAGCGTCGACTTTATCACCGGCGAGAGGGCAGCTGGCGCATCAAGTGGAATGACAGTTCACAAGTCGCCCGTGGGGCTAAGCGCCTGCTCTTTACGTCCGCAAGGTAGGTTTCGACACTGTCACAGATCCGGCGCAGAGCTTCCCTGAACCTGCCCCTGATTCACGGCCACTCAAACCACCACGCGCAAAATAATGATGGATGGCATCTCGTTGAAAGAGAGCTAAACTGTGGGCCTACTTGCGTTCGTGACAGAGGAAATGAATATAGGTGCTTAGAAAAGTCACGGCTCTTAAGTAATTCATAACAATCGAGAGAAGGGCGAAGCGGTGTCTGTAATTTGTCATGCATTAACTGTGCTCTTTGTCACCGTGAAAGCTTTGTGTTATCACTGCCTTATCGCTGTTATCACACAAAAACTACATTATTTACGGCTCGCTTTCGTCGGAGGGTGCGACGTTCAGACGCTGGAGCTGAAAAATGTTTTTTTCTATAGCAATATCCGAGCGGCGCGTACGCGGGAGAGTGACCGGGTAAGTAGATAGCTGTTATGGGGGAATATGTGGAGGCATAATATTTTTTTATTTGGAATCATAATTCAGCTCTGGGTCTGTTCATTAAGAATTGCTTTTTTCAAGAATTTTTTGCCAGGATCTTTGGATTTCCATAAGCTCATTAGTGATCATGTTCCTGCAACGGATCAGCGGTGTTCGGCCGAGTCGCCATTATGCAACGGCAAGGCTACGCTGTTTAAAAGGGAATATTTTAATTAATAACTCCTTTGTGTGAAAAACTCATTCAAATTCTTGCTGCGAATGAATGCTCAGAATCTTGTTATGGGCCAACTGAAAGTAAATTTGAGAATACGAAATAAATAAAATCGGTTGTAGGCAAAACCTTTCCTTTCCCTTAAATATTGTGACGTATACATGCATCGAATTATCTGCTTTCCACCAGATTAATATTTTACATAAAGATGCATTTTAACTTGAAAAACCTGGCTTTGGATGTCCGGGGCTCAATGAATAAGTAAAATCGAAGTGCATTATATAAAATGTTCAAAAATGTAACAAACCGTATCGCATGCATAAGGCAAATGGACTTTACCGTAGGCCTTCAAATAACTTTTTAAAGTGTTGGTTCTTTGTCCTAGAAAAAGAACACGCACTAATATTATATGTGTAATATTACTTGCTGGGACATCTTAGCTGTGGTGTTTTAGCATCGATGCAGATTCCCATATTTCAACAGTTTTTAAAGGCTTTGATGAATAAACATTTTGTATGAAATTCACAAATCAGGATTAATCAACCTGAAAAAATAAGCAAATATTTTACAAGGTGGTTAATTGACATGAATTTGTTCGATGTGAATCATAAAGAATCATAACTATTCCAAAAAGCAGTCTGCCTAATGATGGAACCGGTTCTAAATGAGAACCTCCAAAGTCGTAAATCACAAAAATGCGTACGTTTGGAACCATAATTCTCCTTTTGCATGTTTCAGTCTCGTATAAACACGCAGACACACAAAAACATCGGGCTGGAAGCAATCATGCTGTAATCTTTCTCAATGGTCCAATGACAATAGACTCGACAGAACCCAAGGTAGAAATACAGCTGCTCGGCGAATAAATTCACACCAGTAAGTTACCTAATTGGAACAGACTCAGGAGATTATTCTTTTTACAAAACAATCCTCAATGTGAATTGAACCAGTTGCTGATGAATCTCATTGTATTGGCAATTCATGTGCACATAGAGAAGATTTGTTTAGAGTTCAATTGAGCCCAGTTTTGGCACAAAAAGTAAACGTAAACAGCTGATTTACAAAACGGCGAGAAGAGGCCATGTCACGGTGGCCTATTTTAGAGAACTCAGCTCGTCCAATAGGAATACAGATCTCAAGGGCCGGTAATGCATTCTTCAGCTAATTCACTTTTTAGCTTAAAGGACTCCAGAGATACTCCAGACATAAAAAGAACACACCCACAGGGCTTCAAAGTAACGCTTTGAAATAAATAAGGGCATAGTTATGAAACAGCATCCGTTGGACAGCACATAATAACTCAGAAGTTGTTCTATGATGTCTTTAAAGTTAAAAACAATTAAAGAGAGGGTTTACCCAAAAATCTAAATTCTGTCATCATTTACTCACCCTCGAGTTGTTCCAAATCTGCACAAACGTCTTTGTTTTGATGAACGCAGAGAAAGATATTTGAAAGAATGCTTGAAACCAAACCACCATTGACTGCAATAGTTGAAAAAATGACAATGGAAGTCAAAAGTGCCGCATACTCTTTGCTTTCCTACATTCTTCAAAATATCTTATTTTGTTTAACAGAACAAAGAAGACAGACTTTTTATTTAGGGGTGAACCGTTCCTCAAATGCAGTAGTGGCCAAACGTGATATCCTACTTTGAAAATGGAGTTTCTAGCTCTTTATTGTAATATATACCATTAAAGATGTATTGAGAACGATGTGTGCAACTCAGCTTTGGGAAGAATTGGCAAAACACAACACATGAATCTTATTGAGCCAAGACCCAGGAGAATGACTGCTGTAGTCAAAAACAAGAAGTTGTTTAGGTGAATGCTTTTTCTGTGCATTTTTTTGTCCTTGAAACACTTGCCTTTTCCAAAAAAATACCCCAAAAGTTGACTTTATTGTTCATTTTTACCACCTCATACTTTGATGGTTCAATCGAATCTGAGAGTGCAAAATATCTTTCAAAAATATTCAAATTTGCTCTGCGAATATCACTTTTGGCCACTACTGAATATAACTGTTTTTGTTTTGATTTTCTCTCAAGTGGATTGTTAGTGTTACAGATGCCAGTGTAACGCTCCATTAGGGATTCTTGTCGTCTTCAATACTCGCTCGGGTGTGATATCCCTGTACACTTGCAACTCGCCGCTCCGAAACGACGCCTCCAGCGTGTAGCGGCTTATAAGGCAAATAGAACAGTTAAAAAGCAAGAGGTTATCAGATTGTGAAGCAACCTAATAATAAACTCAACACCCAGTGGCCGGAATTTCCTGTTACACTGCCTGCAACCATTGATTTGTCTCTCAGGTTGCCGTTTCAATTAGATACAGTATAGACTCGGCGCTCCCAGGGCACTGGATGCAGTATTGCTCTCATTGTGTCTTACTCGCTCAACTGAAATATGCTGGCCTGTGCAGAAAATTGCTCTTGTCTAAATCTAGAAGTCCAAAAACCACCGCTGATGGCTAAATCACAACAATAAAGGTGATTAAAGCCAACGTGTGGGCTAACACAAACACGTTCCCGTTTGCTCGCTTGGAGCTTACTCGGCGAGTAATTACACTAACGTATTTATGTCGATATCGATCCTGACCCTACAGTCTGGCATGAAAACAATCGGTCGCAGTTGCAAAACACCTGCCAGATGTTTTCTCGTCATAATGGTGAGTCGATATCATGTTTGAACTTCTTCGAGCTATGAGGCAAATTTGAATTGATATGTGGACGATAATCCATATTCAATTTGCCTTCTAATGGCTTCGCTCTGGCGGTTCTGATATCATTTTCTCAAATGACGCGATCTGCACGTGGATTAGGATATCTTTACCGACACGGCAAGCAAAGAGAGACGGAGAATGATTTTTATTGCTCTCTGAGTTATGGTGTGTGATTTGTTAATGTAAAATAAATACTGCATTCCACAAATACTGTTTTCTCTCAGACTTTTGAAAAAAAAGAAGAAATACTTATTCATCAAATGTTCCTCATATATTTTTAAGTTAATGTAAAGGTACAAAAACATTTTGGTTCAAATCTATGTACTTTAAATACTCTCATACCCATCCTCAAAAGAGTCGATACAAAAATGCAAATTTTTCATATAACAAAAATGCATGGCGCTGTCACTAGCTGTCAAGAGGTACGATGCAATTTTGATGATATATTTACATAGTAAAAATGCAGGTTGGAGTTTGAACCCAGCATCCATGCCTGAAAACTGAAAATTAATTACACATTTTCAAATTAGTAGTTATTTGTTTTTCACCTTCAGTACCTGAGGCAGGACTCTCACTACTGCCCCTTCAGGAATCCAGCTGCATGACACCGATGTCATCACTTTTTACGTGAATGTACTAACTCAAAACTGTTAACAAAACAAATCAGAAGTCAACCCGTAGCGGAGCAATTTGTGACCCTGAATCTTTATTTCCTTGTCTTTTTGAGATAGATCGAAAGGTTAGAATCAACAATGGTTGGAATAAATTAGAAATATGTCAAACTAGTGGCCTTGAGAGCACAAAATAACACACACGAGGTGCTTCGCAGCTGTTACCTTGACTACACGTTATCTACTTTTCTCTAAGCCGTTTCTTGTAAAACTAACGTTTTAACACAAATTTAAAAGTGAGGAATAAAACTTAATGGTTTTAAAAATTAATGGTGCTCATTAAAGCAAGTTAATTAAGAATATTTCAATGAAGCATATCGCTGTTAAGTCATTCGCAGTTTTGCCTCTTCTGTGGCGCAATGGACTCGTGTCAACTGAGACATGAAAGAATGAAACGAAGAAATGTGGTTATATGTTGTCATGAAAAGTCAGAGTTATTCACTGAGGTTCACATTAACAGCAGCCTGGCGCAGTGGGAAAATCCGAAACACTGGCTCTGGTGTTAATACTGGTCTATCTGACAAGGCGTATTTGCACACTGGGGTGTGTCCGTCTGTGAGTGTGTATTAGAGTTTTGGAAAATGAATTCTTCGTTTGACTGCCCTGCTGAGTCCCTGAGTAGGTTCCTACAATGATTAAGGGACCCAGATCACATTAAAGGGAACATAGATCTTTTAATCCTTTGTAAAGCCCATTTCCAAGCTCAATTAGCGATGGACCTTAAAAAAATCAGGTTTGCCTCTAACGGCATATGTGTAGGCGTCCTGCACGCCGGACACAGCTGGCAAATAACCCTACGATACGACTTTGTCAGGCTTTATAAAACTTTCCATTAAATGACATTATAGTTGTGCTATAATGTTATCAAGAGGCATACAGATTAGGTGTGACACGGAAATATCAATACCATCGCATTTGCTTATCTTTCAGGTTGACACTTTGATTGCCAATTTGTAAATTGTTTTAATAAAAAGATTTATGTAACTGTAATACGTGCGATACTGAGAGTGATAAAAATAAGGTTTAAAAAATAATTTAAACGTAAGAGAATGGCAACGTCCTCACCATGACTATAATTAAGATACGTAGGCCCCATAATGTTTGGATCACTTTCAGAGCGACTTTTTTCTGGAGATGTACCGATATATCGGAAATAATCGGTATCGGCAGATAGTTTGAAAACATACAGTTTGATACAGGCGATGATCAGGGCCGATATATTCTGTCAATCAAAAGAGGAGAGGAGAATAAATTTGTGCTCTGCATATACAAGATGTTATGAAACATCACAAGCTTGATGTTTAATATTAATAGTAATTTTAAGAATTAATACCATTCAGAAAGTTAAAACATATTAATTTAATCTTCAGCATTGGTATCTGTACAAATCAATCTGAATAATCGGCTAACGGTATAGGTGGAGAAATTTAGTATGGGTGCAATATTTTTTCCTTTCTGATGAGCAATGAAACGTTGACATCCAATCAAAATCCATCAAATTTAAATGGTGTGCGCATTTAACATGTCAACCTTTTCATATGAGTTAAAAAACAAAGTTATTGTCCACCGGCGTAGACAATAATTTAGTTATCCTTATAGATATCTTTATATTTATCCTTCTAGTTGCCAATAGGCCCTTAGACTAAAATGATGTCATACAAGCGTAGGTCCTCAAGCTTATTAAACAAAAGTGTGGTACATTAACCCAGACGGAAGCGGCAGAACATTCGTTAATGAGAATTTTGTCAAATGGGCCCGAGAAGGACATCCGCCCATCTGCCCCAATTAGACCATCACAATCCACGTTGTTCCGAATAAGTACATCATCTGCTTCCTCCTGCCATTTCAGATACCGCCATTGTCATTTCCGCAATAGCCTGTGTCATCTTCTTCCATCAGCCTGTCACCATTTCAATGGAGCCACATAATCAAATCTTTTCTATATCTTCCTTGCCATTTCTCTTCAGAGGACAGACCAGCACCACCTCTAGTCTCTATTTAAATGCCCGACCTGCCAATGTCAAAGCAAACTGAAGTGTAACCAGCAGTGTTCAGAGTCAAGAGATGCAGTGCTGCCACGAGAAGATTAAATAGCATCTTTTGTCTCCCTTGAACTCATTGATCGTGTGGTGTAAATGTATGGTGGCTTGAACGGGTCAAACTGTTGGACTTTCATCATGTCCAAATCAATATGAGCTTAAAATGACTTTAGCAAGTACAGTAATGAAAAGATGGTTTTTAGGAAAGTACTCAGCATAGTCAACCTAAATCATGTGGTTTGGTCCACTTTTGCCTGTGACGTGCATGTAATCTGCATGTTAACAGATGCTTTGTTGACTTATGCTCTGGAAAGGGCGATTTTTGGAGAATCTATTGACAGGAATGCAACATATAACACATAAATACTGTATGTGTTCAGAGGTCTATAAGAACCTTACGTCATGAAGAGTTTTGATTTTATTAACTTAAAATGAGCGATTTCTATACAAATACACCACCACGGGTCTCGTACATGAAACTCGTTATGTTGTTTCTACGGTAGCCCTAAACGGACAAACTGCTCCACCAACGCGTTTTATAAATACGTTATCTTCTTCGGTGGGGTGTGCTGTTGGTTGCGATTCGAAGGCTCACTGTTAGATGCCGCTAAATAAAAAAAATCATGCACTGGACCTTTAATATAAACAAATAAATGTATTAATACACTTTACATAATATTTACTATTTGGATATTGTAGGTTGGTTGCTTGGTGTTTTATGTGCCTTGGTTTTAATAAGTTACATTATTTTTAAAATAAACAAACAATCTACATAAATACGTTTATTATAATATTTCTAAAAAACATGTTTAGAATTCTGCTTGCTTGTTGATATTATGAGGTATATGTCGTTCCATGTGCCTATTGACAGCGTAAACATTAAATGCTTTGTAAATTCACTACTACAAAAAATCCAAAAACGAAAGACAAATTAACTGTGATATATTATGACATTATTTTCTGTATTAATTTTCCAGCTGTTCAACTTGTATTTTTAGTTTGCAACTGCATTGCATTGTGTAATTTAAATTATTTTTGATGGGGTTTTTTGTTGCATAAAGCCAAGCCCTGATAGGAAGTAGCCTACATTACTCGCCAGTGAACACAGAGTCACGTATGGCAGGTGCTTCATTCATCCGCCCACATCTGCCGAGACCCGAGCCGATATGCACTCGAGGAAAATATGAAAACCAACCAGTGGACATTAGAGAAGTGTTGTGTAAACGTAATATAAACCGATTTCAATTTCACTCTAATCTGGGGATCAGATGTATAGTAATGCGAAGAGGCGCCTTGTTAGAGGACGGCCTTTTTATCCAGAAACATAATCTGCCTTGAAATGTGGAAAAGCTCCGGTGGAACATATCCCTTGATATTTTATGAAAGCAAACAAACGTTCACTCCTTAATCCCATGTGTGGACTTTTGTGTCTTTTTGAAAGTGAAGGAAGGATGAGCAAAATTTTTCAAAACTGACTATTTATTAAAAAAAACTAAAAATTGTACAACAATGTATGAGGAAAACTATTAATAGTTAGTTGTTTTAACCAGAGTGCTGTTTCGATAGGGTGACTTTCTTTAAACATGGAAACCTGTATGATGTTCTTAAAGATACAGTTCACCCAAAAATGAAATTTTGTGTCTTTCCAAACCCATTTGACGTTCTTTTTTGGCAGAACAAAAAAAGATATTAAGAAGAACGTTTGTATCCAATCAACATCGGAGCCGATTGACCTCCATTGTATGAACACAAATCCGCTGAGACATTTCTCTAAATATCTTCTTTCAAAAAAAAAGAATCATAAACAGGTCCGAACGACTCGAGGGTGAATATATGATGACAGAAATTATATTCTTGGGTGAACTTTCTGTTTAAGTGGTATATAAAAGAAGATGCAGAATGTCAAGTGGAAATGATTTACTGTAAGTTCACAATTAAGTTCCTAAAGCTATTGTTTGGCTTTAAAAATTGAGGATATATTGCTAAAGTTGTAAAAACTATTTTTATCATGCGCTTTAGAAGTCTGCCAGCCTCTGGTCCCCATCTACTCTCATTTGAAGAAAAACAGCGGGTCTTTGCTCTCTGATGCTCCACAGAAGAAAGTTACACGGTGAAATAACATGAGGGTCTGTAAACGATGACAACATATTCTTTAAGTTCAACCTGCTCCTTTAAGTTCAGAGCAGCACTATTAGTTACTCCAGGACACGGAAGCAAGACACGTTTAGTTTCCGATAGACCCCTCAGAAAACAAATGGCCGTTTTTTCTCTCTTCACGAACAGTGTCGAACAGAAACCATCTTTAATCTCGATCTCAATAGCATTGACCGATTTCTTCCAACTTCAAGCGAAGGGCAACTATATGCAACCAGGTTTTATATAAGCAGATCGAGATGGGGGGCGTCACAAGTTCAGTCTCCCTATGGAGGGCTCATGCATTATTCATGCAGATGCAAGCCTTTGAAAAAACCCAACACAATGATTCCCATCACCGCTCTGTTCTTCTGTCGCAATGTATATGTTCTCTGGCTCGGAGCGAGATTGCATTGCCTCTCTCGATGTGCTATGAGCAAACCCGGATGGCCGAGTGAGAGAACGAAATGAGCTTCCTATATTAAAACACAATTCATTCATTCAAGAGCTACTCGATGTGGGTAAATAACCATTAAATCCTTAATAAACCTAAAGAGGAATGACAGAGTTTGCGGTTGGTTGAGAATAACAGTAATGCTCAAGAAATGTTTGCGTATGTTTATGTTCTTATTACTCATACAAATGCCCAAAGGACAGTTTGTATTGCCTAAAGGTTTCTCTCGGGAGTCTTAAAGGAAAAGTGTTTCATTTTTAAATATTAACGTACTTTCTCATTTCTTGGCTCAGTATGTAAAGAAAAACATTCATTACGATTTGGAAGCACCGGACCAACATAGCAACATTGACTCATTGATTGTCATTCATTTTGGGCATCTGTTTGTCCAAACAATTGAAGATGGTAATTCCAAAGTATTCACAAAAGTTGATATTTTTGGAATAACATTTGGTGACAAAAAAGGCACGGAAATGAAATACTTTACCTTTCATAGAGATCTTGGGTTATGCTAACACAAATGAGACATTAGGAGTATAGAAAACGATACGATTTGGAATTTAATGAGAAATCTTCAGAGATATAAAACATCAGAGAAACAAAATATCTCAATTTGCTTTTTAATTTAATCTCAATGCTGTAACAACAGAGGAAAAGCAGAGATATTCAAACCGTCTTTTCTATGCCATACCCATCTAACAAAATTAAAGCGTGCCTGATTTCTGCTTCTAAAGACATCCACAGAAATCCGCATTGGAGAAGCGAGGAGTTTTTAAAAAACTACAGAGGATATTAGATAATGTGCGAAAATTAAGAGACTTAACGGGATTTAATTGATCTGTGAAATGAGGTCTTCATTTTCCGCGCTGTCGACATCAAAAAGGCTTTATGGGAGGAGGTGTGTGAGAAAATCAAACAGATTTTGTCAAAATCGAAATATTTAGGCCCTTCAACATGACAACTCTGAAGTGGCTTACACACAGCCACGTGGATTTCCCTTTAAAGGATCAAAGACACACGTCATCGAAATAATCCTAGACATCAAAAACCCAATTACATGCCCTCTCACTGACATTTAATAATCATAGTCCTAACTGCACAAAACATCCCATTACCTATCCGACCGTGGTGTTATGTGTGACCTGAGTTTGAGACCCTGCTTTTGAGATATTTTTTCAACTGTGTTCCCTTCTTTTCTACACTTTCATATCTCATAAAAGCACAGAATGGACAATATGGTAAAAATAACGTTCTAGTAGGGGTCAAAAGTAATTATCTGTTTAGGGTATATTTGTACAATAATTGCTTTTAATGACCTGGCTTTAAGCTTTGAGTAAACCGACTGTAATACCTTAAACTTGGCACATGTATTTGGCTTATTAGCATAAAATATGGATTTTATCTAATAGACAGTTGGATGCATCTGGCCTCAAATTAACTTCCGTTCTGTGTTTGGCTTTAAAATAACAATTTATTTTGTATTTAATTTATATGAATATTCATTAATACGAATATTTTATTATAAACAAAAAAAGTATATGTTGCTGCTGGTGAAACCATCTATAGAGCGTTTCATTGTCCGCACCCGGCCTGCAAGTATACTTACGGCCTGTGTTTGGCTAGTGTCTAATAATATAAAGATTTGACTTAATTTACTTTAATATTCATTTATAATACCATTTTATTGTATAATAATTGTATGAAATACAAATTCTTGAATTTTGTTGTACGTTCATTTTATTAAATACACTATTTGTTGAATGGGTCCTGTAGTTTGATCGCATTTTAAGAAACCGGATAAATTGACATCTAGCGGTTGAGATGGTATCGCAGTGTAAATTCAAAATATCGGAGAGATAAATTTAGCAAAGTTCTTACATCTCTTTTGCCTGTTATGATAAATAAACTACAAGCATTCTGTTGTTTGTGAATGTGTACCGGAAGTTAGGGGCGGTCGACAAACGCGGGCATGAGCTGTATTTTATTTTTAGAAAAATCTAAATCTTACAGGAAATGAAGCAAGTACAATTTTGCCATTATTAATATTTGTTGATACTATTTTGTGGTTGTCAGTTTCATTCACTAAATAAACAAAAAAACGTTTTTGGAGAAACTTTTAGAGATCAAAATTTGCTCAACTGTGCTGTTTCGACACGCCTTGAATAAAGCACAAAAGCTATATTTTTAGTACAGTAGGTACAACATTAATGTATGGCAATAGAGCACTTCAAGTAGGCCTACATTATGAAAGTTTACCTAGGTGCACTTTTTACCTATTAAATTCTTCTCAAATCTGAGCTTTAGATCAAACTTTAAACATGACTACACAACAAACATACAAAATTCATACAAATGCATCAATATGTAATAACATATTCAAATATTTAACATCACTTTGGCCACTAATGCATCCCCACAAATGTACAGTATATATATGGTTCTATTAGTGATTTGTTATTCGGGATGCTGGAGGGTATAACACATGCTGTGGGTCCTCCAGATAGCGTTGACAGTCTGAGAATAGATATGACTGGAATATCAGTCAGCGATACCGCTGGCCGGCCTCGGCGCTGTGATCAGTACAGCAAGTGAAAATGAGAGATTGATGTTTACACCACATTAATAGGCATCGCCCGTTCTCACAGTTATCCGCATGTATCGCCAAGCAATCTTCCATATGCTACCGGATTTCTTAATGAATATTTACATCATCGCCGAGAGTCCTCCTGAAACAGGGGGCGGAATATAACACAGCGTCTTCACACAGCCCTCCACTCCATTAGCCGAATGCGGGGGGCCGAAGACGCTCTGGATGGTTGAGAATGACACACCAGAGAATCTTTTACAAGATCCTCATCGCTCACACAGAGCTCCAGTTTGGCGTGAAATGTTTCTCGTCCGCCTGCCCGGCCTATAGCGCTGGGATAGCTCCACATGAAATTGGACAAAGCTCGGAGGGGAGCAGCTTGCACCTCGTCCGTGTGTCCCTGCAGGTCCGACTGTGTACAATGTGCATTTGCTGATATTTCCCAGAAGGCACTGTGCTTTATGATGCAGTTTTTGTTTATCAGCGCTGACGGTGTTAACCCTCTGTGGACACCGCAGGTATGGGCAGAACAGCCGTTATGATCATAAAATACAACATATTTCAGAGTAAGACTAAATGGGGGATACGTTATATATCGTATTTCATTATTACGACTGGTCAAAGAAGGCCTTCTGCGGTTAAATGTTTTTCTATAATGGCCGGTACGCTCCAAAAATGACCAATGTGGCACCGTGTGTTCGTTTCATGTTACCCCCTCGCTCTTCTCGCGTAAAAAAGAAACCCAAATCAATATTTCATGTCCATTTATTTATTTAGTGTACTAAGCGAGATAATGCATCTTGTGCTGAGAGATGGATGTGCATTATCTCTTATAGTACATTCATAATATATTAAATTATAAATATATGAGATGTATAGAATACTTGCGGAAATATGCAATGGTCAGGCTTACACACATAAAGCTATTGTGTCATTTTTTAACCAGTCCCTTTATTGAAATCAACCTACAAATGAATGAACTGTTGTCTGTGAATATCAAGCAGAGGGTTCATAGTTTAACTGACAGAACATCTCACTAACAAAAAGAAGGTTATGGGTTTATTTCCCCGGGAGCACATGACTAATGCAAATGTATGCCCCGACTGCACTGTCTGCTCAAATGCATAAATATTAATCTTTTGATAAAAATTACAAACTTCGGCTTTCAAATGCGTTTATTATAACTTAATTTATAACGAACAGCTTTATGAATAAATCATGCGTTTACACAATAGCAAGGAAATCAAGCACCTCTGATTGAATTATTCAGGTAAAACTATGTTTGTTTTAAACAGTGACTGTTGAGAATAGTATTTCTAAATGAATTGCAATTTTCTTTTTTTAAATTTGTAAATTATAACAAATTAAACTAATGAATATGAGACCAAATGTGTGTTTAGTTTTAAGGCTGCTCGATTATGACCAAAAATATAATTATAATTAATAAAAAAATAAAGAGCTTGCCAATTTCACGCTGGACTCAACCTAATAACAGATATTAAATAAATGTAAAAAGATATGAAATAATATATGAATGCAAACATTCATATAAAGAATTGCAATCCAATGGCGACACAATCATTTTTCTCATAATTTTGTTTGGTTTTATTTTCATGATTGTTGGAAGCCAAAAATAAACAAAATCTTATGATTAATTTATTATGTACAGCGTTGGATAGGATACTCTAAAAAAGTAATACATTACTAGTTACTTATTACATATACAGTAGTGTAATTAGATTACTGTACAAATTACTCTCTCCAAAAAGTATTTAATTACTTATTACTTTCTATATCCTACATCAATCTTGATTAGAACTGAATCAGGGAAAGACATGAAACAACTTATTTCATTACAATAAATAATAAATAAACATTTTCTTTTTATAACTGACCAAAGTAATGTAAGAAGGATATATTAAAACATAAATTTCCAAGTTAGACTTACATTTTTGATGTCGTTTCCACTATTGAATATATTACAGAAAAATTAAGAATAATCCCTTACTTTACTTTTTTAAGGTAAAGTAATTTAATAAAAGTAACGTATTACTAAGTAACTAGTTACACCCAACACTAATTATATAAAATATATGAATACACACTTAAACAAAATAAAAAACATTTTGGTTTAAAGTGTACAGTTTAAAATCACAAAACCATGAGTTTAAACAACCCAATATTTTTTTCTAGATGATGGAGCCATACTAGAAAAAACCCATAAAAAATATAATACACAAGTAATCATAAGGGTGAACATAAGTATGAAGTAATCATAGCACAATCTGACACCTGTGAGAGATTGTGGCATGATCATGACACAAGTGGCTCTGTGTGAGCGCGAGGATAGAAATGTTGTATGATGGCGCTGATTAAATTCATCTAGGCTCACCGAAGGCTCAGCGCACCTTAAAGCACCTTAGCGAGTTTTATAAGCGATGAAGGCGATAAAAAAGAACATTTGAGGGGGAAACAAATATTGATTTGGTGTTGAAATGCGGCTTTATTTCAAGCAGCGGGATAAAAGAAAGAACATCATAGAAAGAGCAATTTTTGAAAACAATGTTATCTGCGCCATAACACCTGTTTCTAGGTTATGCAGGGTATGTTCCGTCGAATCTAAATTCGGTTCTCTACGCGCTCTTCTCTAGAGCCATTAAGACTCTGTCTTTCCATGGCAACATCATCCTTCTCAGCCATCGGCCTGAAGAGCGAGCGGCTCGGAAACCGTCTCCAAGTGCAATCGATCCGTGCATTTCAGTGTCTCATTTACCCTAAATGCATTTCTAGCGTGCAGAATGAAGGTGCCCTCGGTTCAATGGTGCATACGGAAAATGCTGAGCATCAGCAGAGAGAAACAAAACCAGCCTGACAAAATGAATCATTTAGCTCTGAGAATCCATGCTGTACCTTTAGAAATGTAAACAATGGTAAGCAAATCATGACCAAAAGTAGATTAAATACACCAACACTAATTTACCTGTTGCATATTAATCGACTAACTACTAAAACTCATGAGATCTCTTTGACATCATTAATGAGATTAAATGCAGAAAATAGCCTCAAATCTGCCAAAAGTCTCTGTCATTAGAGTTTCAGAAGAGATCTCAATAATGTCTCAAACTGAGCTCAGATTTGTCAAGTCTGCAATCAAAAGTACAGATCATTTAACCATTACAATCTACATTCGTTTTACGTCTCCACACATGTCTTTTTGTTTCTGTTTTAATTTCAGTTGATACTGAAATGAATCAGAACTGAGCTATGAAAGAACAATCTCTGAGCAAAAATAGTTCACTTCAAAATTTGTCCCTGTTGACATTCCATAGTAGGAATAAAAATGATTATGGAAAGTGAATGGCGGCGAATTTTGAAGTGAACTACTCCTTTCACAAAATTAACATGTAAATGTCTCCCTTAATTTGCCTCTACACTGAACTGGGTGTAATTTTACATCTACAAGAATCCGCCTGTCACCAAACAAAACATTTATCTTAAAAAGATATCAAGCGTTGTTTTCAGCAATCGGCGTTAACACGACTCTCAACTATGACCCGTCGTGAAAACATCTTATTTTTTCCCCGTACATAATTCTTCAAAAGTACCTAACCGTTGGTTTCCTAAAAGCTTGGGGATTAAATCCGTTTGCTTTACTTCCATAATTTAACCAACCTTTTTATGCAAACGTATATCAGAGGCAATATGAATAATTAAAGCATCAGACCCAAAAAAAAACGACAGCCCGGAGGAAATGCATTTTAGTGTGCCTTCCACTGGATGCCATTACCAAGCGCCCATAAATCCAGAGTAACACATAGTGCAGGTTCGGATCGAGGTATCTATTGCATTAGTGCAGTGAAATGCAATAACCCAACAACTCTCCATTTAAGCCCACTTTACAGCTGGAGGAAGCTGATATGCTAACAAAAAAAACATGCTAATTGAACACGCAACTCAACAGGCATGCGATATCAATGATGCAATATAAAGATGTATTTATTCAGCTCATTTGGAGCGCCCATAAAACACGTCCCCAAAAATCCTTTAGCCGTCTTCACCATGCCAAGTTTTGAAGCAATGAGTAACAACGCCCATAATTTAGCCCCGCTGCCCACCTGCGTCGCGCCTATTATTTAGTCCAATGGTCCATATGCCTAACAGCAAAGTATTAAATCAGACATGACTGAGGCCAGCTGGAATCAATAGCTCTCGCTTTTGCATCCTCACACTGTGCAACAAAAAGTGCAGCAATATAATGTGTGATTACGGCCGGCGGCATCGTGACGACATTTCATTCTCATGGTTTGTGGCCGTAAGGCTCTGACGTGATTTATGATCGTGATTTACACGTCGCTTGCGATGTTCCTGTGTTTTCTTTCTGCGGCACATGCGCGGGCTTTAGAAATGAGATGCTGAATGAGGATCGGGTCGGGATGTGGAAAAATGACTGAAATGCTTGCCAGGATTGTCTTTAATGAAGACACTAAAACAAACACAAATTTATTTTGGGTTGAGGTTGGAGATCCATGTTGGGAAGCCATAAAGCTGTTGTTTTCAGACATGTGGTGTTGTGATTGGCAGGTTGGAGTTTCATTAGGTCCATAAAACTCCATAAAAGCAGAGTCAATAAACATCGATAGGCCCGATAACCTTTATCCTGGATACCTGGCGCTATATGAAGTGCAGCATGAAGTCTATGAGCTGCCAGAAGCATGATGGATATATTGACATCAATGCAATTTAACAAAAAGACATGCATCAAAATGATTGATGGATTGAACTGAATGCTCAGTCATGTTTTAAAGTTTGTAGACAAAAATATAAAGGTTTTTGAATATTACTGATGTTTTCAAAACAGGATGACTGTACAATGACGAAAAAGCAGCCAGTAAGAAGTCAGAACTGATTGAATTTATTTTAAAGCATCTCAAGGTGAGACTTGATGAATCTAGAAGAGAACATTTCTGCAAATTCAAGAGAGTACACTGAAGATGATCACAACGTACACCTAATTTGAAAAGATTAGGGTCACTTGCGTTAAACATTTGAAACCTATTTTGAAAGCTTGGTGCTCGAGCCGAGCCGAGGGTTTGAGCCCTTTTCAAGGAAAGCAAGCCAAGTTTTTTGTATTATCTAATAAGACTAAATGGGAGGGGAAATTTGTAAAATAATTGAAAATTATGTTATATTTTAGCATTCAGCGTAGTCTCCCTTTGTCTTGAATTTTCAGAAATGTGACCCAGGACAAAATCCAGTCATAAGTAGCGAGGGAACATTTTTTGTGAAAGACAAAATAAATTGTATGGGTCAAAATGATTGATTTTTTTTATGCCCAAAATCATTAGGGTATTTAATAAAGATCGTGTTCCATGAAGATATTTTGTAAATGTCCTACCACAAATATATAAAAACTTTATTTTTGTGAGTGGATGGCCTGCCACGGCGCCTCTGATTAACAACTTCAAAGGCAATTTTTCTCAATATTTAGGTCTTTCTGCACTCTCAGATTCCTGAGTTTTAAACGGTTGTATCTCAGCCAGATATTGTCCTATTCTAACAACTCAATAGAAATCATATTTCTTCAGCTTTCGGATTATGCAAAAATCTCAATTTCAAAAAATTGACGCATAAGACTGGTTTTGTTATCCAGGGTCACAAATGTTCTCTTGTCTTTTAATCAAAGCAGCTTCTTGAGGTCACACTAAAACTTCAAATCAAAGTTTTGATTGAAACAAAAGAATATGTTGGTTCGAACAAATAATTTTTATTTACAAATGAACAAATTTCAGACTTTTAAGCATACACCTTCAGATCATAAGCTTCAAGAGATACATTTCACTCAAGTTAAACTTTTTAATTGCTAATTTTACGGTGCCATTTATATGTCATAGCTTTGATGAGTTAACTATTATTCTAAAATATGAGAAAACTGAGTAAGCGACCCTCAAGTTCTGACTGGTAGTGTATGACCTTCTTAAAGACTTGAGACATTGACCAAGACCTCATAGCGGTTTCCAGTTGACGGCTAATGTAGTTTCCAGTCAATGTTGACTTTCCTCTCAAGCTGCTTGGGTTGGTGAGACGGTAACAGCAATCGGTTTAGAGTAGCTTCTAAAACTCACATTACATGTGAAAACTGGCTCAGCGTCACGTTTAATAGAACGCTTGTGGGATTCATTATGCTTATCGCAACGGCTATCTTTCTTTTGAGACTGGACATGTTCCGATAACACTCTTGACACGCTGGAACAACATGAAATTATCCCCAGACAGAGTGGTCTATTTGGACTCTACTATCTGTTCCCTTTCATACTCAAATAACAAGCGATAACACACAACACAACACAGAGATGCGGTGTCACACTTGGGACTGTGGCCTATTTCATGGTAACAAAATTTTGGGGAATAGTGAGATATACAGGTTAGAGACACAGAGAAGAAATTACGAGATTTGAAATCTAATCTTGGGAGTAAAGCAAACATTTCATGGTTTAAACATCTTAAGCGAAGAAACTGTACTGATGTCAAATAAAAAGTAGGAATGATTAATATTAAATATTTTAGATCATTAATTGAACAAGCAAATTAGTGATCTTATGCTAATTCCTTTGTGGAAATGGTCTTATTTCCAGGAGTAACCCGAAATGCTCTCGGGACGTTCTAATTTATGCTTTGCTAACACGGATCATCAGGTTTTGTGTAACTAGAGGTTCATGCCAGCTTAAATGTGAAGCTATTTTTATGAAAAGCTGGCATAAAAAATGTATGTAAAGTATTGACACCGATACTGTATATACATGCTGTTTACACTTTATAAAGTTTAGGGTCAATCACTCATTCTTTATATTTATTTCCACATTTTAGAATAATACTGAACAACTATAATAACATGTCATTCTTATAACATATAATAACTATGGATTACCACAAGAGTCATTTTGTTATGTCTTTTGTTGTTTTATTATGTTGCACCTAAACAAATCTGAATGACTGCCAACTTCAGAAAATTATATTAATGCAAGAAATAAGGAAAATTATAAATTGAATCTGAACACCAGAGAAAACATACAAAAAATAATTTGGCAATCAACAAAAGTGACTACACAAAAAAAAATTTGTCACCCTTTGCAAAATTTGCATAACTGTTTTTTTTTACCATTTTAGCAAGCAACCTCTTGAGCTTTTACCAAGAGATTCTTTAAACAGTATTGAGGGAGTTTCCTTCAAATCATCCATTTTTATAAAATCTATTAATAACATAACAACCATTTAAAAAATGATTGAAATAGAATTATGGTAATGAAAGAATCTAATATGTTGGCACAATGTCATTTCATTGTAAAATATATATAAATGTATATATAATACTAATGTTGTGATGTAAATATACACAGTACGTGTATAGTTATACACACAGACACATATAGCCTATATGTATATAGTGTGCATGTGTGTATATATATATATCTTTTACACAGCACAACATTAATGTTTCTGCGGATGAATGACATTACTAGGTCACCCATCTACTCGAGAAGCAAGAAAACATGTCTGTCCGGTCTGAAAGCTCCAGTGATCTGGCTCTCAGTTGGATAAGTGGCTGGCACTGAGATGAACAGGCAGGTAATGCTTACAGCTCTCTTTTTGGATGTTATTAGGGCTTTACTGCTTTGTAGTGGGCCACACTAATGCTCAAAAACAAAAGAGCCCATTGTCAAGATCTATCTAGTAAATGAACTCTTCCGGCTGAGGGGGCACCTTTAAGAGGCACTCTACATAAAAGCAATAACCCAGTTGTTGCCTCTCTCATCTGACTGCATGGTTTGATGGTTTGTGAGTTTTGATTTTCCCAAGAGCGCGTAAACACCGGCTTTCCTTTATTTCAGTGCCTTTTAATGGTCGGATCGTTGACACGCCGGCGGTCTTTTTCGCCATAAATGAGTCCCTCTGTCAGGCAATGCAGAGAAAACACTCTTTCTTTTAAAACATGGAACAGCATGTACGGAACGATCCAGCAGGTTTGCCAGAACCTGCTGCGACAACACCATCTTAATTCGGAGAGTCTCGCACAAATAGACGGCGCTGTGCGGTGGAGAAAGAATACAGAGATAAACCCTCAACTTTGCCCTTGGTCATTTGTCTCCTCGGAGATGGGAGAGAGGGGCCGTGCGAGTCTCTGAAGGCCGTTGTTGACAGAAACAAAGGCTGCGGAGAATTCTTTATAATAATTCCCAAATACCACCTTTTTCGCCGACCTCCACCGACCTTCCAGAAGAAAAGACTTTGATGCAGGTTTGAGGTTCGGATGAGGGCAGATTCAAAGAAAACAGAGAATGAAGGCATCAAGATGGACATGAGAGCTCGAGGTGGACACGAAATCAGAAAACCACACTGGATTCCCATCACGTGGGTTCGAATAGCTCTTATCATTGCAAAACTAATATAATTTTGTAGAATAACAGAGAAATTGAACGAAATTTGATACACATTTTTATTTGTTATATGAATATAAATATCAACTAAATAAGTAGAAACGGGAGTTGTTTCAAGTGTTTTTAAGCAGACACTGCTGAGTGTAGTAAAGATTTATTCAATACACTCACAATTAGTCCAAATAAGAAGCGGTGAGTGGTTTTCTCTCATTCATGTCAATATTGTTGTTTGAGTAATATCAACAGCATAAAGACAGCGGGAGGCTTTATTCATACGGCACGGTTTAATGCTCAGTTCCAAAATTTTGACATAAATCTCTTACTTGCCCGGTCTGTTTACATTCACATAAGACAAACCCGCTGTGTTTACATTAATAAGACTGCCACCAAGACTCTTCATGTGCACTTGTTCATCCAACATGAACATTTTTCATTTCAGTACATTTTGCAGTAAATCGGGTGTTTTTATAACCGCAACGACGTATAAGTGTACAGTCATGACGATAATTATATCCACTAATAAGCCCACAAATATGAGTCATGCATTTCTACAGTTTCCTATAGATCTTTTGACCTCACGTCAACGCTTTCTATTAACGGAAATGTTTACATGTCAGCGACTACATCCTCTAATAGACAGATGGAATTGCAGGATTTTGCTTAAAGAAAAAAAGTCCTTGATGTTTTCACATTAATCTCGATCGTAACCATGGCAACTACTTAATAAAAGCAATTTAAACCCTTATATATGCATTCGAGGCTGTGTGATGTCGTGAATACAATCGCAGTACATACACAAAACATTCTTTACCACTTTACCCCTTATTTTAATAAGCTATAATTGTACTTATATATCACACCAGAACCGTGAAACCATGTCTTTCTATTTATATTTTTCTGTGATATCATTGGAATGGACAGCGGGCTGCAGGTACACCAGAAACACTTTCAACGTCGAAGAGAACATCTCTACCGTCTCTTCCCACCTCCGATGACAGCCGAAATGAAAACTACTGCTCACAAGACGTTTCCACTACATCGCAAACATCCCAGGCGTGAGCTTATCTATTGAGTGCCGCGGCCGAATTGGATGTGACAAAAAGCTGGATACAAGTACAGACACCCAAATCTACCTTTACAAAAATGTCCAATCGAGCCAACAGCTCTCAAGCAACCCATTAACTAGCATGCGGTTAAAAGAGATGACCGTACACCCGTGAAAGACTACGGTGATGAAGAAACACCCCGCACGCAGCTTATCCGTCAACGTCGCGGCGCCGAGAAAATGAAAAGCTTTCATAAGGCAGGCCGTTGCTGCGGGTGCGTTTGCCATTGAGTGCGCTTGACAGTGTAAACAGATTTGTTGGCCGGCTTGGCAATCACCCCTCGACTAATGGGGTTGAAGAGGAATGGGCACGGCACGCAGATATTGAGCAGGAACGTTAATCTTGATTCAGCTGTCATTCCCTCAATGAGGTGTTAAATCAATATAGATATGGCTCCCCGGCGCTGAGCTTTACGTCTCAGGTTGGCTCTCAAGGAGAAAGCTAAGACTTTAATGAGGAGCGTGTAAACCCCTCGCCAAGACTCTTTGAGCAAAGACGGATTCCACGGCGGCATAGTCTATCAGCTCGATCACGAGGAGCTGTCGGGAAAGAACGGATCTGCACGGCACGCAAATAACGTAAGACGCTGACTGGTTTCTGCAGTGCCTCGTGAACCAACTAAGCAAACAGCAACAATCGGTTTAAAGGAACGGCCACAGTGATAAATGGCCGCGCTGATAAAGGTTGACTTTGTTGAGAAAACGCACGCTGAAAAAACATTGTTGTTAAAAAGATGTGTTGTTAGGGAATACGTGTATACATCAAACCGTTTCCAGCTGAGAAACCACCTTTGCCTGTGGAGTGATCTATGACTTTGGCATTTCTGGGGATGTTCATTGACACGTCTGCCAGGCTGAATATTTGCACGGGAAGAATGACTTGCGCACACTTCTAACAATAAAAAGGAAGACAGGAGCACCACTAGAGAAATAATGAATTGCTTTATTCTTGTCATTTTTTTTCCTGCAGGACAGATATTTATTGCAACAGACAATGAAAATGGCTGGCGAGCTTTACAATTTAAAGGTTTGTTAGCTGGAATGAAATTTAAATGAATCGCTCAGAGCCATGTTTCATCTCGGTAGGCAGTGATGCAGGTTTTTTTGGACTGAGAAACAGAATATTTTCACACTGAGATGGTGTTTGGGCGAAATAGATCACAGTCTCTTTATATTTTTGGATTAGGATTTTTTTTGTTTATTTTTGGTATCTTTAAAGGTTTTGTTTTTACATCTGGCTTGGATTGTAACTAGCAATATCAACATCTCACTGAACAATAATACCTCGGTATATAAGTCCACCGTGCAATATTTATTGCTGTAATTAAAATGACGAATGATGATTTGTATACGCGCCATAAGCATCTTCTTTTCTTTATCCTCTAATCATAACTGTTGCTTAGAGGCTTGAGTTATTGTATGAGATGAGTCAAATGACCTAAAAATCTCTCTTTCATAAAATAAAATAATTACACCGGATGGACCTTGACAAAGGTGACATATACTGTACTATTTTTTCTAACATTCTCCATGTTACCGGAAGACCTATCGTTTCATACAGTCACGTGAATATGGAGACAGTTTTGCTACTACGATAACACGACAGCGATATTAATATTACATCCCGAATTGTAACTCGTAACTTGCAACACTATCGAGGTGTAGTCTGTTTGTATCCAGTTTTGAGAATTTAAACAGATTGCACAAATTATGATGTCATTATTCAGTTGTTTAAAATGAATTTTGAGAGAACTACTGTCTGTCTACACGCAGCAAAAATATTTACTGTGAAGTTAAAAAGAATGCAGAGTCGCATTTTTTTCTTTATTTTTATGTGCGTTCCCTTGGAATCAAACCCATGGTTGTTATCAGCCTCATGCTCTACCAGTTGACCTAGAAGAAAGCTGTATTTCTATTTACTGTGAATTGATTAGATGATGAAAAACATTGTAAATGAGTGACGATTGGAGGAGAGGGGGTGAAAGACACTTATTGACTGAAAAGCAACTTCACTACACACACATATCACACCCCACACAACCCTATATCACACTCCCCGAACACACACATACCGTATATATAGCCAATGAAATAAAGAGACCATTCAAAATTTTCATTTAATCAGCATTTCTAGATATATTGTGGCCATTCCAGTCCATTGTCGGTTGAGTTTCAACAAAATCAAACCTCAGAAGTGATGTAAAGTTTCTGTTATATTCAGCCGTTTCTCTAGTTTTCATTTTCTGCAAATAAATGCAAATAGAAACAATATTTTTAACTGAAATTTGGGAGAAATGTTGTTACTAGTTCACAGAATACAACAAAAAAGATTTTGCCTAAAAACATACAACTATAATTGTAAATGGTAAATTCAATTTTTTTTTTAAATGGTCTCTTAATTATTTCTGCGGCTCTATGCACGATTGTCTGTGGGGACTTGATTTGTATATTTTATCCCATAATAACTCTACCCCATAACCTAACCATCACAGAAAACATTCTGCATTTTTACATTTTCAAATAGACATCAAGTAGTACAAGTCCTCACAATGAATAGAAACCTACACACTTACACCTATGTAGGGTTTCCATGATTTTCCATATTTTTGCATGGACTTTCCATAGAGATGTTTTCTGTTTATGTGTACAGTATATATATGTGTAAACATGTGTATCCCATAACCCTAATCCTAACTATCATAGATAACTTTCTGCATTTTTACATTTTTAAATAAACATTAATAATAAACATTAAGGTGTTTTCCTCATAAGGACCAAAAATGTCAAACATCACTGGCGTGACTATCTTAGTGGGGCATTTGGTCCCCATGCTGTAGGGTTTACAAGGCTTCACACACACACAAGTTCATTAAATACATAACAGTTGATACAAACATGAGATAAATTCATATCAAATTGATCAAATAATGATAAATATCGTGTATGTATTTGTAGATCCGCAGCCATTTTTTGACTACCCCTGTCCTCATTGAAATTCATCATATGAATCAAGGCGGTCTGAATATTCATCAAAGTTCACCTTTTGTGTTTCACAGAAGATTGAAAGTCACACCGGTTCAAAAAAACGTTCTGGTGGGCGAATGACAGAATTTTCATTTCTGGGTAAACTAAGCCTTTGAAATGTGTTGCATTGTTTTATGATTGGATGTAGATATCTGCGAGATGAAGGCAGTGATTTCGTATCTGGTGTGGGTAGAGGCGTAAGCTCCCGCTCTTTGTGAGGCTGTTGTTGGGACCGCCGCACGTTTCAAAAGAAAGAGAAAGGATAAAGTAATAGGATGAAGGGGGAGGGGGCTGTTTGCTTTGAGGGAATTGACCACCTTGACAAGTGAGGTGGAATGGAAGTCGAAGTCAATCTGCGAGCAGCTTCAGCGCCGTGACAAGTATACTAGAGAAATCCCTGGCGGGAAGGGCACTCCAATGAGTTTTCCAAAGTTTAGGGGCGGCCACAAGCAAATGGGAGGAGTCCAACCTGCCACCAACCCACACATTCAGACTCCTTTTCAATTAGATGTTCTTCTCCAAATATACTGCCAAAAACAGTCATTCATTCATCTTTTCATCCACTTGTACGATTCTTTCTTTTATTACATATTGTACATGCATTCATTTATACAGTATGTGCATTTATTTGTTCATGATTTATTTTATTTCTTCATTCATTCATGCATGTGTTCGTGGATTGGTGCATTCATTCTTTAGTCTATTTTACAAAAGCATGAGACCATTCTATCTCTCTATATTGCATTTTTCTACATCAATACAAAATTGTCCCTTAGAGATTATATGATAACCTTAACAATTTGAATGAAAGAACATACATTTCCTAGAATTCCTCCTTTTGCTTTAATGACAGCATACCCTTGAGCCGACATGAACTCCGCACGTTTGTGCAAAACCCGTTGATCCATGTCATATCACAGCCTCTTCTAAAGAGCATCTCACGTGTGCCTTGATAAGAAAAAACAGGAAATTCTGACCTTTTGCTATTCTGAGCTAACACGGTCAGATCTGCAACTTGAAAATGAATACAAGCAGAATACAAAATATTTCATTTTATGTTAGAAGCATTTCCTGAAATACTTTCACTTTGCTTATTTCTAGGATCTGATTTGCTCAATGTGATTCCAGACTCCTGAACCCTGCCGTATACAAGCAAACAAACACAAATTACATGTGCATTATGCAGCAGGTAAACAAATCATGCAAGAAAAAAGCAGACGGAAAAAGGTAAAGCACACAAGCATTGGAGAAAAAGAGGAAGCCCGCTACGATTATATGTAATCTCGCTCTCAGATGTACTCCCTACCAAACAAAATGAGCCTTTCCTGCGTTCATTCAACATGACAGCGACTACAGGCGGATCAGTCTGGTTTGTTTTAAGAGGACATGATTCAGTCCTTGAATTAGCTATATCACCCCGGGCAGATTTACACTAATTCACTTTTACAGGGCTGCACTGAAGACATGGAAGAAGATTGGGCCACGTGAATATCTGTCAGGCGATGCAACCGGCTACAGTATCACGCTCAATGTAAAAAGCACGCTCTTAAAAAAAAAGGTGCTTCACGATGCCACAGAAGAATCGTTCTTGTCAAAATGGTAATATAAAGAAGCTTTGACATGCGAAGAAGCTTTCTATTCCACAAAAGGCTCTTTGTGGCGAAAAAAAAATTTCTTCATATTTTAAAAAGTAAAAGAGATGGTGCTTTAAAAAACCTTTGAGTGAAATGAATGTTACTGGAGTCACAAAACTTTGTCACAAAACATCCCATGAATGTACAAGATTGATTGAGGGACAGGTTTATTCCCCAACGAAAGGTTCCTTCTGAAATTCTTTGCACATGAAATCAATTAAATGTTAAGGAAATAAATTAAGGATTGGAAATAAATGTTGATAAGACAGTTGCCAATATTGGTGCGTTTGTGTTGTTTTGGAAAAGTCAGACTTGTATGACTCTGCAATGCGGTTTGTGACACTGAGTGCGTTCGCATGCACAGTTTTACTCCGATTATGCTTAATAAGCTGATAACAAGTAAGGTCATCTAAATGTGTAAAACGTTTTTCTTTTATCAGGGAAAGCTCATACATTTTTCAAGCAAAACCCGCTCGGCAGTGATAAAGTAGTTTTTTGCCCATTCCTCCGATTTTGTGCTGCACGGCTTTACCGGTTTTCTCTCAGTTTTGTTTATGTGCGAATGCCTGACAACGCAATAGTTAAGTCGCAAAGGAAGTTACAGGAAAATAATGCATAAAAGTCGGCTCTCGAATCATGCAGTCGATGTGGAAAAGGCAAAATGAATAAATATTGTTGCATGTGCAGGTACTGCGGAAATGTGATTTGACATAAAAATTTAGCTCCTGACCGATTTCCCGCTGCGTTTTTTATGAGTAGACAGACTATCGATGGTGACGTCACTCTAGGCAAAATAACACCTGGCAAGTCTCCAATTTCAACGATATGGATGTAAACATGTGAAATCATATTTCTGTGATATGCTGATTTTTTATAGATTTCCGTTTATTTCTTAAAAGTCTCAAAAAAGTCTTAAATTCCAAAATCAAAATTTTAGGCTTTAAAAAGTCTTAATTTTACTGGAGTATTGTATTCTAGGTCTTAAATAATTGTAATCAGGTCTTTATTTCCTATGGCCATGTAACGATACCTCTGGTGCTCATTGAAATACAAAACATTTTGAAGCTACGGCTTTGTTTGGCAGAAAGAAATTGATCTGGGAATGTTGGGTGTGAAGTTTTTTATGTTGTGATACAGGTCTTAAATTGTATTCTTAATGGTCTAAAAAAGGTCTTAAAAAGTCTTAAATTTGACTTCGTGTAACCTGCAGAAACCTTCATTTAAACGCACTTATTGCCGTCTTCATAAAAAATCTTCATCTGATCTCTGTTTAATGTAATGTAATGTAACCGAAAGAAGACATCTTAAAAAAAACTCTCACCTGTATGCGAGAACACAGAATAAGATATTTTGAGAAATGTCTAAGTTTTGTGTTCATACAATGGAAGTCTCAATGTTGTTTGGCTGTCGACATTCTTCAAAATATCTTCTTTTGTGTTCACCAAAATGACACGAGGTAGAGTAAATAAATAATAATGTAAACATAAAATAAATGTTTGTTTAAATGCTACAAACAGTCTGGGAGAATTCAACTAATAGCCCTGTTGAATCGCACACGGTATCTGGTTAGTGTTTATGCCGGGTGTTTTGTAACTGAAGCAATTATCTGCTGAGATCTGGCATCCCCCATCACTTCAGATACCTGAATCGCCTCTTTAAAATGTACAAACTGTGCTCGTCTCCATTGTGTTTGGACACATGCCCGGATATAACACGGTTCTCTATTATTTGATCCGTTGTTGACATTAACTGCTGCTACAATCGATGGGAAATGTACACATACGGTATGTTAATTTCACCAGCATAGCCTGAGAATTGTAAATAAGACAGAGATATTTTGGCTGGTTATTATGAATCTTGAAGTTTTGGTGCAAACATTCAAATTCCCTCTTAATATGGCACCAGTGAGAAGTGTTAACAGTGCCGCGTGTCATTTTTTGGAGGATCTATTGACAGAAACGCAATATAATATACAAGACTATGTGTTCAGAGGTGTATAAAGACCTTACATAATGAAGCGTTATGTTTTTATTATCTTAGAATGAGATATTTCTATCTATATACACCGCGGGGCCCCATACATGGAATTCATAATGTTGAAGCCCTAAACGGACAAACTGCTCAAGAGAGCGCATTGTGTAAATACGCTATCTCCTTCGACAAAGAAGCGAAACGTGAGAACATCTTAGTCCTGTGTCAGCCACCGTAGTGCTTCGAAAGCGAGGGAGGAGGGGTAGAGTGAGCCGTTGGCTACAATTCACATTTTCACCTCTAGATGCCGCTAAATTTCACACACTTGACCTTCAAAGCGAACATCTCTAATACCTTATACATTAATACAAGAAAGTCCTCTGACAAGCAACCACTAGGACACTGTGAATGGAGAATTATGTTTAATTTGTCACTTCAATCCCTTGCCATAAAGTATCAGTTTGTAAGGTGCTGGAAACATGATCACACGCTGGGTCGGTGTAATTGAAAAATGGAGGATCTCTCAGGTGGAAGGCTATTATGATGCAACCTTCTTTAATACAGAAAGGAAATGTCAAATTGAACCTCTAAGCAAGCTACTCAAATGAAGGCAAGTTTTCTTCTGAAATCAAAGAGACCGAGCGTGGTGTTTTTCTGCTGATGGCTAAAAGCCCTCTTTCTCACACAGGAGAAGAGACTATTTATTTGGCATAACTTCAGCTGAAAAGACAGCAAATGAAAGTAGAATGAGGGCTTTCAAAAGCATAAGAACGCCAAAGTTCATATGATGCGCAAGGCGGTGTCAGACTTGACTTTTTTTTTCAAAGTTGACGAAAGCGCCTTTTTAGTAAAACAGAAACGCCATGACTTCGAACGCAGCGTCTGTGCACGCGAAGCCAGCCCAGAGAAACAGATAGGCAGCGTGACTGAAGTCTTTTTGAATTATAAACAGAGCGTTTTTTTCTAATAACAAATCACATATTTAAAAACTATAATACCAATTTCTCGCTAGAAATGCATTCAGAAGTCGTTGAAAGTGAAAATTAAACTTACATTTAAGCAAAACTATGCTTCAACGGTTGTTTTGGCCAGTATTTTACTTTTTCCCGATTGAGCCTTCTCGACCAATCACGTTCCGCGCATGTTGTTATGGAAACGTCAGATCTCTGTCATTGGTTAGCTGTGAAAAAGGAACTTGATGTAGGGTGTGTTTTTCAAAACCGCTTAAGATGCTCTGAGCTGCAGAGAAAGACGCCGGCACTTACGTTTGAAAAAGCGCTCGGGACGTTTTTTGAAAACACAGACTCCATAGGATTAAAACAAACACTTGCAGCTTCAAAAGAGAAGTCAAGTCTGAACACGGCCTAAGAAAGAAATGTCATATAATATATCTGTTATTTATTCTCTTACTATGGGTTCTCACCAAACGCGAATGAAGGGTTCGAGCCATTGCGCGAATGAGCCGAAACGAATAATGCAGTGCGAATTGAGCGTTTCCTGTGTTTGGCGTGATTGCGAGAATTGGGGTTTTGCCTGTATCCCACATGTGTGAAATGTATTTCAATGATTATTGTTAACCTATATCCAAACTTTCTAAGCACACTTGGGATGTTAAACAATCAGGAGTTATGTCTAATCTTACTCCCTGTCATCGATTTACAGTGCTGGCCAAGCTAACAGAATATTCCAGAATGTTCCAATGTTCTAAGAACAAGGAACTAACCACGTGCTACCTTTTGCAAATAATATTAATAGAGGTCTGGTATTAAACCTGAGCTCAGATTTGTTAAGTATGAAATGAAACGTCAACATTATTATAGATCTCAGTATGAACTCAAACATTTCACATCAAATTCAAATCCAGATGATGTAGATCTGAGACTGATGATACTTAACTGAAACACAATGGAAAACTCCATCATATCTCCTGAGCTATTAAATAACAACATCTGAGAATTTAAATAGGTGTTATTTACAGCACTCCAACAAATAATTAAAAAGATGCAAGCAACAATGAGAGCGTTTGTTCATTTCAGTCTTTGGGATTCACCGTGTCAAAAGCACTCACTATAAACCACAAATTATATGTAAAGGTCCAATGCCTCAGATAATGGTGCTGATCAATTGCAATTTTCCCTCTTGTATGGGTCTAAACAATTGCCATTGTCTGAGGGAAATTCAGCGATTCGTTCTAAATGTCAACAACGAGTGTGCTTGCAACTTCGCGAACACCGCCGTGAGATTAATCCAAAAGCTTTTACCATACGTTGGAGAATGAAATATGTTCTCCTAACCCGACCTGATATGCCTGTTCACTAAAACTGCTTTCAGTTTGGTGCGTCTTCCTCTTTCAGGTGTGAATGTTGACAGATTCCTTCACTGACATACAGGTGAACCGCATTTCCTAATTGCCTATCTCAAAATCTCCCAACTCTATCTTCCAACATCACGTCAAATAAAGCCATCGGCTGGGACTTTTCACAAGTTACCGAGTGTGAGAGCTGTGGTCTGAACTCTCCGAAGCGAGACGTGCGAAAAGAAACAGCAAGGCAGACGAAAAGAAAGTAGTTTTTGTCAGACGTTTGAGGGGAAACAAAACCCGTTAAACAGGTCAATTTAAGGCAGAATGTTAACAACTGTTATTGTGACCCTTCAGATGGGATTGTGGCTCCCCGCGACTCTTTATTACTCACTATGACTAAAACAATCAAACATCCAGACATGCTTAAACAACCATTTAGAGTTTCTGTCATGAATAGACTTTCCTCCTCGAAGCGTCTTTTGAGAAAGAGAAATGAGCATTTTAACCACTCAGCAGACAATAACATCGGCCTACAATTTAATAGCTTACGGACACAGAACTGTTGAGTTAATGAAGTAGGAAAATACAAAACTCAATGCAAAGCCTTAGTATTGGCAGGTGATTGCAATAGTAATACATCGAAAATCCTTCACTGTTTTTAATAACAAATAGTTTAAACACAGTGCGCAGTCCTTTTGTTGACATGACACATTTTCAAGTGGCACCGGATATTGAGCGAATGAAAATCAAGGCATTTGATTATTTTTCACTGAGCATTGATTTGAGTTAAATGTGATTTCTGTGTTACACAGGAAGATGAAAAGTATTTTAATTACATTTTGAAAAGATATAAACACAAACTTTTTTCGTTATGAATGCAACTCTGACGAATCGTTCACAATACGACCAGAATGTGCATTAAGAAAATGAACAGGTTTAATTTGGGATTTATGTTGTCTGTCATGGATTCCATAATTGGGAAAACCTTTTCAAAACCTACAGCTAACAAAACATACAGGCTTTCAAGTCAATATTCAAACTGAAATAAAAGTACACACGTCTAATCTTTGAACCCAGAGTATGATCCGTAATAGCAATTCAGATGTCCTGCCACAACATAAAATTTTAACGGACTGTTTGTATTACACCCAAGTTAAAGAGTTTGCTTTATAGCTATAAAACTGAGAGATTGTAACCGAACATTGTTAATGGTTGTAAACATTTTACAGATCCAAAACCCTTTGGACGGTTTAATCTCGAGTCGTTTTGGCCCTGAAAATTCTCCGATTAATCCCAAACAAGCCTCCATTTGATTTAAACAATAAGAGATGGTGAGAGGACACGGCTGTATAGTTTATGACTGCTGCGAATTTGACTGAGCAGCTCCCTTGTTAAATAAATAATGCCGCCAAATGTCAGAAAACTCTGAGTCGGCCCGTCTGTTACTCTCAATGCGCTGTCGAAATATTTTAATGCATAGATGTTTGAGGGAAGCTAATTTGCAGCTCCTAGCTGCTGTTATGTAACGCTGATGTGAAATATTAATCATGAAAAGGCCGGGACTGCCAAATCTATGCTGGGGAAAGTGCTTTTTGTTAACCCCCTAAACTGCACGTAGGTGGCAAAACTTCCAGCTCGAGATGTGTGTTCTTGCTGGAGTGTGCAGTTTTCTTTCTGTCTAGTGCGTGTTTATATGTGCCGTATGCAAGTGTGCATTTTTCCTACTCCTCAGTACTTTAAATTCAATAATTGAAAACTAGTGAAACACGCTAGCGGAGGCCGAAAGCTGCCACTGGTCAGAGAGCATGTTAAATTCAGTGCGACTGACTGTCTGCTGCGAAAAATCTTTCTGCTGATCCACAAAACCTGTGCCTGACTCCAGTAAGCACACATCGCTTCTTTAAGCAAATGTGAATCTTTTTTTGCAGTTTTAAACCCGTTGGTGCATCTATAGACCACCTCATGCTTACAAATGTGGCAGATATTTACAGTTTTTACCACGTATTTCAACCTCCTCGTATGTACAAATGTGGCGGATATTTACAATGTTTCCCCCTTAATGCATCTATAGACCTCCACTTAAGTGCAAATGTGACGGACATTTACAGTTTTTACCTCCTAATGCATCTATAAACCTCTTCAAACGTACAAATGTGGCAGATATTTACAGTTTTCACCTCGTAATGCATCTATAGGGCTCCACCTACTTACGAATGTGACGAATATTTACAGTTTTTACCTCATAATGTATCTTAAGACCTCCTTGTATGTACAAATGTGGCAGATATTTAAAGTCTTTACCCCCTAATGCATCTATACACCTCCACCTACGAACAAATGTGACGGATATTACAAATTGTTACCCCTTAATGCATCAATAAACCTTTTCAAACCTAAAAATGTGGAAGATATTTACTGTTTTTACCCCCTAATGCATCTATAGAGCTCCTCGTACGTAAAAATGTGACGGATATTTACAGTCTACAACCCAATACTTTACCTTGTAATGCATACAGATGGCCTCCGACCATTACAAACACGTAAGTGTGGTAGTACCATGGTACGATGATGGTAAACATCACAGTATCTGAAAGACACAGTTTTTACCTAATTTGAGTATAAATAACAAAATTATAATAAAAGAAATAAAAGATTATATTTAAATTTCTGATCATGTCCGATTTCTGAGATTTTGCCATTATTGGTTAGTACAGTAACCGTAGATATATAGAAGCTATTCCAAAATATGGCCACCCAATGGACTCGCTAACGAACGTTGGTAAACAAAAATGACTTTCATATTTTTTATAATACAGGATTTACATGGAATTCTTTAAATGACTTCTAAGCACCATGATACATGACCCCAAAAAACCCGTGGTATTTACATTTTTGTGAGTGCGGTGCGATAAGAGCACTTTCTCTTCCATATTTCCAGCCCTGTTTTATACATTGTACTGTGATGGTCAGAGCTGAAGCCATTATCTAAGTGGATTATAAAAAGATTACATCAGCGCCGACTAAAATCTTTCCAGGCTTCTGGTAAAATGGCCATGAACATTCTGGAAGAAAAGACTCGATGTTGAGGATGAGCAGAGGAAATTGCAAATGACTGGGAGGCAGTTATGTCTAGAGTGCCAGCGCAGAGAGGTTTACGGTCGAGGTGCATTTTCATTAACCGCAGCCGAGGCGGCTCAGGCTGCGGTGTGGACGTCTGAAAGAGAAAGTGTTGTAAAACCGGTGATCTGAAGATTCTAATAAGAGGGTTTACACAAAACTGCTAAGCAAATTTACGAGCGAGAACTCCCTGGCCGCTGCACCTGCTGCTTCTTTTCTCAATAACTCCAGTGTTTATCTGCGAGCTTTAAACGCGCTTATATCAGCAAACGTGCCTGAGACTTGCCATCTCTACACGCCGCTGCGGTGATGCTCCGCCTGCGATCTGTCTTTGATCACAAGTCTCTGGCTGATGAATGACACAGTGTAGACGGCATTTCGGAGGGTAAATATCCATTAAACGCCGGGCATCTGTCTCTGGGCAGCATGGTCGAGGGATGAATGAGAATAGGCCTCGCTGACGCCAGGCCAGTGCTATTCTGAGCTAAACATGGAGTCATGCATTATTCATACACCTGTGTTGCGAATAGACGCAAATCTGATCTTCAAAATCAAACACATTCTTTGTTCATAAATGAAAAAAGATAGGATCTCTTTGGTTTGCTGGGAAAGGTATCTTCTAAGATTTCCTCATCTGGTCAAGATTATTCAGCACCAAATGTGAGTGTAAACCATCCATTGCCAGCGTTGTTTCTTGAGGGCTAATCACATTTTGCATCTTTTGCCTCCGCAAGTTCATTATTTTGAATGTAGACACGATGCAGGCGCACATTTTTCGTGTGATTTTATACGCAAAATGTGAATCCTTCCATTAGCCTCTTATTGTCGGATTGATTTTTTATAATTCACAGATTCTATGAACAATTAATACGTTATGTACGTCGTGTAGATCACGTTCAACCCGTGATATGCATTTATCCTGCGTCTCCATTATTGCACGCTAACTGCATTTACTCTCGGATGCAAACTGTTTTATTTGCATATTCCGATTCCTCCCCGAGGTGATCGTCAAACTGCGCAGTTAAACATTCATCAAGATGAAACATTACCCTCCATAACTAAAAAACCCAAGATGTGCCAGACTAGAAGTGCGAGATCCTAATTCAAGAATCTCTTCATGCTTTTAACCCAAGTTCTATTCTTTTAACATTTGCTTTGAATCTGCAGCACAGAGCCTCTTATGGAAATTTTACTGACCCTGATAACTGGTAAGTGAAAGTAAGAAACCTCAGGTTGCACTATTATCAATTATACATTGACTGGGACATGGCTATCCACTCGGCTAACCAACAGAGAATACCAATGAAAGATACAAACGCAGCAGCGGCAGATTCCAATCTCAGACATTCGTTGTGACTTCAAGCATGCTGAAAAGACCAACATAGGTACTGGTGAGTCTTTTCGTTTACTTAAAAGAAAAGTTATTATCAATGGTGATGATTTTAAGCAAAGCACCTATACTGACATCATAATATAATTGCCTTTCACTTTTGACCAATAGTCGGCGCTCTCATTAAATTGATATGGTTTATGGTGACAATGACACATACCGAATTTTATTTTTAATAAAACAATGCAGAACCAAAGACACTTTAAATTCAGTTTTGCGTATGATTTCGCATTAGATAACTGCTTGTTAAGAGCGCTTACAGATGATAAGTAAATGGTGAACAGACTTTGTTCTGGAAATTCTGAATGGCTGAAAGGATTAGAGACTGAAATCATTTTGTAACCCCCAGATTCATAGGTTAAAAAATATATGTTGATTAAATAATTATGGTAACAACTTACTATCAGGTTGTTACGATTGTCTAACATAAAAATACTTTATTGTGCATTTACCTTCATTACCTTCATTTAAAATGAAATGTTGTATCCGTTTACAGTTAATTCACAATGAACCAAAATAAACACATAATTTATATTGGCAGAAACTATCAGTATCAAAGGTTAATAAATACTGTTAAAAAACTATTATGTTCATTATAGTTCATATAAGTTAATGCATGTGCTTTTCTTAGCAAACACAACCTTACTGTAAAGAGTACCATCATTTTTAGTATCCTCTGTAGCATGTATATGGAATAGAAAAACACAAAACAGATCCATACACAAAATGCTTCTTACCTTAAACAAGCGGAGGATGTTCGCCACCATTATGGATACAGAACTGGACGACGCTCCGATGACACCCACCACCCTCTCAGGTTTGGTAATGATGGGCGATCCTCCACCCTGACACTTCACATCCGTTCCGTCTTTCTCAATGAGCGCCTGGACAAAAGTGAGAGACTGCTCCAGAGCGTGGGTGTCCCGCGAGCACGTGTCCAAAATACGGGCTCCCAGCGTAATGTTAGGGAGCAGTTCGTGGTCGTTGTTGATTCGGTCCAGTGCGAACAGCATAGCTTCCAGACGATGGATGCCCTTTTCCTTTTTTATCTCTCCGCACGGTTTGCCCTCGTGCCCTCGAGCGTGCACCGGAAACAGGCCGCCCAAAGAAATGTCTCCATCAATCCTGATCGAGTTCAGATGCGTGTGGCCGGGACCTTTGGGCCTGGCAGCCAAAGCGGTCAGAAAGAGGTAGAAAAGAAACGTAGCTGAGACCTGTCCGGACCATCCAGCCATTTTACCAACAACCGAAGACATTGCAACCTGTTTTATCCCAAGCGTGTCTATTTTTGGACGCAAGACGTGTCACCGCTGAGTTGATGGGTCAATGGACGCACCCTTGCGCAGGGCACAGTCTTTTAAAGTTCATACTTATATCCCTCGTAATTGAATGGACCGCTCATCTGATTGTGTAGGCGACGGTTCAGAATGGATCCGATTTATCTTCTGTCACAGAACGCTCTCCTCGAGCGTCTTTTGATGAGATTAAAGGTTAACCGAACGTCTTTGGTCGCGCTCCCTCTGGGTTCCCAATCTCAAGGTGAAGAAGGCTAGGCCACTTTCGCTGTGAACATAAAGCTTAACCCACCTGTGAACGAAAAGAGAAAAAAGGCAAGTGATGTAAGAACCACAAGAAAGCAACAGACTCAGATGTTTCGGCATCGGTTCGGCCGGTCTTATTCGTAAACTTCCTCACTCAAACCCTGAAATCTGGCTTTTTCTCTCACCCTACTCTCCCCGTTCTGCTTGAATTTAAAACGTTGCTATGGGCTCCCAAGGTCGAGAGAAATATGCGTCGGCTCTCACGTGTGTCTATTCAATATTGTGAATGAAGGTTTTGCATTCCAATGAAGATCCATAGAGAGAGAGAGAGAGAGAGAGAGAGAGAGAGAGTTATCTATATACTGTATAATGTGCTGTTTCAATTTTGCCCATTTGCAATGACAAGCTCCCGATAAAGAATATTTTGAATTTTCATGCTTTATCTCGCGCTGCACTGGTGACTGCAGGATATTTGAAGTTCTCGGGAGGAATGGTTTCTTTCGTGACCTCAAGGTCCTTCGTTGGTTTGAGAAAATGAGATTTAATTTGCACGACACTGAATTTACAGGGAGTCGTGCAGCTTACAACTTTAACAGCCAATATTAGCAATGGATTAAAATTTGCATCAGGTTTTTGAATGTAGACGTACAGTACAGTAAAATATGGTCTGTCTTTATTTCAGCTGAGTTTCAACAATGTACATCATATCGAGGAAAACTGCAATATTACCAGTATAATACCATATATTGTGTAATTTTTTTTTTTTTTACAGTTAGACTTGCTTATTGTATGTAAAGACGCATTGCAACAAAGCAAACATTATGAAAAGCCTAAAATTACATTTTATTTTACAAAAAAAATGAATAAAATTGTATTCATATAAAAGTTCCCTTAAAAAAATTGAGCATTTGTTTCTTTTTGAGTGTTATAGAGTTGCTGCTGCTTTGTTTTTTCAAATGATATATTTTAAACACAAAGAACCAAATTGGATGCCGATCTGTGAAAACAGTTTTCCAACTGTGCCAAAATACATCGAGTTTAAACATCTCTGATCACACTTATAGCACAGCACTCTTAGAATACCATCTTTTAAAGAAGTATATTCATATGATTATTTTCTGAAATTAAATTTACATTTATGCATTTGGCAGACGCTTTTATCCAAAGCGACTTACATTGCATTATCCTATACATTTGTTTCTAAATATGTGCAATCGCCTTGGATCGAACCCTCAACTTTGCCGTTGTTAGCACCATGCTCCACTATGCTTCAGGAAAACAAATAAAATGTGTAAAAAATATATTTGGATTAAACTGAATTTCCGTGCCTTTCTTGTCTGCAAGCAAACCATTTTTATATATTATTATTGTAATAATCAAAGTTTTATATCAGAATTCTTCCCCAAACTCACACTATGCCAAACAACACTATCAAGCAAAACTACATTCACCTACGTACCTATATACATTATATACACCTCTTTTTGATTTACTTTCCTAATTATATCTCTTAAAAACAAAATGCTGCACATGTCCGCATCAAATTGACACGGTTTTACGGTTGATCCCGGAAAACGTATTTGTCCACCTCACAAAAGAAACGATCTTAAAAATTCCCTTTGTAAGGCCTTTTTACGTCAAACTGACCTGCTCTTGTTCCATCTACCTTTCTAATCTTATTTCCACCCTCTCTTCCCACCCCTTCCCCTATTAGTACCATGCACTTGCTCCACACTTCTCTAGTGCATAGCACTTCAAAGAATTACAACAGGGCCTCTGAAGTGACTGTGAAATGCTTTTTCAATGTTGGCAAATGTGCTTTGATATTAAAGAGCGAACTGGGGAATCCTTCCTCTGGGAATGAAGTTCGTGTGAGAGAGCGCGGCGAAGCTCGAAGCACATGTTCCTCTCTCCCACGCTCGCGGCTACGGCGAACATTGCCCAACACGTGAGAAATAGAGCTCAGCCTGGATTCTGAGGTGTTGTCTTGAATAACTCACAAGAAGGTGTCGCTTTGTATTTACATAACAGTTTTTCTCTATCTAGACTTATCGAGTGTAACCGGTTTGTTTCATTTCCACTAATACAGGAAGTTAGAGGCGGGCACATTGTGTGGCTCCTCCCACCTTTAAAACAGCCAATAGTGTTTAGTTTGCAGCATGAAATGTGATGAGAAGTTGACGTGCAGAATGATGTCATAAAAGTCATTGATCCGTTTTAAACGTTTTTATCTTCTAAATGGGAATTTTGTCAGTGTTTTGCAGCACACTAGTTTATGGACATACTTATTCATACTTAAATCCCCAAAACTTGATTTTACAAAGCTTTGATTTGAATTATGTGTCAGCTACAGTTAAAAATGCAGTTACTTCCACTCCTGTTGTTAATAAACTCCTGGCGATTTCACGGAGAAGCCATGCTTGTTAGGTGGCTGTTGACCCATATGAAGCTGTCAGAGTGATCTGCGATCATTGCCGTGATTTGCGGGGAGTGTCAGTCCTACCACAGAAGTTAATTTAATTCATTAGTTAAAGTTAATTGACACTGCATGGCTGCCTGATGATGTAATGGAGATATAATAAGCACCGAGAGCTTCAATATCAGCGATGGCTTCGGAACTGATGGCGGATAACAGCGATTACATATTTTGCCCTATTTGGGGTAATATTCGGTAATTTCAGGTCTGGGGTGCCAGGAACAGTTCAGTTTTTTTAATTAGAATATTCATAATTATTCAAATGTCGAGGCTTGAGGTTATATGTGAGGATCGGCATCCGTACACGAGAGTAAAACGAAAACCAGCGAAATCAGCACGATAGTTTTTTTTTGTTTGCTATATTTTTAGCCTAAGAAACATATATTGAGAATTGAAAGTTGTTTGAAGGTGAGTATGTAATACTACTGTGTAAACTCAAAGGGATAGATTGGGAAAATATTTGCAAAGATATTTTGAAGGTGAACACTGAACACCATTGACCTCCATTGTATGAAAACAAAACCCCTAAGACATTTCTCAAAATATCTGCTTTTTGGTTCCAGAGGAGAAAGAGTCATATAAGACCAGTGTTGGGTTTATACAGTGTATACGGTAATAAGATACTGTAATTTAATAACTTTTCCCTTAAAAAGGTAAAGTAAGGGATTACTCTTATTTTCTCTGTAATTTAACATAGTTACTTCTGATATAATTGAACTAAACACTGTGTAATGTATTCAATAGTGGAAATGATATCAAAATTATAAGTCTAACTTTTAAATGCATGCGTTAATGTGTAATTCTCACATTTGTATTCTTTGGTCAGTTAAAAAGGATAATTTCATTAGTTATTTATTTGAATGAATTAAATAAGCTGTTTCATGTCTTTGCTTGAATCAATTCAAATTAACGTTGATATTGGAAATAGAAAGTATTTAGTAATAATTAATTAAATACTTTTTGAGAGAAAGTCATTTGTCTAGTAATCTAATTACACCATTGAATATGTAATTAGTAACTAGTAATTTATTGTTTTTACAGAGTAACTTACCCAACACTGTATATAACATGAATCAATTCTTTTCTTGGGGGGTTACTGTCCCTTTAAGAATTCAAAACCATGTTTACTATGGTTAAACCATGGTTAATTTAAAAGGAATTTAAAAGTAATAGCTAATGCATTTTTATTGTATTTTAGTTGAAAATAAAATAGTATGACAAATATAGAAGAAACAATAAAAGCATTGTTTTTTAAATGATTTTAGATTGTTTGTTTGAGCTCACACTCTTTCTGACTTTCTGACTTTCCGAACATCAACAGACTTACACTCAGACTCTCAAACTTTTGTTGAAGTAAAACAAACTTAATATCATTTTACCACGGTCTTAGAATTACAGATGCTTAATCGGCCTTAAATTCTGTTTATGGCATTCTGAAAACCTGCATGTGTCTACGCTTTCCTAAATAACTCCTGCAGTCGGTCGCAGCTCACAGCTCGATTGCTAACCAAGGGCACATTAGAGCTGGTGAGTAAGCAATCGTTCAATTCCTTTAGGACGAAGGAAGGCTTAGAGCAGACATTTTGTTATCCTTTACAGAAAAGATCTCCTCAATTTAGACACTTTTTTGACATTTATAGGTTGGGATAACTGTCAAAACAACATTTACATACTGGCACAAGTTAGTATAAATAAGGCCCAAAATGCACAAATGAGACGAAATGATAGGATACAGCAGCCGGGCGTATACTTTGTGTTACACGCCGGATAATTTCGCCTTCTGTTACTTTCCTCAAAACACAGAGCAGACAAAATAGCAAAGTGGTGGATAAACAACAGAATCACATGTTCAGCAGACGGCACGCTTTCTCCGGATAGTAGGTTATACAGCTTGTGTAAAGGATACTGTGTAACTGCCTGTGATATTTCTTCTTTCCGCTTTAAACGCACTTATGAAAAGTTATTTTCATTTTCTGTAACCCTCCGGCAAACAGTGACTGTGTACTTTAGTATGCATACCGGAGAATACCATCCCTTACTCTGTAGTGCCCAGGGGAACTTTCACTTAGCAACAGGCTAATAAATCTTTGCCGGTGCGGAAGAGAAATAGTATCGTTCCTCGTATCCTATCTGATATCATACTTGAGTGTGTGCTCGAGGAAATATTAGATATGGCAATTATAAATACCGCTAATGAGATCATTATCTGTTTCCCATAATGCATTACATATCGGAGGCTTGTATTAGACTCCGCCTCTGAACTCTCAATGCTGAGCCATTACTGTTGTGCATGAACAATTACTTATTGTGCACGGCGAAATTAGAAGCACAAATTGTCGTCTCGCAGGGAATGTTTGTACGGCGTAAACACGCCTGATGAAATTAAGCCGTCCTCGCGGCCTGCGGAAAATCTCGCGAACCAGCTGCAGAATCTGGATCACAGCGCGCCCACGCCAGCCATTCACGGGTTTCTTTTTTTAAAACACCTCCTTGTCTTGGAGTCTGTAAGCGTGTTGGGCTGGCACCATTCAGTCAGTTAAAGCTGTAATTGATCTTAAAGGAATAATCTCTTCCAGAAACGTGAGAGACGTGGGCCACAATGGAAGCGGATTCTGCGCCGGCGATCTTATTCTGGGAGAAGACCTATTGTGAGGAGACTGAAGGTGACACGGGGGGTATAGTGCACTCCGTTTGGAGTGGAGAAGTCATTTGGACCTGATCATTCTCACTAAATTTCGTTTAATCAATGCCGTGTGAATCAGGCAGGGTTAAGTCAGACCTATTTTCCAATTCACGGCCAAAGCTTCACTGTGATTCTCTGGGTAGATAAGGGGCTCACACAAATAAAGTATGTGTCATCAGGAGAAAACGGAGACATTGAAACTGGTGAATTTCTTTCTCGTTCAGAGCTTTCCATTAGTGAGTCATTCCAGTCAATAATGTCAATACTGTTCTACTTGAGTTTGAAGAGCTGGTCTTAAAAGATGTTGGATTGTTAGGACAATGTGGAAAGAAGATAGAGTTATTAGTAAATCTATTTTCGGTTTTGGTACTATTAGGAGTCTTGCAAAAACATGTCTTGGGTGTTCTATAAAAATATAAAAAGTGCTTTAATAAGAAAACAGATAAAAACAAACAAATTAATGTAAAGTAAATTGTAAAATGTAAAATAAAACTAAATATAAAAAACTAAATTTTAACATAAATAAATACATAATTCACTGTCTAGCGGTTTTCATTATATTGCAAAGTTATGCGAATTACTTGACGCACATTCTTCTTATTAAAAAAACGTATATTATTATTTATAAACATTCAAATCAAAACCTGAATCATGTTCTATTCTTTTGTAGAAGAAAATTACTTTATCTGTAATGTCTTTGCAAAATTTGTCACATGGTTTGATATAAATATCATGGTTGTCCTTCTGAAACCTCGTATGTTCAAATTAGCTTTTTTCCGGAAATGAATAAACCACTATCATTTTTTATGATATAAATACTGTGTTGTCAAAGTTGACAAGTACTTTGTTATACTTTATTTTAGTACTATTTTATTGTTATTGCAAAAACCAGTGAGAGGTGTGAAGGGAGCTAATAATTATGACAAAAAAACACGAAATATGGAGGTACAAGGTTTCAGATGGAGAGTATACTATATTGATATGGAAAAACTGTTGAAAAATGTTCTTGTTTAAAGATGATGTTAAAGATGATGAAACTTGACTTTAAGATGTTTTGGAATTGTCATAATAATTAAGCACTTTTTGTTCTCCAAAAATGAAAATGGACATTTTACTTTTGAGATTTGTTTTTAGTTCCCACTCTTCTCAATGTATTTATTTTTAAAGCACCGCATAATTGACATGAAAACGAAAGTGAGGTCTTATCACTTGCGCTTGCTTTTTGGATGAACAACGTAGATTTTATGAGATTCTCCCAATTAAAGTGATTATTGTCGCTTAAAAATGTTAAGAATCAGCTATGTGACAAACTCCGTGACTAACACCTGGTTGACTCCGGGGTCTTAACAGACTGAAACTAATTGAAACACCACCGAGACAAACTCGACATGACAATTCATAAAGCTTTGTCAACCTTTCCATCGCATTAGTGGAATAACAAAGCATGTTATCACATCCAAATTACAGTACGGTCTACGCCTGAAATTAGCTTAGGGATCAAGAGAGCACATCAAGAAATATTGTTCGTCTGAGAGTCTGTTCCCCGAGGCCGTCTTGCTGATTTAGGCAAATATCACGCAAGTTTCCGGCTCCGGCTTTCAGACGTGACACCGATAAGCATTTTGTTGACTGACTGACCTTAAGGACCGTTATTGTAGTCCTGTGATGGTTCGACGGCTCATGCAGATCTTTTTGTTGGCTCTTTTAAAGAACAGTGAACTCTCAGTCTCACACTGTACAAAGATAAGAGGCCAAGGCACTTAATATTTTACAAGCCTGGCAGCTAGTTAGCATCAGGGGGCTTGAGCTCTGCCAAACGACAGAGATAGAACTGGAACGCGGGATGTCATGGTCTGCAAAAAGCTGCGAGACTGCATAGCAAGCAACAAAGCGAACAAAACAAACACAAACTCATATCTAAGGCCATAAATATATCGCTGTCGTTTTTGTTTTTTTGCATTGCCGTGGCAGTTACTTCAGTACTTGAGAGGACGCCTGCACAACAAATGTGTTATAATTCATGTAGCCAGCTATAAATATGCATAACCAACACAACAGGCGTTAAAGGTCCAATGTGTATTTTTTGGAAGATGCATTTACAGAAATATAATAACATGACTATGAGGTGTATAAAGACCTTTCATAATGTTTTAATGTTTCAATTTCATAATGTCATAAGCGTTATGTTTTTATTACCTTAGAATGAGCTATTTCTATCTACGTACACCACGAGTCCCCTTACATGGAATTCACCATGTTGTTTCTACAGTAGCCGTAGACCAACAAAATCCTCTACGGAGTGCGTTTCGTAAATAAGTTATCTCCTTTGGCAACGTGACGACAACTAGTTCTGTGTTACCCACTGTAGTGCTTCGAAAGGAAGAGGAGATGGGGTGAGCCTTTGGTTGCAATTCACAACTTCACCACTAGATAAAGCTAAAGTTCAAATACTGGACCTTTGTAGAAATAGTGCACACAAAAATACAATTCTGTCAGTATTTATTCACTATCATCTGATTCAAAACCAATATATGACTCTTTCATCAGAAGAGAAGATATTTTTCCCGTGTTTTGGTCATGTTCGGTTACCAATATTTTTTAAAGTATCTTGTTGCTTCCTACAGAAGAAAGAAAGTCAAAAAGTAAAGTATTTTCATTGTTGTGTGAACTACATTGCAAACTTGTCCTGCATTATGACACATAACATTTAGGAGCAACTGAGCTCTCACACTCTTGCCTGGAGCATTTTGACACACACCATCACATCCCTAGAAAGTTTCAACTAGTCATAAATATGATGTAATTTCATTGGACATTTTATACGATGTGGCCTAATTGAACATTCGGATCACTTTGCTCCACACTGAGATATGGTCGAAAAATATACCGTTTTGGTCAGCCGGCAAAATTAAAGCTGTAAATATCTTCCCGAGCACATTTGGACTTGAGCGAATAAGCAGATATCTTACAGCGGTGAAAGGTCACACACAGCGATGGGAGTCCCGCACGGCACCAACACACACAGCAATATCCCAGCGTGTTTGCTGAGGCCAGTCGCGGCCGAGAATAAACAGATATTTAAAGGTTGGGTCTGAGATCCTATAGGGAACTAGATAAATGTCATTTCGCATTTCCTTAACCTTTGGACCGATAACATCACCCGCCGGAGTTGGAATTGTCGTGTAAATGCTGACTCTGCGAAATGGCATGTGATTGAAATTCAGAAATTCCAGTCTAATAGAGCTTTGACATCAGAAGCTTTCTACAAAACTCGTTCTCCCTGCGAGTAACAAATATTGTTGCTGCGCAGAAGTTCTTCCGTGTTTTAATTACACGTCTTGCAGATGAGCTCTGTATTGATATGCATTCGTGTTTGACTTTTTTATCTCCTTTCAGCTGTTTTTAAAGCCGGAAGTACTCCATTTCAAAATGTGTTTTGTAGGTAATTATTGTGATGCAACTCAACAATCTGTTCGTCTGAATATATTTACTTTTATGCGTTTCGCAGATGCCTTTTCTCTGAATTGACTTAGAGTGCATTAAAGTCATACATTTTTTATCAGTATGTGGGGATAGAACCCTTGACCTTTACGCCGCCAACTCGATGCTTTACCAATTGAGCTACTAGACTACGAATACGCTGCATTGCAGATTGCATCCAGTTGGAGATATTTAATATTTAACGTGTTGTGCATAAAACAAGTTTTGTGACAAACAGAAACCAGGCCAAATCACATTTTATTGCTTGTTATTTAGCACTCTCCCGGTTAGGACACGGTGCGCAAATCTACTTAAACGTAGACCATACGTTTGCCTGTAACAATTCCGTGAACGTTTTTTAAATGCAGCCAATAAAAGTAACATTAAAAATGCTTTAGCTGAATATCAATTCTTCACGCATGAGGAAAGAAATCACATTCAATGCGCATTAAACACACGCAGAACGGGCAAACCCCCACATTAATTTTTCAGGCAGCCATGCGGCTCGTTACGAAACCGGCACATCTGCGTTGAGATGCGTATTTGCAGCACTAAAAGAGGGAAACCACCAGCCGTCTATTTAAACTTCAAAAGGAATCCTTGTCGGCTCTCTGATCCCAACACATTGGCACAACATTTGGAGAAACCTAGCAAATGAGGACAAGAAGCAACATCAAGAAGCAGTCATGTCCATGACATACCCATCTCTCTCTCTCTCTCTCTCTCTCTGTTCTGCAGGAGGGGTAGGCGGAGCTCTATAATTCACATTGCAGAGGAACTGTTCGCAGCGGGAAGGTGGTGTAGGGAGGGTGAATGGAAGAGACCTGCACACAGACGCACACACTCATTTACTCCACAGCTGCCTCTTCTGTCCGCAGGTATGCGCAGTGATATCACAGCAACAGTCCAAAGTTCAACCGGTTTCTGGTTTCGCTTCAGGACTTTGATTTTATGCCGGACGACCCACCAGTGTGCCAAAATTGATCACACAAAAGTAAGCAAAAACGTCGTGAAATGAAACGCATTAGTATTAAAGTTGACTCGCATCGTCTAAAACTGCTGAATGATTAGGAACAATATCTTTTCTGGCATGATTTCTGTGCATTGGCGTCAATAAGTTTCCCAAACACAACCATGGACAAAACCGAGAGCTCCACCCAAATCACCCCTTCAGTGTTTTATTTATATTTTCATATTTAAACATGTGTTCTTGCATCATTTCGTTCAAGGTTTTGAAGATGAGCACATACACAACCTTTCCATGTTGACACATACCTAGTTTGGGTAAGAGTGAGTGTCACAGGGCCTAACGTCAACTGGATATAAGAAGCATTTTCTTTCAAAATGAAATCTATTATGATGTTCTGAAAGTGATTATACGGTTATTTACACTTTAACAGCTTTGTTTTTTGTACTGTGGAGGACCCTAACAGCGACCTACACCCACGTGTGAACACACGCACACACACATGCGCACACAAATACTTGTTTTGAATTTATTTTGAATTCATTTTTCTCAACTCAGAACTGAAGTGCTCAAATTTATTCCTCTGAGAGCCTCTTGATGCTTCTTACATAATCCAATCTTGAGTTGAGTTTGGTTAGGAATAATTTTCTGTTGATGATACAATTAAATGATTACCAGTCTCATCCATATAACTAAGAAGCTATGAATTTCAATCATAGCATTTAAGATCTAAATAACTTTATTTACAGTCAATGAGGCATATAAAACAATATCTCCTGCTCACCCATTTGAAATGCACTATTTAGCAACTATATTTGCTTCAGTTTAATATTATTCAGTGTTATTTAGTGACGGAGGCCATATAGAGTTAAATGGAAAATATTTTCAAAAAGTTTAGTTTACTGACCTTTATACCAAGGTCTATTTGGATACTTGATTCTGATTGGCTGGAAGATGTGCATTAAACTGTTTAATACACGGCTTATTTGATTGCTTGATTCTGATTGGCCAGTCTCGGCATTCCGTGGGTTGTTATTTTCAAATAACAATCGCTCAAAACTAATAAAACCCTGCAACCCAGATGCTGCAAATCATTTTGAGATGGGCAGTTTATTATAACACAAAGATGAATTATAAATATGTCTTTTAATAAGATACATGACATTTTATTTACAAATGATTAAACCATTTTACCTGTTTGTGATGTTTAAACGTTGTTTCTTAATTTGAAACCGAAACTAAACGGCTTTTCCTCGCGGAAGGTCGGCATTAGGTAAAAAATAGTTTAGAGAATATTTCAAATTCACATTTTATATCCATTTTTTTCTCAAGTAGCTGTGTAATAACCGGCATAATGTACAAGCAGCCAGCTGTACATTATCCCTTACTTAATGCACAGGGAGTTCAAGTCAATTTGATCAATGTTTAATTGGTTTATTTAACTGACATAAGTGTCATTTTCACCTGTCTGTTAAAAAAATCGCGCTGTAAACATCAATAACAGCTTTAACTTGGCAAATGACCATGGTATATATGGGATGATCCAAAGTAAGCCTTGCATTCACTAGGAAAATCAAAGGTGAAGATAAATGTTTTGTTGAAGCATCCCATCCACCCGAAAGAAGGAGAAATTAGTTATTTTTAATATCTCAATGATTTCTCCTAGACATCAACTTTTTTTGACACTTTTGCTTTGGTATCATCTGCATCTCAGATATTTCTTATGAGGAAAAATGGTCAGAAATCTCACAACTGTCTCAGAGTTTCAGAAGAGATCTCAACAATTGCTCAAACTGAGCTCAGATTTGTCAAGTCGGCAATCGAACGTTTATTTATTGAAGATCTCAACATGAACTCAAGCATTTCTCGTCAAATTTACCCAAATCCAGATTATTTCACTATTACAATTCACATTCAATATACACTTTCATACTGACTTTTTTAACTTCTCCTAAAAGCAATTTTGAAAAGAGCAACATTGTCTCAACCAATAACGTAAGTCGAATACAGTGTTTTGAGAACCCGCTCGAAACCATCATTCATTTCCACTTCCATTTGGTGGAGAAATTGCGCTCGAGTTCAAGATGGACGGTTAAACAAATGGTTAAAGAAACTGCAATATTTTCTCCCCGGGAATCAAAGTGCACCACGGCTACGATCAGAACATATTGACCCATCTGTCAGAAGTCTCAGACGTCTGCCATGCAGAGCAAAGCGACCAAATCAATAATTCAACATGCAAACTGCAGCACGTATGTTCATAAACTTCTTCATCATGCATCGGCCCTGACCCGCATTATTCCGTACACTTTTTTGGCTAAGGCTCGCTATCCAGCCGGTCCAAAGTGTTTTGATTAAATTGTCAGTTTCATGTCACGCCGTGAGACAACAAGACAGCCTGAGATACTCCGTGTGGCCATTTTCACTTGATGATTGACAGCGGTCGATACCGGGACATTTCTGCACGCCCCTACAGCAGCTGTGTCACTCGAGGCAGAAGAAACTATTTTAAAGTTTCAAATAATCGCACCTTTAAACATAAAGTCTGCACCTGATAAAACACCTCTGCCTTTCCCCCCTCAGGAGTTACGTCTCAGCCTGAAGTTTGAAAGTTTTGCATGCTCCGTGTCAGATCCAGCGTAGAGGCGTTGTTGTTTTTTGAAGTCATTTGTTGCTCCGCTGCAAAGTGCGAACTCTGCCTTTAAGAAGTGCAAATTACTGCGAGACTGTTTGTCAGAATAAAGAAAGGACGCTCTCATTAAAGCGAAAGGCAGCGAATGAAGGAATGATGCAAAGCGGGAATCCTCAAAGGTAACAGTGTGGGCTCTAATGAGTGCAAAAGAGCAAAGCAAGGTAAATATTTTACCATAATAGTCTAATAAAATGCCCAAGTGATCTGCTGGAAATGAATTAACCTTGTTATGTAACGCCGGCTGAGAGTTGTTTTGGTTTGGGGTTTTTTCATTTGAATTCCCAAGCGCCCATTCACAGATGTTGTCAATGAATGGATGCAGTGCACGTGTTACTGGCGCTTACTAGGGTTAAGAATCATTAACACACCATCGACAGAGCTGACAGAATTACATTTACGTTTATGCATCTAGTAGACTTCCACGAAACCTGACTTACAGTGCATTCTAGCTTTACATGTGTGTTTACGGGGAATCGAACGCCTATGGCAAATGCAATGCTTTTCCAAGTGATGAGGACACCAAATTTACCTGATGCCCTTCAAATGAAATCTGATATATTATGATTAGGCTTTTGTTTAAGACATGCCAGCTGAATTGAAACCCAATTGAAACCCTCACAGAAAAATGGTTTCCATCAAAAAATCCATTCGATTTTTCCATTTAAACAATTACAAAATTTGTTGTATTGTGTTTCGGCCATTATTTCAATAATAATTCCCACCAACAGAATCCATCACATACCAATAGACACCATTACAGGTTCCATTAAAACCAAACAATTCCCATTTTAACCATTAAGCGTTTGGGAGCAAGGATCACAGCCATGAGCCAATTAAAGGAATAGTGCACACAAAATGAAACTTCTCTTACCATGATTTTATAATCAAACACTGTGGTAGAGTAGGCGGGGCGAGACCGTGGTTAGAGTCCGGTGAGTAATTGTGAATGAGCGCCAGCTGTGCGCACACCGGGCTCGAATCACGGAGGAGAATTGGGAGCGTATAAAGAAACGACCGACCGGACCGTCGATGAGAGATGTGCGGGCCCGAAGTGTTTGCATATGTATTCATGTTTTACTGTGTTGTTGTTCGCCGGCGGTCGTCCGTGAGGGGCCGCCGGCTGTTATGTTTTGGTTTGTTAGCCGGCGGTCGTCCGTGAGGGGCCGCCGGCTGTTATATTTCTTTATTAAATGTTTTAAAATGTCTTCTGGTTCCCGACCCCTTCCTTCCTTTTAATGAAACTTGTTACAAACACAAATGAAGATAAAAATATAGTACATACGTTGATCTTACTTGGCAAAATTAGACCCACAAGAGCACAAACTTTAAATATAAAACTTTGTTTTTTAAGGCTCGTAACTAGACATAAGCTATTTCAACCTGATCTCACGGGAATTCGTATGTATTTTACGAGGCGGGTGATTCGTATAAATCTGCACATGCAATCAAACAAAAACGTATGAATATCAGGCACCTCGTGAAATACCAACACAATCTCCTGGCAAAAACGTAACTATTTTACGACGGGGCTAATTTTGGCTAACTTGTATGAATTATTTGTACATATTAGTAAGATTCGCGATTCAGTGACGTGAGGTATAGGCGATGGGGCTTCGATATTGCTTTTTCTAGTAATCGTACAAATTTATTAAAATAATGACCAATTCCTGTGAGAGCGGTTTGAAAATACGCACAAATTCTTGTGAGATCGTGTTGGATATTCGAACAATGACATTTGAAGTTATCAATGAGTCGCGATATTTGAATTTATTTTACGTGTTTTTGGTTTCAAATTATGAATGGTATCATCATTTCACTATCGGATACTTGTTTTTCCTTTAAAATGCATGCATGTGCTTGAAAATGGCAACCTTGAGCTTTATGTATTTAAATGGACAGATGTATTTTTAATCCTCATTTGTGTTTGACTTAAGAAAGGAATTGATATAAATCTGCGATGGCATAAGGATGACTAAATGATGAGAGGATTTAAATTTTTGGGTGATTTCTCCTTCTAACGCTGAAATAATCTGATTAAAAATGTAGGATATACCCATGAACGAGCAGTCCGACAGAAATAATGAATGAATAATGTACCAAAATATAAAAAAGTCAAGTCAGGGAGTGTGTTTCAGTGAATAAAGAGGACATGACATTATGCATGATCTGTCTCTCCGCAGCTGTTTGATTTCCCCCGGCTCTGAACTCCGAGAAACACTGGTGCAATTTGTCAACTGAAAATACTGCCTCAAAGACATCTACGCCATCCAGAGACTCCAAGTCGCTCGGCTGCCGTACCGTGATGCCGTCCTCCCGTGGAGCTCGCTGAAATGAATGCAACACTTATGAAAATAGAACTCTCAACTGGGCTCCACGACAGACAGCGAGCCGGGCTATTTTTGGGAGACGCTTCATCCTAGAAAGCTCCGCGACAAACTACTTCCAGCCCCCTATGCTAATTAGACCCTTTCCCGAAAAAAGGAGACCTCTTTTCGCACTGCTAACTTTTATTTTAGTAGGACACTTCAAAATCCCAGATACTGAGAGAATCAATTAAGACGTACCGATGGTCTGAGACGAGACGGGAGGAGAGCCCTGACCTAGTTTCAGGTACCGTAGTGCAGAGACGATCTTCACAAACCCGAGGAAAAACAAAAGGGTGTAAATGTAAGAGGACTCAGAAGCTCGTGGGTGCTCTCCTCTGTTTGCGCTTTTCATTATTTTTTTCCACTCGCCATCCTTCCTGACCGTTCGACCTGTCGGTGGAGTGCCAATTTACTCATTGCAGAAAAGAAGTCACCGCTGGTGTCCAACAGCACGCTATATTATAGATAAAAGACTTGATCTGTTGCATTAAGCCTTGTGGAAGTGGCTCTTTGTAAAAACGTTGACTCAAGATTGAACGTTTCTTCAAAGAACAACCTTCCTACTCTTCCAAATAAACATAGTTCTCTCACATTAGAGTATTCTTAGTTACAAGACATTTGCAAGGCTTAACCTTAATTGCTGGGGAAAACGTTATTACTCAATACTCGGATGTTGAGTTCTCACCTTTGTTTCATTTCAAGTCTCAGTTGCTCAGGAGAAATACAAATGAGACGATTGTTCAAATATATAAATAAATGTAGATTGTAATTCAATTCAATTTATTTATACAGCGCTTTTCACAATGTGCATTGTTCCAAAGCAGCTTTACCGGAGCAAATAAGAAGAACGCAGAAAGGTAAAACACAGCGCATGGTGTTTATAGACCAAACAAGATCATTATAATACATAATATCTGGTAAATAAATGAATAAATGCGGTATCCAGGTGAGCAAGCCAACACTGCCCTGTAAGGATAAAATAGTCTGGATTTGGTTCATATTGAGATCTTCGATAATATTCAATATTTTGATTGCAAACTTGACAACCCGAGCTCAGTTAAAGACATTGTTGAGATCTCCACTGAAACTCTAATGGAGACATTGGTGAGAATTCTGGCTGAGAGATATCTGAGACTTAAGCAGAACTTTTCATATGCTCTCCACTTAGTCTCATTAAAAAGATCTCATTTGAGATTTTTCTTTCTTGCGAGTAAAGAAACGTCGAAAGAAAAATTATGTTTTGCAAACACGATAACAATCGGTTCATTCAACTATTCCAAAAGAAATATAAAAATATTGTAAAGGACGTCCAGACAATCGATTCGAAACATCAATCCCAGTATTTCTTGGAATATCAAGGAACCCTGTGTTATTTCCCAGCTGCCTAACTCTGCGGCACATCACTCAAAAGTCTCCTCGCTGTCCTGCCGTATTAAGATGAAGTGGCTTTATGTGATTGAAAGATGTTGGTTAATGGACCCGTGAGGGGATGGAGAGGCGATCACAACAGCAGTGTCTACGCTGCCGGCTTCTCAATAACGCTATCGACACGGAGGCTACGGTAATGATCCAGAACAAGGTGGATGAGAGTATCTCGCTTAGTCACTCAAGGTCTGACCGGACCTTGAAATGACTCAGATGTTCGTCCTGAAAATATGTGAATACGATTTATTGTCTTCATCTTATTCAATATGTGACCCAGACACGAAAAAAACACGTCAAGAGCAGTGAAGAGAAAACTTAAGAGTTTGAATTTGTTACGTAAAGCTTTTCCATTTAGAAAAGAACCCATTTCGTGCGTGTCTGGTTCAGAATATAATTCAATAGTGGTATCATTAGGACAGGAGTTGGTGAAGACTAAGTAAATTACAAAGTCCAGACACCAATTTCTTGGAGGAAGTGTCTAGTGACATCTGGTGAAAGTTAAGAAAGAACGGATCTCATTCACGTACTGCTAAAGCTTTTGTGTGAATGGATTCATACAGAAGTCAAGATTCATTCATGCGGTTTTTCTCCGTTCAGCACAACATGTAAGATAAAAGATCACCTGCTTGCCTTAGAGTTTAAGAATGTATTAGGGCTGGGAATTTAACGCGTTAATTTGATTAATTAATCACAGGAAAAATTAACGCGTTAATATTTTTAACGCAATTAACGGGCCCCGCCCTTATACAGACCTGTAGACTTTCTAGAATTGCAGCCACCTAGTAACAAATCGATCAAGATGCAAAACGAAAAGGACGTAGAACTGCATGGCTCGCTGAATGGCCACTTTAAATACAAAAGAGATCCCAATGGAGCCATTGACAAAAGCAAAGTCATTTGCGTTATCTGTGGCAAGGAATTTGCCTATCATCGTAGCAGTTCTAGCTTGAAATACCACCTAAACTCGAAGCATGTTTTAGCGAGCTTGGCGGTCACCTCACCCCCGGCTGCGACAGTCAGCAAGCTCCGGCAAACCACGCTTCCTGAGACGAGTAGTCACAAATTAAGTAAGTCTACATCACAATCCTTAACAAATGCGATATCTAAATGGATTGCAATGGACTGTAGGCCTATTAACGTTGTTGAAGACAAGGGGCTTATGGATGCATTTCGAATTGCTTCCTCCGATACAACCTACACACCACCGTCAAGAGGTACGGTACTTTCGAGAATAAATCAGCTCTATGACACAGAAAAAAAAACTAAACGGGACAATTTAGCTCAAGCTAAACATGTCGCCCTAACTGGAGACCACTGGACGTCGATCAGTAATCAGAACTATCTAGGTGTTACTGCGCATGTCATCGATTGTGACTGGAAACTTCGATCCTTCGCGTTAACTGTGCTGAAGTCAGTCACACGGCACTATTCTGATGCTTGTGCCGAACAGTTTCTAGCAGTGGCCGATGACTGGGGCGTCCGAGAAAATGTGACCACCGTCGGAACTGACAGCGCACGCAACATGGTCGCAGCGGCAAGAAAGCTTCCGTATCATCACATGCCGTGCGCGGCCCATATACTACAGAGAACCATCACTGTTTGTCTCTCTGACAGTGGATTCACTGACACAATGACAAAGTGTCGGAAAATTATTGGACATTTTAAGCACAGTCCTGCTAATACAGAAGAACTTCATCAACAGCAAACAGCATTGGAACAGCAGAGAGAGCAGCTGATACAAGACGTTTCAACAAGGTGGAACTCATCACTCGACATGATCACCCATCTCTTACGAAATGAAGAGGCTGTTAAGACTATTCTGACCCAACAGAAACACAAGTTAGTCATGCTGACTGCATCTGAGTGGGAAAAACTGTACAAGTTACAGAGCGTTCTTGAACCATGCAAGTAAGTTGCGTTTCATTAGAACCATGTTATATAGTTGTGTTTTGCATGTTGTCATAGACTATGAAATAGAATGTCATGCTTAAATGCTCTTACTGAGAAATACAAACCAAAAATATCTGTAAAAGATTTTTAAGACTTTTAGAAGCTTCATAAAATTAACATATGAAAAAAATAGAAAGGATTGTACAGTAAATCACCTTTTATAACTGATGCTAAATAAATAAACTTCTTTTGTGTAAACATGTATATAACTTTATTGATGGTTCATGTTTATCTTTTACTTCAGGTATGTCACTGAACTCCTTGGGGGTGAGGCTTATGTCTCCTGCTCTGTAGTGCTTCCTGCATTCTGCCACCTTCAGAATGTAATGAGGGTCTCTGATGAAGATCCAGCCTATGTGGCAAGGTTCAAGACTGCCTTCAGCAAAGATCTTGCTGAACGTCAAGCTGACATGAATGGTGAATGGTTAAAACTTGCTTCAGCACTCGACCCACGTTTTAAGGACTTAAAGTGCCTATCAAGAGGAGAGAGAGAGCAGGTATGGTCTAGCCTTGAGAAAATACTACAAGAAGGAGGACTCAGCGCAGATACTCCACAACCCTGTGAGAAACATGAGCCAGCTAAGAAGAAGAGAATCCTCCTGCTGGGTTCAGACTCGGATTCAGAGGAAGAAAATCACCATAGCAATGCTTTACATCGTTACAGAGCTGAGCCCAGTATTGCAATGGATGAGTGTCCTCTAGAGTGGTGGTCAGCTCATGCAGGAGCTCATGCTTCACTGTCTTCCTTAGCTTGCAAATATTTGGCCACCCCTGCAACCACAGTACCATGCGAAAGACTTTTCTCACTGGCTGGCACTGTTGTGCAGAATAAAAGGGCATCTTTAAACTCAGAAAATGTTAACAAGTTAGTCTGTCTTAGCAACTGGTTAAAAGAGAAATAAGAATTGAGGTGAGTTTTTGTTACATTTTGACCATTGTAGCATAAGGGACAGGCTTCTGTTCAATAATGTTGAAGGCTTCTGTCCATTGAAATTTAATATATAAGATTGTGTTCAGTAATAAACAAAATTGTCATGGTCATTAGCCTAGAGACATTGGTTTGTTTTAACAAATAATTATTAAAAATGTCATGTCTACTATGTCATTTGTTTGTGATTAATAAGTTACAACTGTTATATCCACTGTAACCTAATTCATAGGTTTGTTCAGTCAGTGATAAAAAATGTCACAACCTTTTACCTGAGATATAGGCTTGTAATTCAATAATAAACAGTAAAAAAATCTGCTTCTTGTAGGTCTGTATGTATGTGCGATTAATTCGATTAATTAATCGCCATACCATGTAATTAATTAGATTAAGAAATTTAATCGCTTGACAGCACTAGAATGTATATAACTTGTAAATGAAAAACAAAGTTCTTATATAAAAAATGTTAATCACTTCAAAACAATACAGTCAGTCATGGACGCTAGGCCCATATAAGTGCTTGTGTTTCTGGTGTTGTGTTTTATCTTTTTTGAGTTGCCAAACCCAAGATATTTCAGTACATTGACTCAAAACTCAAAACCTCTATAAAATAAATATTCGTATTCTTTCACAAATGGCGAAAAAGTATCAGATTTCTATACTGTGTATAAAGTATTCTTATTTGGATGGGTTTTAGATGTTTTAAACATGCCCTTCAACTCAGGTTTCCCTTCTTAACTGGATTAGGCCTTGGGTTGCCAGTCAGAGTATAAATATGCATTAACGGGATTCTCCACACAAAAATAAAAAAATCCTGTATAACTTTCTATTCTGTTCAACACAGAGAAAGATATTTGGAAAAATGTTAGCAACTGACATTTCAAGGACATTTCTGAGATATTTTTTAAGAATTTAGGAAAGCAAACAGTTTTAGGGCAGATTCACATTTCGCATCTTTTCAGGGCGCGTATTCATTAATTTAAATGTAGACGCGCAGCAGGGGCGCGGAAATAGGGGGCGACGCGCACGCTCTTTCTTTCAGGCACGTCTGCGCCGCTTTGAGATGAAATAATCTCAATTTTTCAGAAAGCCGCAAGCACACAGCAGGTCATGTGACAAGAACCAACCAGCCAATATAGAAAAGCTCAATGAAGATGGAGACACAGAGGATCACAGCATGACTAAATCTAGTAGCAGAGTTATTGCAAGCTAGTTTCAGTGCATATAATCCATATATCCTTTGTTTATACCTCCTCGTCTCAACGGCTATCGTGACCCTTGGTTGCTTAGCGACGACAGAGGCCAGGAGGGCGCCAAGTCCAGGTGCTTTGGAAAAAAGTAGAAAGCAGTGCAGTTAGACGCGAAATGTGAATCGGGCTTTAGGGCACTATTGACTACAATTGCAAATTTGCCCGCAATGGTGGTCGAATGATGTCACAGAAAAGTCAATTGCTAAGATTGGGAGGGGGACAATTCAAGAAAGAATTCTTTTTTATTTTGAATTGATTATAAATAGTTAGAATTAATACAATATTTGTCCACTGCTTACAAGCTAACATTTGGGCATATAGAGTATATAATAAAGTAAATAACATAGTGAGCACCAAAGCTTTTAAATACTTTCGGAAAAGCCCTGAATGGTTATTTCATGCCTAGATTTTTATTCAACTAAAATCCTTCAGAGCTTCAGTTCTGCTCTACAGGTACATCACAAAACTTCTGATCTGAGGGCATGCCTGAGGCTTATAGGTCTAGTTCAATAATAAAAGATGTAATTAATAAGATTGTTTCAAATGTATTCAAATTTTGTGATCAACTTTCTTCTGTTTAACACAAATGTACACTTCACTTTCAGTGTGTGCCAAATAACATACATCAATCAGGAATGTAGCAGCAATAAAACACGCAAATATGACCATTATTTAAAAAAAAAAGTTTAAATACAAAATCATCAAATCATTATTAAATAAAAAAGTGAGTAATAACTAATTTCAGTTTTGCAGACTTTGTACTTCCAAAATGATGTGTGTTATACAAGGAGGCCTCAAGTCTAAGCTAAAGCCCGGAATATCTATTGACCCTTAAAATGTAACCAAAAAGCAACCAATAATTTTCACACATTATTTATAAGACAAACATCAGATCCCGACTGGTGTTTCCCAATATAGACGCAACTGTCAACCATCATGTGCGCAATCACATCAGGATGGACTATATATAGATGAGCTAAGACTCGCTGTCAGGTTACAGATCGTATCGCACCCATCAAAGACTTGGCAGACTGCACGTCTTTGTTTAAAAGCAAAGTGGCACGTCAAACGCAGCAGCGCAACTATGACAGCGCTGTCAGCGCTTATCTTTAAAGTCCAAACAAAAATGACTTGATCACGCGGAGCTTCGAACTAAATGAAAAGGGGGCCGTTCGGATGTCATGCACGTATCTTTTATCCAAGGTTGCTTAGAAGATGCAGCCGGGGGACGAGAAAGCGTATAGACCTACCGAGTCTGATTGGCTCAATCAACGTGCTTCCACAACCCAATCAGTGTTCCTCTCGAGATCACCTTCCCGAATCTTTATCCTCTTAATGAACAATGTCGCACCTTGATTTTCTCCTCCCCATACAACTCATTGTGTAAAACCTTTAGTGTCTGGATTTACGCATTCGGTCCCGTGCGTAACACGCCTTCTGCCACGACCCCTTTACCTTCATTATTTCCCCTCTTAGATGTCACCAATTTTCCACTTAATCAGTCGCTAATTAAAATATGACTCCAGAAACCCTTATGGGGATTGATTCCGGGGAAAAAACCCTCGAGGAATCGTATAACATGTCTAATGAATGACTAATCAACGGACTAAATTGTCAGATAAACCCGTTTGGTGTAGTTTAATGTCGGGAGCGTCGCCTCTATGGAGACCGTCTCACATAAAGATGAACAGACGCTCATTTTTATCAGCGTTTAAAGCCTCTTACAGGCCCGGAATAATAAGCACGTCAATGCAAAATGCTCTAAATTTGAAGCAAACTGTCTTTGTTATCCTGACAAGTGCTTTGTATTTTATTATATGTTTTTATAAATGTTTTAGCATTGTTTACATATCCAGAATGACGCAGACAGTCAGTTTAACAATAGTCTGTTTAAATAGAAAATAATAAATAAGAGCCAAGTATTTTTGTGTCACCTTCCCGTGAAACCCATTGCTCGCATGTTTTTCGTTTTACTTCGTATCTGCCTTGAGATGTTGTATACAGGCATCTTCCAATTCACACATTCAGTTCCTATGATCTGATGCATAATTCATTAGTGCATTGTTGCATTATATGGGTTTTGTATGTAAAAAATGAAGGGATAAATCAGGGTGATGGATCACAATGCTAGGCTCAGGTCTCCGGTTGTCATGGAGATGGGTAGGCATGTCAGTATTTCACAGCAGCTTGTCAGAAATGGAGCGCAAACCAGGATTACGCTCTTCATCCACAAACATTTACAACAAAGATGATGTATGTACTCTAGTCATCTGATCTGAGCCACTGTCTTTTCCAGCGTCATTGAAAACGTGGCCAGACGTCTCGTCGAGGAAGAGCCAACGCGCTTCTGGAAAGTGAAATTCCTGACAAAAATAAGCGATGATTTATTTTTTATCTTTGTCGGCAGTTCCAAGCATGTGCAAAGCGTGCCGTGTAAGTTTGGCATAGAGAACACGCCGTCTGCGTTCTGAGATATGTCACTTTTATCTGCATTTAGTGGGTCGGCTGTCCAGCGGAATATATAGATTTTCTATCGGATGTGATAGACAGTCAATGTCCTGATACTTAATCAATATATTGAACTGGGGATCGGTAAAAGAGAGGGGACACTGTCATAATTTCAGAAATCTTATTCACACAAGATTTTCAAAGAGAGAAAACAAATCACTAGATAGTCGTAAGTGCTCAGATATCTGGGGCAATCGTGGCCTAATGGTCAGAGAGTCGGACTCGTGACCAGAAGGTTGCCGGTTCGATCCTCAGGGCCGGCAGGTAACGATTGCGGTGCCCTTGAGCAAGGCACCTAACCCCTACACGCTCCCCGGGCGCTGCACTGATAGCTGCCCACTGCTCCGGGTGTACGTGTGTTCACCACTTGCTGTGCGTATGTTCACTAGTCACTGGATGGGTTAAATGCAGAGGTCACATTTCGGGTATGGGTCACCATATCTGACAAATAGGTCACTTTCACTTTCACATCTTTCCTTGAGAAGCAGTTCACAGAATCTGATCCCAGAAATATGACTCGCTTAAAAAAGATCGTTCAGCCAAAAATGAGAAAAATGAAAAATCGTTCAACGTTTACGCACCCTCAAGTCATTCCAAATTCGTATGATGTTTTTTCTTCTGCAGAACACAAAAGAAGATATTTGGCGAAGAATTTTGGTGTGGAAACAACATTGAACCCCATTGTATGAACACAAAACCACTGAGACATTTCTCAAAATATCTTCTATTGTGTTCCACAGAAGAAAGAGTCATGAAAGACATGAGGGTAGAAACATGACAGAATTTTAACTATTCCTTTAAAGAATACCAGTTATATTAAAGTATTGATATATTCATAATTTCTGAGGATTACAAAGGAGCATGGAGAAGTCCTGATGCATCGTACCATTAAATCCAAAGCAAAATATTTCTTAAAGTATGAAAATCTAGCAAAAAAATATGATTTTAAACTTTTTAATTTAACAATTTATTAATAATACAAAAATGTCTATCTATCATAAACTATTTCAATATTTTTTCTTTGAAGATGATAATAATGATGAAAACGGCAATGCCTTTTGTACGAATTTCCTTCGGTCTGTTTGATCATTTCCACCATGGCAATTTTGCAACTAATGAAGTTTTTTCAAAAGGTAGTGCACTTGGTTACCAAGGAGACAAGGATGTCAGTGAAGAGCATGCTTGAGATGAAATCTGTGATGTGTGAAGAATCAAAGAAAAATCAAATATCACCTGAGAACATAATATCACTTCATCTGGGACTGGGTGAAATGTTGTTCACTTCAATTCTGAATATATAAAACACTATCTATGACATAAAACAAGGTGACCCGGTTGCTTTCTACAGAAAATGATATCAACAAAATCTCTTGAGATGCTGGTAGAAAACAGAACTGTTGGTTCAGAAAAAAAACTGAGGGAACAAGACCAAGTGACAAACTTTTCTTGTCTTTATCTTATAAAAGCGCTGAATGAATGACCACAATCACAGAACAACGAATGAAACCAAACTGAGTTAAGTATTTTAAAACGGTGATAAAAATGTACAGCAGAATTTATGCATGGCCATAAAATGAATGTATAGAGGCAATGTTTGAAGATAAAACAAGGAAATGGTTTAAAAATCACTTTGAAGTAGCCTATAACAGAAATACATAAATGAACTCATTGTCCTTAAGCGTAGAACAAGGAGTTAAAAAAATCCTGACAGTGCAGAGTGAATCACAGGCGAGATAATAGTTTAGAAAGAAAAGTGAAAGTAGAACAAGAAAATAAAAAATAGTTTTCCAGAAAAAAGCGCACAGAAGTCTTTTGCTGCTCACTCGGTGTGATCTATATATGTCAGTTTAATGCAGCAAAGCAAAGATGAAATGTGCTGGGCCTTATTCCCACCATTTTATTATTCATTTGCTGGGGGAACGGAACGTTATAGTGTGTTAGACAAAAATGCATTAAAATGCAAAGTTAGAAAAATAAAAAGTAAACAAATATGTTTGTTAGTGTGTGTGTGCATTTTATTTAAAGTAATACTTCACCCAAAAATAAAAATTCTTTCATCATTTACTCACCATCGAGTTGTTTCAAATCTGTATAAATCTCTTTGTTGAAGGAAAAAGATGTTCGGAAGAATGCTTGTAATCAAATAGTTCTCGGCCACTATTGACAACAGTGGCGATTTCTTTAAGACTGCAAGGGAAGCTCAGCTTCCCCTGTAATTGTCAAAAAATGAATGGTCAAATATATGTACTATTATGTTAACATTTTATTGACTAAAAATGCGTTAAACACGTTCATCTCGAACGAAAACAATTTCGTTCAGAATCAGCTACTTAGGTCGGCTGACTCGATTTCCTTCTCATTCATTCCCGTAGCGTACAGTGCATTACTCTGGTGAAGCCCAGCGTCCATTGACTTCAATGGGGCTGCTTTAAACAGTTTTTTTCAGTGCTTAGAAACAAGACGGTCATTGGATAATGCTGCGATTATGTCCCGCCCACGGATGCTCAGCGTCTCTGGGATGAATGGAGGAGTGGGCTGGCCCGGACTCCGAGCGTCTGGGTGATGATTGGAGGGTCTGTCGAAAGACTGCATCTCGTTTTGATTGACAGCGATTTTGTTCTATAAAAAGTCGCTGACGCTAAAGCTATTCAATCTCAGTCCCATTGTGGATTTTTCAAATGTAGTTGAAAGACAAACTGCTGCAACCTATTTCTTGGTATTTGCTTGCCGAAATTGCTTGCCAATTTTCATCATACATTTCACACAATTATACACAACATTCCTTGTTTGAGTTTAATGTATACCCACATTTCCTCCGTCGTGTTTATATATATTTTTTTAGATAGTTTGTTCATTCATTCATTGTGAAATGAGCTTCCCCTCTTTGAAAGACCAGCAGCCGCCACTGATTGACAACCTAGAAATATTACAATGGTGGTCACAAGTGGCCGATTCAATTGTGCTTCACTGATAAGACATTTATAAAGTAATATTTCCCACTATGGAACACAATGGAGACCAAGAACTAAATGGTTTCAAGCATTCTTCTAAATATCTTTCATTGTGTTTAACTTGAGGGTGAAAAAACTGTTTATTTTTTGCTGAACTGTTTCTTTAACCCTTGCTTTTATACATTTTCACATCATTGATTTCCAAGTAAATATCATTTAAATATATAGAAAGAGAGAGGGAGAGAGATAAAGAGAGAGAGAGAGAATGAGAGAAAGAGACAGAAAGAGAGAGAGTGAGAGAGCGAGAGAGACCTGATGCTTCCAATGTACGTATACCGTACATAACATTATATTTCTGTATATTACTTTATTTCTGCTACTTACATTTTTATATTGCTTTTGTAAATCTCAACTACACTCCATTTCTCTTTCTATATATCTACATATATTATAAACCTTTTTAAGTTGCACGACATACATCACACCTTGGTTTATTTAATTTAATTGTATTACCAAAATTATCTTTCTTTTCATTTGTTTACATACTTGCACTACTTGTTCGCAACCCAGTTGACAATAGGGATGTTATTAGATTGTTAATGATAATCTTAAATCTATCATTTTTTATTTTTATTTAGCCTTGTTGTGCAAGCACTGTTGAGCTTGTGCAGAGGCAGCAGCTTTTGCCAGAGGGGAACTGGAATCCCCTGGTTGGGCCTGGGTTCTCCTGAGGTTTTTTTTCTCGATGGGAGTTTTGGGTTCCTCACCACCGTTTGCATATTGTTTTGCACTATCTGTCTGGCCGGGGGGGCTGCTTTAGAATTCAGAAATTAGACATAATTAATATTACACATAAGAATTTATAGTCCGTTTAATATTTGACCTGTAGTTCTCTCTCCTTTATCGCCAATGTGTGCTTTCACTGTGTGTGTGTGCGTCTATGTCAATGTGTGTGTGTATGTATGTTTGCATATTGTGTGTGTGGAGCATTTGTATGTCTGTCTTTGTTGTCTTCACCTTTTTCTTGTTTTTACAGGTATATGCCTTTAGTTTTTACTTGTATTCAATGTGTCTCATGTACAGCTGCTTTGTAACAATGAAAATTGTAAAAAGCGCTATATAAATAAAGTTGAGTTGAGTTGAGTTGAGGGATGAACATTTGGTTGTAGGTTCGATACCGGGGGATTGCACGTACTTAGAAACAAATGTATAGGATATTGCAATGCAAGACACTTTGGATAAAAGCATCTGCCAAATTAAAAGAGAGAGAGATTTTTGTTGCTATAGCATCACAACCAAATCTTTAAACATTACATGACTTGAGAGATTTTTCAAATCAGAATCATCCTTTTGGCATCAATGGTTTCTACAGATAATCCATTGGCAGTGAGACACAGCTGAAGCTTTGTTCCATACAAATTTACATCTCAGGCCTTCCAAACATGTTCCAGGGACTGAACAGACCTCCTCTCTATTATAAAGCAACAGACCTTGTGTCAAAGCCAATGCCCACGACAAGGTTTTCAGCAGCTGCATTTAACGTCCCTGATAACCCGGCGCTCAATTCACAAGACCGCCCCGGAGGAACCGCAAGTCAAGATGAACAGTGAGAGGTGTAGCTCGAAACATCATCACCCTGTCAGGAACAATGTGACTGAGATAGGAAAACGCTTAATTCAAGCGTTTGAATTACACTTTGTCTGTCGCGATCGCATCATAATTGCATGTCAAACGACTGTCACGATCTAAAAGTCAAAAGATTCAGCACTGAACTCTTCCAGGTTTCATTATTCAGAGATGTATTTTGCTAAATTTTATATTTAATGAGGCAATAAAAGTGCTTAAAAATGAAAGGTGAAGCGACGGTGTTAAACGTTTGTAAAAAGGGAATCCGAAATCTAATTGAATTTAGATGACAAGTTCGTTCAGATCCGGTTCTGCTCCATTAGTAGTCAAAGCCATTCTACATACGGCCCACGTGCGTCGAACCTTCACCTCCCATCAGCCTTTGTACCTCACATAATTTCTGACAGAGATTTTCCTGTACCGCCGTGTGCCCACCCAGGCGGGGCCTGTTTTCCGAGCCCTTCGAGGCCATCGAAGGTCGGGTCTCGGGAGACGACTGTTCCCGCTGTAGAGCTCGACCAGTGACTGCGTCCGTTACGCTTGACTTCCCCAGCTGTCTAGGTCCTACGGGCCCGTATGAGTGGGTTACCATAATGCCTGCTGACAATCTGACAAGCATGTGATTGTTGGGAGTGTACGAGGAAGGGACGGGGAGGGTGCACGCTCTCACTGGGACCTTTACGAGTCTTTTAAAAGCCTGCAGAGATGTTTGGTGATGAATGCACGCTTTAGAAATGGCAGAAAGTGCTGACGCCGCATGCCTGGGACAAAGGGAGCGTATAGCCGGATTGCTGGAAGGCGACCGCTTCTACAATTACACCTAGTGACTCATCCGCTCCTTGTGCTTCAAGCAGCTCCTGTCATCTGTGTTAACGACAGCACTAATACATTTATATTTTATTATCTTTAATGATTTTTCTGCTCTTCCGGTTAGTGTTCCGTGCAGATTCAAGTTTGATGATTAAAGGCCAGTTCAAGCAATAGACAATAATGCTAACTATAACTTTTCTATTAATCTGTTTTTAAGATTATTTAAAAAAAATATTAAATAATAAAAACTGTATCAATAAAAAATTGACAACCATTTAAAATCCATTTGAATTTAAGGAGCACACAAGACTAAAATAAAAAATGAGTATTGCGTTGATTATAACATTTTTAAAACGTAAGATAAAAGAGTAGTTTGCTATAAAATTAACAATTTCCACCACATGTCCGTGTGTTTATTTTTCTTCTGTCGAAAATCTAATTGTTTCTTTTGTGGAAAGCTTTTCGGGGTTCTTTTTCCATATAATGCACTTACACGGGGTTAAGGTCCAAACGACATCAGGCGATGAAAAAGGGTGTTGTCTAGCGAAACGATTGGCCAAGAAACAAATAAAATATTATACTTTTCAACATAAATGTATAGCTTGATCTGTACACATCAGATCACGTACACATCATGTTGGAAAGGTCACGGGTGATGTAAGCAGAAGTTCCGACCCAGAGTTTACGAGTGACTATTCTTGGACGTTGAATGACATGTTATATGTCTTTGTGCAAGATTATTGTTTAAAATGGTCAGTTCGAGTACATATCAGAGATGTTTACATCTTTTGAAATCTACGTCACGCGTAACATTTCCAACATGATACGGAAGTCATGGATGCGTATCCTTGAGGACATCCGAGCCAAAGCAAACCATACAGTATCGATATATATTTAGTTTTCTTGGAAATGACCAATCATTTGGCTAGATGAAACCATTAAGCTGCGGTCACACTTAACTTTTCGTTCCATTGACTTCCACGCATGCAAATATATCCGACTGGAAATGCAAGCCCGTCTGAAAATATTTCGCATTTCGATGTGTATCAAAGTTCAGGTTTGTTGAACTCTGACCTGTGAATTCTCGTCACATGAGTGCGTGAGACCAAAAGAAGATCAAAACGTCACAACGTGACCTCTCTGTACAGAAATGTAAAAATGGAGAAATCGCTCTTGCCAATTTTCGTGCCACCGTCCGAACATATTTTGCAAGCTAAAAGTCAAGACTGACTTCGCCATTTTTCATCGGCTGGTGTCGTGTAGAGCCTTTTGAAGCTGCAATGAAACAGAAATTTGGACCTTAACCAACACTCCCCTGTTTCAGTGCATTACATTGATAAGAACTCTGGAAACGTTTCCTAAAAGCCTCAATTTGTTTTCGACAGAAGAGATAAACACACGGACGGTGAGATGACACTTGGGTGAGTGAATTATTATAAAAATTTAAATTTTATAGTGAACTACGATTGATAAACAAGACATCTGTCGGCTAATAAAGTCATTGTTATTTGTGTGAATGGTCCTTAAATTTACACTCGAATCATCAAAACATACATTTTTCTTTTTATCGTCTGTCCCTACAACCGCATCAGTGGATCAACCAATGAGGAGAGTTTAGGGCGGGACTATCTCTTAAACCAACCCACGATTGATGGATGGAGTTCTTGGGAAACCTCTTTAAAACATCATTTTGCACGTTTGCTCGATCGTGTAGAAGTCAACATTTAAACCAGTGAAAATAGTGCAAAGGTGAAGGCTTAGTTTTAAAGAGATGCTGAGAAACCAATACAAATTCTCAGATGAAGCACAGTGGCCTCAAAACAAGCATTCCGACACTTAAGCTTTATTTAAACATGTATAAATGTCATTTCAGCAAATACAAAATATCTAACCAAGGGACATTTGCTATTAAGTAAAATGGCCAAGAATGCATTTCAACTGCAACGTTTTACTAAAAGAATGGGGTTTTAAATAAAACAATACAAGTCCTGTTAAAAATTAAGAAAACATGAACTCGGGCACTTTCCGGTTGTTAAACGTAACGGCACATTTATAGGTTATACTTAATGCATGAACTTGAGGGGAACAGACTTCATACTGTACATCCACTGAAAAACTACCACGGGACCAGTTGGTTAAAATTAATTGCGAAATGATGTCTGAAAAAAGTGGAGCTGTTCCTTTCATTCACAGATGGTCCTGCATTCAATATTTTCTTATTTTTAGATGCTGCCTACGCGTCCGGATGCGTTTCGGCATCAACATAGGTTCAAAGTTCAAAACCAAACTGTTAAGTTTGTATTTTCTCCTAATGATACTGAATATCAGAATACTGTTGACAGGTAGACATCTCCTGAACTTGTGACACTGTTTACTCGAGTGACTTTCTGCCCGCAGGCTCGCCGTTGCCTGCTGGGATCGCTCTATCTGCTGCGATTCTAAAAACAGTACAAGTTGAAAATAATTCTCTGGAGTTGAGGACATCTCCTGCTGTACCAGACCTCTGCTTATATATGCCAACGTCAGCCCTGTTATGCAACCGTGTTTTCAAATGTTGTGATAAGCAACTGGACGCACCACACGCCATTTCCGCATCCAAGAGGCTAATGCACCAAAAACGGGAAGATATTTGACAACTCCACCCGTGAGGAACTTTTAAGCCAAAGCGTAAATACACTTTCATAAGATACAGATTTTGAAGGGAAGCGAGTGCTGCCTTCATGGTTTGATAATGTGCCAGCTTCAATCCTAAACAGGGTCAACTCCACGGTTCTTATTAGCTGGAAAGGTAGGATAAAGAAAATGCCGTCGACAGCAACTTTTGGGTGTCCACTTATTTGTGCCTCAGGCAAACCTGAAAATATCCAAAGACAAAAACACAAGGCTTATAAAACTTTGGAACAAAACAACAGGCCCAATGTTGGCAAATTTGCCTCGTTTTTAAAAAATTTGAATGACGCCCGTGACACATTTTCCACTGACCTGAATAGAAAGATTAATTCTCTTTGCATGTTTTATTATTCCTTGTTTCACTGCAGCTGATGCAGAATTTCTCCTGACAGCTTCTTTGTATTTGTGCAGTATAGGCACAATGTTATCCGCGAGCAGAATGTCTGCGTTGTTTCTTCTGGGCTCTGAGATAATCAGCTAGCAGTCACAAACAAACCCATACAAAAATATTGTTCGACTGAGTCATTCTGGCGTTTGATGGAAACATGCGAGCGTGTAGGTGTTGCTAAGCTCTTAGAAAGCTGGCGTACTTGTCCATGAAACTCATTTTGAACTATTTAAAGCTACAGCGTGTAATTTCTGTGCCACCGGCACCAAATGTGGTTGCAATCTGTTTGTTTCAGCAGCTTGACTCAGCCGGACATAACAACATGGCACATGGTTCAACAAACACTGAGAAATTGGGCACAACTACGTTCTGTTTTGTGTTGAATGTGGCACGGAAATTAAACTGGGAATGTCTACTCAAAGGTCGAGGTTGGGCTTTTTTAGAGGATCTATAGACAGAAATGCAATATAATATACATACCTATGTGTTCAGAGGTCTATAAAGACCTTACATTATGAAGTGTCATGTTTTTATTATCTTAGAATGAGCTATTTCTATCTACATACCGCACGAGTCCCCTTAGATAAAATTCATCCTGTTGTTTCTACAGGAGCCCTGAACAAACTGCTCTACTTCTTTTTCGGGAACGAAGCAGAAACGTTATCTCAGTCCTGTGTCAGCAACCGTAGTGCTTTCGAAAAGGAGGAGATACGGGGTGGACTGAGCCGTTGGTTGCAATTCGCAACCTCACCACTAGATGCCACTACATTACATCTATGTGACCTTTAAAGATGAAATTTGTGATTACGTCTTTACTTCAAATATTTATATTTACTGAGTTCATGTGAAATGATATCAAACTGATGCATTTTTGCAATTTCCAGACCCAACAACTCAAATTTTAAATATACAAGCTTACCATGGTATATCAGAGTAAAAAACGAGACAAGTTTGAAAACCGTTGATTTTTATGTTCTTGATTAATAACTGATTTTCATATATTTTATTGCAGATAGAAATATATGAATGAAATGTAAATGTATATTTATATTGAAATCTTTTAAATTTTATATATAAGATAATATAGTAACAAAACAAATATTATAAAAATGAAAGATTAAAGAAATATTTAAAGAAAATATTAATTTATAAAGAAAGTCATAAATAAAAATAAAAAAAACTAAATATTAGTTAAATGAATATATAACTCTTAAAGTAATAAGATTAAATAGAATTTTAAAAATAACAGAACAAATTATACAAATATTACATTATTAAAAATTTTACATTTAATTATAAAGTAATTTACATTACTTAACTTATAAATTTATAAAGAATATTGAAACTAACAAGATAAATATTACAAAAATGATTAAAGTAACTCATACATTTATAAAAAATATTAAAAAAGAAACAAATATTAAAAAGAAGAAAGAATTATAAAGAATAACTTAAATATCCCAGATAATAATATGTACTTAAGCTTAATAAAACATTATATTATATTGGAAAACAGCATATCTCCCTGACCCACACAGTATAACTGTTTTAGTTTGAAAGGTTGATATTATTGTGCAAATAATATAGATGCTAAATAATTTGCAATTTGATATAATCATATACAGAATAATGTTACAATGAACTCATATTTAAACACTGTTGAGGCTGTGAGGTTTCACACAAAAAAATGTTTTCTCAATAGCATTGCTTGTATTGATTACAGAATAGATGTTGTAAGTGGCTAAATGGCAATACAACCACGGCACAATTACTCCATTCACAGGTTTATGCAACCCTGAAATTTACAGCGTTTTTCTGAATTGCCTGAGTAACAGTTCTAAATTACATGCAAGAGGCGTTAGACAGGCGTCTTCTCGATGATCCGCAGCACATAGTTAACACAGCCAATGGTCAATCTTGTTTGGAATCCTGCAGTCGGTTTATACCCTGATATCTGCAGTACGCCATCCAGTATTCTGCGTTTTTTCACTCGCCCCAACAAGTGGCACTGAATCTGTTTGTCAGTGACAAATGTGAAAGGGCCGCTTGGACCAGGAGGATGCAAAAGTGCCTGCAGCCATTTTAAGCTCCTCCGAAAGGGAATCAAGACGGCGACTTTGTACAAACGAACACTCAGGAGCCAAAAACACTGGCAGGCCGCTAGTATGCATATCCTGATGGGAGAGTAAATGAAAGAGGGGTTTTTTATGGTCGTAGATGATGCTTTTCAATCATCCGAGAGCTGAAGCTACCCCCGCAACACAACAAGAGCATCACCCGTGGGAAAAACAAAGAGAAAACACCCACGTCGCACAGGCATGGGCTTTCAAACATCACTCATTTTGCAGCATATCTCCCTGCGTGTGTGCATGTGCGTGCGCCTCTATCTAATATCCTTAGGGAATTTGCCATTTTACCATTATCACTGTCAGATAGCGTACGGCTTGAGGAGGGGAATACCAAACGAGCGAGCCACGATCTCAAACAGAACTAAAATGCATTAACGTGCTAAATTACAAAAAGAGTTTCCTATTTGTTGACTCAGATTTACATTTGATCAAATGTGCATCTTTAATGAAGAGTGCATTTTCCAGATACAGGTAAAAATTACACTTGCTGTGATGTAAAGCGTTTTTGTGCTGTAAGAGAGGTGATGTCACGACCCGCTTGTCATTTATGACAACTTATTTGTGTTTTTTCTTTTGTTTTATAACTAATATCCCAGCAGGTCTTTTGATATCAAAAAGCTTGAAAAGCACTATTTCATTGTATGTAGTTTGGGTCAAATGAAAATTCGGTCACACTTTATTTTAAGGTCCAATTCTCGATATTTATAAACCATTAACTATGACTTTTGCATCAGTAGGCAACTCATTTGTTGCTTATTTATAGTAAGTAAGGTAGTTGTTAGGTTTAGCATAGGTAGGATTATGTAAGTAGAATATTGTCATGTTGATTATGTGCTTTATAAGTACTAATGAACAGCCAATATGCTAAAAATAGACAACTAATCAACTAGTAAATAGTGAGAATTGGTCCCTTTTCAATAGTGTTACCGAAAATTCAGGTGTTTTTGTTTGTATATCCGACATTTTATTCCAAAAAGGGTTAAAAAATGTACTTTTCTCAATAGAATGCTACAAAATAAAAACTAAATATTGCATTATATGGAGAAGAGTTTGTACAGGTTATGAAAAGTAAACTCTACGAATATTTTTTATTACTGAGTTTCTACTTTGTTTTGATTCTGATTTGTTTGTTAGCATGTTTTGACATTTGTTTGTGACCCCAACTTGTTTTCTGTCACATTTGGAAACTAAAAATCAACATGATTCTGTTACTGTTTATTCGTGTATTTTCTCCTGAGGTTTGTTGGGTAGGAACAGAGGAAATGTTTATTTTGTTTACTTGTTTATAGAGGATTTAGATTTCGTCTCTGATAGATCTGGGTTTGTTTGTTTTTGCCGTTTTGGTTGTTCGGTTTCCGAGGTAATTTGTATTTGTGAGTTTTTTCTGTGTAAATAAGTGTGTAAATAAGTTGTAAGTATGGAAATCATTTTTCCTTTCTTGCAACGGTTCCCAACCAGGTGCGGCGAGATAAAGTGATGAGCAATACCGATTATATCCACATCAATCACGGGTGCCATAAGAGACAAGTGATCACAAATAATTAAATTCTGCAAAAAGTTGCATCATCATTTGTTTGCAGGTGCTGCTTAGTTTTAGATTTTATTTGCAATGCACATGAATTATGCATTTTTATTTGAAAAACATATTGAAAAATTGAATTGTTTGTCTAGCTTCCTTTGTCCCAGATATTTATTTTAAGACAATAGAGTCATGTCACAAATGTCTGTCATTAGAGATTCAGAAGAGATGTCAACGGTGTCTCAAACTGAGCTTAGACTTGCCAATTCTGCCATCAAAAGTCAATATAATTGAAGATCTCGATATGAACTGGAGCATTTCTCAGCAAATTTACCCAAATTCAGATTATTTTACCTAAAGCAACAATCTACAATTTAAGATACACCTCCATACTCTGTGTTTCAACAATTGTCACATTTCTTTCTATATTTTGATTTTCGCTACCATCTAAGACTAAGATGATACTTAAATGAAACACGCATGAGAACTCCATTAAATCTCATGAGCCATTGAAAAGGGCAAACTCTGAGCAATAACATTTACCTCCGGTGGAAAATGCATTACGCTGAAAGTGTTGTTTTGTGTCTAAACCAACTGGAAAATCAATTTAAATCTTGATTTCGCCAAGAAGCTGTGACGACACATTCGCTAACTCCAACAGAAACACTATTACTTGCTCTAGTTTTGTGAAGCGAGAGTGTTGTGCTCACCTACAGCGCCATGACTCCCTCAGTGAAGGTCTCACGTATGTTATGTAGGACTGGAGATAATCAGAGAGCAGGACCCCTGAAGCTGCGTTTCTGCAGAAACACTGAGAAACAAAACATGAGGTGAGTTATACATGCAGTGATGGGTTGACACCCCGTGGATGCAGAAGTCATCTCCACATAGAGCTGTGAAATGAGACTGTGCTAATCTCCAACAATGGAGAAGTAAGGTCTCCGGCAGGTTAGCCGAGGTGTTGGTGTCATCGGATAATTGTCATTTTGGGAACACATCCGAGTGTTTACTAAGACCCTGAACACTGCAGGTCGACCCCGACTGGCATGAGCCAGTTTCCATGTCTTTGAGACGAATGTCTCACTAACTAACCATGGTTTTACAACAGAAGCAGAAAATCCACAACACCATATATTTACTGTACAATGGTCTCAACATTAACTGTCTTCGCAAAGGAGCAAATGATGTATGCTAATGGGATCTTTATTATTTCTTTATTTAGTATTTGTCATTATTGCCCTTTGTTTTTGTAGTCTGTGCTTGGAAACAGCCATACAGTTTTTATTGAAATATGACAAGATATAACAATAAAGATTCTACTATTCTTTTCTATTCAAAACATTATATATAAAACCATTCATTTTTATTTGATTAATGAAATCAATATTAATACATTAGTAAAATTTGTTTATTGATGATATACGTTTTCATCATACGTCACAATTCTGCAAGATGTAAACATCACGGGTTCAGACGTACTTCTTGAAAATAAAGTTCAACCAATAGAACATTTGGAACTGATTTACAACATGAAAATAACCTCCTTAAGACCTAATTATAAGTGTGAAATTAAGAAATAAACTAAAACTGAAACAGAGTGCCTCTGGACTTCTTTGACTTTTACATCTTGCACAATGGTCTGTATAAAAATTTCAATGTTATAAATTTAGCACCATAAAAGCTTCATAAAATAATTACATGTCTCGTTGGAATGCTTGATTCTGATTGGTCAGTCGTGACATTTGCAGGTTCATTATTCCTACATAACAACCGCTCGAAACAAAATAACACACCGCAACCCGAATGCAACAAATCATTTTGAAAGTTTTTCTTTACAGATTAATTATAAATATGTCTTTTAATAACATATATGACATTATATTTACAAGGGTTTAAACCGAATTGCCATTTTGTGACATTTCCATATCGTTTCTTACCTTAAAACCGAAGGTAAACGTATTTTCCTCGCGGAAGGTCTGCATTCGGTAAAAATGATCTAATAAAATATTTGAAAATCACATTTCATGTCCAGTTTTTTCTTATGTGGCAATTACCCGTGTAATAAGCGGGATAATCTACACACTGTCTGGGCTTATTTTTGTGATAAAGACCGGCTGCCTGTACATTATCCCTTACATAACATACGTACGTAATAATTAATGTTATCTTGAAGCCCCATATATTGCTGTTATTTTCTGTCCTGTTTTCTGAAAAGAAATATGAAATAAAAGCTTGTTTTGGAGAAAACCCAAGAATATATTTTGTCCAGATCATGAAAACAGGACTAAAATATAACAGACCAAGCTCTCTGTGTGCTCTCTTGCATGCTTCTTTTAAATCTCTTTACTGTTCGTGGATACAGTCCTCTATGCGAATAATCAGTGTTGTGTATTTCCAAACAAGATTTCACACCTAAAAAAATCAATGGACGCTCGGGATGGACTCCAGTTGAAACGCTGCCCATTGATTCAGCTCTGATTCAAGAAATTTTGTCCCCCACATACAGTATATTTCTCAGTAGTATACTTACTACCTTGTGCAATGACTTTTTCCCATCTACGCAGTGGGTGCACACACGTGGTGTTTAGAGAGAATAGTGATGGCCGCTGGGTTCATCAGGTTGTGAGTGTAAGTGTAATTTATTGTGAAAATAAGACAGGACGGGGAACGTATAGCCATGACGTTTGCACTGAATTTACGGGAAGTCGCTTTGAGTTAAAGCTCTGGTCAAATGCATAAATGTAAATTCAAAAATGCTACGGTCTATATCAGGGCTAGCCAACTCTCTAGAGAGTTTAAAGGTCCGGTTGAACAGTAAGGTTCTGCCAATCTCATATTAATATTGAATACCTATAGTTTGAAATTGCATATGTCATATCCTCGAAGAGTATTTAGTTTGATCACATTTATAAAAGATAGATATAGCTGTACGAAAAATACGAGCTCCTGGCGGTGTGCGGGGGGGGGCAAAATCACAAGCTCACAATACATCATCACATTGAATTCACTATTAGTTCTGGTTGTCAACATTATGCAGGTACGCGACGACAAACAAAACCAAACCAACAAGACCCAGACGTATGTCTTTTCACTTACTGCGTGCGGTTCATTTCTGGCATCTTTTAGTGCTGGGACCGCTCCATCTAACCATTTCAAATGATCTGCAAATCCAGCGTAATATCCACAGTTTATATAACATCCATCACTGAAATGCCGTGAACAATCAAACACACCTCAACTTCTCTCATTATCGCAAGAGTAACGAGCTGCATCCCCACAGTGCAGCCAATCGTGACACAGCGCAGCCAATCTTGATAGTAAGCACGTCAGTTAACGCGTGGGCTTGGGTGTTCTTTTGCTATGACGTGGGCGTGCTTTTCCGGAAGAACTGCACAATAAGGGACTAAGAAAGGTTGCTGCGTAACGTTTTTCCATGTTCGAAAAAAAACTTCCAAAACCTATACGAACCTTGGGGGAGTGTATCGAGCACACAAATACTGAGTAATACGTCCAACTCGCTTTTGACAAGTTGACCATATAAGGCGTGAGAAGCTAGCACGTTTAACATTGTTAAGAAGTCAAATGCATGAAACACGTTAAATCGGTCCATTCCTAGTATAATACACTCAAAACTAAGCAAATCGAAGCCTTTGACAATTCTTTAAAATAACAGACAGGTGTGTTTAAATAGAGTTGAAACTATGCTCTGGCCTTTCAGGAATGGAGTAGACTAAGTCTATACTACCCGCAGAAGGAGACCTAAAAAACGTCTGGGATTCATTAACATTGCAGTATTTTATGTAGAATTTTGCTTGAAAATGCAGATGTGGTTGTGAAATAGCATGCATCTCTTCTCCCAGGCTTGCAGAGCATGCATTATTAATTGGAGCGGCTGAAAGTAAATAATTACTTCTCATTATCAAAGCCCTGGTTTCTAGTATGGAGGCTCATCCTCTCTGTTTCCTTAATGAGACCACGAGCTGGCCCATTTTGCATTGTTAGAGATGTTAGGTGTGAAATAGGCAACTCCTCCCAAACTGCGGTACTGTATTGTAAAATCGGAGGCTGAAAGAGAACAAACTAGCACTATCAGTCACCTGCTTCCTGTGCCACATAAGGGCTGGGCTTTCTTTCAATGACTGGATTCATTATTATTGGCCCAGCTTTTTCATTCTGTTACATTTAGCCGGTGCTCATTGTGCTGGTACTCACCTTCTGGGGAGAGAGGGAGAGAGAGAGAGAGAGAGAGCTGATATAGATCGAACAGATAATGATGGTTCAACGGTGGTCCAGAACAAATTTCTGTTTACTATAAAAACGTTTGAACAAGACGAAACAGTTTGGCAGTTTCTGCATTTTCTCCTCAAAGTCAATTGTTTTTTTAAACAGGTTTTTGTTTAAATGCCTAAAGTAAGGTATGTGGTTTACAAAACCTATAAATGTTTTCACCTTTTCAATCTATGACATAAAACAAACTAGTTAGAACCCGCTCATGATTTTTTAAAGCGTTATTGTGTCTTAAAAACGGCGGTTGCTTACAAGTTGTACAAGTACAAGTACATCCTTTGGAGGGATGTTAGACGTCATTGCGCATATAAATCTCACAAATAATGCAACACAGGCACAAATATCGGTAACATTTTAGTATAGGGACCAATTCTCACTATTAACTAGTTGCTGATTAGTTGTCTATTTTTAGCATATTGGCTGTTTATTAGTACTTATAAAACACATACAACATGACCATATTCTACTTCCCTAATCCTACCTAATACCTAAACCTAACAACTGCCTTACTAACTATTATTAAGCAACAAATGAGTAGTTTACTGGGGCAAAAGTCGTAATTAATGGTTTATTAAAACCGAGAATTGGACCTTAAAATAAAGTATGACCCAAATCTCTAAAAACGTGAACAGAGATTAATTTACACGGAAACTACGTAACATCGAATATGTTCTTAATAAAGTTTGGAACAGTTGTCTTGGTGACGTTGATATCGAGCGAGCTTGTTGTCTGTTTAGCCTCATGTTACCTTTTTACTTCTGGCGATAACTTCAAAAGTAACAAATGTTGTGTTCATTTGTGAAGACTATCTTGATAGACAAAAAAACATCATAAGCCTTAATTTCTTGTGATCTTCCAAAGTCTATGGGGAAAATAAATAGGCTTTCGGTCGAGGGAAGCAGTGCGGGTTGGCCTACAAAAATACGTCATATCTGTGAACCTGTAATGGATTAAAAAAGTTAAACACATATCTTTGAGATTTAATTATACAGGTAAAAGTAATAATAAATCAATAAAAATATAAACCGGAAGTGGTGCTAGACCAGTGTTTACATCTTACAAAGTGGTCTATAATTTAGAAACATTATAAATTATTAAAAAAGAGAGAGAGAGTGAGATAGAATATGTTATATATGTAATATATCATACTATGTATATATTTTTACATTATATCTATTAATCTTACAAATATTATTAATAATTTTTGAAAGTACTATATTTTATACTGTATCCTAGCGTGCAGTATACTTTGCTCATGTATATTTGCTCTTTTGCTTGCTGTGGGAAATCTTGGTGTGTTTTATAGTGCCACATCCAGGAAATTTTAATGGGGTGGCTAGATGGGCCCAATAAAATAATCTTAGCCGGCTGAATCACAGGATTTGCAGCTGCATAGCTGCAGATTGGTCGATGGGAGATTGAGTTAACCAGGGTGAGAAGCGTGAAGAGGAATTCTCAATAAACACACTTCCATTTGAGCCTCACGTATTTATAGGGGACCGACGGCTACATCTACATTCTGTCATTCACTTCTAAAACTTCAAGTTAACACTAAGAAAACACATTTTTGGTTCCACATCACTACTGTCCTGTGTACAAAGTACTTTTTCTTTCCATTTCAAAGAGAGACATGAAAGTGGTTTGGTAAAAGAATCACTTATCGCAACTTGTGTTGGAGAATGGAAGTCGCATTCTCTCTAAAAACATCCACCGGTGGCCAGCGTAGATCTTGAAATGGCAGGGAAGGAGCTGATCGTTTTCATTTAACCTCAACATGTGGCCCCGGCCCCTGGTGTCAGAGACAAAAAGGAAATACATAATCTGGCCGGGTGCGATAAAGGAGCGGATATGATCCAATTGGCAGTGTCAGGGCAGCGAGCGTTTGGCTGTAAGTCTGACCGAATCCAGGTCTGAGCGTGATGCTGCCGGGCGAGTTAAATGTGCTCATTTCACACGCCATTGCACATGAGGCCCATGTAGGGGGTCCGGCTGCTCCGTGTGACATAGGGGATCGCTTGACAGATCTCTTTGGATATCTGGGAGGAATGTGGAGAACAGTGTTGGAATCGTGTGGGTTTGGCGAACGGGAATCTTGGCTCGGGGTAATTTATGTTACGTGGGTAGTGGAGGGCAAAGATCAATATAACAGCACAACATCTCCTCAGGTGGGTTAATAGTGAGTTTTACTCCAGAGGCCAAATTACAGCTCGCGGTCAATCGGATGATGATAAACTCGCGTAATAAAAATGTCTATGGATTTGTGCAACTGCTGTTTAAGAAAATATTTGTAGTTTCTTGTTGAATTTTGAAGTGAGGCTACATTTTTTTATTTAGTAAATAAATAAATGAATTTTCTAGTCATGCATTAATGTTTCCAAACATATATTTATTCATCCATTTATAGGTTTTTTAAGTCTTATTTTGTATTCTTTGATTAATTCATTTATTGATTGATTTATTCATTCATTATTTGATTCATTCATACATTATTTGATTCATAAATTCATTTTTTGATTGATTCTTTGATTGATTCATTCATTCATTCTTTGATTCATAAATTAATTATTCGATTCATTGATTCATTCTTTGATTAATAAATTCATTCTTTGATTCATAAATTCATTCTTTTATTCATTCATTCATTCTTTGATTTATTAATTTGTTCTTCGATTCATTGATTCATTCTTTGATACATTCATCCATTCTTTGATTCATTCATTCTTTCTTTGATTCATTCATCCATTCTTTGATTCATTCATTTGATCACTCATTGATTGATTGATTCATACATAGATTTTATCGTTCATTGATTCATTAATTCCTTCTTTGACTCATTCATTGATTCTTTGATTCATTCATCCATTCTTTGATTAATTTATCTGTTCCTTGATTCGTTAATCCGTTATTTGATTCATTAATCCATTCTATGAATCATTCATCCATTCCTTGATTCATTCATCCATTGTTTTATTAATTCTTCCACTCTTTGATTCATTCATCCATTCTTTGATTCATTTATCCGTTCTTTGATTCATTCACTCGTTCTTTGCTTCATTCGTTCATTCCTTGATTCATTCCTCCATGCTTTGATTCATTCATTCATTCCAGAGTTCTCGATCTAACACTTGTAAAAAACAGCATTTATAAAAAATAACAGAAACCACTTCTATGCAGACTACTTCTACTATTTGAGGTGTAGCATATGATTTATTGCCCCTTTTTAATTCGCCTGTCATTTTTTCATAACTCACTGTTCTGCCACATGACTAATGACCATTTACGCATCATTTATCACGGCGGGTATCCAAAAATACCTTTTTCTGCTTTTCAAGCAAGTCCTAAATCAAGCTCCCAGCGCAGCTGAGCAAAACAAAGACCGTTTAAAAGAAATTTTTGAAAGATAAGAATTTCTGAGAAAAGCATGCGTCTCTGACACCGATGCAGAAAGCCTAATGAAACGCCTCGAACCCGAGAGGTGCACGACACCCTGTAACCATCGCTCCATCACAACCCATACACAGCCAGACTGCACTACACAAGCCTGTGTTTCTTATAGTTCATTGAGTTTCCCGGAGGGAGTACGATCATGTGCCACAGATCCTCTTACCAAAAACACTACACGGACCATTTGAGGTAATAGAGCAAGTAGGAATATTTTGATCTGTATTCTGAGGAGTCTTTGAGCAGTTGGCCGCGGCCCCTTAAAAGCAGATGGTTTGGAATGAAGAGATTTAATTTGACCTAACATGTTTCATTACACAAAAACGCACGCAATCATGTACCAAAGCGTTTATATTAGATTTGAACAGACCGCAGATCCTGTTTTTGATGAACATCTGAGTCTTACTTTTAAATATAAATATCAAGATGTATTTCACTGAGAGCATGAGCTCGTTGATTAAACAAGATTTTCAATGGGACAAAAAATATGTAGGGCAGGACTTGATTTAACCCAACAGGAATTGGTTGTATTGTAAAAGGTGGCCGTACGGTAAAATAACGGAGCCAGGATTGAATGCCAGTTAGCATTCTATTGTGAAGGTCTGTTCCTCCCCTTCGACGCATCCACCACCCACTTCTGAAGAGGCTTTCAAAAGAAGGTCAAGTTCATCCCAAATGTAATGCTTTTTCAAATCTGTTGCCTTTATTATGTTAACATTAACCTTGAATAAATTGCTTTTTGGCAAGACTTTAAAAATGGTGGTTATCTACAACAACAGACTTAACAATGCACAAATAGATATTTGACAATAATAACTCACGTGACCACTGTTTCAAAGTGGATGACAATGAGTGTGGTTTGTTTCAAGATTACGACAACATACATTAGGGTGACCATACGTCCTCTTTTTCCCGGACATTTCCTCTTTTTGCTACAAAAAAACTGCGTCCGGGCGGGATTTCTAAATTTCCTAAAATATCCGGGATTCAGGTTTTGCGTTCTAAAGTCGTCATTCATTGCATACGTTTTATAATTTTTGCAAAGCAACCACTTCTTGCTAGCCACCATTGGTCAATTGGTTATGTACGTACGTAAGCACGTACGCATGCACGTACGTAAACAAAGCGCATCTCATTCCCTCAGCACTGTCATTACCCGATCCGTCCCAGAAACACAATTTGTTCCGCGCATGCGCGAAAGTGCGCCGACTTCCAGCCGAAACCATTTACGGTAGTTAAAAAAAAAGCAGTTTGACACAACTTGTTCCATACCTTAAATATTTTTTTTAACTCTTTATAGAAAATGGCACTTAACATCAAAAGACATTAAACAAATACATTTTTTTAAATTAAAAACATTTCTCAATTATGACGCATATGCTATTTTATATTGTTGTTTCGTTGGTATTAATAAATAAAATAAAAAAGTAACAAAATTAATTTAAAAAAGACTATTTTCCACTCTTCAAAGGGCAGTGTAGCCTATCCCTCGTTCAGTACATTTCTCCAAACCATTACAAATTGTTATTTGTTTAATGTCTTCTGATGTTAAATGCAATTTTCAATAAAGAGTTTATACATAAAATAATTTCTGGTATGGTTTGTATGGTTCCGGTTGTGTGAAACTACTTTTTTTTAAACGTACTTTCGCGCTTGCGCGGAAACAAAACGTGTTCCCGGGACGGATCGGGTAGCGACAAGCACCACGGCAACAACCAATAGCCAAAGAAGCGGCTTGCTTTTCAGTGGGTGGCACATAAAATCTGAATAGCGTTAACGATGCCCACTTTTTTTAAAGGCAAGTGATTTTTAATTAAACCTATGGCCTTGAAAAGACAGTGTTTTTAAAAAAAAAGTTGTCATTTAAATGCTAAACATTTTTATTTGTTTGTTATTATTCTATTGCTGAAGGCCAAAAGTTGAATGGAAATGATGTATTGCTTTATGTATTAAAGTTCAGTAACAGTTTCATGGTTGTTAATGCATTTGTCAAGTATTTACACCCATCCCGATCTTTCCACCCGCTGTGGGTGTCCGTCCGCCTCCTGCCCCCACTGACTGTCCTCTTTTTCGAAAGCTGAAATATGGTCACCCTAACATACATTATTGTGCAGACATATCGAGCACAACAACATCACAAACACGCATTGAGAAAGTCGACACAATCTCATGGCCATTTGTAGCCATTTTATTATTTTTACTGTAAGTTAAGGAGTCGCCTTTTGTTTTTACTTCCTTCTGGTGATGGGATTTTTTTTTATACATTGTACGAATTTATCCAAATGTAAATATTGAGCATGAATCTCATTTGTTTTTTTCTATGCTTTTCTATTTTTGCGTCATATCTTCAAAGCAAACATACTTCTGACTTAAAGTGATAGTTCACCCGAAAATAAAAAATTCAGACATCATTTACTCCTGTCATATCTTACCTGTATTTCTTTTATTCTATAATTTTGATGAAAACCAGCTGGGTGTATATGCGAGAATGTTTTTACCCCATTATCCTGTAACAAAATGACAGAACAGAATTTCAAATGTATAGATAGGGTGTGCCTCAAATGTACCATGACGCATTACCAAGGTGTCGCCAATGCAAATCACAGTACAGGATCTGTCATGCATGTCAGAAAACTTAATTATCTTTGGAAAAAGGCACTTTTATTCTAAAAATTTGGAAAGTTCATTGAACATTTCGTCTATACGGTACCTTTTCGGAAAATGGCTAAACAACACTGGATCCCGTATTTGTTAAAAGAATTGGTATACTTTCATATATAGCAAAAAAATGAATTTTACCCAATTAGAAACAGCAAAGATCACCAATATTTGCTCAGTTCAAAGAACTACTAAATGACACATTGCGTTTGGCACAATGCACCTACTATCTAAGAGCCAAGATTTGATGCTTCTTTCACTGACCTCTGACCCCTTGCCTATTCTGAAGGGGCATGCTTTATAAATTGTAAGACCATATTTCTAACCAATTTTGAAACCGGGCTTTTCTTTCCTCTTCTACCTTTTTTCATCATTATATAATTTTTGTATATTTCCCCTGCTTTCTTTTATGCAACACTATGACTGTTATACCACTTGTCAGTGATTTTCTGTTTTATTTTATGTATGTATTTAACAATTTTTTTCTACTTTTTCTTTTATATATATACCATTTATGTATGTATATATATCTACAGTATATATATATATAAACATATTTTTTTTACAGTAAAAATATTATAGCCTGTATGACTTTCCTTCTTCTGCAGAACACACAAAAAGACATTTTAAAGAATATATATAACCGAACAAAGGCACTACCCATTCATTTGATGAACCAATGCAAGTCAATGGGTTCCGCCATTGTTTGGTTACCAACACTCTTCAAAATATCTTCTTTTGTGTTCTGTAGAACAAGAAAAATCGTACAGGCTTGAAATGACAAAGAATTTTCATATTTGGGTGAACTATCATGGTACAGCTTACATCATTATGAAGATGTAAAACTTAATATTCGCGTAATGATCTTAAATTAAATGCTGCCATGCCACAAGTCTTCAGAAAGATTGAATTTGCACAGCCTGTTAAAGCAAGGCGAGAATTATAGCGAGAGAGAGAGAAAGAGAGAGAGAGAGAGCATCTGATAAAGGCATGTCACTCTGAACTGCACTGAGTAAAGAACAGATGTGGGCGATGACCTGGTGAAAGCTATCACACTACACTCAATACACTGTCTCCTCTTGGACGCCTCTGTGCCAGAAGGTGTCATCAGATAATGTGGGCAGAAAATCCATACCCAGGAGCCTCTGACACAGGATTAAATTGAGTCAGAAGGTGCTTTTATGCTTACTCAGTTGTTTTAAGTAATTAGTTTGCGATATCAGTCGAACTCGCCCCTACAGCAAAGGGTTTTGATCTGAAGTCGACCGCTCTCTCGCCGGGAACGATAGCGAGTCTGAAATATGCGCGCGGGCTGAGGATGATGTTACAATAATCTTATCAAAATCCGTGGCAAATTTACTCCAATCCAAACGGGGCTATCTCTGAGATACTCACAGCAGGCTCAGACTCAAAGCACGAAGAAAGGGTGACAGATTAAGAAAATATATGTCACTATACACCACAAAACCGGTCATAAGTTGCACAGCTATGTTTGTGGCAGTAGCTAAGAACATATTGTGTGATCCATTTTTATTTTATGCCAAAAATCAGGATGTTAAGAAAAGATCATGTTCCTTGAAAATATATGGTAAATATATCAAAACTTTTGATGATTATTATCATGAATATGCAAAAGAGAACAGAATATTTTCAATTTGTAATATTTTTTGTTGTAATATGATTAGTTTTGGGGTCCAGGGTCACATTTGTAACTGTAAATATGATATCATGAGTGCTATAGATATCATCTTAACAACTTTTGTGACCCCAACTGAATTTACGATTATCATTCACAAACCATAGAGAACCTGTAGATTATTTCTGATAAAAATCAAAAGAAACCAAGAAGAACCCTTACTTGGCTAAACTTGTCTCTGCAATATTTTGAATTTAGACGTTAGCAAGCTCAACCGCTAGATGTCAATGTACCATACGGTTTGTTTAAATGCAACCAAATACAGGACCCATTTAAGTAGTATAGTAATAAAGTTAAAATACAACAAAATTCAACAAATCGTTTAGTTAATACATTTATTTAAAATTGAATCCAAATGAATAGTAAAAGATAATAAATGAAATATATTATTAGACACTAGCCAAACACAAATCGGAAGTTAACCGGGGGTCAGGCGCATCTAAACTAGTCTCCCTTTAAGGAATATTGATCCAAAAAAATGTTCATCTTTAACTTGTCTATCTGAATGTCTTTCTGTTGCAGAACTCAAAAGTAGATATTTTCGAAAAATGTTGGCAACCGAACATCATTGAACCACTGAGACATTTCTTAAAATATCTTCTTTTGTGTTCCACTTTTGAACAACATGCGGGTAAATAAAACAATTATTTTGAGGTGAACTTTCCCAATTACAAAACAGCACAAAGATTTAAATAGCGTATTTTAACTCCACATACAATCCAGCTTCTCTATCATCGAACCACGTCATCAAAGCCATAAAATTCAAGATTAAGCACATCATTATATTCATTCAAATTTGTATCTTTTTAATAGCCCCCAACATCAGTAGTTTATTTAAATATGATTTATTTGAAATAATCTCATTATTGTTTTTATCTCATTAAGTAAAACCAATGAACAAAGCATTGCTAAATCCAGGCACAAATACCATCACAAGTACAGTATGCAATGCCTACTTCCAACATTCGGTTTCTCCTAAACACTGCGAAGAGAATATGAGCACCTGTCAGCGTGCAGGTTAACTGCATTCAACAGTCAAGAGTGTCACGCATGTTCATTTGGCAGAGAATTGTGGCCATTCTGAAGCTATTCCTCGTATGTATTTGTTGACAGAAAGGTGAAAAGGGTGAAATAGGGGAATTATGACTTACTGGGTTTATTCAATCTGTCTGTGTTTTCCACAGCTCTCACCGGAGGGAAACAACCTTAACCAATACAGACTCTCAACAGGAGAAATCTCAGGGTCAAATGGCATTTACAGAGCAAGAGTCCTAAGAACGCTCATGAATAATGTATAAAGCCAAGTGCCGTTTCTCTTTGCACCGAGCAGCACTTACAATACGGCTCGTGATCGGACTCTTAAAGAGACAGACTTCATCAATCGAGGGCATCTAGATATGGTGGCGGGGAAGTGCGCGATTTGTCGCAGGCCAAAAGTTTATAAGTTGGCGCCGGACCAGTTGCCTGTGATGGAAAAGTTCATTAACTCATTCAATTATGTCGCAGAGACATCTTGGCCGGGTCTGAAATCGGTGCTCCTTAGCATTCCAAGCAAACACACTTTCCATTTCTGTAAAAGCCTTGTCTGGACTAATGAAGTGACTTCTTACTGCAATCGCTTATGCGCACACAGACAGGCGTCTTTCTCCATTACACAGCCTTCAAGCTGCCCTCTTTTTCTCTAAAGCTTTGGTGCCGTTGGGCGCCTGTGGATGTCTTCCAACCAAAGGCCCCGGAAGCTCCTTTTCGGTGCCAAAACACTGAAATGGAGTCCTCTGTGGTTTATGATCAATGGTTTTGTACGGCTCCCACTAAGACCCGGGGAGTGAGTCATTCTTGCGACAGGCTCTCCACGCTACAGAAGTCACTGCACTCCATCAAAAATTGTTATAGCAAGTCATGTAGGTGTAACTACTTTTGTGCTACATAGGAGACTTTTTAGATCTGGCTAATGGAACGCCACCGGTATTTTGGTACAAAGTTACGGTTTGCGGCACAGAGATACATCCACCTGACACCTAACAACAGGTGAATCTTGTACTACTGATTGAATATGATCTTAAAACGGAATTAGGCAGCACTGAGTATTATTCATTACAAAACGCATGAAGACATTTGGAAAAGTTTTACGCAGAAGCATCTTTTGAACAAGGCCATCTGGTCCGTAGTGCCAAAGGGTTCGACATCTGCAAGGCTGATAAACATCTCTGCTTGCTCCACACTTCCACAGACTAGATCTACTCATATCTCAGCAGCAATGTGACCAACGCATTTGTTCGGCCATTGAAAAATTCTCGTTGTTGGGAATCCCATCAATTCAACTTACAGACACGTCCTTCCACAGTCGTCTTTCCACAGTAAACCAAAATTGAAATGAAATCCTGACAGGCGAGCTCCATATAAATCAATGCGTATCGCGTCCACTATTACGCATAGGCGGTGATGCAAATCAGTCAAACCTGTTGTATTAAATAAAGTAACGGGTTACACTGAACATTACTACATTTACTATTTTCTACACTAAAGCAATAAAGCCAAGCACAAAATTAACATGTGAGAAATCACAAAAAGTCTGTAACCGTACCGCGCTACTGCTCACTATTTGCATGCATTATCTTTCTAAATTTCTCACAAGCATAGCGAACACCTCGACTGTTACGTGGAAACGAACAGATAGGGATACAAAACCGACCACAATGAAAGAATTCGCGCTCTTTGGCGCACGGAACGCGTGAGTGATGTTCAAAGTTGACCCATTTCCGAGCGTACTCACCGTTCCTTTATTTGGCGTTGCTGTAGTCAAACACCTCCAGCATGATCACCTGCAGATTTTGTTGTATGGCGCAGATCACTTGAGGTACGATGGCTCCCCGGTTCGACAAACTCCATTCCACGCGTATGGAAATCAAAGGCAAATCTCCCGGAGCGCGATGCCAAGTGGAAGAAGCTGTTGCGCTGTCCAGTCAAAGTGGTGCTGAAACGGTCTCCGGGGTGAAGTACTTTCCATATCTCCAAGGGTACGTGTCCGTTCGTACAATATCACAAAATGTTGCTCATCGCGGGTAAGGAGCTCATACCTGAAACGATGGTACCGCACTGATGATAACTGGAGACGCCAGGCGCAGAGCAAAGGCGTGCTGAGATGTAGGCAGTGCGCTCTTCAGTCGAAGCAGTGCGTTCAACGCCCACATAGCTCTCTCTGTTTGATCACACAGACGCACACAACGCAGGACACACAGTGATTGATGAAGGAGCTCAGTAAATGCAAAAAGATTCATCTCTTTAAAAGAATATATCTGGGGAAATGACCAAATTGCGTGATCTCAATAGAGATTGATTTTTAAATAAGGCACAGGGTCAAAAGAAGCGCTTATGGGATTTCTGTCATCATTTGGAACCGATCCGTACGGGATCCGACAAGAATCCTAAAAGAATCCAAAAAGATCCTGGTGGTTAACTGAAATGAAGGAGGAATGGAAAGAGGGGCAGAATATAATAGAGAGAATTCTCGATACCATAGGGACTGCTTTCAAATTCCAAGTTTTGTGACACTGCATTATTCACGGGTGTCACGGTATTCTATACGGGAAAAGTAATTTCATCAAATGGAGATGCCATTTGGGGCTATACAGTAGGGTACAAACAGACGAATGCGTTTGGGCAACCAGAGGAAAATTCTGCAGACAATTGTGCATCTGTTAGCGAGATTCAAAATACAAAGCATAGGGATTCAGGGCATTGACCACCACAGAGCATTGAACGAAAGAGGCTCAAAAAAACGCAATGTCCCAAAGGACCCTGTTTTGGAATGCTAAACATACCCATTAATGCATTGCTGGTTTTTAAGGACAAATTTAATCTCAAAGCACATCAGTACAAATCTGGGTTTGAACACAAGGCAGAACACGTCTTCCTTTGGTTGGTGTTGCTTTTGAGCTCTTGATATTTCATTCTGAATGCGTAATTGTAATTTATTCGCATACGTGCTTTTGACTTCAGTGTCTTCTGCACCATTACTCAGGGGAATTTGATTATAAAACCACTGTAATGTAATGCAATGTGCAATATGTATTAATAGCTTACACGTGTTCACCTTTTATAGCTCGTTTTCTGGTGTTTCACTTAAAGAGACAGAATGACATTTTTGGTTAAACAGTTGAGCTTTACTCAACAACTCAACCAATTTATTAAAGGTAGGCTATATGGTGATGTAATACTTTTAATACACATACTGTATATGCCATATGATTGAATATTGAGTGATTTTATTTCAAATAACTTGTTTGATGTTTTTGTCGTTCTTGCAATTTCATAGCCCCTGAATTTCGTGCAATTTCATTATGTTGATTTTTGCAAATGTGAAGACATTTGGCATTACGTGTTATCCAATTCAGCTATAATTGTATGTTCTATGACTTAGCTCAGATAGTTTATTACCAGACAGTTAATGGTGAATTTCCAATTACATTTTATTTTCTCCAAATCCTGTGCTTAATGGGGGTTTTGGGAAATCTCAGAAATGAAAGGAAAGGGTACTTATATTGCTCGCATTTCGAATGGTGCAACATCTCCCCCTTCTGGCAGTTAAATTAAAAACACCCCTAAAAACTGAACACCCCTCATGAAAAAATACTGTAGTATACTTTACTATTAACTAAAGTAAATTGCTGTCCATTGCATTTAGCATTGAATATAGTGAATTGTAAACTTAAGTAAATACAATGGTAAACTTTAATAATAAAAAACGTTATTATCTTACTACGGTTTACCATAGTTTACTATACTCAAGTAAACTGCAGTGTTTTTCACACGGCGAACCCTAAAAACTGTTTGTATCAATACAAAAAATGCATTTAAATATACAACCAAAATCTGACTGCAATGCGACGCCACCACGTTTTCTGTGGCATTTAAAGTTCACAATCCCTTCTTGAAGCAGTAAAATAATTTTGATCTACAACCAAACAAGCATTGCATACAGAACTAGATTTAGTATAGTCCAGCAGTGATGTTTTGTCCCCGTCGAACAGAGCTCATACCTCTCTGGTGTCTAGCCAACACGTTTTACTGCTTAGAAGCCAAGCTGCCAAAGCGCTGCAGGAACATTGGCCAGCCCGCTACTGAGAAACTCCTTAAGGCGGTAAATTGCAACGCTGCCAGTCTCTGCTCATCTTGGCACTACATCCAGCCATGTATCATGCAACTTTTGGTACAGATCTAGTGTTTTTTTACAGCATTGATTTACCTATATACTGTCTTCTGTCTCTGTGCAAGAGCTGAGGGAGGACAGAAAATGAGCAAAACAGGAGAACAGGACTTAATGTGGGACAGATTTCAATCATCTATCATGAGTAGCTTGGTGTAACTTTTCGAGCCATTTGTGCTTTTGCAATGCTGGTCATTCTAATTGTGGTTTCAGAGTGTAGTTACATTTTCAATCAAGTAGTATTGTAAACAGTTGTTTTAATGTATGCGAATGCCAACATGAACTAACAATGGAAAAAACAATAGAAACTATTAAAGGAGTTATGATGGTTTTTAAAGGGATTTGCATTGATTGTAATGGAAACTGTACTAGTTCTACTATGTGACGGAATCTATTGGTGGGACGTAAGATCATATTGGAATAATGCCCAAAACGCAAACATTTATTTTGTATTGGTTTTAATGGAAAGGCTATTGAGTTGTGGGGGTATTGTAATGCAAACGATCAGAATTTATGTGATGGTTTCTATGTTTTTCAGCAACTCCATAGAAACCCAACAGAAACCAAAACAGAAGTTCTAATGGTTTCCATTAAAATGCCATTATGAACCATTGGCTTTTTCAATTAAAACCATTACAAAATTAAATGTTCTAGTGTGATTTTGGCAGTATTCCAGTAGAATTAAACATCCCACCAGTAGATTCCATCACATACAAGTAGATCCATTACAGTTTCCTTCAAAACCATTTCAGTGGGCTCGCTGACTCGTTGAAACAATAAACCATGAAATAAGTTATAAAGGGATTTGTATTGGTTTTAATGGAAACTATAAAGGTTCTACTGGTATGTGATGGAATCTTTTGGTGGGATATCAGTTCTGGTCCTTGATTCTGATTTGCTGAGCCGAGTTCTAAGCCGTTATAAAATACCCAGATTTATAATGGCTGACGTCATTACATAGCCTGAATATCATTTTATTTATGAAACCTTGCTACGCGTATGGAATAACTGTTTTATAAAAGCAATAAGCCCCATAAAGCAGTAGGTTACAGTGCATTTTATAACAGCTAAGGGGTTTTAGGCACTTATTGCTTTAATCTACGAGTAGTTTGAAAACAACACTTTCAAAGTAGTTTTTTAAACACTGATGTGTGCTAACCACAAGGGCCATTGTTCATTTCTTTAAGTTTTGAGGAAGCTTTTCTTATCATTACTGTTGTGTCTATTTTATACCGTACTCTTTTCAGCAAATGAAAAACAAAGGCAGAGAAGACTTAAAGGCAGAGGCAAGGGAACAGACAAAAAAGAGATTCAATATTGCATATTTTTACTTTTCCAAATAAGAAGAAGTGAAAGATCTCAAGGAGTGAAGTTGTTCAGTGGGCTCGAATATCTGTGACATTTTCATAAGCCCTGGATTTAATGAGCAGATATTTGACAGAAACCAAGGCATGCAGCTGAAAGATCCCTTTAAAGTGAATAATGCACACTTAGCAAACCCAACCGTGGACTACAGTTATTAACTGACATTAAAATGTCCGTGGGTATGTTAACCAATCTATCACGAGACTGCTGGGAGGGGATAAATAAAACAAATGGTGCACCATAGAGATGGAAAGGATAAGGCTGAGCCAGATAGGATCATTTCAATCCATTTCAGTTCATTTTCTCTCGCACGCCCACGTTACACTTGGCAAATCCAACGTATTACTGATGCACCAGTGACTTTGAATAGCAAATCTTGCTTTGATGGCAAAATAATCATCATACAATTTAGTCACATCCGTCTAATGCAAAAAAATACCTGATTGAAATTGTTCACCTGAGCAGTCTCAGATAAAAGATAAAACACGACATAAACCCCATACGTCTAGATCCAAACACAACCGTATGGAAAACATCTTCGATCTCATTGAGTTAAACGGCAGAACGTTAAGTACATTTAGTTAGTGTCTATTGGACTAGTGCATACTTCAATTAACAAACTACTTTTGCACCATTAAACTGACAGAAAAGGGAACAAAGTGGCGCTTAAGGTAATGACTATGTTAAATAACCTTGTGATCGGCTCCAAAGCAAACAGTTTTTTTACCTGGTGCTTCTCATTTTGTTTTACTTACAACTTGTCACAGAATGAAAATTTTTGTAAATGTTTAACTGAACCTGTGGGGAAATTGATATAGACTAAAAAGTTAATATTATCATAAAATGTAAATATAGTTTGGAATTCTTAAAGCAGCAAATCACAAAATTAAGACATTGAAACATTTGATACTGTGTGTTGATGCAGGTCACATGTACACAACTCAACCAATAGGATTAAACTTATGTCATATGGAAAAAAATGGCAATAGCTCTATCAAACATATTGTATCTTTTTGTATCAACAAACAATAAATAACAACAAAAAAACATGTTCACTAGGTGACCACGTCAAAAGTAATGTCAAAAGAAGTCGTAACACATTGAAACCATTGCAGTTTTTTGTATTTTCCCATTATCCCGTGCTGCACATTGCTGGTTTTCATTTTCAATCTATACCTCCATTTAGTCTTTGATATTCACACGTAAAACCATTTCAGAATAATGAGTGTTTATAACTGTAATGGTCTGAAGCATGAATATTTTGATATGATTTCTGTTGGTTGTTCTGTGATACGGCTAATGTTGATGCCCACATTTATATCCAATTGAGTATTTTTGGCACAACAGATGGCGTGGACGGCACATCTAGGAAAAGGATCTGAGACTTCACAAATAGTTACTCTAGGCCAAAAGAAACAAACTGAATGATTCTTGTTATTACCGCAGGTCATCACATATCATATGTTTCTATATAGAAATGTATGTGTGTATAATGTATATAATATACTGTACGTTATACTGGGTTTTCAATTCCATAGTGTCACAAGATTTTGAACAAGATTTAAAAATGAAATGGAAAATAACATCTAAAGATGAACAATTCTCAAAAAAATATCTTGTTCGGCCTATATGTGACACTATGCAATATTTAGAAGATTGACATGAATCTTACAAAAAATGACAGGTCTATCACTGAAAAATAAAATTGAATTTTAAACAAATTTTTCATAAATCTTGAGACTTATGAAAGCTAAAAACATAGGACACCAGAAAAAGGAGAAAGTCCCATAGCTCTATAATAGGCATCTTAAAGGGGTCATATGAACATCAAGTTCATCTGACAGGTACGCCTGCCTTACTTGCGTATACATTTGGGCGGTCTTAGTCAAATCATACCTCCAACTGACATAGATTTGTGGGGGTGTGGTTACAAGGGTCGTTTCAGGCAGGTCTGGGTGACCATTCGCTTTTAGATTTTGTTTTGACAATTTCATTTTTGCAATTTTGAGTGTCTAATACATGCACGGGCAACTTATAACACACCAATGACACAGAAAAACACGTATTCGCTCCATATGACCCCTTTACATTTTTGTATGATTATACATCATGCCATGGTATATTTTTACACAACTAATACATCTATTTTAAAACATGTATACATAAACATGTATATACTTAAAACGTTCTCATTCTGTGTTGTTTCTACTCAAACTTGGAAGTTTTGAAAGTTACAGAAAATAGTTGACATCAGCAAGACATCCTTTTATCAGGAAGAGATAATGCCAAAAAAATCCTTCATTGTACCATCAAACTGACAACTTTGGAGATCTCCTTAGTTATTATAATGTTCCACGGGAGAGCAATTGTGACTGTAGGCTCTGAAGGAGAACATCTGCCACACTTTAATAATAACGTATTTCAAAGAAATGATGGATCACAGCTCAACGATTAACAGAACACTGAACGCTCAATATTGATGAATGAACCCTCAGTATGATGCAGACGAGTCTCTCATACTAAATCCCTGTGAAGTATACAGTAAATACTCACAGATTCTCCCCTCAGAGCGGTTCTGCAGAGACAGCAAAGTCAAATTCACAAGTATGTGAAGCATCATAATTTTATTTTTGCTTACACCTCAAAAGCGCTGTAATTGCTTCAGTGTCTGTGAGTTACAACTGCAACGCTGGAGATAAGCAACCGAAGTTAAGGTCTGACTCGAGAACAATCCGTCTCAAAGCGGGCATAGTGTTCTTCTGACATGTCCTTCTCTTCGAGCTAATCCAAGACTCCTGGACTATTTCTCACAGCAATTTTCTCTGCTGTTAAGTTTCATATGGAAGTGCTATTGAGGCAGTCAAAGTTGATCACATCTCCACACAGTGCATTGGATTTGAAGCAGGAGGGTAGTGAACATTATTCATTCGTTCCAGAAGCTTCTCGGTATAAAATAATCCTACACAGTTTGGTATATTTGATGTAATTTAACAGCTTGTAAAATAAAACCAAATTCAAATTCAGAATGTATATGAAAAACAAGCCGGAAGAGATGTCATGCCCAGCGGAAAAATTGATGTGGCAAAATCATAATTGAGAAGTAATCATAAGTCAAAAAAGTAAATATGCTGATTGTTATTATAAGCACATTATTTTATGATATAAGGAACAAATTATATATATATTATGGAAATACTTAGAATTGGTAAATGATAAATAGAACAATATTAATAGACATGTTTTTTTTCAATCCTGTAAAAACATTTCCCATTGTTAATACATTAGATTATGTTTATCGAGGTTCCATTGTAATATTTTTTCAGGATTGTAAAAAAATACTTCAAACTATTTATTATTATATTTATTTATTTTAAATGTATTTTTGTTCTTTTGTTATTTAATGCAATACAGTTGGTCACGTTTTTGTTAATTTTAACCGATACAGATACAACCACTGTTTTACATTCTGTTGTAAAAGTCGTATTTGTTGCCTATATGTTACCTAATGTTAGAGGCTTATTGTAAAATGTCACCATTTTTTTCACAAGTCTATAAAGATGTCCTACAAATCTGGGCAGAATGCATATGCAATGCATAAATGATGGCATCAAGTAAATATGGCAATACCATAAACATCCTTACTGTATGGTTGAAAGATCATTTTTATCATAAATATGTTTACTAGAATTGTAGGCCTGTTACATCACTTTTAGGAATATCTGTATTTCAAAAACACTATAAAATATATTTTTACACTAATACATGTTATTTTAGAGGATAGTGTATAAAAGCTATAATGTATATATGTATATATCCATCATATTAATCTGAAATTTGATTGGATCACAAAAATGTGGGTGCATCAGAATGATTATAAATTAAAAAAGAATAAAGGCTCATTTCATGATGATTTCAGATTGCCTTTAAATCCCACTCTCTTACTCCTTGTCCTGCAATGAACTGGCAGTCTATCCAGGGTGTATCCTGCCTACTTCCCGCCATGCTGGGATAGACTCCCACCGTCCTTCATCCCTACAGAGAACAAGCAGATTCATTGAATGAATGAATGTTTTACTCCTTTGAATTTGTTATTTATAATCACAAACCCTGGGTTTGCTTTAGTTGCCATACTGCATGCCAACTGTTAATATTTTTGTACCATGCTAATGATATTTCCCTCACAATATAGTTTTCAATAGCTGGGGGTATAAAAGTAACCATAAAGTTCCCGTGGTGTCCCGTTGGGCTGTAATCCTTTAAATCTGGAGTGTTTACCTTTCATCTCATGAACAGAAATTCAAGACATTCTCATGTGCCTTAAGAGACATCTATTGCTCTGTTTACTGTAGTACCGTTTGAACATATCTCACTGTGTTAACAATGGCAGATGTACATTAAGTTACATTTACATTTAGGCATTTGGCAGACGCTTTTATCCAAAGCGACTTACATTGCTTTATCCTATACATTTTTTAACATATGTATTTGTAATCCCCTGGGATCGAACCCACAACCTTGTGTTGTTAACGCAATGCTCTTACCACTGGATTTTTACCAGCAGGGGGCAGAACTGTGCTCAACTTTCCTTTGTCCCAGTTCCCAAAAAAATTTAAACGGAGGGCTTGCTTTAAGTTAAGACATTTGCATAGACTGTCAAAGCACACATATTTATGAGTTCCTCTTTCTTTGTTATTTTTGTAATGCAATGACTTTCTTTGAGTTCTTTCGCACGTTGCAGTCACCCCCATGTGAGGACAGAAAGAAAACCCACCATTACCTGACCAGCTATACTGTTCCAACTGAAATCTAAGCACCCCAACTTTTTAATTTCTCCATCTGACTTCAGCAGAAACGCTTTTGATAAAAGATCATAAATAAATCAATGAGATGTGTTTTCATAGACGTGACTCAGAAAGCTGATGTAGAAGGATACATCTGGAAAGACGAGGCCTCGGTTTCCGCCAAATCATGTAAACGTTACTGAAAACAGCTGAAGCATGTCATAGATGACACTTTAGTACAACAACACTGCTGAAAGGAATGAAAAAGAGAAAACAAAACAAAATAATGTAGGAAGTAACTATGGAGAACAGCTCAGAGATAGAAAGAGAGAGAGAAGGGGGGCGAGGGCATTGCTTTATCCTTTGTGTGTCACGTAAGGAAACCGAAAACTTATCCCCACAGCAACCCCCAACCTACAGAGAGAGAGAGAAAGAGAGAGAGAGAGAGAGAGAGAAAGACACCACATGCTGCAGGACCACGCAGACTTGAACAAACACACGCTAAGGATGGCGACACTAACAAAGAAAAAATGTGACAAAACGTTGTCCGGTGCTTTTGTGATCTGTGTTTTTGCTCTGCTTTTTCATGGTGAGTAGCCTTTCCTTCAGTTTTGTCTCAGTGCAGATGTTTGGTTCTAACTTTGCATCAGTAAAGATGTTGTACAGCTTCAGAACGGAGGAGGGTGCGGTCCATTGAGTCTTTACAAAGCTTTATTGGCTACTCCACAATCTTCTAAAATGACTACAGTGTTAGATCAAAGTCTTCGTATTTAAAGTTTATATTTATTGTTTAAATCTGTTGGTTTTCTATCTGCAAGAATATAGATCAGCAAGTTGAAAACAAAGTTGATACAACTCAATTTCCTCGCAGAAGTCAACCGCTTGTGATCAATAGAACAACTGCACACTGTCTCACAGGAACTGAATCTGTGAATGAATATATTGTTACGTTACCAGGTGTCTGTGTGTGCATCTGTAGATGAAATCGAGGGTCCATCTGTTGCATTCCATTGGGTTTAAATAGGGTTTTGTTAATTTTGAAAGCTGTGAAGCAACCAGGAGTTTAGAAGTGCCTCAATAACACCGGCAGATAAAAGTTTAGAGCGGGATCACGTGATGTAATGCATATATTAGTTTCAGAGACGAAAATAAACCCAACTGTTTGTGTTAGTGAGAAACGTAAGGAATACTATATACAACAGAGCAAATTTTAAGGAGAGGCTGTTTTATTTTCTTAACCCTTGTTTGTCTTTTTTGCAGTAAATATCATGACACATTTATTTTTTAAAAATACTAAAATAAATATATACAAGATTTTCAGGGACTTTAACTTCCAAACCCACCGCAGAAATTTCACACAAATTTCATATATTCCTTCTTGTTAAGAACAAAACATGTGGCATGTAAATTACACGATAATATTTTTCAAAGGATGAAAACAATCAAAGTTAGAGATGAATAAACACGCAAAATATTCAAACAAGACTTCTTTCTTTAAATAAATTTTGTTATATTTAAAATATGAAAATAAATTATATAAACTGTATATATATATATATATATTAATTATACATTTAATAAGATTTAACCCAAGATAGGAGAAACTTAAATAGAAATATCAAAATAAATACAAATTAACATTAATAGCAATAAAATATCTAAAAATTTGTTACAATTTCATCATTTGTTCAACTGTTATTTTTACAATGTATGCATTCCCTTACACATGAAAACACATTTTACTCTCATTGGCATACGTCCCGCACTTCATGTGTTGTATCTTGAAGGGGGCACACACTCTTCTGATAATGATGCTTTGGCAGCATGTGAGAGTTCTGGGCTGTTCACAGAGCGTGTGATTAGAAACATAAGAAACAGTTTTTTCTCCATATGTTTGTTGCCCTTCCCATATGGGCGGAGACGATATGGGAGACATGCTCATTTACTGAGAGGAAGAGAGGGGTCAGAAGTCAGGGGGCACATGCTGAGAGAGAGAACGAGAAAGAGAGAGAGAGAGAGAGAGAGAGAAAGGCAGATCCAAAGTTACATTCCTCCTCCTCTTTAACGGGATTGTTATAGTTTCAAATTCCATCATTCCTAAGGGATCTCTTACTATAGCGGTGGACCACCGGGCATCTTTGAGAACGTTTCTACACCATCACGGATTTCACAACATCAAACCGATAAAGTGAGATACGTAACGTTTTCATAATTTATCCTCACGGGTCCACGTCAAAAGAGCCCACCCCTGGTTTAAAACTATGGCTCTGATCCCTCAGAGGCCTTTTGCACCATGGCTTGGGACAAACACCTAACCCGAGCATGAGCAATGAGAATAATGATTCTTGCCTTACAAACCGCAGTTAAAACAGTTCGCTCACGGCAGACAGACGAGGACATCGCCTTGGGGAGACAAAACTGACAGATGCATTTGGGACAAGGACTGGCGACATATGCTCCTGCATCTGTTATAGTAAATCTGATCTCTCATAACAGCTGACGGACCGTTATTGTTGAAATGTGACGTGTAGCCAGCTCGAATCCAGCATTTGGCCTTTTTTCTTGAGCATCCCATCACAGAATAAACAAACGTTGATTTATTGACACCGACACACTTTCCGTATTCTTTCCGTGCATGAATCCTTTATCACTCTCCCTGTTTTAGCAGGAATGCATCCAATCCCGCTCTTCAAACGTTCCTGGTAGTTGGAATGTCGAAACATTCCATAACTGGGAATTCCCAGAGGGCACCGGGAACGGAGGTAATCGAATGAAGGATGTGACTTCCTGATGGTTCTGTGATGGGATTTGTGGAGGGTGGGTTGGGGAATTGGGGGATGGAGAGGGAACAGATCCAACATCTGTTTGGAGGGGGCGTGAGGGAGGGGGGTAGGTTGAAAATGTACCCTATGGATGTAAGGGGCACGATTGGGGGAGGGGGGACATTCTGAGCCACGGACACGTGTGTGATTTAAGTCCGGGTCATTTATTGATGTTAACTCTTCGCTTTCTGAAACGAAAATACAAAGACGCCCCACACATACATTTATGCATTTTGGAGACGTTCGAATCCAAAGCGGCTTCAGTGCATTCGAACTTATCAGTATGTTTTTACCCTCAAATGCACCCATGGCGAACCCAACAATCTACACAAGAACACCATAAAGTATTTGAAATGATCTTCAGTCACATGATGTTACCGCTACACCATCCAATCGCAACTTATCACACACATCACTTTGGTTTTTTTTAATGAACCACAGCTCATTCTTGTTCCCCTTTGACCCCAAAAATCTCTTACCAGGTATAATGCTCTTTGGCATTAGATGAGCGTTTACAGTTCATGATACTTCTCGAGTAAAAGCTTCTTTTGTGCTTCTCGGTCTCAGGGTGGCTTCACAGGTCTATTCCTTGTTTGTGTAGATAGTTTTCCTGCTGTTTGTGTGGTTTAATGGGGTTCTACCTCCATGGATTTCAAATGTTCAACAACTTCAATGGATGGAGTGATGGATGGATGGATGAAAATCCAACCTGTGGCCAGTTGCATAAACATAGCCACTGAGTTAAGACTGCGTCTCAGCAACTATTCTCACAGACTGGCAAATAGTAAGGAGCAACTTACTTTTCATATTACAATTAGCCTAATCTATCTTTTTATGTAACTGACTTAAAGAAGTTATGAGAAAGTTTTACTTACGAGGTGGCGAATTCGTATGAATTTGTGTGTTCTGTACAAGAACGTTAAAAATCAATACAGAAGCCCCGCTCCTAAAGGTCTTGTGTAGTACAATCTGGAGCACTTAAACGGACGTGTGACAACTGAATAGTTTGTGGTTGAAAGGACTTATTGAATAAAATCATTTAGGATTTTCTGTTGTTTTGGACGCAGCATGAAGTCCAATATTTCAAAGCGTTGAAAGGTTGTAAAACGTTGGGTGTGTGCCTTATGAATTTTTAAGACTAAGACGTTCTGCTTCCATTTGGAGTCTGAAACTTTTTAGAGCCGTGGGCAAGAGTCACATGGTAACAGACCCACGTTTGTCAAAGACTATATCAAGTTGCTCTCACGTCGGGATACATTTTCTTGAGCATCAACTGTCACGGGCCAGTGTCGCACATTGCAGCGACCCCTAATTTTTTTATGAAGTTTCTTCTACATTTACTCATTTGCCAGACACCTTCAAGTGCATTCAACGTATACATTTTATGAGTATGTGTGTTCCTAGGAATCAAACCCACAATGTTTACTAATACAATAAGAGCAAGCAGGTCTTTGTCTCTCATCTTAAAAACTGTTTTAACAAATTCACGAACATAGACATAAACCTGTATCCGACTGCTGAGATTGCAGGGGGCGAATGAAAGAGTAAATACCGCTGAGATGAGGTCATGTTAAAGTAGTAAAAGAGCGGCAGGAGGAGGTTACCGTGGTATTGAAAGAGAAGAAAATGAGACTCTCGAATATGGAGTGCTCTCACAGAGGTTATGGGATTTTACTTAATTGGGATGAAAACAAAAGTCTCTTATTCACGGGTTGCGTTGGATAAAAGCGTCTGCTAAATGAATAAATGTGTTTGGCCACTGATACAGTGAATATAATCTGTGATTTAGTCGTCTCTTTCCAAATATGCTTGAGATGTGTTCAGAAGATGCTTGGAGAGTTTACTGCACTTTCATATATATTCAGAATTGCACTCTGTGGAATGTCACAATATGTTCTAGTTACAATGGTGTAAAAATATAAATGCTATAATATATTATATAAAAATATCAAATATATTTTTGGATGACTTTGTTCTGTAAATGTACCGCTATTGTCCATTCGAAATCTAACGTTACATTATTTAATCATTATGAATGTGTTTTGATACACTTTTAAACATGCATATCTTATGTAAACGTTTTTGCTGTAGTTATGCATCTAGTTGCCAGTAACTTCCTGAGGATTTATATTTAAATAATTTATTGGCAACCGATTGTTAAAAGATAAATGAATATTAAACATTAACAAGTCTTTATCTTTACAGAAAAAATGATAAAATAACAGCCTCATGCAAAGCATTCTGGGAACCAGAAATCCAGATTTACATTTAATCATTTAGTCATTTAGCAGAAGTCTTACTCTTGGAACCAGAAATCCACACTTACATGTTTACATTTACTCATTTAGCAGATGCTTAGATTACTTAATTTAAATATGGATTTTTGGTTCCCATAATGCTTTGCATGAGGCTGTTATTGTATAATATTCAGATTTTTTTTTCTAATTTTGATTCCCAGAATCCTTTGCATGAGGCTGCTATTTTATAGTTTTTTTCTGAAGGGATAAAGAATTGTTAAAGTTTAATGATCATTTATCTTCGAACAAACTGTTGACAGTTTATTACATAAATATAAATCTACTGTAAATTACTGACAAATTGCTGCCAGTAATACTGTAATTTCCACAGACATTTTTTACAATATACATCAGCCATGTATTTGGTGAAAACTTGCCAGAATGCCAATCAATTATATATACGTCTATGTCTATATATATACTATATGTCAATTAAATTAAATTGTACTCCTGCATGACATATCACGTATTGCTCCCTAAACTCTTTGTAAGTCGGTTTGGATAAATGTGTCTGCTAAATGACTAAATGTTTATGTAAATGTATAATATAAATTTACAAAGAGCACCTCACCAAAGAGTGCATTGCATATTCAACAGAATTAAGCAAATAACGCCTTAAAAGCATGCAAAATGATTCTGACAAAGGTCTGACTTCGTTTATTCTGTCCTTAGACTAGGCTTCTGAACAGATGGCCAATATATAGTTTTAAACAGAATCCCTCTTTTATTCCCAATCTCTATCATCAATCAAAAATTCAGCACATAATCATGTGCAAAAGAGAAACGGCTCCAGCAAGAGACATAAATAATAGCCTCTTTTATTTCTTCAACTCACTATTCTTTTCTTCACGCACCCTGCGGTCTATAGAGGAGAGTGTGCTACGGCAGGGTCGGGGTCAGAGGTCAGGACCTGGTGTGGTATGGGGGAGGACTGAGGTTAAAGTTTATTTGTATCTATTTTCCCTCAGTCCATTAATTACAATGCACCAGAGCGTTCAGTTGACTGATTCATAGCAGAACAGCTCTTGGCGCGGCCATTCGGTACAACAAGTAGGTCAAAATATTAATAACTCTGCCTCTGAAAAACATTACGCAATGTATTGACCTGAAACCAAAGCACAGGGAGAAAATGCTAAAAATCCTTCGGTTTAATACAGCGTGGGGTGCTGAGAATATACCAATATACGAAGAAACTAATCCAACATCATGGACTGCAAGCGTTTCTTTTTTGGGGAACTTTTTCTGGTGTGGGAGCCAGTTCCCAGTCGGACTCCATCAGAAATGTTTAAAAACTATTGGTTTTGAACCTGGAAATAGCAACGGCAAAGACCATAAGATGGGAAAAATACACACCTTGGCTCTTTGGGCCAACAATTCTGCCATATAGGGAAATACTGCCCTATAAAGACAGGTGAAACATAAATAACATGTTATGGTTGGTGGACAAGCCATGACAATCCCTACAATAAAATTAAATATAATAATAACGATGATGTATGTGGGTATATACGGGAAAATATAATGCAATATATTACATAATGCGTTTCTATATTTTAGAACAAAGTGTTTATGTTTCAAATTTGCTGGGTTTTATTCAGAAACTTTTTCAATGATTGCATTCTGTGTTGTCAGATAAGCACTTTTTAATACTTTTTATTGGTTGGATATGTAAAACCCAGTGACGAAAATAAAGGGTGACTAATAGTAATAAAAAATGTAAACACAAAATATGGAGATACGTGGTTTCAGAAGGACAGCAGCATTATGAAAAGCTGCAACATTGCGATACTTTAACAATGCATTATTCTATACATTATCTATATACTTTCAAATATACACTAAATGATTTATTATATTGACAGTTAGGAAAATTGATTTCCTAATTTTCTAATAGATTTGCGTAAAGATACGGCACGAATGGTATGCCGAATGATACCAAATGCCAAGAATTATTATAATTATGAAACATTTTGTCTACCTTTTTTATCAGGTGTGATTTGTGAAGTGATCGAGGATGAGAACGATGTCAAGCTTGATATCCGTGGAGATGGCGATTCAATAACAACTAAAGACCAAAAAGGTAAAACTGTAAATCCCAAAGAGTTTAAATGAGTTAAAATGAGAACATTTCACAAACCATAAACTTACGGTTTATTCTATACATATAACAACCAGATGAACTTCTAGCATTAGCTGGTAAACTAAGAGCAGTAGACACCTTCTTTGCATCTATTCGTGCACATTTTGTGCACTTATTTTATACAGACTTACAAAAGCCTGCTGGTATAATGCATAACATTTCCTAAAAGCCTACATGATCAAACTGACACCATCTTACTAAAACCGCCCATCACAAAGTGTAAACTGTATGAGAAAAATGAACACGTCAATGTTCCCAACAGAAAAAGTTCAAGGCCAGATTGTAGAGTTCCCCACCATTGGGCCAGAAACACCAGCGGTTAGACAGCCAATAGAGCCCACCATAGAACAGCAGAACACGGAGACCCCCGATCAGACTGACTCACACCCACCTGAAAAAAGCAGCATCACATCCGAGGTGAGACAACTTTTGTTTAAGCATCCGTAAATTAAGATGAAAGAGCGTCAGAAATCTGCACTCTTAAAAAAGGTGCATCCAAAGGTTCTTCGGTGGCTTTTGGTTCCATAAAGAACCTTTCACATCTGAAGAACTGCTTCACAAAATTTTCTTTGTGGTGAAAAAAGGTTAATCAGATTACAAAAAGGTAAGAAATAGATGGTTCTGTGAAGAACATTTGTCTAAATGGTTCTTCGTGGAAGCAAACATAGTTCTTCTATGGCATCGCTTTGAAGAACCTTTTAAGCACCTTTATTTTTAAGAGTGTGGTCTGGGTGACTTTTTTGTTCATTGTTCTAGAGTGTGAAAATATGATACTAATAAGCAACTCATTTAATCAGCCTTTTTATCCTATATTTTGAATGCAAAACAGTGTTTCTACCTGATATCACTGATCTAATCCTACACATTCGCTCCTGTAACTTTTATTTTGCTCTGTAGGGAAATGTGGTTTGTGTGGATGGAATACCAGTGAGATACAGATACGACGTTCTGCTGAAACTCAAAGCCCCCTCCACATGTGTAAGTTCTGACCTGCTTTTCCCCGTTTTGTGAGTCGAATGTGGAAATGGACCTCTCAATTCTCACGACACTGTCAAATTATATATAAAGCTACAAAAAGTTTATTACCATCACATTGGCTTTCCAAGTCATTATAAATGTTTTTACATTATTTCAACTCAGCAAAAAAATCATACAATTTGAACTTAATGAGTGTTTTTGTAAGTTAAAGCAAATGGCCACAGGCAAAAATGAAATAAAGTATGTTAAAAAGGCCTTTTGATTGTCCTTAAAAATGCAAGAAATCAATTTTCTTTTCTTTTTTTAGTATACTATAAAAAGACTCAAGCGGGGAAATTTAATTCAATTTTTATTGCCTGAAAAACTTGTATTTATATTAACAGGCACCCAATAGCATCTTACATTTAGGATGCATTAAGTTGAATTCATTTGTGCAAATCATTTCTTTAAAAAGGAAAGCACCAAACTTCAGATTACTCTCTCACTATCATAACACACTCTCTTACAGAAAGAACACATGTTTTCTGTGGCATCTTAACTATGGCACTCAAACATTATACAGATGCCTCTAACACGTCAGTCTGTAAAAGGTTCTTGTATTTCGACTGGTACATCATGGTGCATGTGACCCCAGGGTCAGGGTGTAATTCCAAAAATGCACAAACTGTTACATCATACAGCTTGAATGCAATGATAGTCGCTTTTATTAAAAGCGTCTGCCAAATGCACAAATGTCAACGTGTGTAAATGCTCTCAGTGTGTCATGTGATCAGGGCCTCATTGGGTGGATCGGTCACAGAGGTCTTGTTGCGTGCACATCAATGGCATTCCATAACACCCTTTGGGTGGCGACCGTTTGGAATTCATGCAAGAAACTTTGCCAAGATACACACCCGGGCATCTGTCTTTAGTTTGAGAGTCAGTAAAGAGCTTCATTCTGTTGAAGTATATACTACAGTATACAAATACATACTGTACAAATGACATTGTGTTACTTGAACCGGAAGACAACACGTCGTTCTGTTTTTTGGAGGCTTTATGTCTTATCAAATTGCTTTTCGGCTCGTTTCTGCATGTTTTAAAGCATTATTCATTTGCATTATTTTTGTTCACATATTTTGATGAGACACTGAACCAGAAGAAAGGGAATCTGTTGCTATGAAAGAAAACCTTCATGACCTAATATTACATCACATTTCTGAGAAGTAGAAAAAAATGGAAGGGTTACCGACTCAAATGTGACAGTTAATGGATTTGTAGTCGCTCTTGAAGAAGTGAATTTCTATTTTAGCTACTTCATATGATTTTGAAGCGTTCTACATTCATTAAAATGCATTTAATACAAACAACTTCTCATCCAATAGGAAGAGACTAAAGCCAAGATTCAGAGTGTTCTGGAACATCTCTGTGGTGAAGACTGCAAGCTCGAAATCTTCCAGAAAGAAAACACTGATGAGATTATTGTTTACGGAGAGAGTATTGAAGGTTTGCTTTCTTTTTGTTTATTCATCATTTGCATTATATTATATGGCCGGCCTCAATTCAATATGATTCACGATAGGCTACTGGGTTCATCATGATGAAATCACAATTATTAAATTATTTTAAAAAAATGAAACTATTACTATGATGACAAATTCAAAACATACATTTTCAATAACAATTTGGCTGTTTTTCGTTGTTTTACAAACAATTTGGGATAGAATTGATACCATTCAACATTCAATGCTTCATAAAAACCCTCTGTATGTGAATTAATAAAAATTGAATGGGTTTGAAAATGCAAAACATATAGGGCCGCAGAAGAAATGAAGAGAGGATTCCAAAGTTCAATTTTAATTTTTTCTACATGTTTTGTGCCCATTTTGGGCCACTGTCTGATGAATTTCAACAAATTGATATCCAATAGCCATGTGAAAGTCTGACAACAAGACAAGACATGTGAAAATTGTGATAAAAATCCAGGTTATCACATAAAATGCATTTTTTTACTCTGCCGAAATGTACAAATATTACTTTTGTATTTCTTAAAATAGAATATGAATTCTTTCTCTTATTTAAAATGCAAATAGAAACAATAATTTAATCTGAAATTTGTGAGAAATATAAAAAAAGTAAAAAAAAAATTTTCATAAGCACATACTTATAAATAGTAAATTATGGACCCGAAATGGAGCTTTGAAATGGTCCCTCAATATTTTCCTCAGCTGTTTATGCATATAATAATACTGATATGTCGTTCCTATATATTCATCTCAGACCGACTTTATTGATAAAGAAACTAAATTAAAGAAACAAGTGTTAACTACAATTGTAAATAAATGATATTGTTCATGCATGCTAAGAATCATTTCCCAATGCTGTGAATAAGCGTGCAAAATCAGTTTATTTTTTTCATTTCATGAAGCCAATCCTGAAGAAATGGCTGGGAAGTTCAACATCGACAACATAATGGATAAGGTCAGCAACTATTTTACAATATTTTAATGCCAGATTACATCACAAAGTCAAAAATGCACAAATTTTCCTCTTGAAGAGTAACCCCCGAGTGTTTATCTGTATATTTTTATCTTTTATCTGTATAGTTTAACAATATACTTTATATTTTATTACGTGGTTATGTTTATGTGATGGTGAGGAGATAAACAGCCATGTTGACAGTTTGACTCCAATTAAGTCATATGCATCAATAAGCATGTTTTATTATCACCATGTGTTGACTTGTGTTTGTGTTTATAGGTTGAAGTTGAAGAGGCAGTGTCTCGTGTGGGTCAGCGCACTAAAGCTGTCTTCATCTCCGTGTTGATAGCTGGCTTACTTCTTGCTGCTTTGCTAATTGCCGGTTACCTTCTAAAGTCACGTCAGGAACAGACGAAAGGACTACGACTGGTGAGCGTGAACAACTATTCGTGTGTCTAAACACCCTAAACTCAATTAAACCAAGTACCCACTTCTTAAATCAGTATGTTTTATAGCCTACAGTATGTGTGAGTGCAGAATGCATACATTCCAGCTGTTTTATTGTCATGTGAACTGTTTGTTCATTCATGACACCTAAACTAAATTTATTCAGATGTTGTACAAAATGAGGAATACACTTCTCGGTCTCTCTTACACTTGATTATATCATTGTGTTTCAATTTGGCGGTTCCTCAGCCTGATAAGATGCAAAAGTGTTCACGCAAAGCGTACTATTAATATCAGCAAAAGCAGTAGACTATTTGAGTATGTCATGCATACTGATGATATAGTATAAAAATATGCAAAGAGGTGATTTTAAAGGGAGGGCGTAGAACAGCAGTATCAAGAAATAAATGCAACATTTTAACCTTTTAAAAAATATATTTGACACAATAGCATTGCCAATAACTGTGACACAACAAGCCACGGTTTATCGATACAGTGTAAAGTTTGCACATACCGCAATACCGTAAATAAATCAGAAAAATCCCAGTTATTTTTGCCACGATAAGCGTGTAGTTACAATCAGATTTTTTAAACTTGACTAATTCTTGTTAGTTTTAGATTCAACACATTTTTCACATCCAACTGTAACACATGAAAAATATTATAGTACACTTTAGTATTCAAAATAGTATAATGTAGCATGTACTACTATTACTATATATCAACTGAAGTAAACACTATAGTTAGGTTCAAGAACACTATGGGCATTCTACTAGTTAACTAAAGTACAGTTAATACCATGGTATACTCCAGTATTTTTTATGTGGGCTGACACCGAAATTCAGATAAATGTTGTTGGAATAAAAGCAATAAAAAATATACAAAATTGGATCAAAATTGGGGCATTGGTTCATTTCTTACCCTCCTGTGCAGTACCCTACCCAATTTCAGTATCTAATCAAAGCCAAAGTCGTTAAGCCTCCATGAAGAGTATGACGGTCTAACAAGTTAACAAATGAAATATTATCAAATTGTACAACGGCAAAGTCAAATGTTGTCTTGCGACTCAGGAAAGCTTGTACGCATGAGGCCTTATTGTACCTAACTAATGTTTCTGTGTCCATCAAGGCTGAGGAGTCCTTCCAAGTGGATCAGGAAAACCAAGGCAACACGTTGCTGTCTGTAGCTCCCCTCCCTCAACAGGAGTCTTCGGACAAGCCCGTCATCAATGGAGAATCCCCCGAATCTCCCCCCACCAATGGACACTCTGCCACACAGACACAGGTGGCCGACACACCAATGTAAGACGTGTCAGCATCTCACTTCAACGACTAGAGAACAAGGTTATCAAGAACTTTTAAACTCTAAACTCTAAAATTTTCATGATATCTGTGAACATGATGAAGCCAATGAAAATAACACATGACCGCAGAGAGATTGTACAATATAAAGTCGACAACAGTGATTTTTATCGGTTGTGTGAAAGAATGATCGCAGGTTTAAAGGAGTCTTGTAGCGTAAACAAAAGAGCCAAAGAAACTAATGTGCCTGTGATGTTAGCTGCTGATCTTGCAGATTCGTGCTCCGACTAAACCACACTCATTAAAATAAAATGAATCCATCTCATTCATTTACATATTCATAGATGCTCTCACATGCAGAAATAAAGGAGATGTCCTTTTAGGAAATTAAAAAATGGAAGACAGAATGATTTGCACAAGCATCTTTAGTTTGGAAAAGCTTTCTGAAGTCTAAGACCGATGTCTGATAGTTCACCCTAAAATGAAATTCTGTCAACATTTACTGATCGTCTTGTCATTTTAAACCTTAATGACTTTCTTGCTTTCGCAAAACACAAAAGAAGATATTTTGAAGAAAGTTGGTAACCAATTCACTTCTTTTGTATGGACAAAAAAATGGAAGTGAATGGGAGCCGGTTAACAACTTTCTTCAAGATACCTTCTTTTGTGTTTTGATTGAAATGACAAGATGGTGAGCAAATTTAAAACCATATTTTTTTTAAGAAAGCTTATTGTTGGGTGTTTTTTATTCCTATATTGTTGATTTTTTCCTCTTGTACTTTTCTTTACATCTATTTTTGTTTTGTTTTCACTTTTATATGTACATGCTTACATTTTTACTTTGTAAAGCTCTTTGAAAGGCGCAATAGAAATTAAAGTTATTATTATAATAAACGATCATTTTTGGGTGATCTATTACTTTAATGATAACGTATATTTGTAAACAGTTTTAAACAAAAAAAACTTTCTCAGGCACTTCCTGCAGAAATACAACATTCATCATAGACGCCTGTTGAAACCCTTTCTCTGACATCTGTAACGTCATCCTCAATGGTTTTGATGTTCTTTTATTTCGATTTTGGTACATTTATTCAGTTGCCCAAAGCTACTTTGTCAATGGGATTTTTGTCCGTCTGCGTGTTAGAAACTGGAGAAAAAAAACATAAGCGGAAACTAAAGAACTGCTAAAATCCCTGAGCTTTACACGTGTCAAGTATTGTGCATTTAGTAAAAATTGTAATGAAATACTATGTGAGTAAATGTGTGATTGTTGACCAGTAAGCTTGTATAAGGTCAAAATGTTTTTGTAATTGCCTATATTTTTATACAAAGTATATTTTGCTTTATACTTTTTTGTTTGGTGTGTAATCTAAACATTTAGATAGATGTTTGAAAACATGAAGGCGGCAAAGACCTGTAGGACCGATGTTACATGAATGTGCAAGAGTGAGTGGTTACATTGTTGTGTATGTTTTATTGTTTTATGTACTGTGGAAAAGTCAAATTTCCAAACAATCATCAAATAAATGACAATTTCAATACTTACAACTCTTTTATTTTGTTGTGTTATAGCGGTCAGTATCTGTTTATTATATTACCTGTAAGTCTTAACATGATCACAGACCTAAAACTTCAATTAGCAGAAATGTTTCTTGTCATTTGATCAGACAGCTTCTTGAGGTCTCACCCCGAGATGCTTTTTAAACATTTTTGTTCCCATCTATTTTTTTCACGTGGTCCAAGACATCTCAAATTTCTTTGTATAAAAATGTTTTAAAAATGGATATTTTGGCACAAATATTTTCCCCCACACTAATTTCAAATCAAATGTCTTTTAAAAAGAGAAAACACTTCAGCCAAGTGACCCCAAAGCTTTTAACAGTATAGTGTACATGTAGTTTTAACCCATTTTAATTATATAGTGAAACTTGCGCATAGATTATTTTACTTTAAATCAAGATCACTTTAATTCCTTAATTCTAAATGTGTGAACTAGAACTAATACATGTTTTAAGCTATTGTAAATCACTGTAAAAAGAGATAAATAAGCATCCTAAGAAAACCGAATCCCATGGGTCACATCAAATGTGCTGCAAGTACTGCGTGGAATTTCAGTGGGTTCACACAAGGTGTGGGAGCGTGAGATTAAATGAACTGTGTGAAACCCTTAGTGTAACATTCCAGTACTGTATATATTATATGGTTTCCTCTCACCACCAGATGAATTCAACAAGAGCAGAAAAAGGCCAGTGTTGCCATGGTTTCGGAAGAGAAAGAGAGATGGGGAGGGGAGGAGGAGGCGAGGCCAAGACTTCCCTCCAACTATAAACAAATGACGTTACTCGTTCAAACTCTATTAACTTCACCCACCGAGCCAAAACAACAGCAGCTGGATAAAATGTTTTATACTATAAGCAGAAACGTTTCATAAAATTTGTTTTCTTATTGTCAACTTAGTCGACAAAACATTTCTGCAAACATCTAACAGTTAAATACTGCTTCTATCAATTGCAAACAGTGTGATATGATATTTCCACAGTGTGCTTAACAGACACTTCAATGCTAAATAAAGAGATTTATTAACTGCTGCATGCTTCACATGCTCGGTGTAGGTGTTAGATAGCACAAGCATGCCAGCGACAACAACAGCTCTATGCATTTCACAACAAACACAAACACAGGGTTTTTATACGTCCACCTACAACATATATATAACACTGTGACGGCCCGGCGCACCGAAACAAAAACAATATATCCTACACGACAGGGACATCCATTTGAAATTAAAACTGAAGTATAGGAATAAATGCCATTCACAGGGTGAGAGAGTGTGGAAATGGATATAGGCGAAGTTATACATTAAAAATATTTTTTAATATATTTATTCTTCTTCTTGCACAGTCAACGTTTCCTTTGCTTATCGGATTTTCATTTCCCTATTGGTTCTATATTCAAATAACTGTGTTACCGTGAAATCTGAAAAACTTTTTGGGACGCCTCTTAGAAAGGCAATGCAAGAACGAATACAACCAGACAACATTTGAAGCTTAAACATGCATAGAATTAATCAAATTAATTCAAGAAAGTGGAAAAAAACTTTTTTGGGAAGGTGGAAACCCTTGACATTGGAATGACCAAATTTGTGTGTCTTCTGTGTGAGATTCGAAATGTGCAAACAGGAAAATATTGCCATCGTTATTTTTGAATACATGGCGGCCCCTAGTGGTCATAACGTGCTTGGGGAAGGATGTTTCTCTGTTAATCTCATTGTTATTGTTAAAGGACATGGAAGAAGTAAAAGCTCTCATGTCACAAAAGATTCACGCGAAAATCACAAACAAACATTTCAAAAAGATTTGTTTAGAGATATTTCTACAGAGAGGTCCAAGGCAGATTCATAATAATTTATTTATGTAAACTGAAATCATTCACAAAAACATTATCAAGATATCAAACCCTAATATTCGAATATAGAAATGATTATAAGTGCAAAGGGTTTATTTCCAGAGAATCTTTTGTTTTTGTTGTAATCGAAATGTTGCGACAGAATCCGGTGGTGCGCATTAAATGGTCGCCTGTACCACGTGACGTCATTCAATGTTTGTAAACACGCGTCAAGCACATGTGATCCCGAAGTGTTTGGGAACGTGTGGCACCTTATACCCTATCACGCGCTGGGGGAGTGTTCGGGGGCGGGGCTTAGTATCGCGCTCTGGAAAATGCGATAGGGATCTGGTAATGATGCGTCTCAAGAATGGAAAGAGTAGAGAGCTGAGGTTGGACCGAAAGAAACAAAAGTCCAGCGAAATGTGGAAAACAGCCCATCTGATGTCTAATGCCTGGATGTACACATGTAAGTAAAATCATTTATACTTTTCAAGAGAGAGATCATTAGTTTGTTTGTAAAACTTATCAAATGTACGTCACGATAGGGAAACGTCTCATTGCCTTAAATGTTTATCCGAAACAGTTTGTAAAGAAGATCCCACGTAGTTACACGTTACTTGCTACTTTAAATGCGATAGTAATCTGACGATTATTTCAACAGACCTGCGTTAAGATATGTTACTGCGTCATGGCTATTGCGACAAGAGGAAGATCCATTCGGGAATTTCAGATGCGTAAGAGATTCCTTGACCGCTCCCTTTGGTCATACTGACGCGATCTAACAAGACGCGATCTAATCAAAAGTCGATGGAAACTAGCTCAACTAAACGCTCGCGTCGCGTTAAGAAAAGCGGCTTGTAAAGGATGCTGCTCGAGAGATGTGATGCGCACGTCAATACCGAGGCATGATGCGCACTTCATGCCATCACGTCTAAACCTTTACAAATCTATTTATTTAAATTCAAAAGTTTATTGGTAACAATCTCTTCGATAATTACTAAAACTGATTTATTGGAACATAATTTAAAGGGTTTTGTCAAAGATTTATGATAACAGTCTAAAATTTAACATAATCTTTAATTGTCTGTAGGTATAGCCTACTGGAGTTTGTTCAAGCAATAAGTGCACCGTCGTCATAAAATACTTTTTCGCATACGGATCGCAACAACAAGGCGTTAAAGTCTCTGATAAACTTGGAATTTTCTAGTGCGCACTTGACCAGACGAGGTAAACAAATCATTAGCGCAGTGCCGTCTAATCTCTCTAGGGGGCGCATCAGAGCGCATTGCGTATTACAGCATTTACAATCTGCGACGTCGTTTTCATTATTTCTTTGTGCGTATTAGAATTGTTTAACATAGAAAAGTGGACATTTATTCGGGCTAGAGAGTTCTGCTGGTTCCCTGAACACCAAAGTAAGGTTATATTAGGTATCTGGCATTATTCTTGTTAGAGACAGATCTGTTTTCTGATCATTCTAGTAACAACAATACAATTAGTGAAAATTAAGTAAAAAAAATACTTCAGAAATATTGAGAACATTGATTTAAGGACAACGGTTGAACCAAAATGATATGCAAAAAAATATTTTTAAATACTTCCTTTCCTTTAAATAACTACAATTGTAGAAGATTTATATACGTTTATATAAGTGTGTGCCCTGATTTTTTTTATGACTTATCGAATGTTTTAGACCAAGGATTAGATTTTATCGCTTTTATCACGTATATTAATACTTTATTTCTAAAAAATACTTTTTGTTTAATAACAGATAATATAGGTGCTATTACTTTAGTGTCTGTTTATCCTTATTATATATTGCATTTCTGAACTAATGAAATCTGTTATCTATACTGTATTAACGTCTGTCTTTGGCTATCCCATATACAGTAAATTAAAAAAGTCTCAACAAAGATGCCTTTCCCTTTAAGAGTCTGATAAGCATTACACAAGCGGTCAGGTGCACAGGGGGCTAGAAACCAAGAATAAACCAATCTGCCTGAGCAAAAAAGAAACTTGTAAACAAATACCCTCCCTCTCCTATTCTCACCCGTCCTTTTCTAATGTAATAAATCTATTGACTCACTTCTCTGTGGAAGTTAAAATATGATAAACAAATGTAATATCTGCCTTTTTTCTCGATTCTTTTTTCAGTGTCATCTACTTTTACACGATACTACTTGGATACATGGTGGTCTGCGTGTCGAGTGCCGCTTCTGGACGCTGACTTCATTTGATGCCATAGAGTTTTCCATGTCATCTAGCACCATTTGAAATCAGTGTTCTTGGGGTGGTCTATGACGTCATAACAAGAAATCCAAATGCGTCAGACTTGACATTCTAAATAAACACTTGTGGTGTGTCTATGTGTTTAATTATTTGTTTTGAAACAAAAGTGAATTAAAATATTTTAATCAAAGCATTTTCTCTTATTTACCACCTTTTCGAATGTCAATTTGTGTTACATTTTCATGACATTAAAAGGTTTTCTATAATGAACATGAACTTCGGTGTCACATATACAGACTTAAATGTAAACTTATTGAAAGTGACTTTTTTTTACTACTCATTTATTCACTACTTGACAGACATGAAACACCAGTAGCTTGCTGACAAGAAAACACCACTACAAATTGCAATAGTTTCCATTACAAATACCATTATGAACAAGCTGTTTACTGTAGCGATTTTAGCTGCATGTTAAAATAAGGATGAGTTTAACTCACCAAATGATTCTCCACCAGATCTATCAAGATCAAACATATATGAAATGAGTTATTTATAACATCAATTTCAGTCAAGGAATTAGTTTAGCTCAAAGGCAAATATGTATAATAATCGTCATTATACATACATATTTACAATTCTGATTAGCAGTATAGTGATACAAATCCCATATGTATTAGTCCAGCAAATACATCAATGATTTTATACACTAACGTTATCTCATGACTATAAGTAACGTGACTTTACCAAACAGAATTAAGAGCAGAGGTAGCATAGATCGAAACACAGTTTAAGTGACCAAGTTTGTGAGCGTGAACAAAGAGAACCCATCACAAATGCCTTTATGGGTTTTTATTAAACTCTACTCTACATGGTAAACAAAAATGAGAACAAACAAAAACATAAAACACAATTGCGCTAGGAAGCGCAGAGAATGAGAGAGAGAGAGAGAGAGAGAGAGAGCACAGCAACGATTTCTGAACATCATTAAAATCATCTTTAACAAAGAGGCACAGACTTAACGCAGCTATTCTATAGAAACGGAATACTTGCAAAGCTCTGTGCTGGATGTACTCGTATGCGCTTGGAGTGATGGAAATGTTCAGATGATTTCAGAATGCGGTCCTGCTGAAAGTTGCGGGCCTCGTTGAAAGTTGCGGGCCTCTGGAAGTTGCGTCCTTGTTGAAAGTTGCGGGCCTCGGCCCTCATGACCGGCCGCATGGCTCGTCGAGGTGTGCGTGGCAGCAGAGTCCATTGTTCCTTCTCCAGTTAGGGAAGAATTACCTCACCCCCCCGGAAGGGGGAGGTGAGAGGCAAGGTCCAACGATTCAGGAAGAGCCAAGGAGAAGACCCAAGGAGAAGAGCCAAGGAGAAAAGGAGAAGAAACTGTGTCCTGGTCGACATTTAACTTCATGAAGGGCATGCCCTCAGAGTTTGAGTCGGCCAATCAAAATTGAGTGGGGAAAGAGATTCGTTGTTCACTCAACAGCTAATTTCCATCTTATGACCTGTAGGTAACTTTACAAGATACAAATCCAAATTATAACATAATGATTGTAATGTGTTCTATGGTCACACAATATGTATCAACAATGAGGAATTGTAAAGAGAAACATTTGGATATCAAAAATGGACAGGTTTGAAGCGTATCAAGTTATGATTCTTTCGGATGTATTAATACAAACCACGCCTGAATTAAAGTTGAATATCTAAGAGTTACAGACTATTTAAGATGGCATGATTGCCAACATATAACCAGACATTTAGTTACATTTATACAAAAAGGACAGTTTAAGCACATATGTTCCTATTGTCAGAGAAGTTTCTCTGGTTAGCCTCAGATGTTGCCTTAGAGATGATACAGATAATCATCACCAAGGCTTTGAAGCTAAGGAGTCGTAAATGTCCTACAGAGGAACCAAATGGTTATCACACTATCGGTGCGAGTTCAAAATGCAAAACCAGACCCTATGGAGCCAGGTTTGCTTTGTTCTTTGAACATGTTATCTTGAGACCGACACAAAAGGGAATGAGAGGTTGAATGGCTTTTCTCACACTGATCCAGTCACTACATTACTAATAAAACAATTACAATTAGTTAAAAACACTTCATGCTAGTAGGATTAAATGATGTTTACCAACAGAACCAAAGACATCATCATCAGAGACCAGTAATAAACAGATCATGACAGCTTCACCTGTTCCCTTCAGTTTGACAGACGTGTGGAGTTGCACACATCAACCTTCTTTAATAAAACAGAGGTCAACAAGGAGGTGTGCAGTATACATAATATAATTAAAAGTATATAGAATATCACCCAAATATGTGTTTAGGACTCCAACAGGCTCTCCTGATATATAACAATTATTACGTGGAAAGGACCAACATATCCATCGATTTATCCCTAATGTAAATGACGAGATTCATATTTAAAGCGATGAAACAAGTCACTCAGATATGACGCCATTAAACTACGTAAGAATTCAACATTCCAACGACTCGCCACGAGATGGCGCTGTCGGATTTCACACATCTCAAGGCCGCATTCAGGTTCGCGTTGCCAGACTCGGCGTTTTCCGCATAATTGAAATGTATCATTATAATCTAATATATCTACTCCCTCTGTAGATAAGGGAGACATTTAAAACAGTTCTGCTATGGCCGACAGCACCGCATATTTCAGATGTTTCTTTTATTTCTCACATCTGATTCGGATTATAACGTTAGAGGAACGGGACTGAGTGTGAGATACGAAATTTTGGAAAGGGGCCCCGGGACCAGAATTAGGAACGACAGCTCGAGAGAGATCATGAGGGAACACTACAAATAAACGTGATTAAAAGTTTCTTTAAAGTGATGAGATACATTTTCTTTAGGCCAAAGAGCAGTTTTTCAATGTTGTTTTTCTTCACTTGTGGAATTTAAAGACTATCGATTTGTGCCCCCCAAATAAACTCAATTGAAGCAAAAACAGATTCAGTTATACAATGCAGGAACATTAATTATGTTTGTTGGTGGTCTTTTTGTTTGTTTAAACTTCTATATTAAATTTCTCATAAAATTTTATAAAAAATGTTATAAAATCTGTGGCCACCCGGATCCATCTTTGGGCCCCCCAGTTTGAGAACCACTGCATAAAGGACCCCTCTTGCCTAGGAAGAGAGACATGGTTATAACTTTGACCTTATGGTCCGTTTCCCAACACTTTGAAGTGCTGGTGTCAGTTTTCCGTGTTAAGATATGTTGCATTGGTTATATCTATATATATATATGTGTGTGTGTGAAAGCGGATGTACACTGCTGACAGCAGATTGACGGACAGTAAATGATTTAAGAGATGCAATTCTGAGAAACTGTCACTTGATGGAAAATATACCATTTTTGCTCATTTTAAATGTCAACAAGTGTGTATGCACATTACTCCACTAAATCAGTAATAGTTCATCTTCCCCTTTAAAGAGTTTTTATTTAAGGATAAATGTGCGGGGTTCAAGAAATGTGCCAAACTTACCAAACTTTTCTTCAGGGACGACAGACTTAATCTTTCTGGGGTACCTCCGATACCTACATTCCAATCGAGCGTTCAACCATGCGGTTCTAAACATGTTTTCTAAATGTGACCAGATGACTCTGTTAAATCTTAAATTAAACAGTGACCCATCAGCCCACACCCCAGACCCAAACGCACAAAAGGGTGAGATATGCTCCCTCGGTCAATCGTTTCCATTAAAAATCATCAAGAGCCCACCCTGTAAAACATAAAACATCCGCATGACTGCTTTACCCCAAAATGACCTACAAAACAAATAACGTAATTTGGCTTGGGCTCATTCAGTGCTCAAAGGGCTCTCCTTATTTCCTATGTCCGCCGTCCCCTCCCTGACCGGCTGTGAATATAAATGATGTTTTCCAAGACCTTTGTGTAAATGAGAATGCTTACCCAAGCGGATAGCCAAATAATCCAGTTTACGAGAAACCCCAAACCACAGAAACAAATGAAAAAGAGTCAAACTGAGGGAGGTTGTCATGAATGAGAACAGCCCTGTTGTGCGTGAGCAGGAAAACCATTGAAATGAATTACGCAGTATTGCTGTGAATCACATGGAATCCCTCGCAAATGACTTTATTTAATTTGTGAGGGCACATTGTCCTGCTTACAGTCTGAAGACAGGCATCATTGTTATCATTGCTAAAAATAGGAAAGGGGATTTTTAACAAAGCCCTGACATTGAGAGTAGAGATGTATGTGTTTAAAGAGTAGGTAACATGTTTTTTTAGGCCCTACTTTGGGTAATGGAGTGTCCAACAACAAGTTTATCTACATACAATGTGTAAAAACACTTTAATCTCGTAGTTATATGCAGTTATTCGTACCCTACTTCTTGACTGACTCTCAAATGATGACGCACCAAGATTATCAAAGCAATCATCGGTGAAATGACTCGCACACAGTACAACCCTGGGACTATACTCCTTCGGTATTCTTTGAAAAATGAATTGTAACCATTTTTCCATCAGACATTTACATTTAGTCATTTAGCAGACGCAGCAAGAAGACGTTCTTGATTAGGTAGCTGAAATAAGACGGACTTAGTTTCACAACGGAGAACACAGAGTCTAGACCAGTGTTGGGTGTAACTAGTTACTAAGTAATTAGTTACTGTAATTTAATTACTTTTCCCTTGAAAAAGTAAAGTAAGGGATTACTCATATGTTTTCTGTAATTTAATTACAGTTACTTTTGATGTAATTAAACTAAATACTTTGTGAAATATACGCGTTTGCAATAGTGTGACTGACGTCAAAATTCAAAGTCTTACATTAAAATCTGTGCTTTAATGTATAATTCTCACATTTGTATACTTTGGTCAGTTAATAATATTATTTATTTGAATGAATTAAATAAGTCGTTTCATGTCTATCCCTGAATCACCTAACTAATCAAGGTTGATGTAGGATATAGAAAGTAATTAGTAACGAGTAACTAAGTACTTTTTGGACAGAGTAATTTGGACAGTAATCTAATTACACTATTGAATATGTAATGAGTAACTAGTAATTCATTTCTTTTTCAGAGTAACTTACGCAACACTGCTCTAGACATGATACACACGCATCACGAACGTGCGACAGTGTTTTCCCGGCAGTCTCAGCAACACGTTTATGTATAGTGACGTAGATATGCGTCCACGACTCGTTTGTGTGATTCAGAGTCGACTCCCACTTTTACAAGCAAATAACTTCGTTATTTATTCACCTTACGACTAACAACTTGGCAGACAGCTTACTTTCAAACACGGCAACATAACAGACTGCATGAAACGTCATTTTCATGATGTCATGTTACGTACGCTTTAACAACTGTTGCCAGTCAGACAAAGAATGGGTTTACATTAAAAGAGTACATTAAATGTATAAAATACATAGGGTGTCCTGTATCTTGAATAAAAATGGCATAGGCAACATGTAATGTACTGTACAGCTTAAATGCATCGTAACCAACTTCATATAAATTGTCTGCGGAGTGCTTAGATGTGAATCCAAAGTGAAGCTAGTAAGTACCCACCCTAGCAACCACAAAGCATGCTTAAAACTACTCAGAACCCCTTAGCAACCGGCTGACAAGCACAGACAAGCACTGCTCACATATTCTTCTTTAGCAGTGATTTGTTTACCATTGTTTTGTTAGTAGTATCTTTCATTTGCTCTGCGGTGATTGTGGAGAAGTTGTTGTAATTCATTACTTGGCTTGAATAGCCACAACTTCCTCTGTCATTGCCCCGGTAACCACTCCGCCCGATCACGTCAATGGGCAGCGGCGCTTTCAGAACGGATAGACGTCATGTTACAACACATATCAAATGTTTGCTCACTCTGGCTTATTCACCATATGGTCAAATATAAAGTGAACGTGACACCGTGAGAGGACGACAGCTATGGTGCAATGTTACTATCTCATTTTGCAATGTGTCTCTGAAATAGCACTTCAATATGAAACACTGATTACCAAAAGGGGAATAGGATAAGTGTCAAAGGTCACATAACCAAACTGAACCAAACAGTTCTCATTAGATCCGCTTCTTTCATGTATGGTTTTTCATCCTATTTTAATATTCAAATTTCAGAGAAGGAATAAGTTCATCATTTATTTGGGAGACATTTTGAATAAAACATCTGCATGTGTAATGAAATGCACATGTTAGTCACGACGGAAAGAACACACCCAAGCACTATAAAACGTAAAAAACAAACTTTAATCAAATATACAAAAATACAATCTGTGCGTATATGCATGACTGGGATACATTGTAAAACTGAGAAAATACCATAGTTTTTTTAATAAATAAAGTACAACATTAAGAATATAAATATTTGCAGCTAGGAGGTTAATACTGTATAAAAAAGTGCACACTAGACCAGAGGAACGGTCCGGTTGTTTGCCCTGTAGTAGAAAAAACACACTTAGAAGAATCAAACAACTCTTTGATAGTGATACAAATAACAAGAAGATAGAAAAAAATCATTATGGAAGATGTGCAACTACGCCAGAACATATGAGTCAAAGATGAAATCCTGTGATGACTTTGAACTGATATACCTTGGCTTTTGAAATGGTAATAATTCTTCTTCTTTTCTCCACTGTCCTTCACCGGTATTGTATGAACTATGCAGCATAGTGAAAATGAGGTGATGAAAATATTACAATACATTTTATTGTTAATATTCAAACGCAATCCGTGTTGCGCAAGTTATTCTTCTCATTTTGTAAGCAGAGCCACACCACACCTTGCTTTTTTAATCCCATTGAGCTCACATGTGTCCAGACGTACTGTAGTATGCTTTTACAAGACACACAAGCAGCAATCAGCCACGTCTGTGGTTGTTTTCATCAAATAGAAAGCTGCTTCGCATGCAAGGAATTTGCAAGGGTGTGTATTTAAAGTGTAAAAGTTTTGGATAGGATTTACATATCATAACATGCAATTCTTCTAACAAAGAGTCAAATAAAGCGGCCCTGCCAAAAATCTCTGTAAGCCTTAAAAGACATGGAAATGTTTTTTCTTACTCTGACGAAGTATGCAGTTGAAACCGATTAATGATTAATCTTTAAAACCAAATGCAGCAAAGCACAGAAAGCAAACGAAAAGGAAGCTTGATGATTGATAACGGCCAGTTCATATCAAGGACAACCACTTAAAAATCTTACATCTTCAAAATGGCTTTTCTTTGAAGGGATAGGTCACCCCAAAAATAACAATTCTGACGTTATTTACTTATACTCAAGTTGTTCCGAAACGCCTTTAAAATCTTTGTTCTGTTGAACACAAAAGAAGATATTTGAAAGAATGTGTGAAACTAAACAGTGTCAAACTACCATAAGTAGTTTTTCTTCTAATATGGAAGTCTATAGTGCCCCAGATCTGTTTGGATATGAACATTCTTTCAAATATTCTTCTTTGTGTTCAACAGAACAACACACTTAACAGAGGTTGGGAACAACTTGAGTGAGTAAACGATGACAAAATCATTTGTTTATTTGAACAGTCCCTCGAAGAAACGTCAACTCAGAAGTTTTTATTACCAGCTGATATCAAGCCATTTAAATATAAAGTATAATAAAAATTGAAAGTTTGCTTGGAATAAAACAAATGGTACCGTCTGTTGGTGTGGACACCTACAAAGGTATCAGTAGTTGTTGTTCTTAGTGTGAACGGGCCTTAAATCAGCAAATAAAAGCCTACCTGACCATTAAATATAACAGAAGGCGATGAGTCTATAAGTGCATTTCTAAAGCAAGATTAATCTAAAAATGATTTTGAAGCCAGTTTACAGAATAAGTAGTGAGCTTACCCTCTTTGTTTATGAAAACGATAAAACACCACAATCACTAAAGGGAGAAGAGACATTGTTTAACAAAAACTACTCATGGTGTGTGTATTCATCTTTTTTAATCCAAAATCAATACTTACTCAGAATAATGACAAACACAGTAGAAAACAGAATCCCCGCCACTATGACAGCAACTAGAAGAAGAGTTTTACAGTGAGTTTTTAAAGAAATGGAATTTCATCTTTGTTGCAACAGGTTGGGAATCATAGTTTTACGCTTTACTGCAACCGGCTCTACGCTCCAATGTGGAAGATTGCTGTTATTGGAAGAACCAAGAAGGGCCAACTATTAAAGGGACAGTTCACCCGAAAATAAACTTCGACATCATTTACTCACCCTTAAGTTGTGTACATTTTTTCGTTCTGATGAGCACAAAAGAAGATATTTGGAAGAATGCTTGGAACCAAACAGTTCTTGGCCACCATTGACTCCCATTGTAGGAACATTTACAATGGTAGTCAAAATTGGCCCAGAACTGTTTTCTCTCCTACATTTTTCAAAATTTTTGGGGTGAAGTGTTCCTTTAAAGTGAGCGGTTTTGAAATGCTCAACAGGGCACATGTGGTAATGTTCTTCGGGTTCGCAGGCGACAAAGGAAGTAAACAATCTTGAGCCGTGCGGTGTCCCTCAGTTACACTCATAAAGGCTATGATCTTATTTACTGTAGATGTTCAAAGAAAACTAAACAACAGTGCATAATCCCTGAGGGTGCCGTAGTGAGACATTTTATTCAGAACAGTAGACAGAAAGATGACTTACTTATTGAATAAACAGAGAGGTGTTCCTCTTTTTTTTCTGCAATGAAACAAATGAAATAAGCATTAAACAAATGACAAATAATGTGCTCAAACTCTAAAGCAACATTTGAGAGATGCTGTATTTTCCAGGTTGAAATCCTTACCAATTAAAATTGTGTTGGTTGTGGGTGTGTTAGTGTTTGTGGTAACGCCTGCAGTCGTCTGTTTTGTGGTGGTATCCGCTGCATTTGATTTCGCTGAAAGAATGATTCACGTTTCAACATGTAAATACAATCAGGCTACACCTGCAACACTTCTGAAGTCAGGCCACAGTTTTGTCCAGGCCTTACAAACATAGCAGAACGCTTAGAACGAATTCCATATTTAGCCAAAATTTTCATTATGTTGATTCACATGTTTAACGTGATTCTGCGGATTTTGTCTTTAAAATCACAGCAGGACATGCCAAAAAGTCCTCATATTCTTACTGGGCGACTTTAACTCTGGTATTCCGAACACAAACGCTGAAAAAACATTTACGTTACTTGAAAGAATAAACATTTATGTAAAAAATGAGGCATACCTTGAACGCATTCAGGAATGGGAGACCATTCCCCCTCCGCACACACCGCCGTGTCTGAACCTTTCATTATGTAACCCGGCTCACATTTAAATCTGGCTTCACTTTTATCGGAGTGAGGGGGCTTTCCTTCAATCTGGATGCCAAACTTAACTTCTGGAACTTGACATTCGGTGGCTGAAGAAGAAAACGTAATTAAAGTACGTGAGACATGCAAAGTAGCTGAACTTTTTATGTGCGTGTCTGTAACAAAAACAACATCATAAGCACATTAAAAAGTAATCTAAAACTGTTTAATGTCTACAAAAATGAGTGAAACCACATCAAGACAACCATGAAGACATGTGGCACATATCTGAATTCACAGAATTTCAGTAATGTTAAGCAGTTTCAGGAAGTGTTGACATAAGATGCCAAACACTTAAAAAATTCAGCTTTTGATAAGACCTTGGATTGCTTAGGAACTGGGCGTTATGTTTTGTTTGAAAAAGGCACTTTTCCAGACGTGTATGTTCAATTGCTGTGTTTAACTATTAAACTGACCTATTTTTTAATCAATCTTTATGTGTTTATGCACAACGGGTTAACGGTTTCTTAACAAAAAATGTAATATTATTATTTAAAATACAAAACATCGCATTTGTCCAGGCCTTACAAACATAGCAGAACGCTTAGAACGAATTCCATATTTAGCCAATATTTTCATTATGTTGATTCACATGTTTAACGTGATTCTGCTGATTTTGTCTTTAAAATCACAGCAGGACATCCCAAAAAGTCCTCAGATTCTTACCTGGCGACTGGTATTCCGAACACAAACGCTGAAAAAACATTTACGTTACTTGAAAGAATAAACATTTATGTAAAAAATGAGGCATACCTTGAACGCATTCAGGAATGGGAGACCATTCCCCCTCCGCACACACCGCCGTGTCTGAACCTTTCATTATGTAACCCGGCTCACATTTAAATCTAGCTTCACTTTTGTCGGAGTGAGGGGGCTTTCCTTCAATCTGGATGCCAAACTTAACTTCTGGAACTTGACATTCGGTGGCTGAAGAAGAAAACGTAATTAAAGTACAGGAGACATGCAAAGTAGCTGAACTTTTTTATGTGCGTGTCTGTAACAAAAACAACATCATAAGCACATTAAAAAGTAATCTAAAACTGTTTAATGTCTACAAAAAAAAGACAACCAGGAAGACATTTGGCACATATCTGAATCCACAGAATTTCAGTAATGTTAAGCAGTTTCAGGAAGTGTTGACATAAGATGCCAAACACTTAAAAAATTCAGCTTTTGATAAGACCTTGGATTGCTTAGGAACTGGGCGTTATGTTATGTTTGAAAAAGGCACTTTTCCAGACGTGTATGTTCAATTGCTGTGTTTAACTATTAAACTGACCTATTTTTTAATCAATCTTTATACGTTTATGCACAACGGGTTAACGGTTTCTTAACAAAAAATGTAACATTATTATTTAAAATACAAAACATCGCATTTGTCCAGGCCTTACAAACATAGCAGAACGCTTAGAACGAATTCCATATTTAGCCAAAATTTTCATTATCTGTAACTTTAGCTTCTTTATTGCTGTACTTTGCTGTAGTTTTTGCCGCAGGTTTGCCAGTAATTTACCGTAGATTATATTACTACTTCATATACTTTCCAATATCACTGTTTTCAATTACTTTCAAAATGAAAACATTTTGACTTTTGAGATTCAAAATGAGCACAGCAACACTATATAAATATAGATTCTTCCTAAGCATTCTTGTTTCCTGTAAAAATATTAACAATTTAAAATTAGGATAAATTTACATAACAAGAAAAGGGAACTAAGATATTTAGTCTTGTTTTATGAAAGAAAAATATATAAACTAAGTAAGTTTATGCTTAGAACAAAATTGTACATTAAATCTACAGTAAGTTACTTGCAAACCTGCTGCGAAATTACAGCAAAGTTTTACATTGTGCGTCAAACATAAAATTGCAGGTTACTTATCTTAACTCGTACATATGTTTAAGTCAAATGATGTAAATGTACACTACCTGCATTATTGTTTATAAGTTATTACTATTATTTGGGGTAAGTTAATGAGACAGGCTTTCATGAACTCCAGCTTAAATACAGTTAAAAACAACAACAAAAATCTACATGTAAATACTGTAAAAATACTGTTTAGCATAATATTAACTATAGAACAAAATAAAAAAAGTTCTGTATCAGCAATTGTTTTTGAAAATCCTTCTAATGTATATTTATTTGGTTTATTTAAAATATATATAATACATATGGCAAAATTTACATACATCCATCCATACATATGCGTGTGCGTGTAAGTGTGTGCGTTTTTATTTTTTAATTGTTTGTTTATTTATTTATTTAATTTGTTTAATTTTTTTATTTTAGTTAATTTATTTAATTTATTTAATTTATTTAATTTATTTAATTTATTTAATTTATTTAATTAATTTTATTTATTTAATTAATTTAATTTATTTAATTTATTTAATTTATTTAATTTATTTAATTTATTTAATCTTCTAACATTCATTTTTCATTTATACATAATAAATATGCAAGGTTTTATTTAAACACATTATTTACACTAAGTTTATACATAGTATTTATTTATACACAGTTTAATATTTAAAATTACTATAATTATATAATTTTGCTATTTTTTTGTTCTGCCTTTATATTCTTCCACTACTTGCACAAGCAGCTGTGCTCTTTATCAGCTCTCTCTCAGCTCTGCTGACAGTTGATAAATATTCTCACTCTCCCTTGTTGTACCACAGTTTGATACATCACTTCCCCCACACACAAGCTGATCATCCACCAGATGCCCGTCACCGCCAGAACTATACGCCCTATGAAAAATGAGCTTCACATGTACAGGATGGCATGTGGAATACAGACGGGAAGCTTAGAGTACCAGAGAATAAACAACAAACACAGTTCCAAATAAAAGCCATTGATCACAAAAGACCGGATTGACCTGCTGAACGAGAAGGCGGATTCCTGCTAGAAGTTTAATTTAAAGATTACAAACGATCAGATTAATAAGAAAGCAAATAAAACAGCAATATTGTGAAGTGTTTGAAATAACCTCCTGTCCCGAGACGCCCTGTTAGCTTGTAAATGACATGACAAATAAATGAGCGGAAATGAGTGGGTGAATTCAGACACGGATGTAAATATTGTCGGGCAGAGAGGGTTGTCGAGACATATCATCACATACAGTACACTAGAGTTTACACGCGTTTGTTAAAATACATATTGAATCAAAAGGTGTACATTCATACAGTTGTTTTTATATCCTATCCTAACTGCTTTTCAACATGAAGAACAATTTGAGAGTAAAAATAGGCGAACCATGGGACAAGCTTTATTATTTTTCTCGACTCCCACGCTTCGAGTCCAGCTCCGAGCGGATTTGGTTAATATGGTGTCATGACACAGATGGGAGTGAGAGTATCTTCTGAAGATTAAACTTAACTCCCTGCTTTTAGGTGCTTTTGCAAAAGCCCATAAATCAAAGACGATAGATGAGAAATCTATAAGATTAAATGGAGGGCAAATGGAAACTCCTGCATCTAAGATATTTCTCCTATATCTGTGTCTATGTCATTAGAGTTTCATAAGAGATCCCAACAATGTGTCAAAATGAGCTCAGATTTGTCAAGTCCGCAATCGAAAGTCAATACGACTGAAGATCTCAGCATGAACTCAGACATTTCTAAAAACAATCAACTCAGATCCAGATTATTTTACCTCTACAATCTACCTTCATTTTACACAATAGTCTTAATAATCACAAAACCCAAATACGAATCCGAGAAACAACCTCTTACCTTTGCATGTTGGTGGTGGTGAATTGTAGATCCCATCCTCATTGCATGTGATGAACTTGTTTCCATGAAGTGCATAGCTGGCATCACAGGAATATTCAATGATATCGTCCACGACTATTTCTTTTTTTGCCAACTGCGTTTCTATTTTGCCATGTGCAATTTCATCAGGGTTTAGGCAAGTCGTTACTACAAAGAAACATGAGGACACAAAAGTAAAGTGGCCGGATACAACTGGCATCACTGGGAATTTAATATCAGTTCTGTTCTTGTGATATGTCACAGATCCAGTGTATGAAATTTAGCGGCATCTAGTGGTGAGGTTGCAAATTACAACCAATGGCCTACTCCACTCATCCCAAAATGTTCTTACGAAACACAAGAATTTTTTGGTTTATAGGGTTAATCTGTATAATAACATGAACGCTTCATCATGTAAGGTCTTTATACACATCTGAAGATAAAGTTATGTGTATTTTATTGCATTTCTGTCATTAGATCCTCCAAAAAATGACATGCTGGACCTTTAAAGCACTGAATATTCAATCCAAAACAACCACTCACGTGAACACTTAGATCTTCCACTCCAGCCCCTTACAAGACACTGTCTGTGGCTCAACCCTTCCAGATAGTATCTGCACAAACCCGAAAAAAATAAACCGTGACCGTTCGCCCCATTAGACTGGAAAATGCAGACCACAGAAGATCTTACCCTCTCTCACATACGGGTCTCATATAATCACCAAACAACGTTCCAGCTGTCAAGATGTAGGTCATATGTGGTGAAGGCTTGGGTAGTCCACAGTCTATCTCTGTGACAGAACAAACACACACACTTAAAGGAAAACTTCACCTTAAAAGTTATTTTTTTAAATTATTTATAATTCGACTTACTCTGTTCTGCAGAACACAAACTTTGATATTTTGAAACAAGCCACTGGAGAACACTGGACCCCATCGAATTGTATGGAAACCAATGCGACATTTCTCAAAATATCTTCTTTTGTGTTCCACATACCGGTTTAGAACCACAGTAAAGAATTAAAAACTGAATTACTTTTGCATTTTAATTCCACAGCGCTCCACTCCCTGTCACGGCAGAAGATTGAAGTCGACCCAGACTCTCTCTGATATCCATTGGGACACTCAAGAAAAGCTTCAGAATTGTCTGGAAAGTTGTTTTGCAGTATGGATCTCTCAGACAGCAGAACACTGTTGTTCAGTTGAGGTAATTTACAATCCCCTAAACATAGACATAAAATAATTATGCATTAAGCGACAGTAATATTACTTTTAAAAATACAATTGAGATCATGAAGGGATGGAAAAAGCACCGCTTAAATGTGTTTCCTTATTTATTAGGAAAGCTGGACCTAAAAGATTGGAAAAGTTGGACCTAATAGATAGGAAAGCTGGCAACAGGTGAGCACACATGGTATCTCCTTTAAAACAGTTTCCGTAGTTCAGATAGATAAAGTCATCCCTTATGAAAACTATAGTAACCATGATTTTTTTTGTTTATTTTAGTAAAAGCACAGAAGCCACCAATTTACTATGGTCTTCTATGAAAAAAACCTTGATTAAACAATCCAGAAGGAATATTGAGAATATAAAAGTATATTTTAAGAATAAGACTTATTGTCCTTCTGAAACCTTGTATCTCCATATTTGTGAATTTCGCTTTTTTGCATAAATCTGTTATCAGTCACCCTTTCTGTGCAACAGTGGGTTTTGCAAATATCTAAGCAATGAAAAGTATTAAAAACTGCTTATCAACATCTTCAACAGAGTATTTAACCCTTTAAAAGTAGGCTACAGTGTTTTTTGGACATCTGAGGTTTTGGAAGGACGTGATATGCTTATTGGCACGGTCGAGGTGAGGAAGGGCCCAATTGCAGGGCAGTTTTACAAAACACTTTTACAAAGTTCAACTGGAAACACACGATGGGGAAAACAAGATAACAGAACAAAAAAAAACAGGACACAAAAGTAAAGAAGGTACGAGAAGTCCAAAATACAGCTGGGAAATGGGAACAAGGTAAACAGGCAACGGCGTCATCCACAAGGCGAGACGAGGAATGCGAACAAGGTACAGATTACGTTCCACCGAGACGGGACAAAGCTCGCTAAAATAAGATATTTGGAAACTCTAACCAGGAAATATTGAACAAGGCTGGTGACGAGCAGGTGACGAGGAATAAACACTAAGGGGAACTAGCGGGAAGATGACACGGGACAGGTGCGAGGGATGAACACGAATGGGGCGCGTAACGGAGAACAAGGGGGCGCGGCTAAAAGACGCAACACCGGAGAGAGAGCCTGGCATTACAAAACCAAAACAATGCCATGCCCTTTCTCCACATAAAACACATTGGTACGTCATGATCCTCCCACAACACCTGAAAATCATGACAAGAAGAGGAAGGATCATGACACTTACGCGTATCATCAAACTTGTCATGTCATTAATTTCTTGCATGATGGCTTTACCACCATGAATGTTAACCATAGCAACCATCGTTTTTTGGTTTAATTTCTAGCAGAACCACAGAAACCACAAATTAACTATGGTCTCACCACCACATTAGTTGTAGTAAAACTATACAAAAGATACACAACGTGGTTACTTTAATTTACTACAATGAACCCATGGTTCGTAATGTTTGTTCAGTTGATAAAGATATAAGAATATGAAATAGTAAACGGTGATTCTGACTTGTGGTGTCTATGATTACATCTAAGAAACACGCAAACACATTGCTCAGGCTTTTTCATTTCCTTTTAGTTTTATTTGGATTTAAAGCAGAATTATGTAAGTGTAAGTCTTACCTTTTCCCATAGAGACGAGCGCAAAGTGCAACAGAACCAGCAGCCAAACCTTCGCGTTTGCCATTGTCGGTTAAAAAGACTACAAAATAGACTCGTTTTAAATATATATCAAGTGGCACAACACCTATAGTACTGAACCCATAACGTGAAAAGGACAATAAATCACCACACAAGCCGAGAGTTTCCCCATATGAACTCAATTTAAACTGTTAAAAGAGCGCAAAGAAATCCGGACCGGACGGCGCACGGCGCAAACTAATGAGTCCTGCTTGACATACACAGACAAGTGGTGTTTCCTCCCAGACTGTGTTTAATAGTCCACACCCACTCCTTTAGCCTCTTGGTTACTATTTTGGAAGGAGCTTCCTGCTGTAATACTAAATATATAAATAAAAGAGCCATAGTTGAAACATGGGTTACTATAGTAAAACCATGGTTTTGCCAATATCAATGCACAAATCATGGTTACTACCATTTTACCACAAAACCTTAAACCCACTTTACTTGTAAGTACTAAGGTATTTAGTCTCCATGGAGACTACACCACCGTAAGTATTAAATATAGCTTAGTGAGTTGAGAAACTGTGTTACAGTAAATACTGCAGTTTGTTATTTAATCAAGTGATGTTCGGGTTGAAAAACACTACAGTATGGTAATTTCACTACATTGTACTATAGTAAATACTAAAGCATACTACAATGTTGTGTTAACTATGGATCAACTGTAGGAAATGCTATAATTGACATTATGTGTACAGTATTCTTTTCATGTGGGTTGTTTATCAATGACATATGTATTTTGAATTTAAAAATAGTTACATTCAAGAATATCTGGATCTTCTTCTATTGTCGATTGTGCCCTGTACAATAATACTGTTGCTATAGGAAACGTTTGATTATCAAAAGGGAAGAAGATATGTTCGGAGGAATCCAGCTTGGTGAGGTTTTGATGACATCGTTTCTTTTCCTTTGCATGGAATGTATGCATGAGTCAGTAAGGGTGTTCCCTAACAAGGGCGTCCCTGCGTGAAGATTTAGCAAGATTGTGTTGGACAACGTAGTCAAGGTTGCAAGCCATTTTTCCTCCTTCAGCCCCTCTTGTTAATGCTGTACAATTGTTAACATCAGCATTATAGGTTAAATATGGAACTTTTTTTATTTGATTTGAACGTCTCCATGGAGACTACATTTTCTATTGCTATAGCCAATTGGTATATGTAACCATGCAACTGTTAAATGTTACACAATAAATGACTCGCTGTAACTTTAGATACTATTTGTATGATTGCTCTTGCAGGATGTGAAATGTTAATGTGACTCTCTTGACATAGCGGGACTTTGTCCTTTGTGTAATAAATTGCTTGTGATGTTGTAAATGGCCTAATACTCTATATGGCTTTGCATATGACTAAATGTGAACGCACCTGGCAAGTTGTGTCTTGGTATTTACATGACACTTCTGTACTTTAAAAAAGAATGGTACTGTAATAATTCCTAAAAACTTTTACAGTACAGTGGTACTTTTAAAACAACTTATCAGAACATTGGGTCATTGAAAACATACATTATTCTTGTGTAGAAGAGGTTGCTTAAGAGCTTCAATCCAACTTAAATTGGTAAAAGTAGAAGGATAACTGTCTTTAAACACAGAGAAGTATTTTTGACGGTTCAGACAACACTGTTAAACTATGCTCTCGGGTCTTATCTAAAAAAAACACACCCACCCATGCTCTTCTGGCCTGAGCAGAATCATATTTCATCAACGTCATTTATATGACTACACAAAAACAGTCAGTTTTTTTATCACAGCATGTCCACAGCAATAAAGATCAAACATAAATGAACATCATAAGAACTATGTGTGGTCCATTATTCCAACCATTTCTATTTTCCACTGTTGGGTATTATGAGGTCACTTAAAGTGACAGTTCAGCCCCCCCCCCAAAAATCATCAGTTACTAAACCTCATTTCATTACAAACCTGTATGAATTCTTTCTTCTGCAGAACTCAAGGGACGATATTTCGAAGAATGTTGGTAACCAATCACCATTGACTTCACTTGGATGAAAACGAAACCACTGACACTCGTGTTTCATGAAAAAATATCATCTTTTGGGAAAGAGTCATGTACAGGTTTTTAACGATATGAGAGCGAATAAAGTGTGACACAATTTTTACTTTGAGGTGAACTATCCCTTGCAAAATCGGTGTCTTGACAGAGCAACTAAAGAATGTTTAACGCTTTCCTTAATAATATTTATGCTATATTCCTTTATGTAAGACCTCATGGTGACATTTTAAACATTTCAGAGATCTTTAACATGAACTCTTGGATCCTTTCATTTATTTTAATCCATGTAGGCCTTATTGATACGCGGTAGATTAAGACTCTACCGCCTGTAACCCTTTAGCGACACCTGGTGGCAGAAATATAAAGACTTGAATTCTTTCAAGTGTTACAAAATGTTATTTTATACGTTCACTACACATTTTCTTAAAATATCACTGCACTTTCCATGGGTATATATATGAATACTTACACAGCCCCGATGCTAATCTCAGTACTGCAAGCCTTTAAAATAATTGACATCTTATTTTTTTGACAAGCCATGAGGGGAATTATCTGTTCTAGACAATGATTTAGTCCTGACATAGCAGGATAAAATATCTTAATGTGGATAACTTCATAAGGAAGTGTTATGGTCGCAGTCATTGCATTTTTCATAAAACATTTTGATCCGAGTACTTTTAGTTTCACACTTAAATATGAATTGCACTGTAAAAAAAATCCTGTAAAATTTACAGTAAATTACTGGCAGCAGGGTTGCCAGCCAGTTACTGTAAATTTTACAGCCACAGTTCTGTAATTTAATTTACAGGCATTTACTGTAATTGCAGAATACAGGAAAAAACTGTAATTTTGAACAGCAACAGTATAATGCTGTATTTTTTACAGCATATTGCTTGATTTTTATTTACTGTATTAAGAAGAAATACATAACTCACTGTATATCCAGTATGTTTTGCATACTGGATATACAGCGTTTAATTTTTTTTAATTGATACAAAAATACATTACAGACGAATTTTGTACCTTGTACATGAAATATGTTTATTCAGTAACAACTTTATAGTAGCCAACATGGCTCTTTAAACAATGAATGTTTAAACAACACGTTAACCAACATAACCATCATGTAACAACATCGCAAAACAAGGCCAAAGTGAGTCTGTAAAACGGTCCACATCTTGATCCATCAGAGCCCAACAAGTAGCTGGAACTATGGAAAAGAATAAAGAGAATAATTTTAGATATTCAATTTATAGTCAGAGAAAAACAGAGGACAACATATACAGTCAGAGACAGAGAATAATAAAATAATGTAATTCAATGATGAGATCTGTGTGTGTGTGTGTGTGTGTATGTGTGTGTGTGTGTGTGTGTGCTTCTTACTTTTCATCGATTACAATGATAATTCATCATTGTGTTTAGAAGAGCGGCAACATGTGGGTTTACTGTAACCTGTTTCTTCTGTGTTCTGGCATTTTAGATGACGCTTCTTCTTGTTCCACTCTCTGGATTAATATCTACAAAGAGTCAGGAAAAACTAAATGTTATATATTAAATATACAAAATAGATTATATTAAAACACATTAATTAAATCTTCAGCTTGCTAGTGTTAAATAGGGGAGACTTCTAAATAATTTGCCCTAAAAAAATCCATCTCTCCATGCGAAATATTGTTTTAAAGGTCTTAACAGGTATATAACATTAACATATCTACAAAATGCAGGCAAGGAAGTTGTTCAACTGATACCTTTCAGTGGACTCCAAGAGACACGCTGCCCCATCCTGGTGCTCAAGATTGAATATGTAACATGCTATGAACAGAGTGGCAAGGCCAGACATGAAGCTGTGCTGAGCACCGTCACACACAACCTAACCTTCAGTAGTCAGCATCCAGTGGCCTCCATGACAAAGTGTGTCCTAAAACAAACAATACCACATGTGACAATAGTTAATACTTACTACACAATTTTATCTTTAAGCTTTTCACATTTAAACTAGTATAAGTGACTCTACAAACAAGCTCTAAGCAAATTACACAGAGTAACTTACACTGAAAACCGTACTTATACAGAAATGTAAGCCAACTAACGTTAGGGATGTCACGGTCAAGAAATTGTCACACTGGTATTTGTAACGGGCCGTCTCCCTCCTTCCCTCCAACGGTCCTATTTGGGGGACAGGCCTGCTCTAACGATGAGGGTGTCGCTAACGTCTTTTGCTCAAGCTCTCAGCTGGCCTCCGTTACATATACTGCATATCTAGCTGGTTACGTACAATAATCACTTTACCGGGCTATCCTCCGTGAACATCGACTTACCGCAAGCTTTGGTGACTCGTTTTAATTTGGGCGCTCGATTTAACGGATAACTCCATTGGCAAATTTGAATTACACCACACAAATAATCACGACCGAGTGTGGTATTCAACACTAAGTTCCCGTGAATCCCAACATTCGAAGCATGTAACTTTTACCGTGTCTACGGCGGGCGCGATGTTCAACATTAAAAAAAAAAACATCAATTTACTAATACAATGAACTGTAGCTCGTCACATACCGCCTTCGCTCCTGGTGTGTACAAAAACTCTAAATAACATGAACAACTTCTGTCCTCAGGTGCTATAGCAACGGAGAATGTTTGAAATCTTACCGCGACGGCGCTGCTGAAACCCCGCGCAAGACTCCTTCGGCCCCCGCGGATGGAGGTTGAATCCGGGGTCCGATATGAAACGCGAATGTAGATAACTCTATATAAAGTTACCAGTATGATAATCACCAAATATAGAAAATAATACTTAATAAATCACTTACCACAGGTGTGAATCACTCATTTTGCGCACTTCCCCAATCTCGACTGTTGCAGATCATCCCGCCATTGTAGATTTGAAATTTACAGCAATATTCTGTAGATTTGAGTTAATCCGTCACGTGACCCCAGAATGCATTGCACTTTACAGAAATATTCTGTATTATTCAAAAAACAGTCAGCTTCTGTAAAATAACGCTGTAGTTTTTACAGCAATTCGTTACAGTGTGTTTAAGCTCTTCTGTGTCACTTTGTGTGTGTGTTTTGTCAAACCTCATGCGATATTCTCTTCAGAACTCAGTGGAAAATAATTTGAATTCAAAATTAAATTAAGATCAAGTCAAATATAGACATTATAATGCAATTATGGGGTAATAGACATACAGTACCTTGATAACATTATCTCATTTTCTTTTATAGTTCAAAAGAGTCCATCGAGCTTCACTAAGAGTTATCAAAGTACTCTTAAGATGCCCAAATCATTATAAGACCATTTAAAATAATATAAGAACTTGATTTTGGATCAAACGATAAAACTCACAAACAGAACACCATGAGCAGGACTTTATTATTTTCTTTCTACATACGTATTTTCTCGCATTTTTAAATGATTACTTAGAAAAATAACAGAACAATTTACAGATCTGTCCCTTCGTCCGAGAGAGCAAGCACTCACCAAGATTTATTTCTTTTTAAAAAAGGGCTGTACAATATTGAAACATGTGCCTATAAATCAGAACACATTATGGGGATTTAGATAAATCTAGGCCTCACTTTTGAATGTGAATAATTGATATGAGCTGAGAATTTCATGACATTGTGTCCCATTTTAACAGGTAATATATTAACGCAACCTTCAGTGTCATACGCACAAAGACACACTGTAACACCATCTTAATGTGAACCATATCATATTCTCATTAACTGGTCGTGTTTAAATACTTATTTAAATAAGGCTGTGCTACACAGCTTGTAGATGCACATTCATACCCTGAGGTCATGTTCAACAAACATCTTCACACATGATATAAGGAGTGGCCATCAGTACTTTGGTATTGATCGATCATTTTTCAGATCTTAAATGAAGATCTTCCTGGCCAAAAATACATACCTCAAACCCCATAAAAATGAGCCCTTACAAAGACTTCCCAAGTGTGTCTTAAGCAAGCATGGACAATATGTATATATATATTTTTGTTAAAAGACATGAATACCCGCAATTCTCCTATTTTTAGGAGAGAGGACATCTGTATTTTTTACTGTGAATCATTTTGCATTTAGATGAATCTCATGAAACATATTCGAGTCATATTTCACCCTAAAATAAAATAAAAACGTTTATGATTTCTTTTAAATGAACACATTACTTTTAATACAACCAACACCATCCCCCCCCCCCCCCCCAATATTGTAATGCATATCATGTTTTTTCGTTTTCATCATTCATTAATTATCAATGTTCATTACTCCACAGTTTTCATATTCGTGTTATTTACATAAATAAGCATAAATTATAGGTAGCATCAATTTATCATTATGTATCTGAAAAGTTCTAAATAAAGGCTTGTGATGTTTAATTCTTTTAATTTTAAAGTGAAATATGATTTTGAGCATGTTTGTTTAGCCTCTCAGAAATGAGGGGTTGAATTGCTTGCATTGCTCTCCTTTAACGAAACAGGAAATAAAATACAATAAATATATATATATATATCACTATATTAAATCTGCTATTATTTAATATTTAAAAATACATCTGCATGTACCATTTTTTCTATTACAAGTCAAAACATCGTTGCTACGAGGTAAAACTACCACGGTGCCCGAGCCTCTACACCGAAATCATTTTTACAGTTTTATATAGCTACATGTCTCTATATTCATATACACATCTCAATAAATAAACATTTCTTCATCTTGGTATATTAAAAGCACAAGTTTCTGGTCATTTGCAATGATAATATTTGGAAATCGGGGAGCCAAAGATATGGAAGAGAGTGAACAGTCTAAAACGTCCCGGTGAAGTCTAGACGACAGTTCATATTTACAAAGTCTGGCAACGTTAAACGAACTGCACGTGTCTAAAGGCATGCGACAAAACAAGGATCTGTGTCTTATTTTGCATGCAGAAAACGCAGCTCTTTGGAGCGAAGGCGTGCTTGTTTGTGACCGAAACCTTGCTTTGATGATAATATGGGATGTTCCCTTAAAAGTTGCATAAGGAAGGATTGCATTGTGAAGAAATTCTGTTGAGTCCTTATTTCATTTAAGGAATAAAATGAACTCCAGACATGAAGCGTAGTGCGTCCGGCAACGGAAATGCAATGATATTGAAAACCACATAAAGGCAGTTTGAATAAAATATCATGTCATTGTATTGTAGATGATAATAAATTATAATCATAATAATATATATTATTAGCATTCCAGTGATTTCAAAGCCAAGCAGTTGGGAGACAGGCCAAAGCATAGATGGGAGACCTACGGAGAGAAAGAAAAATGCAAAATGTGGTCTAGGATGGTTACAACCTTAGAACAACCTTTACACAACGGTGCCATTGAACCATTGTGTGATAATTCAGCTCAGCAAGATGCATGTTGTACGTTATTCTGACATGTTAATGAATTTGTGTTGTCCCACATCACACCATCAGCCGCCCACGGTGGGCTGTTGGATAGTTGGCCAAAATCTTCGACGAGGGAGAGAATTCCACCTCAATCGACAATCCTGAGATCCTCGAGGCTAGTCAAACACATCCCGCATCACTTCCTCCCGCGTGAGAATGCGCGCAAAGCTCGGGATCTTCCACAGGCCGTTGGTTACGGGACTGTCGAAGACCTGACTTGACCTGTTGGTGACCGGGGCGGCGTCACTGGCGACAATGCTTTTCCTGTTTGTGTCCTGATTTGTACTTTCGTTTTCTTTAATGTCTCTTTTCCTTCCCGTCACGTCCTTCTGACTATCTTCCTTAGAAGATCTCTTTTCCTTTGCTAGTTTACTCCTCTTCCCTTCCTCACGGTTCGATATGTGACCGTCGTGTAGTTGCTCACCATCTTTTTTCTTCCTCTGGGCTCTTTTCAGATCAATTTCTTCTTCACTCTTAGGTTTTCTCTCAGCTCTTCCCCTCTCCTTCCGTTCTTGGGTCTCATTTTCTTTCGTACTCTCCTGTTTTCTCGTCTTCTGAGTGTCGCTTTTTCTGTGGTCCACCACAGGAAACGGCTTTGCACGGCGTTCCTTCTCCCGTCGCCGCTCCACGACAACTTCTGACTTCTGCGGACTGACGGAGCGACTCAGTCGGTCGGACTTTCTGTGCTTGTTGGTGCCTGCTTGCAGGTTTTCTTTGTGGTTGTGAGCTGTGTCTTTGGCTTTGGATGGGGTTTTGGGTTTCTGTGTATCTTCGACATCAATGAGGTTCTCTGTGGACCAACTCTTGAGACGGCGTTGCTGTGAGGAGCTGGAAGCGCTGGGCTTTTGTGGTTTGGCACGCTTCTCCTTGTTGCTATCTTTAGGGTGGGGATCCTGGAGAACGAGATCTAAGGAGGCACGAGAGCGGGCGATAGAGTTTGACAGGTCTGAAGTTCTCTTCTTCACCGGGGGAGAGGATGGATGATAGAGGGGGGAACGGAGGTGAATGTTGGAAGCGTTGGATCCCTGTGGGTCTGAAAGAGAAACTTTTTCTGAAGAACCTAAGGGAAAAAAAACTTTATGTCAGCATCTGTTTTAGGGAAAGTTGATACATTTATTAAAGGTTGAACAATTTTAAATCCCCCCCAAAAAATGGAATAAACGCTTAGCAGCTCGCCAGCTGCTGGTGTTTTTTAAAAACACGGCACTCCCATTGCAGACAACGGAAAAAGAGGCTGATCTCAAAAAAAAGCTTTGATCAATGCACAATGCAAGATCAAAAGCATTTTTTTTTATTTACTTTTAACCAAATTGATTGTTTAAGCGACAAAACCAAACCAAACCAACAACGCTCCTCTATAAGCTACATAATAATTTTATTTTACTTTACGTTACTGATTTTGTTTAACAATATGCATCCAATCTTTTCACTCGAGTGTTGTGAGTGCATTACGGTTTTTCATTAAATCTACAGTCTTGACAAAGAAGAAGAGATGTTTGTACCAAGCAGTAAAAGCAAAGGGAAGAAAGCGAAAATTCCGTTACCAAAGAAAAGAAAAGCGGGTTGTTAGTGATGATGCTCTTGGGGGTAATAGCACACTGCAGAAGAGCTTACACAACCTGCAGAGAGAGAGAGAGACCAGAGAGAAAAAAGGATAGGAAGAAAGGATGAAAGAAAGGAAAGAAGAACGTTATCACCCAGACTCTGAACACCCAGAGTCTGACCGATGTCTGCATGCTGGAGGTTGTTCTGAACTCACTGTTCTCAGATAACAGAGCTTGTGGTCGCAGTAAAAGATGCACTATATTTCCTCCGGCCTGGATCAGCTCGATGGCTCTGGTGTGGCTGATGCCTTGTGTCTGCTCTCCATTGATCTCCACCACCTGATCACCCACCTACCGGACACATTTTCATATTTAAGTCTTGTACTACATAAAGAATATCAAAGCATTCTTAAAACAGGACAGATTTACTTGGTAAGAACAATGATATATGGAAATTAGACAGAAGAATGAATATTCAATATGACATTTTTTGGAGGATCTATGAACAGAAATGACTTCATGAACAGAAAAATAACTTCAGAGGACCTTACATAATGAAGCGTTATGTTTTTATTGCTTTAGAATAAGCTATTTCTATCTACATACACAGGACACACTAAACGGACAAACTTCACTACAGAGCGCGTAAATATGTTATCTCCTTCGGCAGAAAAAAGCACAAACGTGGCGACATCTTGGTCCTATGTCAGCCAGAGTAGTGCTTCGAAAGGGCGGGGTGAGCGGATTGGTTGCAATTCGCATCCTCACCACTAGACTCTGCTAAATTTCACACACTGGACCTTTAAGTACATTGAGTAAATCTCAGCCAATTCTGCCCGCGTCTATTTTTCCATCATTACTGCCCGGTCTCACATGATAGTAACAGCATCAAAAAACATCCCAAGCTGTCCACTAACAGGAAATTCTTACTTTAGCTCATATCCTATCATGAGCGATTTGGCCTTGTGAGACAAGGGCAGATTTAAATGGGAAGTGCGCATCTGTCTGCCCTGCTCACTCAAAAGGGCAGAGTCTTCGAAGTGGGAAGCGTGGGGCAAATGTGCTCGCAACATTGTTGTTTGAAACACATTTGGTGAGGGAGGAAATACAAACAATGTTTGTTCTTGTTTTCTGGGAAATGACCCTTTATGTGGCATCCTCCTTAAAACCTCGTTTACAATTTGCTCAACTAAACGGTCCTATTTTTCTCAAACTCCGAGTCATTTTAAGTATACGTAGAGCTTTAAAGATATTTTTAATTTGACGGATCATGAAGGGTCATGTAAAACTGTATGATGACCAGTGATGACTAGTTACTGTAATTTAATTACTTTTCCCTTGAAAAAGTAAAGCAAGGGATTACTCTCATTTATTTCTGTAATTTAATTCAAGTTACTTTTGATGTAATTAAACTAAATACTTTGTGTAATATATGTGTGTGCAATAGTGTAACTTAAAGTCTAACTTTAAAATCCGTGCTTTAACGTATAATTCTCACATTTGTTATACTTTGGTTAGTAAATAAAAGTACTTTATGTAGTTTAATATTATTTATTTTGAATGAATTAATGAGCCGTTTCATGTCCATCCTTGAATCACTTATCTAATCGAGGTTGATGTAGGATATAGAAAGTAATAAATAATACGTATAATACTTTGGAGAGATTCATTTGTTCAGTATTCTGATAACACTATTAATTATGTAATTACTAACTAGTAATTCATTACTTTTTCAGAGTAACTTTCCCAACTCTGATGATGACACATATTGGCACAACAATCTTGTAAATACTATTTTGTCAACTATTTTTCCGCCAATTTGGTTAAAAGTAAATACAAATGATCAAAATGATCAATTTGGTTAAAAGTAAATAAAAACATTGCTTTTGATCTTGCATTATACGTATCAAGTATACAGATGATGGAAAGATTTTTGAGATGAAGTATCTGGATTTAAAAGCATTTGAAGGCCCACACAGAATCTAAATCCACAGAAAGCTCTGTAGATCAGACCGCCCATCATTCATAGTTCTACGCAACCCCATCCCACGTGTGTAAGTTAATTCACTATCATCAGTTACAAAGAAATGTATTCTCTGTTTAACACATTTGGTAGATTTTTCCCATCATGGTCTCCTCATTTTCTGTCATAGTCTCTACTCACATGTATCCGACCGTCCTTTAAAGCGGGGCCGTCCTCAGCCAACCGCAGGATATAGAGACCCATGTTGTACTCCGTTCCTCCTCTCAAACTGAATCCAAAACCACGAGAGCTACGTTCCAACTCTACCGCAATACAGCCCTGTGTACCACACACACACATTCATCTTAATACATTTGCCATGCCATCTCTTTTTATCTAGAACCACTTAAGTTGGTTTCATGGCTCTTGGAAGACTAAATCATATGTTCTTTATTTACATATTAAATATAACTCTGGCCATAAATGTTTACTGCTGATTTATATTGGCATGTGTCGAAGTCATATGCCCTTGATCACAGTCTTCGGGATTAAAGTTTTTTCTATATTTGAAAATATTTTATATTTGAAACGCATAGTAATGTTCATGTCTGCTTTGCTTTGTCAGAAAATAAATGTGCATATGATGTTTCTCGCCTGTTTTGAGTTTGTTACACACAACGTTCCCTGTTCGCTCAACGGAAGAGCTTTATACTCCATCCATGCCAGCTCATCCCTGAGTTCATCCATATCCAGATTATACCTGCACATAAGACACAAACAAGTTAAACAAACTTGATCTGAATTCCCGCTTGCATTTAATAATATAGTTAAGACAGGTTAAATAAAATGACTAAATGTACAGCACCTCTCATCCTGAGTGCTGGATTTCAGAATCTTGTGCTGTGGCGCTGGACTTTGTTTGGCTGAGCTGGCTCCTGAAGGCGGGCCTTTGTACTCTAAGTAGCCAATCAAAACAAGTTCAAACACAGAACGATAAACACCTGACAACAAAAGTCATTTCTTGCGAGATATAATATGTCACTAAATTTGTGGAAGGAAACATTACACAAAAGCAAATGTGTTTGGAAGGATATGGTTTTGTAGAAATGGGGGCTGTTAAATGATTTGATGCGATTAATCGCATCCAGAATAAAAGTTTGTGTTTACATAATGTATGCTCTTGCATATTTATTTAAATATATAAACACGTACACACACACACTCATAAATATCCAGCAGAGAAAGATGGTCGTCTGAGGACTGGAGATGAGCTTATTGGCATAATTTAGGAAATAATCACATGTATATATTTATATATTATTTAAATTATGCATTAACATTTATTGATTTTTGTATTTGTCTCAGATATATACATGTATGTGTTCATTACTACATATTTAATACATGTATTTTGTAAAATAACTTATATTTTGGATGCGATTAATCATGATTAATTGTGATTAATCATTTAATAGCACAAGTGGAAAACAATATTTACACAAATCATTATGTTTCGCAAATACATTCTTATTTGTGTAATAACAGAGGAGTGCATTGCAGTGTTCACATGTAAATAAAAGCGTATTTGTCAAAAGTACTTGCCGTCTTCAGGAACCACAGTGAGCGTGACAGCGTTACCGGCCTCTTTGATAAGCTGGACGATGTCGCTGTGCGAGAGCTCCACGATGGACTGACCGTTCACAGCGGATATGCGGTCGCCCACGCTCAACAGGCCGCAGCGGTCGGTCGGGCTGCCCTCGATTATACGGCCGATTTTATGAGGGATTACTGCAACACACACTTATTCAAATCACTTAGCAGCATTTCATCGGTTCAGTGAGTTCAGGCTATGAATGTGTGATCTGTGTTTAGTCATTTTCCAGGAATGGTTTGTTAATGGACCTTCTCTTACCTCCTGGTGGCGGTTTGCTTTTCGAGGTGAGGATGACAAAACCGAAGCCCTCATTGTCTTTACGATGGAGGGTGATGTCGAACGACTCCTGGTCTTTGTAACTCGGGAGCTGGATGCGCGGGTGCCTCGGCGAGCCATTCACGAGGGTCAGAGCTCCGCTCCCGACATCCTCCAAAGGATCTACAGAGGAAAAGATAACACGGAGTGACCTTTAATGAGAGCTTTTCAGACAGTTAATTTCATCCCAGCGCCGGTTTTTATGTCTAAAAGCCGTCAATCGGCTGAGCTCACCTCTGCAAATGACCTTTCGCCGCACACACAGGAGAACCTGTCCGTTGCGGGCAGCGTTAGTCATCAGATCCAGAACTTGTTTGTGAGATTTCCCTTTTACCTGGATGCCATCGATGCCAATAAGCTCATCTCCGGCCCTCAGACGACCCTCTTTCTCAGCTGCTCCCTGGTGTATGATGGCACCGATGTATACCTAATGGAATAAATTGGATGGCTAGTTTTAGGTCCACACTGCCGGGAAATCATTTCATTTATAAACAGCATTAAGTTATAGTTTACTGGTAAAACTATGCACAAATTCACTTTGTCATGGCAAAATGACTTTAATGACTTAATTCAAATTATATTCTCAGAAAAGTAGATTGTTTTTCTTTCACTGGCAAAAATAATTGCATCACTTAGAAGTACATTATAAATCTAAATGTTAAACATTTATGCTTAAAACAAAGAAAAACTTTGCCAATAGAGCAAGAAAATCTACTTGATTGAAGATAAATTTACTGTAAACACGCAATTTTTCCTCTTGAATAACTATAATCTTGTTTCAATGATGTTCACATTACGGGAAAACAAGGCAAATATACTAATAATGAAAAACATTTATTACAGTGCCAAACACAATCTTCTGTTAATAATAACAATAATGTGCTGATATAAATACAGTTAATGAATATACACTAGATATACACGAATGAGGATTCAGAAGTTGATGGGAGGGACTTACTGGCTGTTCAGCTCCTTCTCCTCCCAATACACGGAAACCAAACCCTGTATCCTGATCTCTCTTAATAAAAACTTCCAATTCTTTATGGTGAGGTCCTACAAAAACGACCAAACAACACAGAATTATATTGAGGAACGATAAATAAACCACATATAACTCATCATGTGAGTGATCAAAATATCTACAAATATTGTTCAGTTTTTATTCATATTCTCCATCAAATATTGAACAGTGTGCCATTAAAAATTGTGTATGAACTTCTTTGCCGTATTTAAAGGCAAAGTTCAGCCCAAAACTCAAATTTGCCGTTTATTTACTCACCCTCAGGTCGTCCGAGATGTAGGGGACATTTTTCCTTGAGTAGAACCATAAAGAAGGTTGTTTGGTAAATCCGAAGGCCTCTCTGGTTCATATAATGCGAGTCTATGGGGTCCACCTGTTTAAGGGTTCGTAAAGCACATAATCCCAAAAAGCGGCTCCTGGTGACATGTTGACGTTTCGTCAAGCGAATCATTAGATATTTTCATAAAACTGAATATTATTTTTAACATTATTAGCCATACTGTGCCGCCTCTGCACACATCTTCTTCTTGTAGTATTTGGTGGCGGATGGCATACCAGCGTCTGGTACGTTTAGCGCCACCTGCAGAAAGGGAATGTTGAGGCTGTACAGTATGGCTAAAATTATAAAAAATGACACTCAAATTTATGAAAATATCGAGCGAGTCACTTCACGAAACGTCACCAGGTGCCGCTTTTTGGAATTATGTGCTTAAGGAACTCTTAGACAGGTGGACCCCATAGACTCCCATTATATGAAGCAGAGAGGGCTGCGGATTTACCAAACAATCTTCTTTATGGTTCTACTCAAGAAAAAATGTCACCTACATCTCGGATGACCTGAGGGTGAGAAAATAAACGGCAAATTGGAGTTTTTGGCTGAACTATCCCTTTTAGGTCTGGAAACATCAAAAGCATATATTTTTGTTATTTTGTTTGTCCGGCACATAAACGCAATTAAAATCTATTTTTATTTGGAAATTGGGAGGAAGTTAGTATTCAGTAGTTCACAGAATGAAACAAAAAAGTGAAAATATAAAGTTTTTTTTCACTGTAAAATTAGGTCAAAATAATCCGTAAATATTTAAATATATATTTTTATAACCATGTTAAAATGATATAATGTTTATAACAATACATAATGATTTAATAATATATTTATGTTTTTTTATCATTTAAGTATGAATAGGCATCACTGTGCACATTATTTTTTATTTATTTATTCAGTGATGTTCCTCACATGATTTTATTAATTGTTTTAATGATGTCACACCCTTACACCTTGATGACAGATCAACACAGCAAAAAACAGACAAAACAGTTACAATAATCAGATTCTTCTCTATTGTTTTGCACATAAAACAGATTTCTCAGCACTACTGTGTCGATCAACTCAGCACAGACTTACCGATGCTCTCCGTCAGGGCTTTGGATTTGCTGTACTGGAAAATAGCATTTTGTTTTGGAGAGCTACATGGCAGTGTGTGTGAGTGATAAGTTAAAGCTGGGGGTGTCGTGGTGTCATGGCAACGGTCCAACATCTCAGTACTGGCACTCATCCCTGGTCTCTGTAGGGATAAAAGGGGAGAGGGTGTGCTTTCATGAGTATCTCACAAAATGTCCAGCAGACCAGCATGGGAGCCAATAGATAAGGTCTCTAAAAGCAACCATTTCAACCGCTCCGGCTGTATCTTCACAGGGAATGAATGCATACAGATAGATTTATGCCATCTATCATTCTGTAGCATGTAGATACAGAAATGCTGTTGTGAACAGAAGGCTCGTGCCTGGTCGGATAAACAGGCCGAGGAGATTTCCATAATTCAAATGCAAATACAGTCTGTTTCCATTCAACGTCAAGGAGGGACAAACAAACATCCTAAACATCAATGTGATGTCAAATATACATCTATGGCTCTGGGACTTTGCAGGGGCATTGATAAAATATGTTGTGAGTAGTGTTGGGTGTAACTAGTTACTAAGTAATTAGCGACTGTGATTGAATTACTTTCCTTTGAAAAAGTAAAGTAAGGGATTACTCTTTCATTTAATTACAGTTACTTCTAATATATTCAATAGAGGAAATCACATCAAAATTATACATCTAGCTTTAAAATGTATGCTTTACCTTCTCACATTTGTATACTTTAGTCAGTTAATAACAATAATTTATTTCGTTTTTTATTGTTCATTTGAATGAATTAATAAGCCGTTTCATGTCTGTACCTTTAATCAAGGTTGATGTTGGATATAGAAAGTAATAGTAATAAGTAATTAAATACTTTTTGGAGAGAGTCATTTGTACAGTAATCTAATAACACTATTGAATATGTAATTAGTTACTAGTAATTCATTACTTTTTCAGAGTAGCTTCCCCAACACTGGTTGTTCATGCAACTGATCTTTTTCCAAGGACTAATTAAAATGTACAAAAAATTCAATTTAGACAACAGAATATTCAACTACCTCCCCAGTTTCACGACGGCGTTATCACCTATGAAATCAAGTATCATACTCACAGGTCTTAAACTCTTCACAGGCGACGTGTGACCTAGAAAACAGAGAAATGTGCAGCATTTGAGAGAAATAAATGAAAGGAAGCACTTATCATCAGAAGAATAAAAAACAGAAAGTCATTACAGAGATGAAAAGTCATCTGCTTTATAATAAAGACGACGCTTGACACACTCGCGAGAACACATTGTTTCAACGCTACATAATTAAGTGCAATCCATCCGACCGAAAAGCAACGAAAGCGTCATTCAAATCCTTCAAAGCGAGGCGTTTCCCGAGCCGACCGTGAGACATGCATCAACCGGCAGCCATTAAAGATGGAATACGCGTGAGAAGAAAAGGTGATGGATACTACAGACGATTTATCCGGAGAGAACCGCCGTCAGAAAATCATGCATAAAATAATAATGACTGAGCTTCACCTCCATTTGTCAATATAACGTGCACATCCTTTCTCAACTTCCTTTGTTTTTTGTCTTCTCTCCCTGTCTAATTTTCCGTGATTGGTGTGACTTCAACGCGATTCATGACCGGACGATGAATAACCAAAGACGGCCTTCCAGGGCCTAATGGAACTGATTAAAGCATTATCTCGGCCGAGCTTCCTCGCTCGGTAGACAATAAATCCTCACAGATCTCTTCGCAGACACATCCTGAAATTCCCTCATGATCTAAACTCATTTCCTAAATTCCCAGCCAGCCAACAGAGTGGGTGAAAATGCAAAAAAAAACGCCGTCTTGCCAACTGTGTCAGAAAGAACAGTCCATCATTCTTGCGTAATGTTCTCCTGAGGGAAGCACACCTCTAGATCAGTGAGATGTGGAGGAGAACAAGACAGACTCAAATCTAAAACTGGGGTAGAGAAAGGATGGATGTGATCGCTCGTGTGCCTAAAGACCCGTTCACAATGAAAGCGTAAGTTATGGTCGTGCGTAGGACCTACGCCTTGACCTACAGCGTAGCTTACCCAGAGCCGCGTACCCTACGCCGTAGCCAGACGCGCACCTCTCCTAAAATATAACAACGCGCCAACTCAACGGGGACCCTACACGGGTCATGACTCAAACGTGGGCGCTGAGGCCTAGTGGTCATTGCCTGTCGACGCGCACAACGACGCAGAAGTGTAAATGAAAACCGGCACGTAACCTACGGCGTATGTCCTACGCACGACTATAACTTACGCTTGAGGATGGAAATGACAGCAAAGTCCACACAACTATAACAATAGGGAGAAATGTTCTCGTCAGGATCACTTTCAGTGCCATTTATTATAGTTTATAAGATTGAGAAAGTCTTGAGAGCAACCTGCATCATTCATATCACCATTTGAGACAAAAATCACATGAAAACACCAAGCCTGCACATTTTATTTGTGAGAGACGTTGGTATGTTTACCTCCTCTCAACACCAACAGATTGACTTCGCTCCCGACGGGCAGGTCCTTCAGTATATCCACCACCTGCGCGTGACTCAGCATCTGCACGTTCTGCCTGTTTACCTCCTTTATGACGTCACCTTTCAGCAGGCCTCGGCACCACTGCTCATCCAGGATCATTTTAACCTTCTGTCCCAGCGGGCAGTCTGCGATGGCGAATCCGAACCCTCCAGGTCCCTTCATGATGGGCACGCTCACCAGCTCGGGCTGCAGCATCCCGATCTCGGGTCTGTCGTTGACACCGGGAAGAGCGGCGACCACCGGCCGCCCGCTGGCGTCTGTGGTTACGTAGTGGAGTTCTTGCGAGCCGTGGAGAGCGTCGCCTTTGACCAACAGTGGCTGGCCGTTGATGAGGGGCACAGCGGTTACGATCTCTCCCGATGGAGGGGGAGGAGGAGGCGGGAGATCCTCGCTGTCCACATCTACGTCGGGTGGAAGAGAGTATCCACGGCACAGGACCATGTCCACGTACTGGTTGATGGGAATGCACTGGAACATGTGGACCACGTCGGCATGCGTATTGCCTAAGACAAGCGTGCCGTTGATCTCGACTATAACGTCGCCTGGGATGAAATGTGATCGAGAGGAATATGGCAAGAATATGGAGAGAAAGAAGGAAATTAGAATCATTATAGGAATAAGTTAATTTCAAAATTTTCCCCTCATTCACTTTCCAATGCAATTTTTGAACATTTCGAAAAGGGGCAAATTTTGATTTGAACTTATTCCTAAAATGATTTTCTAATTTAACAGATTTAAGTTTAATAAAATTAACATTAAATCACATGCCAGAATGCACAAATGTAAATATTTGTTCATTAGGTTTATTCTAGTTATTTAATACTATTAAAACATTTCTGATAGTTCAAATATAAATTGTCCTAAATACTACTTGAAAAATAAACTAAATGGAAATGAGAATTGTTGCCTTAGCAATATAGTTTAAATTATGGAACTAGAAAAAAAATAGCATACAAAAATAAAAACTAGACTAAAAATAAAACTTAAAGATTAAAGATTAGTTTTATGTAGCAAATGAATAAATAAAACTACAACCACATAACCAAATTTTACTTGTGCTTTCATGTTCAAAAGATTAAGCATTTTTCTATTTTTCCTACATTTGAATTCCTTGAATGCTTATAAACAAAAGTTTGACTTCGTCATTCTCATTAACTAGTAATTTCATCTAATTCTGTAAATGTACCAGCTGAAAATAAAACATCCGATTGTTCTGATTTAATCATGAACATAACATACCCCACTGTTTACTCCTGGTACAATAAAAGCCCATCATGGGGAGGAAGAGGATGTGATTATTTCAAATCTAAAATTATGACACGTAGAGACTGCTATAAAAAAGCCCTTTGTGGGGTGATATTCTCAAAGAATGTCAACACCGTGACTCTAAGTCCCGCCCCAAACCTGCTGTGTCAGGCTCATCAAGATGCATAAACAAACACAGCACTGTTTTAACACCAACCAACAAACACTTATTTAAAGCTATTGTACATCTTTATCCTTAGAAGGAAATGAAAAGCACCCTTTTATTTACCGGAGGCCATTTTCTTGTCCTGTGCGGCCGGGCCGTCTAGAAGAACGTTCTTCACCTGCAGGAATTCATCGGATCGGTCTCCTCCGATGATGGTGAAACCAAAGCCCTGCTGGCTCTTCCTCAGAGCCGTATGATATAGTTCACCCTTCAGTTGAGTTGGGTCCCGTGTGAATCCGGGCGTACCAGACGTGCCACCTGGAGAAACACATGACATCTATAATGGCTCGTCCTTCAAATCTAACCTGAGAGAACGCTAATGAGAATGTCCAGAAATAAAAAGCACACCGCGTTCCAGTGCCAACAGCACCATTTGAAATGCAAGCTCATAAAAAGACTTTAAACTCTATGACACATCCATAAATATTGTGTTTAAATTTAGGACTATTAAAACACAAACACATGCCTTGGCCGTACCAGCATCAGATATGATTAAATAGTTCCTTACGGGAAACAGGGTGGCTTTAAAAATGGATCAAATGCCACAAACTGCTGATCATGATTTTTTTGGGTCTTCGGGCAAAAACGCTACAAACGTAACAAAACTTTTTTGTCAGGTTTGCAATATTTTGAAAACTTAAACTGTACTCTAACACCAACCACACAATTTGTTCAAACTGTACGACAGAACCATAAATATGGGTATAACAACACATAATACCCCAGTGTCTATACAGAAATCGTACATTTAGGCAGGTCCTGTCAGACTGAAATCAAAACATCTGGAGTTGTAAACAGAACCATTAATAAGTCTCTGACAGCACGAGCGAGAAAGTTTATCATCGGCAGGCCGACCTCACAAACATCCTTGGGTATTCCGTGAGGATGCCGAGTGCTGACAACTCTCACATCCTCAACATCAGACAACCGTCATAAAACCCCATGAAAGGATCATACTCATTCAGCACACGGGTGTGGAGTTTTCCACCGCTGCGAGTGAAAAATTCAAAGGAAGTTGGTAGTGCTTCCCGTACGCAACTCAAATTTCTGTACATTCTGACAGAAAGACACAATAATGGTCGGTCATGGAATACTGCACAGTCAAAAGTCAAGGGGAGAGAGAGACCATCAATAGAGAGATCCACAACATGAGACAGTGAGCGTCACACTGTTTTAATGAGCTATTATATCTCTGAACAATATAAAAAAGCCACGCTGAGCGAAACACAAGGTTTAGTGCGACACTGTCAATGTGTGTGAGTCAGAGAGAGAGAGAGAGAGAGAATGTATTTGTGTAGAGCCTTGATTGCTTATGATATAATGACAGCTTTGAATCTTTTTTCCTTGGCAACATTTCTTTATGCTGGCTGTGGGAATGGAGAAAGAACGGGAAATGATGGGGGGAGAGAGGGGGGGAGAGGGGGATTTAAAAGGAAGGCAGCAGGACTTTAGGTCACAGGTCTTCCGTGTGAAGCGAAAGAGAGCAAAAACGTGCATTTCCATTGAACCATATTACAACTGGACATTTGTTCAGTTTTCTTTTATAAAATATGAAAAGGAGAATATTTTTGATCGTCACAATTCAACCATGGTTACATCCCAAAATAAAGACGAATGACAGATGAGATCTCTTTAATATCTCAATTATTTCTTGTGGGCATTAATGGGGTCCGACGAATAAAAACGTTTGGTTGGGTCTCCTGTGTCTCGGGTATTTCTCCATGAGAAAATACGCCAGATATCTCACGAAATGCCTCTGTCATTAGAGTTTCAGAAGAGATGTGAACAATGTGAGCTCAGATATGTCAAGTCTGTAATCATGAGTTAATGTGATTGAAGGTCTCAAGAACTCAAACATTTCGCAACAATCTTTACCCAAATCCAAATTATTTGACCTCTATAATCTACATTCATTTCACACCTTGTACTCTTCTTGAATATGAACAATTAATGCCTCATTTGTTCTATATTTATTTCTCCTAAACAATTTCAGGAGTAACGTCTGAAGTTGAAGTCCATCAAATCTCCTGAGCTGCAAAAGATTTCCTACTCCACGCAGAACATGTCCCTTTCAAAACAGATAGAGGGAGCTCGACTCTATTGGACAGAATGAATGACTCTATAGACTTGTTTCTAAGAACCCTGCTTTAACTTGTCTTAGAAATGTGATAAACTGTGTGACACACCAACCAAGACGTTTGTCTAATCCAGACACAGCTTAAAAAAAACTACAGGCGCACCGTGTGCCCTCCCTCATTGTTGATTTATCTGTCGAGCACTTGAGAATTCTAAGTGTCCCTTCTTACTATCTATTGCGATGACATTGACACATTTCAAGTGTTTGTGCGGGCAGGCCTGCATGGGTGCCGATGTCTCACTCGCCCCAACGGCAACCGTGCATTTCTGTAAAGCCAAGAAAATGTGTGTTCTTCCCTTGATCCTCCCATCATAACTGAATACATCTTGTGTTGTTCTTCACATTTGTCCTGTCACCAACCTCTGATTTGAGAATCTTACATTCTCCTGGCGTTTCTGCCTCTTTTATAATCACTTCTGTCCTTTTTCGTGAATGAACACCGGCTATTGATTTTATAAAGAGCCAATTAGAACGGACGTACGCAAGAGAGCTCATGGAGAGATCAAAGACTGAATATGGTAATGCACGATGGATTTTCATGTGGCTAGACCCGGTGTAGGGGGTCATTGGACACATATTCTATCTCTCAGCCCACCTCAAAATCGATTGGGAAATTTACCCTTCTGTTGCTGTTGAAAATTTCCTTAGTCTTTTTTTACCAGCAAAGCTTGGTTAGGTTACAAGTCCATTTTGTGAAATTTAGCGACATCTAACGGTCAGGTTATGAATTGCAACCAACGGCCTCTTCCATCCCTCCCTTTGAAGCATTATGCCGGCTGACACAGGACGAAGATATCATCATGTTTTTCGCCTCTTTGCCGAGGGATATAACGTATTTACAAACTATGCGCTGAAAAGCAGCTTTTTGTTAAGGGCTCCTGTACAAATAGCATAATGTAGACAGAAACATGGATGTATGTTGATAGAAATAGCTCATTCTACTGTGATAAAAACATAACTGGTCATTATGTAAGATCTTTATATACTTCTGAAGAAATTGTTATGTATAGCATTTTGGTCAATAGATCGTACCCAACAGCTCAAATTATAAATCATTAATATGAGCTTATTATTGCAAACCAGTAAATAGGCCTAGCAAGAACACTATAGTATATTTTAGTGTTTTTAATGCAATATACAATTATATAATATAGTGTATTATAGTAAAATATTTTGCAGTATACTTTAATTTTAACTATACTAAGGCTTGAAACACTATAATATGTAGTTATTTTACAACAGTTCGCCGCCTTGGAATTAGGTAATAGTTTTGAGATATTGAGATTTAAAGTTTGTGCATTTCATATAGCAATAATGATATGAGGAACAAATCTCTTTTATACATGAAAAAGACAGAGAACCTAAATGTATTCCAAATGTACAATATCAACATTTTCTGAAATTTGTAAATGTTCTTTTGGAACTGGTCAAACGCAGATAGAACCCTGATTCTGATAAAGCACTTTTGGTTTAGAATTATAAGGTTCTAGCTGAAAAACATTAATTAAAAAACTTGAAATTAGTGTATAATGATTTATCAAAAAAAGGTACATTTACATGTTTTTTATGACACTTATTTCATATTTTAGGATGCTTTTTTCTTATTCAAGTTTAGCATAAAAGGCCGTGCTAATTGTAGAACCTTATAGCACCAAATTATAATTTCGATTTTGTAGATAGAACCTTATTGTTTTCTTAAAAAAGTCCAAAAATGCACACATTTAAAACAAAAAACATGGCATAATGTTAATAAGTTGTCAAAGAATAAAAATATCTGAATAACTAAATTTTGGTGTACTACAGTATTTTCCCATGTAGCAAGGTTAGAACACAGTTTAATGATTTTACGCTTTATTTATTTATTCGGATTGCGCTTTGAAAATGTACATCAGCTCATGTCAGGATGCGGGCTGAGCCTCTTCAAGACTACAAGGCTAGAATCAGCCCTGATGGATGCTAATGTTGTGTTTTATGTTAATGCAGTCTGTTGTGTACTGGAAAGCTCTATATCATTTATACGCCCGTTCCACCACCCTAAAACATCACGCTGACTTTTTTCACTCTCTGCCGTATTGCCTCTGCACAAGCTCAAACACATCTATAATGCATCCGGGGTAATGGAAGAATCTTTAATTCATCATATTGAGAAGGGCATAGGACTGACTGTTCTTCAATCCTATCCATCGGTCGCTTTTTTCTCTTGAACACAAAACTGCACAGTGAGTGAGAACCCTGTTTGTTGGCCTCCGGGCTACTGTTGAGAACTCCACCATGTCGAACACCTCTATTTTTTCTCTGTACACTCATAAATCCAGGTACAGTAGTATTATTCACAGACAGAATACATGGAGCCGTGTGTGTACCTGGTGGAACTGCTGCCCTCTGTTGGTTCTGGGTTGCGACTGCAGTGTCTAATCCCAGTTTTCTCTTGGCCTCTAGAACCGGATTCTCAAACTGGGTTGTCTGGTTTATGTGACTGAGAATCAAAAGAGGAAATAGCATATTCGCACATAAAATCATATAGGGAGATGAACATCATAACACCCTGAAGTGTATTATCATCAGGGCCCTAAAATCTGCTGGTAAGGAAATTGCACATTCATCACAATTTCTTTGAAGTTTTTCATAATCTGTCTTCGCTAGTTTAATAATTTAATAAATTGTCCTGTGGTGAGACAAATTCATTTTTAAAAAGTAAAGAAATTCCATGTCTCTCTATTAATATGGGGTTATTAAAGCTTAATGCGAGATAATTGTAACCTCAACATCCCAAAAGTATGTTATAAACACAATGTATGTTATATGACTTACTCGACAAAGTATGTGCCATACTGCGGGTCATCGATCTCCTCCCAGCCATATGGTAGCTCTAATGATAAGACAAATTTGAAGACAATTTACATAGAAATAAGTGTATATTTCTATTATTCTTATTCATTTATTTCATTTATTTTCTTCTTTTATATTTAATACTTTTATTTTATTTCATTTCATTTTATTCTATTCTATTCTATTTTATTTTATTTCATTTTATTTTGTTATTTATGTTATTTCATTTCATTTTATTTTAATTTATTTTATCATTTTAATACATCAAACACATCATCTTTTTCAAAAAATGATATACATTTCTGTATAAAAGTGTTAAGTTAATGTTGGGAAAGCATTAGGTGTGTGTGCTGTGTATGTTCATTTTGTATTTATAAAAAACATACACATACAAAAAAATATATAAATAAAATAACATTTACACAATCATTTTAATTATTGGTAAATATGCATCCATGTATTTGCATGTGTATGTGTTTATTAATACAAAATTAATATGCACAGTACACAAACATATATTATGAAAACACAAACTTTTTTTCCAGATGTGATTAATCGTTTGACAGCCCTGTTTACTATTGTAACATACTGTACTATACTTAAATGTATACTTACATTTCAAAGTATACTATAAAGTAAAATTTTATAAGCAATATAAGATGTAGGGGTGTAAATCAGCTGTTCATTTCAACACGATACAATAACATTTTCTTCAATAAGGATCATTTAGTTCATTTAATGATATTTTGCAAATGTTGTGGGTACAAACACTGATTTATACTATATGCACTGTTACCTTGGACAAAAGTATCAGCCAAATAAATGTAATGTAATTAAAAACTAGTGATACTGTGCCAAAGTCGCATGTTTTGTGCTCAAACAGCCAAATAAACAGGCGGTGTAAGTGGCTGTGCTCACGAGCATGTGTGGATCCCCACTGCTGTACGTACATTATGCCCTGATGAGCTAATGAGGAGAAAAAAAAGAGGCGTTCACGCTACATAGAGCTTTGAACACACATGCACGGCGCAGCACAGGGCTTTAAAACCCCCTCAAAAGACAGAATCAGCCGCATTTTGTTAGATCCCGTGTGTGATCGTGTGTGAATGTGCATAATGCAGACGGAAAAGTCAAGAGGAAGTCAGTGCATTCAGATGAGGTTACACAATCCTGCCCTGCAGGCCTGCGTGTGACGACATATGTGCAAATGTACACACATCTGACTGAATGAAACTTATTCTTTTATCTGTTTGTACAGGAATAAGCAAATGTGAGTATTTTGTTGCTGCGTGCACGAGTTTATTTAAATAACTCACCTCCGTCCTCGCATTGCTCGGGCGACTTGGCTTTTTTGACAAGACGAGGGTCCAACCATGTTGTTGCCTTTGTGTTGTGGCTACAAAACAACAGAGAGAAATCAAACACTAGAGAAACGATGTTTACACAAGTGTGCATTAGTATACTTTTTTTAGAATAAAAAATCAAAAAGTATACTTTTAGTCTATTTTATGTACTGTACTTTTCATAATATAGGTCTGTGTACTGTGCATATTCATTTTGTAATTATAAAAAACATACACATGCAAAAAATGTGTTAACATTTATATAATCATTTTAAGTGTTGGTAAATATAAATAAACACATTACATGTATTTGCGAGTGTATGTGTTTATAAATACAAAATTATTATGCACAGTACACAAACATAAAAATATGTAAACACAAACTTTTTTTCTGGATGTGATTAATCGTTTGCCAGCCCTATTTACTATTGTTACATACTGTACTATACTTAAATGTATACTTACATTTCAAAGTATACTTAAAAGTAAAATTTTATAAACAAACAAGATGTAGGGGTGTAAATCGGACAATTCATTACGATACATTACAATATAATTTTCTCCGCCAATGATATGATTGGCAGATATCTGAGAAATTTCTGCGATACATTAAGGACTATTTAGTTAATTTAATGATATTTTGAAATTTCTTGTCCATTTTAGAAAAGCATTTGTGCATTTTTAATAACTCAAAAATGCAACCAAAATATATAAAAAGAAACGTTTAATTCAGCTTAATAAACTCTTTGAAAATTGCACACTCTGTCCCAAATGAGACATTTACAACAACAAACTACCAAAAAGATAGACTCAGTAAGACATAACGTGATGAATGAGGACGTGGAGAGTGTCAAAATAAAGGCACCTCATATCGCTATTTTAAGTGCGGCAGCGATGCATCGTATAGTTGGAAATTTATGATGTATTCTAACACCCCTAGTCCTAAATATTATTAAAATAGTACACTAGATGAACTTACCACATAAAGTATACTCAAAATATACTTCAACTATGGTTACATATACTTTAATAAAATAAAATAAACTTGAAGCATACTAGGTGTCAAACATTACGTGTCAAAGAAATGTATCGTAACACACCACAAAGCATTGCGGGTATAACAGGTTGAGATGTTCAATCATCCACAGTTATGAGTTTTATGAGCGTAACCAAAAAACCTCAAATGAAAACATTGTGGAAGCTCTAAAATATTTATGATTCCCGAACGGAAGCGTCCACGCACACACGAACGCAGATGCAGACGCACAAACACAAATTAAACTCTGTTCTTTATAGGATATCTAGGCCACACTGTGAGCTATATTTATTATTTGGTTGTGACAGCTCCGCTGTTGATTTTAAAAGCAACACTATTTCTTCCAGAGTGAGAGAAACATCAGAAAATGGGGAGGCAGGAAGAGAAAGTGATAAAGCAGGTGTTTGTCAAACTAGAAATAAGAAATATGCGTTGAGATTCGACCTGAATAGAAACTGACAGAAGGGCTTTGGAGGGGAAAATCTGATGCCTATTAAGGTTGAAAAACAGAATAACGGGACGCAAATGTATAAACGGAAAATCTGATTTACAGTATATTTATATATAAATATATACGTCTATATAGACAGAATTTACAGTATACTGTATAAATGTATAAATCCAGGGCCGTACTCAGGATTTTTTGTGTTCTTGATCTACTTTGATCTGCATTTTAAAAGTTTTGAGTGCAAATTACAAAGCAATTGCAAAAATCATGTCTGTCTTTTCATGTTCATCAGTAATGAAAAAGAAATGAAAAAGTGATTTTGTTTTTATACAAAAAAAAACAGATTGACATACAATCTTTCATAAGGAGCATTTGGGTTTGGCATGACATAAAGGTGAGGTGAAGATTTTTTTTAATTAAATATCCTTTAACTTTTTATGAAGTTACAAATAACAGACATCAAATTACAAAAGTTGCAGACACTAACTTAGGTTATCATAAAAAATAGGTCAACGTAAATAATATAGAAACAAACTGAAGAACGAGGATTAATTTAAAAGTGATTCATTTGAATTATTATCAAATCATATAGTTCTTTTAATATAACTATATTACATTACAACCAAAGACAAAGAGTCAAATCTATACAGTTTAGCATGAACTAGTGAAGGTCTGGACATGTTTTGGTCTCGTCAAACAGACACGTGAATGATATGTTTTCTGCGTTTTGTAGTTTGGATTGACCTTACTGAATATGACAATCGGTCATTTACTCTGGTGTATTGTTTAAATGTTGATGCGTGTCAAGCTCGCTCAAATGGAGAGCGAAAACTCGCGGGCGCTCTGAAGGGGGAGAAAGCGACAAAATCAGCGTTTTGCAGGCGTTTTTAGATGCGACATGTGAATGGCTTCTTACATTTCTATGATAAAGCATTACACATTTAGCTACTTACATTGCGCTCTTTCACAATTGAAACTGAACTCGAGCTTGACGTCTGTGAGTAGTAAAACCCGCCTTCTGTCATTCGATTGGCTCAATCAGATTGACACTTATAGCGGGTTCACGCCAACGTGAATTTAGCGTTTTGCGCGAGTAAATTACATACAAAGTCAATGCAAAGACGTGCATCGACGCGAACTCGCAGCAGGAACTTTTCCCTTTGAGTAATAAAGAGCGTAGAACGCAATTGTTCACATTTGGTGTGAACCCAGCATTACAGCCAAAAATTATTAATTTGCGTTTGGTGTGCATCCAGTGTAAGAGCGCTGTTAGACAGCTGAGTAAGATCAGATCTGAGATCAGTTATCAGGCGTTCTCTACAATATTGGCAGCACTAAATAGTAAAGTTTGTCCTATCACGCATTGTTTTTCACCACAAAACTACAGAGGTCCGGTCCTCGGGGACCTCAATGGCAGGCACGGCCATGAATATTTCTTAAGATTGCCTTCAGCAATAAAAACAATCTCGAAACCATCCTGCATGAAAACGTAGATTGCAGGAATACTAAATTGGTATACTAAATGCAAAATGAAACAAACAAAAAGCAAAATATAAAAGAATACCCTGCAGTACTGTACATGGCTGTCAAATCTCGTATGACATTCATTGGAAAGAAACCAATAACAAGCAAAGAAAACAATATCCTGTGAAATACAGTGCGTCAAATCATACCAAGCCAAGTGCTGTGACAAAAAAACATACATTTTTTATAAGGCCTATAAAAAAGTTTTTCTTCAGCTGTTTTTGTGTTTTGTGGGACTGGAGTCCCTGGTGAACTTTTCTTAGCATCTGTATGATGTCGTGTATTTACCCATCTGATCTTAAACCGATGACAAATTTGTTTCTTAGACCATTTGGGTTAAAATTAACCAAATGAAAACTCAAATATAGTCATCTGACCTGCCGCTGACTGATCTAAAGACTGAGAGCCTGTGAATGTTTTTGAGAGCTTGCGGATGTTTTAATCTGTGCAAATACATAAAAACTCTGATGTATTTAGATAACACCGGTGGAAAGTTAAAACTGCATTTAAAAATTAATTTACAGTCGAAGAAACCCCTGAAAAGGACAGCATACATTATTATTCTTTAATGCTAAACGTGGACGCTTTCATCCTCGCAATGTAAAGTGTCGGCCTTGTTCTGCACAAACAGACAATAAAGACGGATACAAAACCAATAGTGTTGCTCTCATGCAGTTCTAACATAAGCTAAATCTCAGTTTGACCACACACACTCACTCGATGAAGTAGACCATGCCCGTCTCCGTGTAAGCCATTTCCCAGTTGTACGGCAGGGGCTCCAGACTGTCGGCTCTGGGTAAAGAGGTCCAGGTGCGGAGTTCCAGCGACCCGCCGCCCCCCGCGCTGGACTGAGAGTAGCTGGGTACAGCTTTCCTCCACTCCTCTGTTCTTGCTATGAAGGTAAATACACAATGTAAAACTATTGCAGGAAGGACATTTGCATGTCAAAGTAGGACAGTGCCCGAGCAAACCTTTTTCTCGTTTGTTCACAGAACGTGCCAGGACGAAGATCTATATCTATTGCAAATCTAATAGTCAAATACACACACAAACCTCCATTATAATCAAGAATAACAAAATTATATATTAAATAATCATTTGCAGGAAAATGTTGTTTGGATATGTCTCAATACTGATGGAATTCACAGATATCACTGAGTAATGATAAGTATTTGGTGGTGAAACCGACAGCACAGTATTTTATTTCAACGACGCTGCAGAATTACAAGAAACGCCTGTGGTAACCACAGCTGTCTGGATGTATTTGTCTGTTACAACAGTCAGCCATTTTTCTTTTTTTAGGCCCACTTGAGATGATGAGACGCTTTAAAATTCTCTCCAAAGTTTTAACTATCCAGACAGCTATTAAAGGAACAGTTTACCCAAAAATGTCATCATTTACTCACCCTCAAGTTGCTCCAAATCTGTATAAATGTCTTTGTTCCGATGAACACAAAAGAAGATATTTTGTAGAATGAAGGACAGCAAACAGTCCTTCCTATAGTTGTCAACGGTGCTCTAGAACGGTTTGTTTAAAGCAACACTATGTAGTTTTTTCAACCTTAAAATAATGTCTCAAAAATTATTTCAGTGGTAGATCTATGAAATCTGCTGCCGCTGCTACCTGGTCACCTGGTCACCTGGTCAGCGGCTACAACCACACTCTGTAAGTTCTGTGTTCGGGTCAGAACACCCAGCCCCGCCCATCCCATGTTGGCGGAATGAGTGTGATATGATTTCCAAATAACGTTTCAGCATTCGTCTGTCCCATTAGCTTAGTAAAGAAATTCATATACATCGACATTATTTACAACACTGGTAACAGACAATTGCGCTTATCAACCACTTGGTGGAGCCGTGAGCAAAAGTTCTATAGTGTTGCTTTAAAAGCATTCTTTCAAACATAACTCTGTGTTCATCAGAACAAAGAAATGTATATGGATTTAGTTAGTAAACGATGACAGAATAAATACTTTTGGGTGAACTGTTCCTTTAACTATCAGCAACTCTGCAGAAAAAAAAGATTTTTAAAATTATGATTATTTGTCTCTGAGCAGGTCATTTAAACGCACTAAAAAAATTGCTGAGTTGTTTCAACCCAACGGTTTGGTAAAATATGAATGAACCCAATGGCTGTTTTAGAAAGCCAACAATTTGTCCATACAAAATTAATGTTAAAGAACTATTAAGGGATCCCTCTCCAAAAATAATTCTGTGGTGGATCCATAATTCCATTGTACTTAATGCTTACCGTATTCAAATGTCATGGTTATCATGTAAATCCTGCTCTAATATAATTGAAAAACACAAACTCACATGGAATTGCTGTGATACACATCCAATTTTGGTATTTTGGTGCTGTGTGTGAAAATCTAAATATCACTTTATACATTATCCTACAGCACCTATACAGTATATGAAAACAGGATGATGTGTCCCGAATTTGCTAGGATGGATGTCATAATCTTCTGAAGTGGGTGAATTTTGGGGTTAATATTACTTATAACCCCTTGCACCTGTTTGCAATGGTTCACCTTTGAAATGGTCATGTAGTGTATGTAATTTTAAAACATTTCTTATTTTTAAATGCATATATATACAGTATATTTCAAGTTAAGTACCAGGGATGCCGTTCGACAGCTGCGGTCGTTCCTCATCCTCTTCTTCCTCAGGAACGACGCTATCCTTGCGGTCCATCTTGCTGACAGAGGTGGTTCGCTTTCTTTGGACCTCGGAGCCGTATTCCTCCTCAAACAGGACCTGGTCCACCAGGTCGGGCTGAACCAAGTTGGGCTCGGCAGGGGGTTTGGGGGTGCCATAAAAGTTACCTGAAGAGATTAAAAAGAAGCCTTGTTTGTTGAACACAATTTTATGCATCTGGCAAAAAAAAATTATCCACTTTTAAACATTTTGTCATTTCGACTATCTCTCTCATTGCTCAATTTCTACTTAGAAACTGAGTTTTAGGTGTCGACTATCCATTATGTACTGTGAAATGTTATACATTTTTCATTTGTCGGAGCTGTAAAAGCAATTACATTCACCACTGGATTCAGTAATGAAATGTCTCCCGTTATCGTCTGACGCAAAAGTCAGCTCATTAATATGCAACGCAAACACCGCCACAGCCAATCAGTGAGGCGGCATAATGAAGTTTAATACATTTCTAATTTGGTAATTTATATATTGTGTGTGTGTGTGTGTGTGTATAGATCGAAGGTCTGTGCTTCATTATCTCCTTTAGATGTTAAACTAAAAGAATCAATCTAAGTATGAAACGCAGCCAATGGAAAGACGTCTATTCAAATCAAGCGTTCAACCTTCGCTAATTAAATGCAGATTAATTTAAATCATCCAAATTTGTTGTTCTGTTTGTTCGTTCCCTTCATCCAGAATATAAATAGGCTTCCCTTCAACATCATTAGTGTCTGTTCGAGAAAAAAGCACAGTTTAAGGTCAAATATTCATCTTTTTGCGATGTAAAATATAATCCTTTAAATCAGCAGAGAGATTAATCTTCTCCTTTTAGATTGTAAATTCTACGCCGCTTAATTGGCAAATAGGAATGGAAAGCACATGGGAATACCCTTTTTCATTAGCAATTAACTAGTGATGACAACTCGGCTCACCTCTCATGAATATGCACCCAATCCTTATTCATTATACTAATTAGATCTCCTTTTATCCTGTGACAGGGTGTAAAGGCGCTTTACGGGTTCCCAACATAATGTTTGCTTTACATTATGAGCAGCTTCATGCGAAACCTACCTGCTGTGTTTGACTTTTGAAAATTGGCACAAAATCAATCTACAACTTCCTCATTGTACATTTTATGCATATTATGACATTAAAGAGATAGTTTACACAAAAATAAAAGGATCATTTATTCACCCTCATGTTGCTCAAAACCTACATGAATCTTTTATCTGTGGAACACAAAAGAAGATATTTTAAGAAATGTGTTCGTAGAACAGAAGCCAATAGGGCATATGTTCTTAATTTTCTTCAAAATATCTTCTTTTGTGTTCCACAGAAGAAAGAAAGAAAGTCATACAGGTTTGGAATGAAATACGGGTAAGTAAATGCTGTGCTATGTAGAAACCAAGGTTATTTGAGTTTCCTTAAATTAAAACTTTGAACAGTTTGTGTTCAAATAAAATATTCGCCTAAAAATTATTGGAAAAACTTAGGGTTAAAAATGTAAATGTTGCCTCAGAAATAAACTGAAATAAGTTTAAAGCAAATAATAAATAATAAACTAAACTAAAAAAACTAAAATAACAATTTATTACTCTTATATAGCAACATAAAAACAAACAAACAAGAAATGTAATAAGAAAAGCATAAAGGAAAATAGCAAAAAATGGAACTAAATGTAATATATAAACCTAAAAATAAAAGCTAATTTAGTATGTTAAAAAAATATAAAAAATATAAAACTATAATAACTATTATATATAGGTATAAACCAACTGTTAAATTAACATTTTCTGTGTTCTCCACTTTTGTGCATTAGATAAATAAAAAAATTAAAATAAAAAAAATTGCTTAATGCATTCATCCAAATTAAATATACTTAATTAGAAACCCTTTTATCTGTATCACAACATCTGAATTTACATAATGCCCTAAATAGTATTTAAAATAGCATTTCTTTCTCATCAGAAAACAGCAACTTACTATATATTTCTACACTTAAGTGCTTCTGACCCTCAGGCGTTTATTTCGTATAACCCAGTCTAAATTCCTAACTCAGAAAAATAAGGTCTCTCCATTCATTGTCCAGGAATAGTGCTGATCTATGACTCCACAGACAGTAAGTACAGTGAATTGTTTCACATCCCCCGTAAGATTCTCAGTGTCTGTTTGCTTTCAACGGCTGGTAAATCTTTATTGATCTGGATCAACTCTTCATTCAACCAAGCTTTCTTAGACAGGATTAAGTTAAAAGCCGTCCCGAGGGCTCTAAATTGATCAACACTGCTGGAATGAGGGATTTAGGAAGGCCTAGCATCTTTACTATTGCTCAAGCACAGACTCGCTGAGAAATAAATATGCTGTCGATCTAAAAAAAAAACATATCAAATCGGCAAACGTTCCTCCAAGTGTTGAAATATTCCTAATGTATTATTGCAGTGAAACCACACTCAATTTGTGGTTTCTATGGTTTTACTACAAATACTATAGTTAAACTATTACTT